>OZ038493.1:51709731-51782231 GCA_964036315.1 Acanthosepion esculentum
ACTATATAGTAACAGGAAACAGAAAGCAGACTAGAATAAAAATATATATAAGGAAAATAAACGAAATCTTAGTCGTTACTCAAGCGAGTTTGTAGATCTCATAAGAGCAGAATCGCAACAGTAAACAAGGAAGTAAGAAAACCCGTGAAAGAGTTCAGTAGAGAATCTCTCCGCAGGTGGAAATATCTCATTCCGTCTAGAGCAGAGTAAGCTCCCTTGCCACTGAAAACAGACGGAAGAAGTTTAAAAATTTTTTTTCTTAACACAGCAGGAACTTAACTCGCTACCCATATGGCAAAAATTTATCTCTCACTTTTAACAGTTTCCATTTAATATTTTCTAATAAAGAGTTTCCTTAAGGTCTGAAACTTTTATACAGTAGCCCGCTTCCTACATTCTTTTTTCTTTTTTTCCTGATCTCTGCTTTTTTTCTCTTTCTTTCTCGTTTTCCTTCTCATATTTTTTCCTTAAGTCGCTATCATCTCTTGTAATATCAAATTAGTGAGACGTTTGGAATTCAAATAAGAACTTTTTATTCATGTTAATTTATTCATCATTTTCTGCCACTTTCATATTTCTCTGTTCCAATTCCTTCCTTCCTTCTTCCTTTTCATTCTTCCTGCCAGTCTCCATGGCTTTTTTTCGTTCCTTTCTTCCTGCATTTCTTTTTTTCATTCTTTCCTTCGTATCGTTTTCCTATCTCTTTTTTATTCTTCTCTCTTTTTCCTCTTTCCTTTCTTACTCCTTTACTTCCCTTGTCACTCACCCCCTACATCCATTCTCTCCTTCTCTTCCTCCCTTTCATCATCTCTTTCCCTTCCCTTTTCTTTCTTCCCTTTCCTGATTTCCTCCCTCTCCCTTCCTTCCGTTTTCCGCTCATTTCATTCTATCCTCCCCTTCTCTCATCCATCATTTTACCTCCCTTCCTTCTTTCATCCCTCACTACATTCTTTCCATCCTTCTTTCCTTCTTTCCTCAACCCATCCCTCATTCTTCCTCCCTTCTTCTCTGCCATCCATTATTTCCTCCATCACTGCATGCCTTTGTTCGTTTGTTCCTTCCTTTTTTTCACCCCCATCACTTCTTTCTTAACCCTAAGCTTCCCTGCCTTCTTTACTTTTATCAAATTAAAGTTAAAAAAAAAACCCTATCTAGTCCTATTGAAATTCAAGAACGTCGCAGCGAATTCTTTTCTTTTTTTTCGTAGATGAAATGAAACAAAATGTCTCGTTTTCCTGCTTCTTTGTCAGAATTTACGACCGACGCAATTTAAAAATGATCATCTTATATTTAAGAGATGAAAATTTTGGTATCAAATTTTCAGCGAAAAACAGAAGTTGGTTTCGCATTGCTTTCATTCAAAGATGGACGCGCTCACGCACGCAAACACACACGCACACCCGTCAGCGGAGGTGCGAATGTACCTCTCGATTTTCCCGTCATTTCTCATTATTCTGGATCTTCAACGATTCATTTTTGAATTTGTTCTTTCCTCTCTTTTTCTCTGTCTTCCATAATTTCAGTTTTTTCTATCGCTATTAGCCTTAACTCCCCTCTCTCTCTCAATTCTCAAGCTTTCATTCTTTCTTTCTTTCTTTCTTTCTTTTTTGTCCTTTTAAATTTCTTTCTTCCTTTTCTCATAATTTCTTTCAACTTTTCTTTTACCCCTCTCCCTTTTTCACATCTTCAAAGCATCTTTTTTTGTTTTTGGCTTGTCTCACACCATTTCTTTTTAGACCATGATCCATTCCGTCTTTCTTTTTGTAATTCTTCTCATGATTTGAATTAAACTCCTGCTTCATGTCTTCCTGAGTCAATTACCTAAAACAAAAATATGCTTGTAAAATCACTGACAGACTAATTACGAATCCTGAACAGTTAATGAGCTTGCTTTGACACATTTGTTTATCTAAGATGTCATTTCACTTCCCTTGAATGACAGGAGGTACACGTGTTTGGCGACTGGATGGGGACACTTACAAGAGACATCGTCTTTGAATGGCTATAGTTTGCCTTTTGTGCGATGGATGAACGCAATGATAGCTGAGGTCGGGTGGATGGGACGAGGGATTAAAGATGTCTGAAAGAGTAAGGGAGTGAAAGAAGGACAGGTGAGAAGAATCACAAGAACGGAGATACTTAGGGTATTCGGGTGAGGATTTGAAGTATCAAACACTATCTTCATACAGAATTTCATGTAAGACACTTAAAAGAATCTAAGTACCAGCCCCAACCCCCAAAAGAATAAGGACACTATAATAACTGTGTACCACAAAGAATGAAAAAACATTTTTCATTTAGCGCATTGGGGAGGTACAGTCACAAACTGGAATCCCAGTGTTGTTGATGAACGCCCCCACCAATATTTACTAAGCATTTAATATATAAACTGTGATAACAATCAGAGATAGCAGTTCCCGTTGACACGCCATGCGCGTTCGTTTCAGAAATTATTGATTTTTCGATTTTAGTATAAGGAATGAATGATTGTTTATTTACGGTTTATCAACCCTTTGTTATATATATATACATATATATGAGGAAAAATATCGTGGGCGATGTTGTGAAAACGTATTCCTAAAATAGAGTTTATTATTAATGAAAAAGAAGAATTTTACTAGAATCTAAAGTCACAACATCGCCCACGTGACGCCGACGTGATCGCATTGCAAAACGGAACGCTGATCTTAAAATTCAGTCATTTTGTTTTGATTATTCTTATGTCTATCGTCTTTGCATGTTGACTTGAATATCGTCTAATTCTAATTATGTTTTAATAACTATGTCCTGAAGAAGGTCTACTAGACCGAAACGTCTGACGTCGACATTGAAACAACATTAAAAACAGTAAACTTGCACATTCGGATTTTTTGTTTTTTCTCATACTGTCGGATCTATATCCACATATTTGCTTACATACATACATACATACATACACACACAAACACACACACACACACACACACACACACACATATATATATATATATATATATATATATATATATGTTGTAACCTAGGGAAGGTTGGTGAATAGAATAATCTCACGAAGGTTGGTAATAAATGATAATATTTAGGACACGAACAACACATATAAGATTCGTCAGTGGCGCGTAGAAGAAGTAGTCAACTGCTAGAAGAGAGTAAAGTGAATTGCACAATGAATCGCCAACTGCGGGATATCTACCAACTCTCCCACGTGGTAAGCTGCGGCACAGGGCCGAATTAAATGTGTGGTATCCGATCCCAAAAATTCCCCGTAGACCCCGTATAGAAGGGGGTCGGGTAGCTGTTTCCCGAGATGTGACTCTGCCCTTCGATATAGCCTCGTCTTGGGATCCTCTCTGCCCGGAGGCAGAGAGTTTGACCAGCACAGATGGAGACGAATCTCCAACTACATGATATCTACCAACTGCCCTACGCGGTCAAATACGGCACACGGACGAATTTAATGTGGGGTATCCGAGCCCGTAGGCTCTGCCAAAAATTGCCCGTAGACCCCGTATAAAACGGGGTCGGGTAACTGTTTCCCGAGACGTAACTCTCCACTTCCACATAGCCTCGTCTGGGGATCCTCTCTGCCCGGAGGTAGAGAGTTTGACCAGCACAGCTGGAGACGAGCCTTCAACTGCAGACCAACATACAGTATTTACTACTGTATTTATGTGAATGCGGACATACCAATTATCGTACGTAGGTATGCTACAACATATATAGAATTAATAAAAATATAAATTTATTATGTGGGGATGAATCTTGGTGCGTTTTTAAAGCTCTCTAACACTTCTTTTTGCGTGTTGGTCGAATGTTTTAATTTTTCTAAAAGGAATGGTGAAAATAGCATGGCTTGCAAAACGTTATTCTCCGACGAAATGTTCCCGAAAAAAAAAAATTATAATCTCGGAAGAAAAAGAAGAAAAGAAGTAAAAAGAAGACAACTATGAAACTATTTAGAGAAAAACATCGTCTGCTTTTTTTTTTAACTGTTTTCCACAATAAAAATCGAAGGAAGAAGCATTTAACTCTTCATTAAAAGGGATTTTCACATCAATAAAAAAAAAACTAAACAACATAACGTAAAAACCGAGCATGTTATAAAGGGTGTTCCAATAACTTGGACCGATTTTAATGTGAATTAATTTAAACGTCTAATGATTTTTTCTTTTTCTTTAAGATTTGGCAGATATTTGGGCGATATTATTTTTCACACATAATTGCCATGACTTAAATAACATGATCCAATAGAAAAATAAATAAATTATCACCAATAACACTGATTTATTTACTTCGGATTTTGATCCGTCTTAATGAAACACCCTTATATATAATCCGTCTTAATGAAACACCCAATATTAAGAGTAAGTAAATTTAGTGAAGAATCCCAATGGGGCCAGGCCAATTGTTCCAGGACCAAGAAAGCAGCAGAGAAAGAATAGCAAAGAGACATTCGCAGTAACAGAATACTGGAAATTCTGACTGGTACTATAGAAAATGTCAATAAAAAACTCAAAGCGAGATTCGAACGCGTGCCGCCAGAGGACGAAACAGATTCAATGCAAATTAAATTGTAATTGTTTTTAATTAATTGTTGTAATTAATTAAATTGTAATTAATTAATTCTATTTAATTGTATATTAAATACGTATTGACGTAAATTTCTTTGTTTTTAACGACAGTGTCTAAATAGATAAACATGCATATAGGTACGCATTGATGTAGATTACTGAGAATTCTGGTAACCTTCCTCGTTGTTTAATACATTCTTTTCCCAGTTTCTCTCCATCCCAATAGTCTTCTCTCTCTCTCTCTTTCTCATTCTCTCTCGACCTATTTCTCTCGCTATTTCTCATTCTTTCTCTTTCTCCTTCTCTCTCTCCTTCTCCTTCTCTCTCTCTTTCTCATTCTCTCTCTCCATCTCTATCT
The DNA here is from genome assembly GCA_964036315.1 of Acanthosepion esculentum. Classification (NCBI taxonomy): domain Eukaryota; kingdom Metazoa; phylum Mollusca; class Cephalopoda; order Sepiida; family Sepiidae; genus Acanthosepion; species Acanthosepion esculentum. The sequence continues at coordinate 51,714,655 of OZ038493.1, forward strand.
CCTTCTTATTCTCTCTCTTTTTCTCATCTCCCCCTTCCTCTGCCACTCTCACGCACATACTCGGTCTCTCGTTTTCCCTCTTGCTCAATTTCTCTCTCTCCCCCTCTCTCTCTTTCTCAATCTCTTTCACATTCTCTCTCTCACACGCGTACACACTCGGTCTCTCCTTTTCCCTCTTTCTCATTTTATCTCTCCCTCTCTCTTTCTCTTTCTCAATCTCACAGATTCACTTTCCCTCTGTCTCTCTCACACACTCCTCTGCCTTTCTCAATCTCTCTCCCCCTCTCATTTTCTCTCTTTCTCATCCTCTCTCTCCATCTCTTTCTCATTCTCATTCTCTCTCTCTCTCTCACACACACACACACACACTTTCTCTCGCTCCCCTTCTCTCCCTTCTCTCCCTTCTCTGTTATAATCTATCGGTTATCGTACACAGTCTCCCATTGACTTCACTCAATTGTTCTTCCTATTTACCGCTCCCTCTTTCTCCCACGCGCACACCCCACTCCACAATTTCCTTCTGCTTATTAATATCTTTCTCCTTAAAGTCAAACGTCTGCATTTTTCCAAAATTAAAACAAAACAAAAAAACCCTAAATGTAACACTTGTGACTTACAAGTTCCCGCCCTCTTACCGTAGTTCTTAATGACTGTGATATTATCTCTTATTCTCCTGCTGCGTTAAAGATCCTGTGGAGGATGTTGGTAAAGAGGAAATCCAAAACTGCTCCACTCGGCCCATCATATCAGATTCTTGCAACCATTCGAGGACAACATATGACACTAAGTACGTTAATATAATTGATTCCTATTTTTTGCTTAGAATGCTCAATTTTTGTTCAACCAATTTTTCAAATTCATCCACCCAAATGACAAGTGTCCCTAACCTATATCACAATAGGTATGAATTCTTTGTATGTCACTCTTAGTCAAGGGAACACCCGCCGTGGGGTAGCATTTATGCGAACTGGGCTCTGACGAGGACCTCAGCAACAGCGCTTTTGGACCAATGTACTTGCTGGCGTCGACCATTTTGGTCGTATTTCAATTGCATTCAGTAAAACTTGAACTTACTAAACACAATTTCTAGACACGATGTCCCATCCTTCGGATCGATGTAAGCTTTGAAATAAACCAAGTCAGCGATTCTTTTAGCAATGTCGTGTTGTTCACAGCAGGTTTAATCGCTTATTAGTTGCGTTCTATGAAATATAGGCTCATTGACAGCCGTTATTATTTCGTTGGACTTTAACCAAAGTCTCCGTTACGCTACGAAAATTTAGTCAACCGTGAAAGCTTAGAAACATTATATTCGCGAAATAAATAATTTTGAAATTTTGAAACTGTATATAAATTATTTTCCCTTTGTTTACAACAAGAATAATATCTATCATTATTATTATTGTTGTTGTTATATATATATATATATATATATATATATATATATATATATATATATGTATTTATTAAAAATTAAATTGAATTAAAGTATCAAGCCCTGTTTCATCCTCAAGCGAAAATTTAGGAATAACCAATCTTAAAATTTACGCATCTTTATAAGCATGTTCATTCGCAAAATTAATTACTATGGAAACGGCTGGGGTGACCATTTTGATAAGGGGCCTAAGAGTTAATTTTTATCTACATCTCAGTTACCTTTGGAAAGAGGTCAAGCCGAGATAGGGTCGGGGTGTCCATTTCAAAGCGAATGATGGTATTCATGTACGCACTTCGTCTGGTCAGTCACAGCGAAAGATAGCTTTTGGCACCATAATATGTCGTTAAGTGTCTAGAGAATTTTGTTTCATTTTACTTTTTTTATTTTTTCCCCTAAAGGGCTGTTTCGTACATAAATGCGTCGCACTGAACTACAATTTGTTTTTTGACGACTTCATAAAGGGTTTTTCTATCTTATGATTGGGTTAAGCTTTTAAACCTTTTATTAGACTATGAAATTTTTTTTAATGCTAATTATTTAATGCGAAAATTTGTTGATGTCGGCAAAAAACCGTTAACTCAAGTCTATGGTTTAATAAATTTTCATTATTTAGAAACTTAATAATGTGTAGTTTTTCATGTAGGCATAAAGGGCATGGGTCATCCCAGGTTTTACAAGTTCTTGCTCTATTTATTATTTTCCATTTTACTTTTGGTGTTTTATTCATTTCTTTTAAATGCCAAAAATATTTGGATAGAGATGTCTGATTTCTATTTCTAATATTATTGAAGGAGCTTTTGTATTGTCTCCATCTAATTTTAAATTCATTCTTCGTTGAACCAATGTATATCCTATCAGTGATAGGACACTCACTGGATGAGATTGTGCATTGGTATACCACAGATTTTGTGCGGCATTTATTTTCCAACGGACAGTCTTCAGGGTTTCTACAATCACATAATTTTTCATTATTTTTGTCTAATTTTCGTTTAGGATCGGTTTATTTATACTATAAAATCTAACCGCGCACCGTGAATTAGACATTAAGGACATCGGGCTATACAGAGATATATACATCAACAAATTTTCGCATTAAATAATTAGCATAAAATTTTTTTTTTCAGTCTAACCTCTCGTTTTTGAAACATGAGAACTCTTATGTAGCGAAGGAATCATATTTTTTAAAAAATAATATATACCAAAATATCATTTGCTGTATATATATATATATATATATATATATATATATATATATATATATATATATATATATATATATATATATATATATATAACAAATGATATTTTGTGACTTTTATAATGCATTTTTTAACAACGGATATCATTATTTTAAAAGCAGTTGAATGTTGAAAGTTTAACTGAAAGAATAAAAAAATCAAATAATAAAAAATCAAACGGGTTTAAATATTCCACAAATTATTAAGTTCAAATCATCACCACAACTACCATCATCATCATTGTCATCAGTATCATTGTCATCGCCATCATCATCATCATCATCATCATCATCATCATCATCATCATCGCATCGTAATCGTTATCACTATCAACATTGTCGCCATCATAAACATAACCATCATAATCATCATCGTCACCACCGTTATCATCACATCATCGCTCATAACTATCATCATCATCATCATTAAAACTGCACACAAAAGATATAAAATTAAAATCTATTGACAATGTATATTGATGGCTTTCATCACGTGTCAGGTTCATGGCAAATAGAAAATAAATAGAAATTAATTTGAAATAAAAAATCAAGAACACATTTTACCCATTTTTATTGCTTGTTTTTATTCCAGTCTTACCGAAAAGAAAAGCAGAAGACGAATTGCATTAAAAAGCCTCATTTGTTTATTAACGACATCACTTTGGCGTTTCAAAAAATTCCATCTCTCTTTACCACGTAAACGATCGTGGCTCTCCACAGATTCCTCTTATTTTTTATTTGTGATTAGCTATAACTTCTTGGGAAAGATAGTGGAGTATTTTCTTGTTGCCCAGTTTATCCTACTATTTAACCTATAGGTGAAAAGAGAAAAATAGATTCACGCTTTTCCTATGTACATGAGTGCAAGTGTGAAACTAGACGAGAATTTGAACTCTGCTCGAAGGTCCCACCTTCAGTGCCCATAACCATTACACTATCAACACAGCGTTAAAATAAACAAAAGCAAGGAAGAAAATTTATTCTTGCTTAACAAATTTGTAACGAATTACTCGTTTTTAAGTTTAAAGCAAGAATTATTAAAAATCAAAATATTCGCCATCAGGTGTTTGTTGACCCGGATAATTTTCACTAAATTTCAAACTGAACCCTTTATTTAATCAGCGGGGATAGATTGTTCTCGTTCTGTTGTCCATGTCTCCAGATATCTCGTTTAGTTCTTATTTAGTACTGGTCAGTTATTGCTTACCTTTTTACCACTGAGTGTAAGTTTATACTACCAGACCAAGAGAATGTACTAACAATTACTATATCACAAAATTCAACAAGCATGTTAGACTTAGAGTCTCCAATTTCTAGATGCAGAATTGTCCCACGGGACAATAGCATAATGGATTAAAGCATTCGTTCCTGAATTTTAGTGACATGCGGCCAATACACTGAATTTTGTCTGGCAGGCGGCCAAAAAATTGAATTTTATTGACATGCGGCCAATACATTGAATTTTGCTTGACAGGTGGCCGAAACATTGAATTTTAGTGACATGCGGCCAATACACTAAATTTTGTTGACAGGCGGCCAAAAAACTGAATTTTAGTGACATGCGGCCAATACACTGAATTTTGTCAGGCAGGCGGCGAAAAAATAGAATTTTATTGACATGCGGCCAATACATTGAATTTTGCCTGATAGGTGGCCGAAACATTGAATTTTAGTGACATGCGGCCAATACACTAAATTTTGTTGACAGGCGGCCAAAAACTTAAATTTTAGTGACATGCGACCAAAACATTGAATTTTGGGGACAATGCGACAAATATATTGAATTTTGATGACATACGGCCAAAACACCGAATTTTGTCTGACAGGCGGCACACAAATTGAATTTTGGTGACATGCGGCCAAAAAATTGAATTTTGGTGACATGCGGCCAAAAAATTAAATTTTAGGGGCAATGCGACAAAAACATTGAATTTTGGTGACATGCAACCAAAAAATTGAATTTTGGTGCCATACGGCCTAAAAACATTGAAATGTGATGAAATGCGGCCAAAAAATTGAACTGAAAAAAGAATTTTTCGAGAAATATGTAACAGCAAGTTTTATTTAATGCCTTTTGTTAACTTTTCAACGACACGCTTTTGATTCGATGGCATTTAATGTAAAATAATGTCCGTATTAACACGACTTTAAACCTGCTGAAGGTTGTAATCGTTTTGTAACGGGATCGAGAATAAAACTGCACCCCAAATTGGGAAGTTTGTCATTCATCTGTCTGATTCTGTTTTTTGAATTAAGCTCGGTTTTCAGTACCAGACACACATGCATATAGTATTCCTTTCTTACTTTCTCCTTCATTTGGGCATGCTGTATTCCATCTCCTTTGCTAATTTCTATGTACTTATAGGACTTCTTGTTCCAATTCCCTAAACTTTGTGACGAAATCTAAAGTGTGTTTCTGTAATTCTACCTTTCTTGAATGTTACTTTTCCATATTTATCTAATCTGAAATCATCACTGAAACATTTTACATTATTGAGGATACCCTTCAACTCATTGTCGTCTTTGGCAAAGAGTTTGAGATCATCAATATAGAGTAGGTGATTGAATACTTACTTGTTTAGTTTGTAACCATAGCTATTGTCATTTAGTTCATGCGTAAGGAGGATTAAGGACAGATAAAACTGGAAGGATGACAAGGGGTTTCCTTGAAAAATTCCTAGTCTGATATTCAGGCAGTTGGAGGTGGCAGTGCCTCTGGTGTGATGTAGGTATAATGTGGCGTTCCACATTCCCATGCTATATTTAAGGAAATTTACTATCACGAGAGACACTTTGTATATTTCCAAAGTCATAAGGATCCAAGAGTGTGGCACACTGTTAAAGGCTTTACGATAATCTATCCATGCTGTGCTAAGATTTCTACATGTTTACCTGCAATTTTCCAGGATCATTTTGTTTATGAGTAGTTTATCTTTGCAACCATATCAACCTCTCCTGAATCCATTCTGTTCCAGTGGAAGAATGTTGTTTGTTTCGAAAAAAAGAGTAAGTACTATTCGTCAGGACATGATCAATTTATCCATAGTGGACAGACATGTTATTGGTCTATAATTTTTCGGGTCATTTGTTACACTCATATTTGGCATGAGATAAGTAATGTCTTCAGTGATCCATTCAGGGACTTCATTGTGAGTATTTATAAGCATTGACAGAGTTTGTACAAGGGTTTTATGGATTGATGACAGATGATAGAGCCAGAAGTTGAGCACCTTGTAATTTCCTGGAGATTTCCATTTTGGGAATTTCGTTAGAACTTGCAAATATTATTCGTAGTTATATATTTCCCACTCTTGCGGAGGTTTAACCAGCATTCGTTCTTCCTCATGTTGGATTAATTCTGCATTGGGATTATATTCGTTTGGACAACTCCAAGTATTCTTCCAAAATTTCTGCTCTTTGTCAATAGATAGTGGCTTTTAACATGTATAGTTGCTTTTCCAATTCCCATGTAAAATTTCTTAAGTATTATTATTATTATTATTATTTTTATTTCCTTGGGTATTGTTTTATACATATTTCCTTCCACGTCCCAACCAGAGACTTATGGTCAGAAATGACTTCATGATGTGTGAACTATACCTGGGAGTACAATTTTTGTACTTCTTTAAGGCATGGGCAACATAGAATCTCTTCACTGAGTCTATCGGGACATTTTCCAGTCAATCCAAGGGCTCCAACCACAACGGAAATTAGTGATGTCCTCAAATGCCACATTTTTAGAGATTTCCACATCAAGATCCTTGTGCTTGAAGATCTTCAAAGATACATTACAATCTGTAGCGACTGCCACGTCAATAAGATGAACAAGATGCCTGGACGATTAGCTTTGATTGTTCTGTATGTATATTATTATTATTATTATTATTATTATTATTATTATTATTATTATTATTATTATTATTTCCTTTGATTTCTGGTGTGTACACATTTCTTTCCGGGTCGCGTCCAGAGACCTAAGGTCAGAAATGGCATCATGACATTCTCCACTGACCAATTAAACACACACACACACACACACACACACACACACACACACACACACACATTTTACATAAATCCCTTCGTAAGGTGTGGGCTGTACTCGTGAGAACAATTTTTTGTATTTCTTTAAGGCATGGTCTTCCAGGAACCCCTTCAATGAGTCAGCCTACTGGAATCTTTTCTAACCAATCCGAGGGCCCCAACTACAACAGGGATTGTTGATGTTCCCATGTGCCACATTTTTGAGATTTCGATTTCAATGCCCTTGTATTTTGATAGCTTTTTGAAGATCTGCAGAGATACATTGCAGTCTGCAGTAACTCCCATGTCAATAAGTAGGCAATATTTTTGTTTGTGGTCTCTAATGACAATGTCTGGGTGGACATTATTATTATTAATAATATTCTATTGTCGCAAATAATATCACCCTTAATTCCATGTGCCCATTTTTATCATCACTATTGCTATTATCATTACCTTATACACATCGTCTGGTATTCTCGCATATACAGTCTCATTATCACACTAGGACGACAAAGTGGAAAGAGCCTTTTCAGCTACATAGCTCCCTCCTAATAGAAGGCGCCATCTGACCGGAGTACGAGACAGACAAATGTGAGAAAAGAAGAAGGAGAACAAGCAATAAAAATCTTTTATCGGGTACCACGACAAAAGGATCGGTGATGACCACACTGAGGTTATTAAATACCAGCTGTATTTGAATTTTTTTGGTCAGTTCAAAAACACGATTCAGTATCAAGCGCTCAGTACGGTGCCATGAACAACCGACTATTTTGTGATCCCCACCCAAACTTTATTGTACTTCCACATGTCAACGAAATAGAAAACATAAAAATATAGAAGATTTGGTTTGGTTTGTTTTGTTTTAATGCATATCAACCTCAATGGGTTATTTAATGCCAACAAATTTTTCAATGTTGGTAATATTTTTTCTTTCAAAAAACCTATTTCTGGTAATATTTTTTCCTTCAAAAATATATTTCTGGTAATAATTTTCCTCCGTTGGTAAGTTTTTTTTTTAAGAAATATATTTCTGGTAATAATTCTTTTACAAAATATTTCTGGTATTAAAACCTATTTTTACAGTTTCATAGTGTTTGGACCCCAGTTTGGGGCTATCTGCCTATTTGCCCATAGCTGGGACCCTAAAAGGTGTTACCACTCCGGGTCAGGGTGGACTGGGAACACCAGCAATTAAGAGGTCGTTCCACGCTCCTCAAAACCTCCTGATCAGAGGCCTTGCTGTTGGACGTAGTTTATCGTGTTACCCAGGACGCGGATGTATTTTACCGTCATAGCAAGGACGCAGATGTAGTTTATCGTCATACCAAGGACGGAAAAATATACAAGAATATCATTGCCATTACTATATATATATATATATATATATATATATATATATATATATATATATATATATATATTGGTAAATAATCGATAAATGTTATAAGTAAATTTGCAAAAGTTCATATTAATTTTTATTTTATATTATTTTCTTCCCGAGTACTTTCAAATGTTGATACATTCGTTTTCAAGGATTGTTCTGTGTAGATTTATGCAAATGCTTTTTTAAAAATTTTAAGCCACTCAGAGTTGACATCATTTAACTGGTCAAACTGAAATTGTTATGTGTATCTTTTGTTTTTTTTAACACGCTTCAATATACGGTCCATTATTTAATGTTGGCTGCTTCTCTTTTATTACAAGAACATTCAGAATGTTGAATCTTTGGAAAGCACTCGGGAAAAATAATAGGACAAAAAGAAATTTGGCAAATTTAATAACAAAACATAAAACACCATTCGGAAAATTTGAAAAAATAATAAAACATTTCAATGAATGTGATAGATGGAAATTGTCGATATTATTGAAAGTTGTTTGAAAAAATTATTGCTGCCGAAATATATCTTATTCATCTCTCTCTCTCTCTCTCTCTCTCTCTCTCTATATATATATATATATATATATATATATATACATACATACATACATACATATATATATATATATATATATATATATATATATATATATATATATATATATATATATATATAACAACTAAGAAGTTGCAAAATTAAAAAAAAAAGAATGTTTTTTTGTGAAAGTAGTTATTTATATTTTTTTATATATTATTATATTTGGTATTTCAGATCGACCCCGATATTTCATCAGAAATAACTGTTTTTAGAAGTTTGTGTACAAAAAAAAATACTTTCACACAAAAAAAAACATTAATTTTTTTTAATTTGCAACTTTTTAGTTGTTTTTTCTATATATACATATTAAGAAAGTATACGTGGCTTCTCATTGTGCTATATATATATATATATATATATATATATATATATATATATATATATATATAGCACAATGAGAAGCCACGTATACTTTCTTAATACCTATCATTACCTTCCCAGAAGAGAAAAGAAGCGGATATTCTGCTTTTGAAATTTAAAAATAATTCTTTAATCGCCAGTTGCTTAACATCGGCTGAAGAGACACAACTGTAGTGCTAAAACATGAAAGCTATTGTTTAGCGATTTTTAACATGTTTTTTTTAACCACATATAATAAATAATATTAAGCTCTACTCTTTATTGAGCCCTTTTTAAAAATTAAATGCTAGCGACAGTGGAATTATACTCCATTTGTTCTTGTCTCATACCTGGATATACATACATACTATATATATATATATATATATATATATATATATATATATATATATATATATATGAAGAAATATAGTCTTAAGACGTGCTATATTTATGTGATAAAGTGCTCAATTTCAGAGATAGAGCGTGTGTAAATATAAAAGTGAACATAGAAGTCAACACTTAGAGGCGACAGTCTGTTTCATGCTAGATGCAATCGTCAGGCCATGTGTGCTGTTGTTTTTCTCGGCTACTTATATATACGGGTCAGTGGTGCATTGTGGCTAGTCTATTTTGAAGGTTATTTTACCGGAAGTCGTTTATTTGTTTATTTATTTATTTGGGTTAAATTATTTTGCTTGTTTTTATTTATTTTTCATTTTTATTTTTTATTTTTATTTCTTATCTTATGTATTTAATTATTTTATTTTGATCGGTGTTTTTATTAACGTAGTAAAGATTTGTTTATATAGCTTATTTAATAGTTTTGTTTTTGTTTGGGAAGATAATTTAAGCTATTTGTTCAATTTTGGGGTTGATTGTTGTGGTTTGGTCTAACTAATATTTTGGCGGGAACAGTTTTTAATTTGTTTATTACTTCATGTATTTATTTGGATTACCTTTTTTTTCTATCAGCTAGTTTATCGGTATCGCTTGTTAGTTTATTTATATATTTGGATGTATTTAGATCAATTTATTTTAATTGTTATTATTTATTTGTTATACTGTATTTTTCTCTTTTTGGTTTTAAGTAACGTAGTATATTATTTTTTTTATTTTTCATTCATTTTTTATCGTTATATAACAGCTATAGCTATTTTTTTCGTCCGATGTTTGGTTTGATTTTTATAGTCTAACTAATATTTTGGTCATAATAGTTTGTTAATTTGTTTATTATTGACTTTATTTATTGATTTTGTTTCTTATTTTTTTTATTCTATTTCGTCTATTCTAACAGGTGCGATTTGGTAATTTGTTTGGATTAATTTATTTTGCTTATTTTATTGTCATTTTGTTTATTTATTTATTTATTTATTCCATTTTCGATTTTTAAGTAACGTAGTAAAAATTTGTTTCATGTCTGCATTTTGAGATGAGCTTGGATCTTTTATTTAATAATTTATTTTGGTCTGGGAAGGTAATGATAGGTATTTTTTCCTCCAAGCAAAGTTTGCAAGTTTTTGATTGGTTGTTGTAGGCTGAAAATCTTTTCCTTATTTTCCAAGATATTTTTGGTGTGGCCTGTGTTTTGTTTTTAATTTCCCAGATATACTTAGAAAGCATTGTGCTGTTCGCATATTTACTATTTGTGAAAGATGTTTTGTGTACATAATTTCTTTGTTTCCAGGGTCCTTCAGTTACTCTTAGGTATACTTTTTCTTCATTATTTGTTGATTTTATCGTGGTTTGGTATATTACGTTGTTTTGTAAACAATTACCGTTTAAGGGACATTCGTTCTTTATTCTGCAGTTGCCCGTGGGTTTAATTTGTTCGAGTGGTTTGTTGATAGTTTTCCTGTTGTGCTTTTTTTTATTATTTGTGCCATGTTCTCGGTATTTGATTTTTATTGTGTCTTTACTGAATATTTTGTATAGGGTGCTTGATTCCGGGAAGTGTTTGTGTAAGAGTTTGAAGAATATTTTTCCGACGTTTGTTTTTACGTTTTTTGCTGTACGGTTGGTTGAACCATATGATATTTCTTTTCCTGTTGGCCTTTTTTGTATTCTGTGGTGAGTATGTGAGTGTTGCTGGGAATCCGGTATCATTTAGGGCTGTTTCGTATTCTTTCTTAGCTTCGTTAAATATAGATTCATTGAAGGAATTGTCGGAAATCCTGCGGTTAATCGATTTTGGTATCAGTTTGATTATAGAAGGCGGGTGGTTGGAAGATGTGTGTACATAGATTCGTTTATCATGTTTTTTTTTCTGTATGGTTTGAATGTGCCTTTTCTTAGGTTGAAGGTAACATCTAGAAAATCTACTTCATTTAGGTTAGTTTTTATATCTATGTCGAATCCGTTATTTTTGAAAAATATATAAATAGCCGAGAAAAATAACAGCACTCGTGGCCTGACGATTGCACCTAGCATGAAACAGACCGTCGCCTTTAAGTGTTGACTTCTATGTTCACTTATATATATATATATATATATATATATATATATATATATATATATATATATATATATATATATATGGCCATCTTTCATTAAGCATGGCAGACAAGGAAGATTTAATTAATTTTTTATTAAGTCTTTACAGCATCCTAAGACTTTTTTCCATAATTTCCATTGTCCCGACCGCTTGCGATCACTTCTTTAGTGATTTTCAGGAGGGGGTTTGGTTTTGGTGTTGTTAGTTTTTCGTCTTGTTTTGCTGAAACGTTGTATATTAGTTTTGCATTCATTCCGAACCTTCGCTTGCTGAGCTCGGCAAAAATTCGCTTGAGTATCTTTCTATTTGAAAAACAACTTTTAACACTCCATTCCCACTATATGGTTAATATTAGGAGAGAGGTGTACATTAGGTCTCCCTAATAGCGAGTTGTTTCAGGTAATGTGATATATATATAATTTTAGTGTTTTCGACCAGAATTTTTCTTTACAGATATATATATATATATATATATATATATATATATATATATATATATATATATTTCCAAGAGGATAAAATCCAGGTAGAGCTCTATGTTAAAGACAGAGTAAGAATATAATATCAAAGGTTCGAACATTAATATTTCATGGCTATACTTTATTACATTGGAATTGTAATCACGATCCAATTTATTACATTGGAATTGTAATCATGATCCACTTCATCAAACCTAATGAATTGGGTCGTTATTAGGATTTCATTCTAATAAATTATAAGCATGAAATATTAGTGTTTGAAACTATCATATATATACATTAAGAAAAATTCTACTTGAAAACTCCCGAAGATTTCGTCGTGCATGGAACTCAAAGTCGTGCTAGAGATCAGGGATAATATGTATATTTATTAATATATATATATATATATATATCTCTATATGTATGTGTGTGTGTGCGCGCGTGTGTGTGTGTGTGCGTGTGTGTGTGTGTGTGTGAGAGAGTGCGAATATCGTTCGATATTTCTACCTGTGATTTGATTGATTGATAAACTACTAGGAGTCATGTTAAGTTTTCTTGATATGCCATAAATAAAGATTTGGGCAAAATTGGGATCGCTCTAACCAATATTTCATCGCTGAGGTTCTTTCTCTGTCAAATTATAATTTCACTTACAAACTTTATTTTATTTTTTTTTCACCTCTCATTTGTAATTGCTTTTTACATTTGAACGAACCAGAAAATCTGGTTTTCACTCATTAACGGAAAAAAATCTGCCAAACTGTTTACTTTTGAAGCCAGGCAAAGAGATCGTCACCGACTTTCACCAAATCTCCTTCCAGTTGATTACGCTAGAAAACAACTGCTTAGACTCGGGTTTCACATTTTTTTCTCTCCCTGAACATTAATGACTGGAGATCAGGTTTATTTTCTATAATTTATGAAGAAGGATTCGCTTAGATGATCGAGATCCCTCTGAATTGCATTACTAAATTAAACCTGCTTGGCTAATTTCATTTCAGCACATCTACTTTTAATATATCTGACATATGAAAGCTAACATAGATTATCACACATTCGTACACAAACGCGTCGTTATACACATAAGAGTATCAGGCAAAATAAAGTTTGCAGGCAGTTTGTATTACTAGAATTAGTTTTTTACAAAACGCTGTTGAAATCCTAGCAGTATTTAGTATTACTGAAGTTATCACTAACATGTGTTGTCGAGGTTTAAAAATTCTACGTTTCGTTCAATTTCGTAAACCAATCGATGGAATATAAAAACTTAAAGAAAAGAAATGCAAAAAACAATATTGCATTTTTGTTAAATAAGTAGTTGTTATTTTAAGCAACAAATTGTTTTTTTTATTATAATAGTGGGAGTATTTTGTATGTTAAATAATAAATTTTTAAATTTTTCTCCAAAAATATAATGCAATTTTATTGAATTAAGCTGCGCACCTTAGTAAAATCAACTGTACTTTGTACCCCCTTACCTGTTTGCACTTCTTCCCAAAGTTTGACTTCGATTGGTCAATATATGGCTATTTTAGAGAGTGTGCCGGACGGACTAACTAAAGTCAGAATTTTATATATAGAATATTGTTTAAATTGACAAGATCGTTTTTTATGGTCGGTATTCAAATCCAGGTGAAATATTGGATTTTGAACGTTTGTTTCCAAACCAGAGTCTTCAGTTGGAACAGTGGCGCAACACTGTCTTCGTTGCTGTATTCAGGTTCTGCATAGGCTTAGTAAATATTTATATTAAGATACTTTTTACGTTGAAAATAATCATGATTTGAAACCCAGATTATTATCCTCATCTTCATTATTTATATACTAGTGTACCCGTGCCGTCAAAATTGACGACAAGAAGAAATGTATTATAGATAATATGTCTTATATTGTAAATAAACGTTTCGTTTAATCCCAGTACGATTTTTGTCTGTGTAACAATGAAGGGGAAATGCGCAAAATAACGATGACCCACACCCTGGCCAAATTCAAGTTATATTTGTTTTTGGAAAAAAAAAATCTTTAGTTAGATAAAAATTCCAACTTATATCACCTGAAGAAGGCCGGAGCGTAAAACGACCGAAACGTTGTGAATATGACAATAAAGATGAGGACAACAGTTCAAACAATGACAATAATGTAAATTATACTTCCAGTGTAGAGCCATTTCTTTCCATTTAATCTTTAGCTGTGCTAGGGCTTGATGTTTGCCTTTCAATCTTGTTCTTCGAGTGAAGTTGCTTGCTTCACCCCCACCACTATTTCGATTTCCAGTTTATTGAGTCTGATTCTGAATTTAACAGCTTCGCGATGCACTTAATGATTTCTTCGTTTCTTCATGTTTGGTGTTCAAGTACGTGTCAAGACCGATGATGATTGTCTTGCATGTTTTCTCGATTTTTCTAATACCTGTCCTCTTGATGTCCTCGGCAGGTAAACTTTATCAACGTCTACTTTAGAGCAGTAGTGCATTCTTTCAAGTTTCGGCAGTTTTATTGCCTTTTAGTCTATTATTATTTCACAGATAAATATATTATTCCACAGTAAACGATATTTTTTATTGAACATCGCGTATAAAAAGATGAATTACTGATTTGACTTTCAACTGGCGTCCGTTTAAATTGAAGAATATAAAGATTGAAATATTCGTCCTTTATTCAGTTGCAGAAATTATTAATAACCAGTATAGCCGTTCCGTTAAAATTGACGACAAGAAGGAATGTATTATAAGGAATATGTATTATATTGTAAGAAATTTTCATTTAATCCAAGTACGATTTTTGTCTGTGTAACAATGGAGGGGAAATGTGCAAAATAACGATGACCTAACCCCGGGCCAAATTCAAGTTATATTTGTTTTTTTACTGTTTAATCAATGTTCAATTTTATATTTGAAAATAGTTTGCTTTTAAAGTTAATAATTGAACAGTGTACAATTTATAAACACCCCAGGAACCATATCCCTATTTTATCCTATAAATGTTACATATTTACAAGCATGATTTTTTTAACTGCAAAATTTCCCAAAGCACAATAACGTAAAGCTGTTCATCCTTCTACTCGGGTTTTTGTTAAATGTCAAAATTCTGAGTGTCGAGATTCAATACAATTCAGTTCTTACTGTGAACTGTATCGCCCGGTTCTTTTTGTAGCTCAACGCACTATTCCTCGCCAACTCGTGCGAAGAGAGAGGGAAAGAAGGGAATAGCTTTGTAGTTTGTCAGCGTGTTACCTTTTTACTGCGTGTGGACGTGAATTGACCCTCAATTGTTACACTTAAAAACTTATATATATATATATGTGTGTGTGTGTGTGTGTGTGTGTGTGTGTGTGTGTGTGTGTGTGTGTGTGTGTGTGTCGTATTATACTTAAGGATAAATATACAAAAACTGGTGAATTCGTGCTGAACATGAACAATAATTTTTCATTTGATTATGAAAAGTTTGACATTGTTTCTGGTTAACACCAGAATACATTTCAACATTATTAGAGACGTTAGATAAAATCCTTCAAGGCAAAGTATCCGTGTACCGTCTGAATTTTAAGTAAAATGTTAATTTATGAGGCTTGAGTTCAAAAATACTCTAATGAAAAAAGTCTGGGAGACTGGACATTTTGTTAGATCTACGCAAAACTTTTCAGCGTATTTAATAAAGAAACAAGAAAGATTGTTTTATATTCGGTATTCAATCTTTTAAGTTTCCAAAAGCCTGGAAATTTTTGCATGCAGGTAACACCTTAAAATAATTTTTTTGTTTTCTAGTTTTAACTTTCATTAATTGATTAGTTGCTGCACCATTCATCTTTTATGTGCCGTCATTCCTACACGGCCTGGGCGATTATTGCTCTCCACAACCTCCTATATTTTGTATCACTTAGTAATCTTTTTTTTATTCTTCTGCTCCCTGCTCTGAAATCCTGTTATACAAGCGTGATTGGCTGTTTCCCCCTGTCTCTTTTCCTCTGCTGTTTCCCTCTGTCTCTTTTTCCTTTCAATATGTCTAGTAAGTGTCATATTCACTAAGCTCTCTTTCCTCATAATGTGTATCACAAATGTTAACTGTCTATTCCTTATTCTAAATATAATTATTCTTTTTGTCTCGACTTTCTTTAAAACTTGCTCATTGCTCACATATTCAGTCCATGCTATTCTCACCCTATGGAGGCACGGTGGAGTAATGGATAGCGGCACAGATTCGAATTCAAGTTGAGTTCATTTCATTCACTTACGTGCTAATACCCTTGGGAAAGGTATGAATCCATCTTTTCCTCCCCCAGCTATGGGTAAATAGCATGACAGACTAGGCCCTATAGCCTTGGAGGGACGGGGTGTTAGAATTTTCGGGTACCTTTATGTACTAGTGAGCCAACCAAAATGAGCTGACTCATTTTATAGTTGACCAATAGAAGAGTTAATCAATCAGAAAGCTTAAAATATTCAATTCGACGTGTATAAAGGCAGCCATGTTTTTTCCAAATATTCACTGCCAACCTTTGATATCGAAGACTGAACAGCTGCTGCTAGTGGTATTGGCGTTGTTTCATTGAATAGGTTACTTACTGCGCTGGATTCTATATTCATAGACTACGACGAACATGGTCAACACGGGGTATCAACATGAGGCAGCGGAGATGTGGTTCTACGGAAAGATGCTAAGGATATCATGGAACGAGCGTGTGAGCAACGATGAGGTCTTGGAAAGGATGCAAACAAGGAGGAAGCTGAAGTTTCTGGGAGACATAATGAGAAAAGAGGGCCTGGAGAATCTGATACGGTTCGGATAGAGAGAAAAAGAGACAAGGGAAAGCAATGCATGACATACCTGGCAAGTGGATGGCAGGACGTGGTCTGGAGGAGTTGGAAGAGGCACGAAACTTATTGAGAGCTACAAGAATAGGGGGAAGTGGAGAGCCATGATCGCCTGCGTCCTGAAAGGACACGGCACATAAAAGAAAAGAAAAGAAGCCATTGCACTATTTTGTCTTGAATATCACCAGGAACCATACTGTGAGATGGAGGGGATGCTGACTACAGCGGCGCAAAATGCGTTAAGTGAATAAATTATGATGATGGTTCTCAGTGTTCTTCCGTAGAACCACGTATCTGTTGTCTCAAGACTTGTGGGGAAATTTTCCAGCATCCACAAATATATGCTGTGAAATCAGCAGGATGAACTTCACTTTATAAAACGAAAAAGTATTCTAATCTTATGTGAACGCGAGAGAATAAGAATAAGCTTTGCCGTCTTTTTTGTTAATTAAAACATTCATTTTACACGTGAGCCAATGTTTTTTTTTGGGCTTTGCGTGTGATATTCATATTCCCTTATTCTCCACGTCCACATTCATCAATAGCTCATATGCCACGCCCACATCCATCTGCCCGTCATCCATTACGCCCACATACATCAGTCACTAAAATACTACACCCACGTTCCATCATCCACCACGCCCGCATTCATCAATCTGTAACGTCCTGAAAATTATATTCATTTCACAAATTTTGGTGTAATCCTTATGGATTATAATTCATCACCGGCATCTAAATGAATCATTAATATTCGATTCTGTTTGGCCTCGAAATTAGAAATGTGGCCATACCAAATGCAAGAATGGCAACATATGTGCGTCGTTCCAGCATTTACAGTTGTAAAGTTGTAAAATGCCTTCCTTTTGTGATGTCAACGAACACTCGTTCTCACTTTCGTAATGCTCGTTGTAGTAGAGACTTTGTAATCGCAGATACAACTATAGTACGCTGTTGAACAATGCTGGTGTCAGACGTCTTCGAATATCATTGGCACTAATAGTACTTGCTCGATAATTACTCGAATGGTAATCCATATAGTGACCCGAATAGAGAAATAGTATAGTGAATAGAGTAGAGAATAGCGGTTCGTATAGTAATAAGAGGATAGAGTACAAATGGTGATCCGAATAGTAATAGAGAATAGACTAGGAATGGCGATCAATTAGACATACGCTACCTCCCATATATGCGTTTCCTCACGTGGTCTACTTAATTCTATAATTGGATCGCCTATGTGTATTCATTGGCGATCTATGTTCAAACTCAAATGTCGGCAGCGACATTTTATTCCTATATAACACTTCCTGGTAAAAAAAAAGATTTTGTTGTTTAGTTCATTGTCTTTTCTATAATTTTATGCCCGTAAATGTCACGCCTTCAGGCAGTTTCGCTTCTTTTTTTTTTTAAACATTTCACCCCAAACAAGGCGGGAGTACCACTAGCACGCAACGGGTTACAGACAGTGGGAGCAAAAGTAAAAAGGCGTGATAGAGGAAAGGACGAAGAGAAGGACGGGGAATAGATCAAGGCATCTGATGTCGATTGACATTGCATTTGAATAGTTGGAGATTATAGCTCCCAGGGAAGCAAGTAAGAGGAAGGGAGTTCCGATACATGAAGCTATTGGAGTAGAAGAGACAGCTACATTTAACCGTTTCGACAGTGAAAGGGTGGGACTGAGACGCCAGCCTAGTAGCAAGTTTAAATTCATGCACTCTGGGAACCAGCGAAAGTAGTTCGTCGGAGCAGTTACCGTGAAACTATTTGTAGAAAAGACAGAGGGGAGCGACGACACGTCTGTGAGAGAGCGACTGCAAACGAGATGCCAGATCAGGGCCAATCATATTGCATATCCGTCTCTGGATTTTGTCGAGGACCTTAAGACGAACAGCGGGGGCTCCAGATCATATATATGGCAGCAGTATTCCATGCAAGGGCGAATGGTTGATTTATAGATTTGAAGGATGGACTCGAGTGAGAAAAACTTTCTGGCGCGACGCAGAGAACCAACTGTCCTTGCAATAGATGAAGCTATTGATTCAATGTATTTGTTCCACCTCAGGTCAGCGGACAGTGTGAGACCAATCAGTCGCAGAGAGGTGCTCTCGAGGAGTTGGGCATCAGACATTCTAATGAGAAGCAGGGAGGGTTCTCTGTGGTGTATAAAGTAATTTGGATTTAGCTGGCAAGAATCTTAGACCAGCAATGTCTCATTTCACAATTTAATTCTACGAGATTAAAATTAAAAGCTCAGCCATATGAACCCACAAAGGATTAGTGAGGTGCAGATGTTTAGTGATGCCTTGGGCCAACTCCTTGATTGTACGTCCCTAAGACTCAAGTAAGGGGGCTATAAGGCCTAGTACTGAGAATTGCGAGAAAGGAAGACATAAACACTTCATTCAAACTAAATTTTTTATTTCACACTTTGATTGGATGTCCTTCCAATATGGATGCCCGGGGCCATCGCAACCTCTGCTCCTACTTCTCGGCGCTACTGTGACTGTAGCTAAAGTCGAAACCTACTTCTGACAGTCAAATCTTTAACTAAAACCTCTATAGTCGACATAAACGTCTGTCTACGTGCGTGTACTTCAGTTATGTTTAAGGATTGTCTTTAACGAAGACAGGAATGCGGCAGGTGTGTCGAATCCTGTTCCCATTCAAAGACGTCGGTGTAAACACGGTTTCAAGATGGAATCAAAACAAAGTGGCGTGTGGAACGGCTTATGACACTTGCTTCGTCGACGGGGGAAAATTGTATAGCCACGGGGCAGGGAAAGATGAGCGCGTTGTGTGCATCCACCTGCGCGTGTATTAACGACCATAGATTTAATTCCCAGGTGAAATAACCATGTCAGTTTTTAAATTGATATATTAATAGATGTAAAGCGCCGCCCTCGTAGAAGTGGTTGATAAGAACTGGTTGAGGTCGATAGATATAAGCAAATTATTGATATCGATTTGAACGGACAGAGAGTGAACAAGTTAGAAGCTCATAGAAGTGTATCACTATTGAGATTTTGAGTTACATCAAACTAAGCTAAAGTAATGGTTAACAAGCTTGTTTTTGTAGATCACAGCTGGTATAACCAGTTCGATCCTAAATCGAACTACAGTGACATTGTATCATTCTAAATATCTACATGCCTTTTCGTGGCTGACAGTTTAAGTGTAGGCCAGACTTTCTGCCAAAGATTACAGCCATTTCTAATCGACCCAGAAACCTAGCTGTATCGAACATGAAAAGGTTTTGAAGCAATAAACTGGATAAAGTGTCTGTTCTCTACCGGAATCTTTAATATCGGATGCTGTCCTTGATTATAATTTATGTAAGCAACATTCTTGTTCTTCCAGGAGAACAAGCGCTTACTGCAGAAGAACAGGTCTGTGGTTCATAGGGGCCTTAATAAGTTATTAACCTAATGAGGAATCATAATGTATTTCTTATAGAAAACAAGTATTTTTTTGACATGATCGCATTTTTTGTTTTTTGATAATGTCCTTAATAGTGAATATTAATCATGCAGATCGAAAAGCAAAAACATCAAATCAAAATTCAGGTAACAATTATGTGCTCGGTTACGAACTTGTTAACGCAGCCTCGGTAAACGGGCTTTAGGGGGTATATTAATAGAAAGAATGTCATCATAGGTAGGTGTTCGAATTGAATCAATGAAGCACTGACGATGGCGTTTAGCATGAAACAGATTGTCGTCTCTGGGGGTTGACATCAATGTCCACTTTTATATATAAGGAGCTCTCGGGCGGTCTTTAGGCTAGCTCCCGCGGAGGGCTTTTAAGCCTTCTGCCTTTTACCTTCAGCATCCTATCTACGTAAAAGTTATAAGAATTTAGAAATAATAAAAGTATTTTGTCTTTATTCGAAACCTTAATTCGGCATAATCTTTCTTCGTATACGCAACCGATCTCTTTAAAATCACCATTTTTTTTTATGACCCTTCACATGAATATTTCAATATTAAAAGTCATTAGGGAATCCGAACTGTGCAATATTTCGAATACGTCACAGTAAGCATGCTAGATAAAAAAAAATATACGTGCAAAGTATCGTACCCCCCTGTTAAGTTTTAATTACGGTTTAATTAGATGATATCAGTTGCAATTGCGGCGAAAAGCGAAATTAAAGTTAAACTTTTAACAAAGAATATGTATATATATGTCTGTTTTCGTGTGTGTGTCTGTATATATATATATATATATATATATATATATATATATATATATATATATATATATATATATATATATATATATATATATTTAGTTTATTTACTTTTTATGTTGCTGTGTAGGTTGATATATTTATTTTTATTTCTATGTGTGTACATATGCATATGCGTATGGTTGTATGTATGTGTGTATGTATGTATATGTGTATATATAGGTATTAGGAGGTACGGTGGATAACGGCTTGGATTGAGGAATCGGAGAACCGAGTTCGAATTCCAGTCGAATCCATTACATTCACTTACGTGCTAACACCCTTAAGGAAGGTGTGAATCCTCTTCTCCTCCCTCCAACTATGGGGAAATGGCAGGACAGACTGGGTTCTATAGCCTTGGATGGCAACTGGTCTAGGAGAAGGACAACTCTGAATTCAAAACCTGCGGATGGTCGTTTGGGGACCTTGTGGCATTCGCTGCACCAGGTCCCTGTATTCGTCCCTCCAAAAAGTGTGGTTGGCCCTGCACAAAGCCTTCACCACTATAATCAAATCTCATGTGTCGGTGTCGGGCTTTCCGTTTGTAGGAACTGTTCTGCCTGACCCTCATACGTCGAATTCGACGGGAGAGTCCATCATATATAGGTATATATGTATATGTATGTGTGTAGGTATACTTTTGTATGTTTCTATCTGTAGTGAAGAATGTATGTACACATACGTCTGTATGTATTTGTTATTTTCTTTCACATATTGTTATATATTTGTACTCGTGTATGTGTACTAATACGTATATAAGTATATATGAGATAGTTATATATATTTCTGTGTTTAGGAGTTTTCTTTTTTATATATTAGATAGTGTTATTTTTATGCGTATATATTTATTTTTCTATCCATTTCAGTATATTTTAGTGTCCTTTTTCCTTATGTTATTCATTGAAGAATATTTGTTTTTCTATTCTACCCATATTAAATTTTATCTATTCAACCATTTTTATCTATATATGTTTGCCCGTATAAGATATATTTAATAGTATGTTAGAATTCGTTTACTAACACTTTCAAATTTTAATATTTCTTGGTGTTTTTATCAATGTGTGTGTGTATAATCGCTTATATGTGCCTTTCATTGTATGTATATGTTGTCGTTTTGTTTAAGGGTCGTGGACACCTATTTCCTGTCTCGTTGCTTTTTTGCGTGTATATGTATCTAAATATGTCTACGTGTTTATGTATTATAATCTGATGTAATCGTTTGTAAGATTTAACCCTTCCCTGCCCATATCTTCACTTCAAATGTATCTAAATTGTAACAGAGTTCTGGCTCATCAGACTCCACTTCCAAACGGAAGTGGAGTCTGAAGAGCCAGTATCCTTTCATAAAGGGCTTGGCGAAATAAATTATTACATGGAGCCTTAAAGTGGTCTGCTTTTCCTTTAAATTATTAGCTCTGGATTTACATTGAGCTCTCAGGATTTCATCCTTTTTGGGACTACCTATACGGATTACCAAATTCTTTTTAGCCTATATATATATATATATATATATATATATATATATATATATATATATATATATATATGTGTGTAACAGCAAAATTGTCCAATTCTTAGATTAATCTTTGAACTGTTTACATTCTTATTATAGAAATTAGAGTCCAATAGTGTTATAAAAATCTCGGAAAATTCCAATAAAATATCTTTAATCACTTCAACTGTTTTAATATAATGTTCTTTTAATATAATGTTCTTTTCATCTTTCATGAAAAGAACATTATATTAAATGCGAAGAAATCGGTACTGATTCATAATGGTGAGCAATGGGTAAAAAATGCATATGACCACTTTGACATCACAATGGGATCACTAGACTCAGATGAGTCTTCTGATCTCATTGGTCTTTTTATTTTATACAACCTAACAGCGCACCGTGATATTGATTCAACTGACATTGGTCTATACAGGGACGATGGTCTCATGGTTATTAGGAATTCTACTAACTTCAGAATAGACAAAATTAGAAAGGCATTATATAAAGAATTTAAAAGCATGGGTTTAAAAATTACCGTCAGCACTAAAATTAAAAAAGTTAACTTCCTTGATATAACATTAGATTTAAAGAACAATACATACACACCTTATAAAAAACTCAATACGAATCCTTTATATATACACCCTAAATCAAATCACCCCTCATCTATAATTAAACATATACCTTTATCTATCCGAAAAAGAATTAGTACAAATTCAGCAAATGACAAGATTTTCGACGAACATATTAATTTCTATAATAAAGCTCTAAAAGATAGTGGCTACAAAAACCTAAAACTAACTTATATTAAAAATGAAAACGGTAAGCATAGGAAAAACAGAAGCAGGAAAATAATTTGGTATACACCCCCATACAACCAAATGGTAAAAAACAAATTGGGACAAAAATTCCTTGAATTAATACTCAAGCATTTTCCCGGTGGAAGTAAACTTAGTACTATTTTCAATAGAAATACACTAAAATTAAGTTATAGCTGTACTGATAACCTAGAAAAGATTATTAAGAAACATAATACTAATATCTTAAATAAACACTTATACCAGAACCAAAAATTGTAGACAAGGGTAAAATACAAACAACAACTAATGAGGGTGAACAAAAATTATGTAATTGTAGAAACCCTCAAAACTGTCCTTTACAAAATAAATGTTGCATGGAATCAGTAGTATACCAATGTAATATATCTTCTGTTGAAAACCCTGAAAACATAAAAATTTATATAGGTTGCACTAGCCATGAGTTCAAAAAGAGGTTCAACCAACATCAATCCTCGTTTAGGATAAATAAGTATAAAAGTCAAACATCTCTTTCGAAGTACTTTTGGCACCTAAAAGAATCCAATAAAACACCTACAGTGAAATGGAAGTTAATAAGAAGTTCTAGAATATGTAGGTCATTAAATGACCCATGTCCTTTATGCATACATAAGAAACTATATATTACTAAGTTTATAAAAAATAAAAATTTACTGAATCAGAGAAATGAAATAGCTATTTTATGTCGTCATTGCCAAAAGTTTTCTTTAAATAATCTTTAAATAATCTATAAAAAAAAAAAAAAAAAAAAAATTACCTGATTATTATGCATACTCATATTTGATGGGTATAAATAATTTTAAATAATGTAGATAATTATATTACATTTACTTGGTTTATAAAGAAATATAGCCGATTAAAATTAAAAAGTTAAATTTGAAAGTAGAATTTTTAAAAATGTTTTAAAATTGAAATTAAATAAAACAGATTCTAACCTAAACATCTTTTAAAATTGTAATTAAATAAAACGTACTCTAACCATAACACCCCTCTCAAAGCAATTCAAACACTGAAAAGAATCCAAGTGAACACCGAAAGTCATATGAAATTAATAAGTTAGAATATAATATTGAACATTAAATGTCCTTTATACATACATATATACATTTATAATACTAAATTTATAAATAAAAGTTTATTGAATTAGTGAAATAATTTAACAACCTTTGCCGTCATTGTCATAAAGTTTACATAAAATAAAATAAAATAATATTTACTTATACTCGATAAGAATAAATAATTTTAAATACTGTAAGTAATCCTAATACATTTACTTGGTTTTTAACTAGGAGTATAGTATATTAAATATTAAAAATAATTTTTTAGAAAGGTGGATAAAACATATTCTAACCTAAACAGTCCCTCAAAATCTTTAAATATACAAATAGAAAAAATACCATAAGAATTTTTGCCGTTAGAAAAAAACCCAGATGACATGAATTTAGCGGATGTCAGAATTTGTTAAAAGATACATCCCTACCCATCCCTAAACATAACCCCGCTTTCAAATGTAACTATTAACTGATACAACGAAAATTAAAAATTGAACCCTGTACCACCCCTTGTCTAGATGAATGGATTTATCGGTAACCTTGGAAACCCTCAAACTATGAATCTTTCCTGTGCCGTTAACAACCGTAAATTTTAAAAAGTAAGTTACTCCAAAATTCGCTTGATGAGGAAATGGAACTAATGTCTTTGGTTTAATAACAAAATTAAATTCAGGGGCTTTAGCTTCCATTTCTGAAACATGGTTATCACTGTGTAGCGGTAAAACCATATTTTAAATCTATTAATTTATAATATTAATGCTCTGTAAATTTAAATTTACATAGAGCACTATTGTGTAAAAATAAAAATATCTATAAGAACACCGGATTTTATATCTTACTGTTCTTTCCTTTTTATTTATATATACATATATATATATATATATATATATATACCTAGTATATATATATATATATATACATATACACATATATATATACCTAGTAGATATATATATATATATACCTAGTATATATGTATACCTAGTATATATATACCTAGTATATATATATATATATATATATGTATATATATATATATATATATATATATATATATATATATATATATATACCTAGTATATATATATATATATATATACATACCTAGTAGGTATACATACATATATATATATATATATATATATATATATATATATATATATATATATATATATATATATACCTATTAGACGCGCCACACTCACACACAAAACAAACGAATATACATAATCATCCGAATCATGCATAGGCAAACTATAATTATGATACACATACACACATGAATTATACAGACGAACGCTGCTTGACAAGACAGATGCACGTGAGTTCTCATTAACCAACGAAAAACAAACAACAAAAAATTCAAAATCCCAGAAATTTCTTTTTCATCTTCATATTTCGTTATCTGGTGATGCTTTAATATAAGAAGAACATGTTTGATTTATAAACGTTTCCTATTTATTCTTTATCCTATGTTTTTGTTTTGCTTTTTTTCTTTATAAGGAGACCAGCCTGCCTTTTTGCACATACAACGCGTTTAAGCATAGATTATTGAGCATCTTAGATGTTTTGTGGGTAACATCATAAGTGTTCCTTTTTTTGTTTTCGCTGTCCACACAGGCATCGAGGCTATGAATCTCTTTAAGGACAGAAATTAAAATTTCATTTTAATAATACTTTCTTTTGCCGTAGATTTACCATATTATAGTTATGCAGTAGAAATTCATTTTATAAAGAGAACGTGTGTCTAAAGAAGACATTTTTCGAAACCCAACCTTTAACTGAATTCGAACTTTCATAGCTTCAGGCAAAAGACAAGTACAAAACAAGAGCAAAATGCCTTATCCTCTGCTGGGAACACCGGTTTAAATCGTAATGAACAATGTCCCAAATATGAAAAGTACAACATTTACAGGATTTTAAAATTTATTTTTTACCTGGCCTCGAACATCAAACAGGGTAATCTACGATAGCAACAAGTGACCATTATAAAATAGACGACGTGAGCCAAACAACGTTCACTTATTTACAAACACACATTCTTTTCATTTCTCTCTTTCTCACACCCACCATAATGCCGTTTTCACTTCCTACCCCAACGACTTTCCTTAACCCCTCCAACACACTTGTCCATCTCAACCGACGCAAATATTTAAACTATATTTTTACCAAAAATGCAAAAGAAGTTTTAGAGATGTTTTGGGAGAAATAAAAACTGGTCGGGTGGACGCTTTTAGCGTTGTGGGCATGTCGAGTGGGTTAGGGGATGGGGGAAAGAATGTGCGTCATACTGACAACATTTAGGAAGATAAACGGGAAAATGGTATTTTAGATATGTTGTTTGTTCGTTCTTTTTCTAGTTTAAAATAAAAAGGAGTTGCGTCATGTTTAAACTTACGTATAGATCATCAGCCCAAAAGAATACATAAAATATATAAATTAAGACACACACACACACACACACACACACATACACGTGTGTGTGTGTGCACACACACGTGTGTACGTGCGTAGATGGATATTTTTATCGAAGAAAGAATCTGTCAAAGAAGCAAATACAGGGAATTTCCTGAAAGGTTAAGTAGCGATGATGGGAAACTGTAGGATTAAATTCTGCTTTCTTCATTCTTCTAGGATTGGCTTCGCGAACGAAGATCTCAGAAAAGGAATATTCACGTTTATTTCTGACTTGTTGCATCTGAAGCAAAAATGTTGCCTTTCCTGAAAGGACAAACGATGGTTGAGCAAAATGTGCTTGGGGCTAAAATGTTATACACTGGCAATTTTGGGATGTCTTAATTTTCGCCAAAGCTGTCTTTGTTTTTAGGGAAAAACCTGTGATGGAATGTATTCAGTATATATATATATATATATATATATATATATATATATATATATATATATATATATATATATATATATATATATATATATATATATATAAGTAATAGAATTTTGAGGATTTAGGCAAATCATTATAGTAATTCACGAGTCTAGAAGAATCCTCAACAGAATGCAGAAAGCATTGGACAGCCGTTTCGTCCTATTTTTGGGACTCATCAGCAGTCAGCATCCACAACCGAGGTTCGAATCCGAACCGTTTCGATACAACGCAAACGTCATACCAACGCAAATCATTATAGTAATTCATAGAATATAGAAGAATCCTCAACAAAATGCAGACTTCTATACTCGATAAATTAGTTAGTATGACGTTTGCTTTGTATCGAAAGTGGGTGCGCACTGCTTGATGAGTCCCCAAAATAGGGCGAAACGGCCGTCCAGTGCTTTCTGTATTCCGTTGAGGATTCTTCTAGATTCGATGAATTACTACTACTACTACTACTACTACTACTACTACTACTAATATATATATATATATATATATATATATATATATATATATATATATATATGTATGTATATATATATTGTCATCCACAGACAGACTGTTTCGCTGTATCACAGCTCATCAGTGTGACTAGACGTCCGGTTGCCTCTGGCTAGAATCGAAAACCGGCTGAATTCGCGTCAGTTGGCTCACGGCAGAGAAGAAGGTGAATTTAAGCGTATTTATTTTTAGATAAACACACAGTGACTGAGAGAACTCGATTCGATTTACTGAAGAGTCTTGCATTATTAGCCGTAATAGTCACTGTTTACAAATCCACACATCCTCCCCAGAGAGCTCAACCGAAATAAATTTTTCAGGAGCATATATATATATATATATATATATATATAGTTGTATGGATGTGAGTTTATAACTCTTGGTTTCACGCTTTTGCGATCCTCAGACAAACTGATTGTTTGTCTGCTGATCGCAAAAGCGTGAAACTCAGGGTTACAAACTCACATCCATACAACTAAGTATGTTAGCTCTAGTGTGTGTGAATGTGTGTGAGTGTGTGTGTGTGTAATCTCACGTATATTCATGTACAGACTCACATAAATATACACACACACATGTACAAATGTATGTACAAATACACACACGCATAAACATACTTCAGTTTTGATCAATTCAAATCAAGACGAAATCATCCTCCCTCCTCCTTATCATCATAATCTTCATTTCCTCTGCCTTCTCTTCAATTCATATTACACACCTAATTAAACATTATCAATTTGACTCTAAACCTCTTCTGTATTGGATAAAATTCATATACAGAGATTCATATATTTGATCTTGACCTCTTGAGGAAAAAAGTGGGACGTCGACACAACCTCAGTTCATTGTTAGGGGTAGTGAAGTATGCAAGTCATAAACCTTCAACTCCTTGAAGGATTTGATACCCCCATACATTACTTTCCAATGGCATTCTTGTCTAATTAAGTTTAGACCAAAACCGCGATTCGAACACCTACCAAAATTATCTCCAAAAGTTGTGTCTACAGAAATAAACACTTTCGTAATAAATATAGGAACCAAAATATATTTCTTCCTCAGTATCATTTGAATGTTTCTGAACGGTGGATTACTTTATCTATCTATCTATCTATCTATCAGTGTATTTATATCTATCTCAGTTTGTTTATATCTAAATAGATAAATGTTTCTAATTTTATGCATATCTGTATTCGTATGCATTTCAAATTGTCCATCTCTCTCTCTCTCTCTCTCTCTCTCTCTCTGTACACGCACACGCACACACGTGAACGCCCTTCTCATTTAACTAGATATATGTGTAAAAACTTTCTCCTGATGTTGACTAACAACATTAAATACCGGAAAATAATCCCAGATGGTGTAGAAAGAAGATGCAGTTTCATACCCTTAAGTGTCGCTCATAAAACATTTGAGGCCGAATACAATTATCGGATTTATATCTGATGTTTTTAATTTTGCTTTTATATGCATCGAAGATTTTCCTGACAAGTTTGGATTAATGATAACTTAGTATATCATCAGTGATTCATTGCCTGGTGATCTCTTCCATTTTAGAATAGAATTGTTTTTTTTTCTGCAGCTTCCGTCTCCCAACTGACCAGATCGATTTCTGTCATTACAAAAGTGTTATGAGCTGATCCTTGAATGGACAGCATGGAGTTCCATGTGGTGCCTTGCAAGATGCGAGGTCTGGGAAGAGGATTTGTTTGGATAGGAGGATGTTTGTCAATCGCGCAAGGTGTCCGGCACATATCGAAATCGGCGGCGTGCCATGGTGCTTTCTAGGCTCTACATCTTTGTGCGGAGGAGAACCTCGGTGTTCGTGATCCAGTCCTGCCACAATATATATATATATATATATATATATATATATATATATATATGTGTGTGTGTGTGTGTGTGTAAAAGTGAACATTGAAATCAACACTCAGAGGCGACAGGCTGTTTCATGCTAGACGCATTCGGCAGGCCTGACGATTGCGTCTAGTATGAAACAGTCTGTCGTCTCTGAGTATTGACTTCAGTGTTCACTTTTATATTTACATACGTACTATTCCTGATATTGAGCACTTTATCCCATAAATGTAGCACACCATAAAACTATATTTCTTCATATATATATATATATATATATATATATATATATATATATATATACCGTGTGTAACAGCAAAATTGTACAAATCGTGTGTTTAACAGCATAATTATCCATCCCACAAAATGTTTAATATCCAACAAACCACTATACTAATTGAATTCTTTTTTAAGCTTTTCACCCCAGGCAAGGCTGGAAGCCACTAGCATGCAAGGGTTTACAGAGGATTTGGAGCAAGAGCAGATAGGAGGGATAGAGGAAAGGATGTGGAGAAGGATAGTGGATAGATCAATGCAACTTGAGATATCGATTGATGTTACATTTGAATAGTTGGAGATTATAGTTGTCGGGGAAACAGGAATAGGGAAGAGAGTTCCACAGGCGTGAGGTGCGAGATATGAAGCTATTGGAGTAGAAGAGAGGTTTTGCGATAAGACGTTTAGCTACGTTGACAGCATTTTTTGTAAGTTACTCTTAAAAACAGTTTTTTAACTAAATGAGAACAGGTTAAATAGTTTTGTCTCAGACCCATTGTCTTCTAAACTGACCAATTGCGAGATGCAAAGATCATTCAGGCTTTCGGCAACTGTACTGACATTTATACTCTGGATTCCGTCTTCAAAGTCCATTTAAGAACCATCAAGAGAACGTCACAACAACCAGGGGGGTCATCATTTCAACTTAGAGCTAAAGCAATCAATCCGAAAAATCCAACTCAATCTATAAGACGTTTGGTACATGAAAGAGGAGTTTTAGCTATGACAGTGCAAAGAGCAGTGAAAATGAAATCGTATGTGAAACCTGTGAGGTACCTTGTTACTCCAGGATAGAAAGTTAGAAGATTAGAGAGGGCGAAGAACATCTTAAATAAGTTTGAAGATGATCCTGGAATAATATATATATATATATATATATATATATATATATATATATATGTTATTTTGATTTCTTAGCCATGATTAATTAATGATGAACATGTCATTTTCGTTTATGATCGATTTCATCACGATATTTCTGTTAAGCTTGGAGAGTAATTATACATTTTTATTGATCATAGAGTCCAGTAGTGTTACAAAAACCTTGGAGAATTCCAGTAAGATATATTTAATCATTTCTAAGATAAAACGGCTCAAATCTTAATCTAACGTATTATAATCTGATTTTGTATGTATTGTCTTTTGCAAGATTTCTTCCACCCCTGCCCATATAACCACTTCAAATGTATCCAAGTTGTAACGAAGCTTTACATCCCCATTAAATTAACGTTTATTCTAACTGAGATTTTGGCCTTTCAATTAAAACAAAATAAATAATAAAATATATGTATTTTTCCTCAGTTTCTTCTTTCAATAATTTTATAATATTTTAAACTTAATACAGATTAAATTTAAAATTGGTAATTTTTAATTTTCAATTATATAGTAAAATTTAATATTAATCAGTTAGAATTATTTCTATTTTAGTTTAACCCTAACATTAAGGCATTAATAATTATAATCAAAGTTCGTTGTCAAGTTTTTTGAATTCTTATATACTTGTATTTTGATTAATCATCTCAGCTTATAACAGCGTTTCCCCTATCGGGGGATGTTTGGTCGATTTGAATCTTTATTCTACATTCAACATCATCACTTGATAAGACACCAGAAGTGTTGAAACAAAATGTCTGTTTTTGTAGTGATTTATAACATATTTATGTTATAATTTTCAAATAAATTAATATATATATATATATATATATATATATATATATATAGACAATATTAGTGGTGAATATACACATACATATGCAATTATATATACACATACATATATGTATAAAAATAATTCCAAGAGGATATGATCCAGGTAGAACTCGATGTCCAGGACAGAGTAAGGATATACTAAAAGGACTTAAACACTAATATTCCATGGTCATAATTTATTCCATTGGAATCATAATAAACGATCCAATTCATCAGACCTACAGATTAAAAAAAAACAAAAAACATATAAACATATATATATATATATATATATATATATATATATATATATATATATATATATATATATATATATATATATATGTGCGGGTATGCAGAAAAATAGGAAAGAACACGTTAGGTAAATAATCCGTAGTTCTTTCGTGTTTTTGTTTTTATTTTTAAAAAGACAGTGCTACAGAAGTAGAGCTTATATTATTTTTTTAAAAAATATATGATTCCTTTGCTACGTAAGAGTTCTCATGTTTCAAAAGCGAGAGCCGAGACCCTCAATATAATTATTGAAATTTAGTTGAATTGAGATATTAAGTCCCGCTTTATCCTTGAAGATGAAGCGGGACTTAATATCTCAATTCAACTAAATTTCAATAATTATATTGAGGGTCTCGGCTCTCGCTTTTGAAATATGAGAACTCTTACGTAGCAAAGGAATCATATTTTTTTTAAAAATATTATAATATATATATATATATATATATATATATATATATTGCTACGAGCCTTACCAACAACCAAGAAGCGATACACACGTTAGCCTCGAGTAAGATGCAACAGGTATATATCAATGATTAGAGTTCGAAACAGAAACCATTACAGCTGAATACGCTATCAAAAAAGATAACCTGACATATTTCAATCTGTCCACCACGCTGAAGACTCCTATCTTGTCGCCGAGACAATAGGTGGATCCTCATAGTCGTCAAAGAAAACGGAACTGACTGGTGAGAAGGCAGAGAAACAAGCTAATGCAGAACAGAGGGCAAGCTTGGTCAAGCAATATCAAAAATGATTTGTGAAATAGAACACGTAACATTTATGAACACGTAAGCATTTCCTTTTTCGGGAAGTGTGAGAAAAAGGCCAGATGATTTTGATGCGGCCGATGAACCTGCATATTTGAATGAAAAATTCTGTAGAAATAAAATCTAAAAAGACTTTATCAGACTGAAGTAATGTTCTTGTTGGCAGAAATATGCATTTTTAGGAGGAAGGAGGTTGATGAATAAGTTTCAAACGTTGGTTATAATTATGTACTGAGAAAACTCACAGAAGATCTGAGAAAAAAAAATCATCTATTTTGGCAGACCTGTTATCACAGTGTGAGATATTAAAAAAAAAGGAGCACAGAAGATAGAAGGACGTAGTAAGATTGTTGCATGATGCTAAGCTTATAGAAAAGACAATAATTTAGTTTCGTTTCGTTAGGCAAAAGCTAATATTTGGAATGCTGATTTTTAGAGCAACCCTATTTAGAGCCTTGGACCAAATCAATCTTTTACTGTTATACGAAATATTTAATTCTATGACGAGGAGATGAGAAGCAAGAAGACATACGGGTTTGAAATCAAACATTGCCGTGAAGATGAAAGACAAAAAGAATAAATCTTACACGAAACCAAAGGAATTTAAGCTAAAAATGCAATCAATAAGGTTGAAGAATAAAATGTGATGCAAGTCGTATACAATAGAAGGCATTCCAACGAACAGTTTTTGTACTTATATTAAAAATATGACGCTTTGGAATTCCAGTTAGAGCTTTTTATTTTTTTATTTTCATTTTAAAAAAATATCAGGGCTCAATTGCTATGACGCGTGTTCGTGAGAGAGAGAGAGAGAAAGAGAGGGGGAGAGGGAGGTGGATAGAGAGAGAACAAAGAGAGAGAGAGAGAGAGAGAGAGAGAGAGAGAGAGAGAGAGAGAGAGAGAGAGAGAGCGATGATGATTGTCCGCCGACTGACGTTCCGAAAACTCGATCGTTTCAGACGTGGCCAAGTAAATCACAGAAATGTCCTTGCCCATTTGGGAGATTTCGTCATTGGATATCTTTTTTCCTTCATTTCTAAAAGAGGCTTGATGATCGCATTACGTGGGGAATCTGTGCTTGTATCAATCACTAATTCTGTCAGCCAGTTTTACAAGGTCGACTCACCCCACGGTGGGAGGGTCATCAGCCCACAACTCTACGATCTACAATTTAACCACAGGTGCGCATTGAATTCCGTTTTCGGTTCTTAAGTGCTTCTCTTCAATCTAATTTCTCGTTATGGGGTGGGGACAGCAATTTTCTCCAGGGGACGGAAAGGAGGCAGTTATACAGTCGGTGGGTGGGGAGGGTAAAAAATAACAAACCATATGAAAGCTTTATGGCGATTTCAGTCATTACGTTAATATCGCAGGGAATTTAAAGCTGAGGATAAAAGGATTAGTTTCAGTTATTTCAAACAGAAATGTTTGTTATAGGCATTCACTTCTGCAACAGATATTTACTAAGTTCAGCTCGGCACGAGGCCAAATGAGGGAAAGTGTGGATCCAATTGCGCCAAGTGATTTTAATCGAGACAACCTGAAAATTAATCTTGAAAATTAGCGTTAGAAATTTTAGCCTTTCAAGAAAGCTCCAAAGTTCATCTCTGTCGCAAATATCAACAGTAAAATCTCAATAATGTGGCAAACCATATTTCAATGATCGTTTGTAAAGGGTGTTTCGTTAAGAGGGATCAAAGTCAGCAGTAAATAAATCAGTGTTATTGGTAAAAATTTATTTATTTCTCTATTGGATCTTGTTATTTAAGTCATGGCAATTTTGTGAGAAAAATAATATCGCCCAAATGTCCGCCAAATCTGAAAGAAAAAGAAAAGAAATCATTAGACGCTTAAGCTTTATTCAAATTTAAAATCGCTGCAAGTTATCCGAACACCCTTTATTTAAAAAATCACATTACAAACGCTTCAATGCAATAATAGAATAAACATCTGTCTCTATTTCTGAGATGAGGTTTTGTAACTATTTCCACTATTTACAATCTACCTCTGGACGAAATAAAGGGCCCAGTTCTAAATTCCGACGTATATCTCTTGAAGAAGTCCGGAACGTACAACGATCGAAAGGTCGTGAATATGACAAAGATGAGGACAATAGTTCGAACAATGTAAATAGTGTAAATAATAGAATAAACGTATTTCATTTCAACTCAAGGTTGAGTATTGAGAATATGATGGCAATACTGAAATTCTAACACGCTATTGAAACTGAGTTAGATTCACACCAGGTGGTTAGAATATCGACTTTAGCTAAATTTAGTTTATTAACTTATTAAGCAATTTCAATTCACGTTTTATGCGCGGCCGATAGCAATTAATGGTTCCGTTAAGTAAAGATTCATTTGTGGTCAATCCAACTTCAGTTTGTAAGGATTGTTGAGTTATAAGAAGCCTTTACAACATCGCCTTTCATACATTTTTCTATCAATTCTAGAAATATATAAAGGAGATTGTTAGGATCAAAATGAAAAGAAAAATTGTAGAAAAAGTGTCAAAACCATGCCTTTAATAATGACATTATCACGAAAGTAACGTGTGTGTGGAATTTGAACTTGGATCACTAAATTAGTTTTTAGGAAGATCAGGTGGCACATCATAATGCTTTAGCTATGGTTAACAAGTTCATCTCTCAAGCCAGTTTGCGAGTTCGCTATTTTCTGGCTACCGGTGAACAAACCAAAATGTGTCTTATCGATACAACAGGTATGGTAAACTATTTTTATCGATTCTTGTTTCCTGGGGTTAGTCGTGCTTTATTGCAAAAAATGAGAAACCGCCCACATATGTAATCTAACTCATTCGTTTCAGATCTCATCGTGATGAAGCACAAACTAAAAGATAATTGAAGTTTGGAAGGAGACCTATAAGACCCATGTTTATACTTTGCTAAAGGATTTGACATTATTCGGATGAATATAAATTTAATAGGTTTTATCTGAATATCGTTAGATAAGATATCTTACATTTTATTACATCGTCCAGACTCTTGACTTTTGTTGTTTTCTTCATTCAATGTTTCGGTCGCTTTAAACTCCGATATTTCTTGGGTGTCTTTTTCAGCTTTTAAAAATTAAACCTTTTTTGTTTTGGTGGGACGTTTCTAAACATGTCACAATCGTGGATTATTCGAGCAAGGGAATACATTGAACTTCAACCTATTACTAGATGAATCAAAACAAGATCTAAGACAAAGTGACATCTTTTTAGTATAGCAAGTAAGAATAGAACTGGCAACTAACAACGTGAGGAAATTTCCCTTGCACTTGGAGCGAGGACTTCATTTAAGCAGTTCAATTATGAAAGCATATAATATCAAACTTATATAAAGAACTAAATAAGGTCGCTCTTTGAAACTGTTTTTATGGCCAGGATGCGTTTCCGGTGAAATTCTTCTGTTGTAAGTTTGATCCTTTTAAAGGGAAAAATAAAAATAGAACGTTTAGTTTGTTTAGGGGCGGTGGGTGTCACGAGAACGGGTTACGGATTATTGGACAAGCACTTGAAATATTACGCACTTCCGAACGTGATAAGAATCGAAAAAAAAAATCTAGTTCCTAGATACTTTCCGAAACAATCCAAGCTAATAATGGCATTGGGTCCCATTTTGCATAAAGTGGAGATGCAGATGAAAAATTCTCGTTTTACTGTAAATCCATTAAATTTAAAAACTTGACTTTAGATGTTTAGGCAAAAACACTGATTTTTTTTATTTCTATTAAGTTTGGCTAATATGATAATCTACAAATAATAAAAAAAGGAAGGTGCGGAGAGTCATGGTAAGAAGGAAAAGATCATATTTCTTAACAAGTTTCTCAAAATTTATAAAAAGAATTAAATTTTAATTTAGAAAGAAAGTAGAAACTACTTTTCTGTCATGGGTAAAATAGACGTTCACATTTGGGATTATGAACGTATTCTATGGAATTAAAAAAACCCTGGGTAACACTCAAAGAAGACTGGATAATCTGAAGAAGGCCGGAAATCTTTTAGGTTGAAACGAAATAAAAAATATCAAAGATGAAGATACCAATCTGAATGATTCGGTGACTAATAAAAATGCTTCATTTTAAAATCACACACATTTTTAAAATTCGGCAAATATTTTAATTTTAGATAATGCCATAAAATCTTTGGATGTTTCTATTTTTATTGTTGGCTGTCGGTGAATAATTGCATCAAAAGGGTTTCTTTTCCCTGTTTATCTCCTGCAAACCTTTTCTCTCTTTAAATAAAGAAGGGGGATTTATTTTCTCTGATGTCAGTTGACGAATGGATAACTGATGGAGAATCATTGACATCTAAATCCATCTTACAGGCATTTTGTTAACTGCTGAGCCAAGTTGAAGAGTGCAAGATAAAATCCAATTCAAAGTGTTTGCTTTTATCTCAACCGACTCACCGAGGAGAAGAAAAAACTTCATTCTTGTTTGCTTATGACCAGTAGTATAATTTTTAAAATTCGTAAGAGTATTTTTTCTCACTGAAATTCTCTCTTTAAAGGTGAATTGTTGGGAGACATTAGGAATCATTCAGCCTCGAAAAACGAGATTGTAAATTTAGAAAATATGCTA
The DNA here is from genome assembly GCA_964036315.1 of Acanthosepion esculentum. Lineage (NCBI taxonomy): Eukaryota > Metazoa > Mollusca > Cephalopoda > Sepiida > Sepiidae > Acanthosepion > Acanthosepion esculentum. The sequence continues at coordinate 51,751,907 of OZ038493.1, forward strand.
ATAAGGCACTCCTCGGTGCAACATAAAATCGTGTCCGAAATAAAGACCAACATTGGAGAAGGAAAAAAGACGAATTCTTTTTACAGTTTCATGATTTTTTCTCTTTTCTTCTTGGTTGAACATTGATATTGTGAAGTGGATAGTAGAGAAAAGGTAGGTAAAATTGGAAGAGAGAGAGAGAGAAGGAGAGAGAGAGAGAGGAGACAGGAAAGAGAGGGAGAGAAAGGGAAGGGGTAGGGAGAGAAGGAGGTATGAGTGAGAGAGATGTATGGAATGAGAGAGAGAGAGAGAGAGACCTAGAGAGAAAGACGGAAATGGCAGAGGGGATAGATAGATAGATAGATAGATAGAGAGAGAGAGAGAGAGAGAGAGAGAGGGAGAGAGAGAGAGAGAGGGGGGAGAGGAGGACTGGGGGCACAAATAAAAACAATTCCTTTTTCCATTCCTGCTCCCGTTCCACCATTTTACCATTTCTTTTTCTTTCTTTTCCCCATTTGTCACTCTTGAAAATGTCCCCTAAATACCATAGGCTGTCAGCCAATACCCATAAGCCTAACCCTAACCATAACACCTACACATTGCAAACTGCATCCAAGCAAACCTGAATTCTTTCCAAAGTTGCACGTGCCGCGCTGGTCTAGGGGTTGGGAATGCATGGCCGCTACGATCTTTTGCTTCCATTTGAAAAAAATAGTAAAAAAGTTTGTTCTCTTTGTCAAAACTGTACATAATACACAAATTCGCATCAATTATGTTAAAATTAGCACAGGCATGCCACCTGATAGACTGACCGTTCTGGCTTTGATTTAAGGTTTTCCATGTCGTTCGGGTGAGTGCCAAACGCATGAAAGCTTAAACCACGTGACTACACGGCGGAGGAAATTTTCTCATCTATCTATCTATCTATCTATCTATCTATCTATCTATCTATCTATCTATCTATCTATCTATTTATCTATCTATCTAACTATCTATATCAGTTTGTTTATCTATCTATCTATCTATCTCAGTTTGTCCATCTATCTATCTATCTATCTATCTATCTATCTATCTATCTATCTATCTATCTATCTATCTATCTATTTCAGTTTGTTCATCTATCTATCTATCTATCTATCTATCTATATCAGTTTGTTTATCTATCTATCTATCTATCTATCTATCTATCTATCTATCTATATCAGTTTGTTCATCTATCTATCTATCTATCTATCTATCTCAGTTTGTTCAGTTATCTATCTATCTATCTATCTATCTATCTATCTATCTATCTATATCAGTTTGTTCATCTATCTATCTATCTATCTATCTATCTATCTATCTATCTATCTCAGTTTGTTCATCTATCTATCTATCTATCTATCTATCTATCTATCTATCTATCTATCTATCTATCTATCTATATATCTATGTGAATCCATGTAACAATTTCTTTCACTTGTGAAATTGAATGTAGCGATTGTAGATTGAATTTCATGCAATCAGATTTATGGAGTAATTTTGTATTGCTGGAGACTGGTACTGTCTAATATAATAATGTACTGTCTATTGTTCTTGTGGTGCTTGTTAATGCGTTGCCTAAGAGCCTTTTCTCCAGATCTATGGTATGGAAGAGTGATTGCTATAATGCTTATATAAGAGATATTTTGCTTATTATTGTGGAATAAGTGGCTATGAAACAAAGCAAAATCAGACTAAGCAAACACGCCTGCTTATATTTGACCGTTTCATTTATCCACTCTACAACTATATATATCTATCTCTCTCTCTCTCTCTCTCTCTCTCTCTCTCTCTATATATATATATATATATATATATATATATATATATATAATGCAAGTCAAAAAGCAAAGTAAGACAACATCACTAAACAAAATGTTCACAAAGTAAGAATTGTACGCATCAGAACAAGAATTGTCAAAATTTATTGGTTAGAAAGAAATCCCAGCATGCATCTGTAAATGTGGACAAGAGAGATTTCTAGCGGCTATTCCCAGTTTGTTGTAGCGAACAATTATTTATTCTCCATATATTGCGACATATACTAAAGATTATTGAATCCATTCACATTCAATTAAAGCAACCATCCATTAATGAAGATAATTCTAGTCTATGATGTCGTATTCTCGAATGCATAAAAATACTCGTTATCGATAGCCGCCCCCATTACAAGTGGCCGGTAAATGTTGCTGATAAGAGCTGCTAATATATTGGATTTAGCTTTCAGACAAAAATTAATGACACTTTTAAAACAATGCTCTCTTTAAAATATATTTGGTTTTCTTTCTTTTTTACTTTTTACTTTCACACACCCCTGACTCATGTGAGTCGAATGGTGGACCTAATTTTGCATATTAGAAAAAAATATGTCAAATTTAACAGACCTGAAATATCTGTTCTTTTTAATAAGACATGTTTGCAAAAAGGACATTTATTGCAATTAAACTTTTCTTTTTATTTTGGTGTTGAGATTTTCATCTCTGTTGAATACAGAATCAAAGCACCAAAGAAGAATCAATTTGACTCTCGTTCATGTGGCGAACCAACTTTTGACTGACATGCATTCAATGAGGTCAAAGATATTCTAACCAACTGACATCTGTTTATTTCATTCTTTTCTTTTCTTTTTCTTTTTACGTGCCAAGTCCTTTCAGGACGTAGGCGATCATGACTCTCCACCTCCCTTTATCCTTTGTAGCTCCCAACAAGTTCATTCCCTCTGCTACCTCCCTCAGACCACGTTCTGTCATCCACTTGTTTAAGCCCGATAGGTTTGCCATGCGTTGTTTTCTCTTGTGTCCCTTTCCCTCTATTCGACCCGTGAGCATCAGATTCTCCAGGCTCTCCTTCCACATTATATGTCCCAGAAACTTCAGCTGTCTCTTCCTGATATGAAGTATAAGCCTCCTCCTTGTTTGCATCATCTAAGACCACATCGTTGTTGACACGCTCGGTCCATGATATCCTTAGCATCCTTCGGTAGAACCACATTTCCGTTGCCTCCTTTCTTCTTCATTTTTGAGGAATTCGTCCAACATTCGCTGCCGTAAAGAAGGACAGATGTCATGTAACATTTCAGTATTCTTTTCTTTGTTACCAAAGATATCCTCGCAATACTCTGCTCAGCTTTTGGAATGCGTCCTTGGCCATCCCAATACGTCCACGGACCTCAGTGTCGCACTTACCGTCCTCTGTCAAGACGCTTCCCAGATTTTTAAACTTCTGTGTCTCCTTGATTCTAGTGTTCCCGACTTGTAAATCGCATTTCGGTTTCATCCTTTTACTGATGACCATGCATTATGTCTTCTTGTAGTTTATGCTTTAGTCCCTCCCTCACAAATATAAAACCGTAAATATCCTTTGGAAAAAAAAAATCGAAATATATTTTCTTTCGCTTGCAATAATGACAGTTACCATAAGAATGGTTGAATGAATTACATATTCAGAAATGATTATATATGAAAATAGTTCATCGTTACAATCTGAGCTTTGCAACAAATATTTGCTTCGTTTGGCAAGAAAAACAAATTGATATCTGGCTTCGCTTTTTCAGATACAGGTCAATTAACCAGAATGAAACGTTAAAGCAAACTGACATTACAGCCTTGAACTTTAGTACTTGTCTAGCATAATCGAACTTTACAAGCAGGGACGAACTGTTCTCAAGTTCAAACAAGATTCATGAAAAGATAATATTTTCATATTTTGATTTCATGTTCTTTATAAACATTTCCGTTATGGAAATGAATGTCTTTTCTCTCGATTTGTCCAAAAGGGATAAGGGACATAATAATTCTCACAGTTTCCGTTCGCCTCTTTGCACTCATGAGGTCGCACCGGATGATATTTGATTAAGGGGTGGACCGAAAATTATCTTTGTTCATTGGGTGGATCCACTACAAAAATGACAGAAAGTTGTGTTTGTCGCCCATCGCCTCGACATAAATAATAATAAAAAAAACATTTTTACTTTTTGTTACTGAATGTCGAAAGATGCAAAGAAAATATTTTATCGTTGAGAAGATAGAAGATAAAACATTTTTTTAGATTAATAAAGAAAATATGCTTCCTTTTTTTCCTCTTGTTCTGGTTCGTGTTCGATGGTTTGTCGGAATTTTCCCACCGATCCTAAAAGCAACATCGCTAATGTTTTCAGTTCTTACAACAATATTGTTTCATATCCGCGTCCCATGTAACTTGCTTCACATTTTGTGACATCCAAAAACAAGTTAATCACTTCGGATAAGTAAAGCACTTCCCCATGGGCATTGCTAAGTAGATTCTCCTAATTTCAACCTTTTCGGAAATTCCCGAAAAATAAAAATAGGATCGCCTCAGTTAACCAGTCTCAAGCAAACGGAATTAAAAAAATATTTAATCGTTGAGACTTCTTATTTAGACATTTTTTTATGTTTATACATTCTTTTATTTTTATAGATACAGATATTTAAGTAAATGCTATGTTTATAATAAACAGTATTAACAACATTTACTGGCCTGAATGTCCGAGAAATTTTCATAGAAAATATTCGTCCTCCGACAGGATTCGAACCTGCATCCTATACGGAACCGTCATATAGCCTGACGTGCCCTTTAGCCGATTCAGCCACAGAGGATCATCGTTTGGCAAAGTGGAATTTACTGCTTATAAACTTCAATCTTCCATGAATATATATTTATAAAAAAGAGAATTGATTTTATTTTTAATCCCCCATATTTTTATTACTTATGTTTATAGTTATTCTATAGATACCCGTAATCGAGTAAACTCTGCGTTTACTTTTAAACAGGCTTTATTTCATCTGCCTGCATATTCGAGAAAAGCTATAAAAAAACACGCTCTCGGGCAGGACTCGAACCTGTGTTCGCTCATGCAGAAGAAACCACAATCGGAGCCTAGGAAGAACTTCACAACTAAGCAACGAATAATACAGGTCGAATCATGAGGTGGTTTCTCCTGCAAGTAAGGTCAAAGGTTCTTATTCGGCCACAGGGCTCATTTCCTTTGACAGGTTTTCTCAAGTGTGCAGGCCAGTGTAGATGAAAAAATTTTTACTGTTTTTTTAAACTACAATTCTCCATGATTTTCTCTCGTACATTCGTATCTGCTCGATGCGTATCCAAATGTAAACAAGTGACGTCACACATTATGAAATGGACAAAGTCCGACAATTATTTTAAGACATTTTTATGTTTATACGTTCTTTTTATAGATACAAATATTTAAGTAAATATCCCATTAGTAAGAAGTAAGTCACCACTTGGACAACTTATTTCCAAAGATCCTTTTGCTGCTTTGTGTGTTGTTTTCCTCATCCCTACAATCTTGATCTCTTCAAATCTACGGTTAAACGTTATCTTTCCTACATAACCTCATGAACTTCACTTCTTGCCTTGTTTTACGCGCATACAACACCGAAGAGTAACCCTCTACTTTGAATGGCTCTTGGTCCTTGCATTGGGTCAACATTAGTACAAATAAAGTGGGTCCTCTCGAACGAAATGTGTTACTAGGAAGAGTTTAAAATGGGAGTCGAAAGCGTTAATGGAATTAGTGACAAAATTGCATTTCGCCTTTGTGGACGCCTCAGGTGCCAGGGTCTAACCCTAACCCCATACCGAATGAACGGTAATACTTCACGAAGCGACTCTAGGCATCAAGCACATTAACACAAAATTAGTACCGACTGGGTTTTGGCATAAAGCACTAGGTAAGTATTATCATAACAAATATATCTCTTAAATAGTAAATATTTACAAAAAAAAAATCATTCTAGAATATTTTTATCCATACAAATGGAAAAAAAATTAGATGAACTCAGAATTGAACCAAGGATGACATATGTTTTCTTGTTCTATTTACTCAGTGACAAACGCCGCTTAGATTCTTCTTAGCACAATTGGATATTGCAACCATTTTGATGCAATTGTTTAAACAGACAGTTACTGCCGAGCCGTTAAAAACGTATACTTTTCTTTACGTTCTTACAGCAGAAATCAAAGCGAAGATAGATTGCGATGAGACAAGCAGTCAAGAAATTTGCAGTCAAACCTTTTCAAAGGTTATTCAGAGTCAAACCTTTCCAAAGGTTATTCAGTCAAACCTTTCCAAAGGTTATTCAGAGTCAAAACTTTCCAAAGGTCATTCAGAGTCAAACCTTTCCAAAGGTTATTCAGAGTCAAACCTTTCCAAAGGTCATTCAGAGTCAAACCTTTCGAAAGGTTATTCAGAGTCAAACCTTTCCAAAGGTCATTCAGAGTCAAACCTTTCACAAAGATATAAGCTTTAAAAAGAATTTCAGATATCTTAATCAGAAAGCAGGTTTAATTTTTTAAAAGATTTCATGCGAAAGGCAATAAACCAATTCCTTGCTCTTTTTTTTAGTGTTTATCAATTCCAAATGGGGAAAGGTGGGGGATATTTTGTCTGTAATCCTCGCTGTATACAATTTACATAGATTATTGTAAAAACAGACTTTTCCAAAAGATTAGAAAAATATATTCTCATATAAATTATTCAAATGATTTATTCAAATTAGTTATTCAAATGATAATGTTAATGTTAGTGGTAATACCAGCCGTTTCTTTATAAGGAAACATTCAGCGTTCATCGATTGAGCAGTCAATGTTGCTCTCGGTTGAAATTAATCAAATCTTTATATTAGAACAATTTTTCATGGATATAGATTTATCTGTGATTGCTTCCTTCCTTGCTTTTTGTTTGGAGTCATGTGGAACGCCAGCAATTTGATTATGTCTTTATTCTCCCTGTGAGCTACATGGGCAATCCATTTTAGTTGTTGCCGCTGGATGGATTGGCCTCGTTGTGACCTACACGCTTCGCTCGCTTGAAGCCATTTTTAATTATTGATCTGAGAAAGCGGTTATACACAGTCTACAGTTTGTGGACAAGTTTGGCGCTATGCATGGCATCCATATGAAAGCCTCGATCTGACGAGTCTATTTAAGAACATGCGGTTATTTAAATGGATTATTCTACTTAGTGAGAAGAACAATGCGAAAAATGCGGGCCGTGCAGGAATCATCGGAAGCAACTTTCTTTTCTCATCAACTTTCTGATGATTCGTGTCATTCGTGGATGCAATTGTCAGGTACAGAGGCGTCTTCATTTTTTGTTAGCTAGGAGATTCTCGTCTCGTCTCCCCAATGGCCAACATATGAATCATCTTCTTCAAACACCGCCGTAGGAAACGAAGAAAACGTGATGTTAACATCCATATTTTGAGTAAATGTACTTTTGCTTTGGAATGTCGAATTTAGGAAGTGGGTGTTGACCTTTCCGGTCATTACGTACACTAAAGCGACACTAATCCAGTTTGTTAGGTGAGAAGGAGGAAAATGACGTGTAAGTCAATCGATATCTAATTGTGATTGTGCTAATATACCTTTCGTTCCAACGTGCTGGGAAAGGCATGAGACCTACACTCCCTAAATATTGTCTTTCGTAATTTTTCATTGTTAATCAGATGAATGAAACTGAAATTAAGGAAGACGTTTCGTTAGTTAGTCTTCTTAAATATTCCTAGTGATGTTTCGAAATAAAAATGCTGTCCTTATGATCCTAGCCGCCAATATTATAGGGAGCTTCTTGAATGTGATCAGGTGAACAACTGGAACGATTTGACGTTCTGCGTTGATCTGACAGATGTATCCGCGTTGATGTACACCAATTTCATATCGTCTTTTATAGTCGTGGGTGTCTTGAAACACGAGGATTATGCCATGTTGTTCATAATCTTTCTGTGAGGCTTCAGGATCAATACCACCGCCCGTATCAAGATGCTAGACATAGTGGCTAATCAATGATTCAAAGTCGTGGCCGTACATATTCCAGCTAGACTCTACTCCATCCTACATGACCCAGGAGTGGATGGTCAAGAATTCTAATGGTTATTTACCATTTGATTTAAATCCCATGGATAATTACGTAAACCCAAAATACCAAGAACACTTTGAAGGATGTGAATAAAAAAAATCTGTTCAGGGTATGCAGTCTCATCTGGGGGCGCTTCGACGGTAGTTTGGGGGTTGAGGGCAGTTTTGCTTAAAAAAACCAAAAAACTTTTCTGTTTTTCTAAGTTGAGCATTTGTCAAATTTATATCAAAATATTCGGATTTTTTTCTGTTTAGTATCTTTGTTTTTCTTCATATTATAATTTGTCCTCAGTTACCCAGCGCAGCACGCATATTTGTAATGTGTGCATCTTCACCTTGTATATCTATATTTAATAGCGTGGGTGGACACAGCTGGGTATTTGAAGGTAAAAATAATTTAGAAACTGTTCGAAATGCGCGTAGGCATAGTTGAGGACCAGAGAGAGAAAGAGAGAGAGAGGGAGGGAGAGACAGAGAGGGAGGGAGAGAGAGAGAGAGAGGGTATTGAGAGAGAGGGGAGAGAGGGGGAGAGGAGGAGGGGGAGAGAAAGAGGAAGGGAGTGAGAGGGAGAAAGGGAGGGTGAGAGGGAGAGAGAGAGAGTCTGTGTGCGTGTTTATATATATATATATATATATAGGAACATAACGTTTCTTTTCTCAAATGTTCAAATGTTTGTGCGTATGGATGTGCCTGTGTGTCTGACGAAATAACCGGAGGCATATATCTATTCCTAACCCTGGGCCTTTGAGGCTAACATTCAGCTCGGATGTTTGCATGATGTCATATGAAGGTCGAGCCCTCCTGGTCCGTGTTAAATGAAGACGAGTAATGGAGGGGGCGATGCTAGTGTCAAAAATGGGAAGAGGTGTGAAAATTGCATATTTTCCTAGCAATTATCAAATAAAAAAAAAAAAAGTAGCAAGTTTCTCATTCATACCTGCCTAAAGGATTTGGGTATTTCTAACTTTTATACATGAATTTTTAAACGTTTCTGATGTCGTGATATGGCATAACAGTTTGCGTTTACAAAATATTTTAAAAAACATCTTGAATTTTATCGCTTAAAAATTTATATTTTTTCTGGTGGAATAAAATTTTTTTAATTACGATCTATCTATCTATCTATCTATCTATCTATCTATCTATCTATCTATCTCAGTCTTCTCATTATCTATCTATCGCAGTCTTTTCGTTATCTATCTATCTATCTATCTATCTATCACAGTCTTCTCGTTATCTATCTATCTATTTATTTATTTTTTAAGATTGGATTTTCTGTTCATTTTAAAGTCTAATTCAACTTTATACTTCTTACACCTCCATCTATAAATCTGAACTTTTATTTACTATTTATTTAATTTTTTCCTCAACAGGATTAGATAGGTCCGCTTTTCATTTAGGTCACACTCTTCCTCAATCTATTGATCAGGAGAAGAGGTTTATCCCTTGTTTCCTCTTTAGAATTGGGTTTCTGGTTTCTTCTAAAGTCTTTTCTTTCTATTTCACTTCCGATGGTAACTTGCACCGAGGTGGCATTATCTCCTTGCTTGGGATGGTTCTACTTACTCTGTAACCCTCTTCCTCTTGAGCGTTGTACAGGTAGACACCATTAAAAAAAACCCTATGTTTTCATGAGTTGTTCTCTATATTCTTGTATGACACTCTAGCTAAGTCGCTTCCCTATCTATCTATCTATCTATCTATCTATCTATCTATCTATCTATCTATCTATCTATCTATCTATCTCTGGCTGTTCATATCTATCTATCTATCTATCTATCTATCTATCTATCTATCTATCTATCTATCTATCTATCTATCTATCTATCTATCTCTGGCTGTTCATATCTATCTATCTATCTATCTATCTATCTATCTATCTATCTATCTCTGGCTGTTCATATCTATCTATCTATCTATCTATCTATCTATCTATCTCTGGCTGTTCATATCTATCTATCTATCTATCTATCTATCTATCTATCTATCTATCTATCTCTGGCTGTTCATATCTATCTATCTATCTATCTATCTATCTATCTATCTATCTATCTATCTATCTCTGGCTGTTCATATCTATCTATCTATCTATCTATCTATCTATCTATCTATCTATCTATCTATCTATCTCTGGCTGTTCATATCTATCTATCTATCTATCTATCTATCTATCTATCTATCTATCTCAGTATGTTCATATCTATTTTTATATGACTCTCTCTCTCTATTTCTCAGATGTCTCTCTATCTATATCACTCTGTTCATTTATCTAAGGTTTCATGTACAGTGCTGTGCAAAATGTAAAAATTGTGCACATGTAAAAATCAAAATGACACGTGTTCATTTTTTGGAAAGCTGTGTAGACCGCAGTCAAACAATATAACTTATTGTTATGGTCCAGGTTAGGACCAAGGAAGAACAACACGAACACAAGAGTAAAAATAACGAAGATATATTACACGGAATAATAATACAAGATGTGGAAGGTGTTAGTATGACTGTCAGTCTGGATTTGGAGTGAACTAACATCGGCTCGACTCAATTCATCTCTCTCTCTCTCTCTCTCTCTTGAGAGGCGTAGTATACATAGTGTTAGGAAGAGTTCATTCTGTAGTTATAGGTAAGGACCCATAACTCTTATAAAATTTGGGTTTAGGTCAGAGCTGGAACTTCCAACAGAACAATGATTTGAAACATCAAAAGAAATTCACAAAAGAATGGGTTTGTAAAAGTTTGTGAACAACCTAGTCAAAATCCTGATCTGAACCCAATTGAAAATCTGTGATTCAAGTGAAAGAAGGCAGTGAATGCAAGAATTCCAGGTAAAATCGAGTAATTGTGGGAGTTTTGCCAAGAAGAATGGTAAAAAAATCGGCACACACTATTACCAGAAAATTTTTCAAAATTATAGCAAAAGAGTGGTTGAAATTTTAAACTCAAAAGAAGTAGTCACCAAATCTTAACACGTTCAGCCTTGACCACAGGTTTAGAGAAAAATGACGTAATGCCCAGCCACCGGTTGAACAGTAGTAGAGAAAAATGACTTATGTTCATCTACCGGTTGAGCGGTGGATAAACACTTGTTACTATTTTTATATCTACTGTGGAACGTTACATATTTGCGAATTTTGACCCAAGAGTTCAGGTAGAAGGGTTAAAATTGTTCAGGAACGCAGGGCTCAAAGGGTTACATGTAAGGGTTCACTTTTGCACAATTATTTTTAAATTTTGAATTAATATTTTTATTCCAGCTCGATAAAATGTTTTGAAAGTTGTTATAATTGGTTTAATAAAGTTTTTTTTTAAAAATATAGTTTAATTAAGGTTTTGTTGATCATCTGGAAAAAGAGAATTTAAAAAAATATTATCTTAGGGGTTTACTTACTTTTTCACAGCACTGTATATATCTGGTTATTCTATCTATCTATCTATCTATCTATCTATCTATCTATCTATCTATCTATCTATCTATCTATCTATCTATCTCAGTGTTTGTTTATATATTATCGTTTGTCCGATATTTGTTGAGAATATTTAAATGTATCGTATTTGCTGAAAGTTGACGTCTCACTTATTAATCCGTAGAGAAAAGATGTGTTTAAGGCTGATCAGTTCTTAAAAAAAAACAACAACTCCGAAATAGAAAGTAACATTCTTTTAGGCACTGTTTTATTTTGTTTTACTCAAAACCAGGAAATAACACGAGATTGCATGGGAATTCCTGAAAATCTCTTGCTAAACATTAGCAGCAATAGCATTTATGAAGATTACCATGATGAACGCCACAAACAAAACGCTAAGAAAGTCTCTGAATTGATCGAATGCCTGTCATCGTCAGATGTAAATTTATCTTCGGCGAAATGAATTCATATGAAGTATTAACATTCGTTAAACAATAAATCATAAACTAAAGATTTTAAACAAGTGCGTTTTGGCCGCATCTAATGAAAATTGTGATATAGCTTGTTTAAATATGGAAGTTTTAATTTGCATTAAAAAAAAATCAAAAGTGAACTTTCATTTCTGATCTTAGTTGTCAATATTCAAATATTTCCAGGATTTTTTCGTCAGACATTCTTTGAAATAAATTAATTATACAGGAAACATTTTCGTGTTTTTTATTTGAATTCAGGAAATGGAAAACTATTTTTTTTTTTACAGTGATTATCAAAGCTTGGCGTAATTCGAGTCAAAAGACATAAGAATGAAAAACATCCAGTGATGATCGAACAAATTACTCAGGGAAGAATCGGAGAGCCGAGTTCGAATTCCAGTCGAATCCATTACATTCCATTACGTACTAATACCCTTGGGAAAGAATGAAGATATGAATCCCCTTCTTCTCACCCCCCCAGCGATGGGTAAATAGCAGAACAGACCGGGTTCAATAGCCTTGGATGGCAACTAGTTTACCGCAGAAAGAAATGGCAACCTACTGCGGGAAAAATCAGCCTCGTCAGTCATGTATCGAAAGATACATGAACGCCTAAGCGTGTATCACACATGGCACATAACTGACTGATGTGCTAATCCCCTTGGGAAAGGTATGAATCCTCTTCTTCTCCCCCCAGGTATGAATAAATAGCAGGACAGACCGGGTTTTATAGACTTTGATGCCAACTGGTATATCGCAGAAAGAAATGGCAACTTACAGTGGGAAAAAAAATCAGCCTCGTCAATCATGTATCGAAAGATACATGATCGCCTAAGCGTGTATCATGGCACATAACTGATTGAATGTTCTATTGATCTATATCCGTGTGTATGTGTGGGTATATTGGCCTTCTTTCTGGCTAAGGTAACTATTGTTTGAGCGCAGGTAAAATCTAGGGAGGAATATTAAGCGTCTTGGATGATTTGCGCTACATAATCTTTCTACCTTAAGTTTTCCATCTCGCTCTGTACAGGACTATCCAATTATATATCTGTCTTGTTTATCAGATTATTAAGAATGTAGATTTATATCATTTAACATAGGTATATACTAAGAACACGCACACACACACACACAGAGTCAGAGAAAGGAAAAGAGAGAAAGAATCAACATTACCATTTTTAAACGAATTTCTATGGATTTAGAAACCCCATTGCAAAGACGAAGAAATTTTTACCAATTTCTTCTTTTCTATTTTCGCCGGCGCCTTGACGCCCAGGACAAGGACTTTCTTGTGGCCGGCCTTCGTATGTAATCACGTCTTTGTACGAAAAGTTTTGTTATGAATACAAACATTTCACCTGTCAATTCCGGACAAGTTTAATAAGCTGAATGTGCTTAGCATCACACAGCGAAGACATGGAGGACTTAGCAGCCGAACCCGATGAGATGGTGTGTAATTATTTGTTATCTTTGCTTGTTGGCTAGGAATATTGGGGGTGGTGGTGGTGCTGAGTGAGGAAAGAATGTTGATATGACGAGCCACCAAGTCAATTTCAATCTAAATTATGACATTCTATCGGAAGTGTTTTGTAAAATAACACAGTCGAGTTTGACAGGAAAGTAAGTGAATAGATGATTTGAAATCTTCTGAGTTCAGAAAATGATCATTATCTTGGTGACGGAGAGGTGGAATAAATATTCCACCAGCCTCAGCTCCCTGTTACTTGACAGACCCCCCCCATATCATGAGAAAATTAAATTAAAGAAAATCAGTATTTACTCAAATTGCAACAATATCTAAGATTATGATTTAGAGAAAGGCAAAAGAAAGATGTCAACTTGTTTAATGATAGTGAGATGGGGATAAGAAAAGATAGAGGGAGTGTGAGAGAGAGGGTGATAAAGATAGAAAGAATGTAAAAAGTGAAAGAGAGAGAGAGAGAGAAAGGAGGAGAAGTAGAAAAGTATTGCCAAAAAAAAAAAAAAGAAAAAGAAAAAAGAAAACGAGAAAGAAGAAACAAAAGTGAGGTGTTTTGAAAGAGATAGAGAAAAGAAAGAACAATAAACTTATTCTCTGCTGGACTAAGTTAAGCTTTGTAAAAAAGAAAGAAAGAACAGCAGCATATGAAAAAAAAAGAGAAGGAAGAGAATTATGAACAAAAGGATTCTTATATGAAAGCCAAACAGTAAAGATTAAATGAAAATGTTATTTAAGCGTTTAATAAGGTGAGGTTACTGCTCAACATTATACAAAGCTTCTAAGTTAAATAGCAAAATGTTAATGCGAAGAAGCCAGAAAGATGGTGACGTTGTTTGAGTCTCAAGTTTGGCTGCCATCATTTTTGGTACCTACTCCGTTATCACCGTCACAATTTCCAGATGAAATTCGATCTGGTAAACAAGCTTTTATTAACGAGCCTGATGTCAATCTATATTTTGCCTTCAAAAGTTACAAGGCAGATGAATTTACAGGGAAATATGCATTCTTTTCCATCGCCATAAACCTTTGAGGATGCGCTGGTAGTGTAATGCTTAGTGACTGGGAAAGAGAAATCGGCAAAGCCGAGTCCGAAGTTCGAAGTCAAGTTTTTTTTATATTCATTTTTGCACAAATGCTCTTGGGAAAGGCATGAATCCATTTTGCTCCCCTCAAGTTACGGGTTAAATAGTATGGTAGATTGGGATCTCTAGCCGTGACTGGCAACTAATTCAGGAGAAAGAAAATTCTAAATTCAAAACGCTGGCGACGGACATACTATACAGTTATGGAAAGGATTATGGATAGCCGTAGTTGTGGATTCTGTGATCTCGACTGAGGTCGATAAGGTGAGGTATATTTTTTACTGATGTTCACATTATAAAAGACCTAAGATCCACTTCAGATAGAAGGGTTATTGAAGGAGTTTGTTGTGTGAGTGGTAATAGGTAAGAGGCGCATTTTATGAGGCTACGCGGTAAAGGTAATGATTAACTGTAGACTTTGACAGATTTTGATTTTTAGTAGTTGAGTCGATTCAACAAGGAAGCAGTTCATGGGAAGAAGCTGGTCAAGTTGAACTTACTTCTAACTAATGGTAGACGAACGGGATGCGGATGGTGAGCTACAGTGTACGTGTCATGGCAGATCCTAGCTGTGATGGTTAGAACTGGTGGAACTAAGGAATGTGTTATGGGAACTTACCCATAATAATAATGGACTATTCCGGACATCATAAATACTGCGCCTCTAGAGGAAGTATCAGTTCACAGTCGTTCAGAGTCAAAGTCAGTCAGAGACAGAGTCGAAGTCATACGATTACTGTAAGACTATATCACAAGACAAGTATCACTATTGGAATAGTGATACTTGTCGAGACAACTTAGTTCACTCTAACCCAACCTGATAGTCATTACTAATACATCTACTTCTATGTAGATATTTCTGTTTGTAATATATTTGTGTTATTCCATACCTGTGTTCGAGTTATTCTTCATTGGTTCTACCTTGGTCCATCACCGTGGTACAAGGAACTTGGACCATAACAGAATGTATAATTAAAAGAAAGAAAAAACTTGTAATTCCAACGAATGATTTATTTTTTTTATGGAAATATTTCGGTTAGCAGTTGCCAGTTTTGGTCACTCTTTAATTTGAGTAAAACAGTACAAAGAAGTTCGAAACGCTTAAGAATTTAAATCAAGGAAAACAAACCGAGTTGATGACGTTTACAACGTAATATCAAGTCGAGGCATAAAAAATGTATCCATATATTTTTCTTTGGAGCAAAGATGTCCAGACAAGATGGAGTTATGCTGCATCTATCCTATTGCAGACATTCTTTGTATTTGCTATCACCATTTGTTCAGCTACTCTTCTTTGATTGAAATGCTTTTGGTTCGTCAGTTTTATTTCCGGATGGTCGGAGACAATTCTGTGACCTTCTGTAATGGCATGTAATGCAATCGCTGAAGTTTTTCGTTTTCATTTAAAATTACCTTATCACAAAGTCTTCGATGTTCATCCAGTCGTTCTTTCAATGATCTAGAAGTCATGCCCACATAACTTGTTGAGCAGTTCATGCAATTAATTTTGTAGGAATGTAGTCTGAACATTTTCCTATGGAAATAGCGATAGATTAACGAGAGGCTGCAACATTTAGTCTGTGAGAAAAGAGTTGCAGGATTGAAAATAATTCATCACCCATAAAACTTTATCAAGATTGGGAATTGAAGTGTGGGCAGGTCTAGCCTGGATATATATTTTTTAATAATTTCAGCACAAGCAAGGCAGGAATGCTACTAGTATGCAGGGGTTTACAGAGAGTGAAAGTGAGAGAAAAAAAGACTGGATATAGGGAGGATTGATGAAAGGATTGGCAATTTTTCTCTGCAAAAACTTTTTTTTTACTATGAAAATGTATTATTGGTAATATTTTGTAATGTATTTTTATACTTTCTTGTTTTTACCTCAATTTGGGGGTTTACTATTTACCAATAGGTGGGCCCTAACATGTGAATCTACTCCTGGTCAGGGTGGAGCTGGGAACAACAGCAATTAAGAGGTGGTTCCATGCTTTTCAAAACCTGCTGTTCATAGGTCTTTCTGTCAGATGTAGTTTATCGTCATACTCAGGACGGTGTTGTTTATGAATTTTTAGTATCTGGTCAGTCCAAATTGTCTGGAACACGACTTAACACAGCATTTGCATGTTAACGTGAGAAGTTTTGTAGTTACAGCTGGGTCTCACTGTCTGAGGTTTCAAGTGACTCACGAGGCTTGTTAGGAATGAAAGCTGCGATTGCATCCCCAACATGCAAATTGTGGAACATTTTCATCAGTGTTTTGTCCTTTTTTGGCCATCCAATTGTCGTTTGTCACTGAAATTGCGTGTTGTTGGAAAATCTTAACAGCTTCCTGGATAATAGATCACAACTGTTTTTATTGTTTTTTTTAAAGTTTTTACTTCCCATTTTGGATCATCCATCATATATACCTCAAGTGAGACCTGCAAAGAATCATAAAAGTGTTTCCTTTGTTTGTGTTGAGGACGTTTTCTTAAACTTAACCATACAGATAGTTGTCCTCATATTCATATGACTTTCCAGTCTTGATAGAATCCAATATCGTCTACGCGACTTTGTGGGTGATGAGTTATTTTCCAACCTGCAACTCTTTTCCTTCAGACTAACCGTTGCACGTCTCTCGCTACACTATCGCTATTTCCATGGAAAAATGTTCAGACGAGCTACATTCCTTAGTTCCGCCTATTCAGACCTTCACACCTAGGACCCACGATGATACGAACACTCTAGTGAATCGTCCTCATTCTCTTTTCATTGGGGAAAAGTAAGTTTAGCTCGAACACCTTCTTCCCTCGAACCGCTTGCTTGTTGAATCAACTTCTAACAGGATACTTCCCCGAACACTCCCTACAATCTTAACCTGGTCAAATCTGGAGTTACCCGTTAACTCTCCCACATACCCTCATAAATTGCGCCTCTTACCTCTTACCACTACCACAGCAAACTTCTTCTGTAGCCTCTCTACTTCAAGTGGCTCTTGGGCCTAGTATTGAGTGAAAATTAGTTTAAGCGTATTCTTAATCAATCTTAACTCTTCCCTGAGATGACGGGCACTTTTTTTTTCATTCACAAAACCTATTATTTTTTTTAATTTTTTGCAACATCCTAATATTTATTCATTTAAAAAAATGGATTTGATCTTTTAATCTGAATGGAGTGATTAGTTCTAAGGTAAAAAGTAAAAAATAAATAAAATACGTTATTCTCTTCTCCAAATAGCTGCTGTGTTTATGTTTATACAAAAAACATTTGCATAATTCCTGATGAATCTTCAATCCTTCCCAGTCGGATTGACTTTTAGAGTTTTGAATTTTATTCTTATTATTGGTATTTTTAAATGAAGGTCTTGCTTATAAGTTTAATCAAATTAAAATAATACAAAGAAATAATGACAATAATGTTAATAACATTTTAATAACGATAGTATCAATAATTATTATACAGCTTCTCATCCTTTAGACCTTTTCTGTTTTTCTATTATTATTATTATTGTTGTTGTTGTTGTTGTTGTTGTTCCTTAGTTAGCACGTACCTCATTAATAAAGGGTGTTTCAATAACTTGGACCGATTTTAAATGTGAATTAAGTTTAAGCATCTAATGATTTTTTCTTTTTCTTTCAGATTTAACAACTTAAGTCTTTGGCAATTTCAACCATGGAAAGATTAACAATCAAACAACGTGTTAAAGTTATCGAAGCCTATTACGAAAATTAACGTTCAAACAGAAATGCAATGAGAAGTTCCCAGGTCGCATCATCTCTCGAAACAGCGAAGTCAGTTGGCCACGATCGTGCGACTTGACGCCTTTAGATTTCTTCCTTTGGGGTCATCTCAAAAGTAGGGTCTATGCCAACAAGCCAACAACAATTCAACAGCTGAAGGATGAGATAATAATGCATATTGGAGAGATTGAGGAGCAACTATGCAGAGACGTCATCAAAAATTTCGACCATCGAATGGAGGTGTGCCGCCGAAGCCTTGGCGGACATTTGGGCGATATTATTTTTCACACAACTACCATGACTTAAATAATATGATCCAATAGAGAAATAAATAAATTTCCACCAATAACACTGATTTACTTACTGCTGAGTTTGATCTGTCTTAATGAAACACTCTTTACCTCATTAATAATGGACTATTCCTTTTTAATCAAGCAGAAATTAAGAAAAGACATGACAGAGATGCTATTAGATTTTAATGAGAAAAGAGAGGACGAAAGAAAGAAACAGAAGGTAGGAGGCGATAACATTCTCATGTTCTTAACGTCTGCTTCAGTGAAATGGAAAACTTTGTGAATTTCAGTTTTTTCATTTGTACCCTCTTACGCTTTTGCATGATAACCTGCATTCGTGACCATAATTGTTATTTTGTTAAAGTTGTTAAGCTCAGATATTTGACGTTTCAATAGGGAGATTTACATGGGTCTTTTATAATATTTTAAATCATTTCAAGGGGAGATAAGACCACTAAAATGCAAGGTTACTGAGCGTGAAAAAAATGCGAGTAAAACTTTATTAAGGAAAGAGACCAATACAAGAACATAATTTTTTAAAGATCAAATTTGACTGGACAGCAAAAAGCCGGAAGAGAGTTCCACAAGTAAGATGCGCGATAGAGGAAACTGTTAGCATAGAACTTATGGTTACATCTGACCATTTCAACTGTAAAATGAAGATACCTAGATGTCAATCTAGGATTGCGCTCAAATTCGTAAAGTTGAGGTACCAAAGAGGAAAGATCATTCGAACAATTACAATGAAAATATTTGTAGAAAAATTACAGAAAATATTAGAATATTATAGAAAAGTTGTGGAACAAGCAAGTAGCTTATTTAATCTTTAGCTTAACAATTAAGATCCATCAGAAATCTCCAGTAGAAAAAATGTCATGTTTTTACAAGTACTACTACTACTACTACTACTACTACTACTACTACTACTACTACTACTACTACTAATTATTATTATTATTATTATTGCATACGTTTACATATTCCTATGTGGTCATCGTTAGCTGACATCAAGTTTCCTATAATCTCTAACACATTTTTGGGTATTATAACAGATCTTAGCAACGTTGTGTTCTGTACAGTGCCAATCTGTTGTCGAATTTCTAATTTATCCAATCTTGATTCGACTGTTTATTTGCGGGGAGGGGAGGTGTTCCATGTGCATCTTCTATTATGGCGTGGCCATATCACGTCTGGTGCCCCTGCCATTCATCTCAAGTTTCTCAACAAAATCCAAAGAATGATCGGTCCTGAACTGGCTTTTCGACTTCAGACACTTTCTCACAGACGTGATGTGGCTTACCCTCTGTCTTTTCTACAAATATTTTCATGGCTACTGCTCCGACAAGCTTTTTTTCCCCTGGTTCCCTGACTAGATGAATTCAAGCGTATTACTAGATTGGTATCTAGGTCCCACCCATTTACTGTTGAAATAGTTAAATATAACCGCTACTTCTACTCCAACAGTTTCTTTCCTCGCAATTCTCGACATTGGAACTCCCTTCTTCTTACTTGCTTCCCTGATAACTATAATCTTCAAAAAATTAAACGCAACGTCAATCGCCATCTTCTCTTGCCTTTATCCTTGTCCTTTTTTCCTTTCCCTAATCCCCTCTACATCCATTTTTTTTCTCTCACTTTCACTTTCCGTAACCCATTGTGTGCTAGTGGCACTCCTGCATTGCTTGGGGGTCAAATGCTTAAAAAAATCTGACAGTCATCTTCCATATTTTTGTTAACGCCTGAGCAAAATCCTGGTATATTTTCAATTTTTCATTCTCCTTTACAGTCACTGTATGATCCGTCGACACATTCGCATAAACAATCTGC
This sequence comes from Acanthosepion esculentum, assembly GCA_964036315.1. Classification (NCBI taxonomy): domain Eukaryota; kingdom Metazoa; phylum Mollusca; class Cephalopoda; order Sepiida; family Sepiidae; genus Acanthosepion; species Acanthosepion esculentum. The sequence continues at coordinate 51,772,084 of OZ038493.1, forward strand.
CAACTTCCTTTTTCTTTCTTCACGGTTATATCAGATATGACCTTCTTGTTTGGGTCGGGTGGCCAGTCTGGGTGTGAAAAATCTAAATGTATTTTGTGTATTATTATTTGACTTCTTTACCATTATTATTTTCTTTTTAACTTTTACTTTTTCACATCATTCTTTTCCAAAAAAGAAGATATGATGAAAGATTTTAGCGCCATTGTTGTTATTCTTGTTGTTGCTGCTGTTTTTGACATGATTGATTTTATCCTCTCCTAAACTGCTTCCTTGGCGAAGAAACGCTGTTCGGTGGCTCAGTGCCAAACGTTTCACTTTGGTGCTAAGCATCCCATAATTCCTCGTAAGATTTGACATATCCGGCCATTAAAGGAAGACTCGCACGCAGAGGTGGGAAAAAAGACGCACGTTCTGATGTTCCCCACCTGCGAATTTTGCTTTCACACACGGGCATCTGTACCTCCCCTAGTGAACAACAATTGTTGTGAACTCATAACGAAGAGATTCCACCCCCACCAATTTTATTTTGGCAATTTACTTAACAGAATTGCGGTTTGTACAAAACTGCAAGTATGGAGCACTCAGTGCGGATGGAACTCATTATGGATCGTAATAATCAACTGGACTAATTCAGTAATCGTTACCCTCACTCCGAGGTGCCTAATACTCTGAGGGGCCTAAAACTCCGAGGTGCCTAATACTCTGATGGGGCCTAAAACTCCGAGGTGCCTAAAAAGCATTTATTATTTTTAGAAAAGCCAAAACTGTAATGTGTAAAATTTGTGGCCTTAAACTAAATTATGGCATCTCATTGTAAAAAAAGCTCGATTTAAATGTCGTTACGACCAGGTGCCATTTTTTTTTCAACGAAGTGTTGATAAATTCTCCCTTATGTCAATATCTATTATTTTTTTTGTCATATCTAAGTATAAAGCGAAAAAAAAAATATGGAAAAGGAAATCTTGTAAAATATTTTCATGGACCTTTATGGTTAAACGAATTTTTCAAATGTACCTTCAGAGATACGTAATTCCGGAAAGAAATATTAGGAACTGGAGATAAAAAATACTTTGTAAAAAAGTGCTCAACTCAAACGGAGTCAATATATTCAAATTTAATATTTGCACAGGAACAAAAATAAAATAAAGGATAAAAGAGCGGTAACGCGCAAGCGCACAAACTCTCTCACTCTCTTTCTCTCTGTCTCTCTCTCACACACACATATGTATATATATAATTGGTGTAGTATAATTAATATTACAATGAAGCAGTTATACGAGGAATAAATTATTAAGGTTAATGTAATAAATGGCGAATTCACTTCGCTAACAAATTTAAAAATTTAAAAGTATTAACCCACTATTAACTCTCTTTGCTAGTACGGATATTACCTGAATTTTACCTAAAAACAAAAATAATATCCATACCCGATGATGATAGGATGGCCTATCAAAAGTACTAGTATATTTATGGAACATACGGAACATCTAAAAACAAGGATCGCATCATTCAACGAGTGGTTAGTGGGTTGATACTTTTTAAATTTGTTAGCGAAGTTTCGCCACTTATTACATGGCTTACTAATTTGCATGACTGCTTCATTGTGATATATATATATATATATATATATATATATATATATATATGGATGATGCGTACTAGCTCCGAACTCTACCGATAGTCAAGCCTGATTGGGAGGCATTGCCTTGTGACCCTCGCTATCTTAACAAAATCTGTTTTTTGTAACTACATTTATATACGTTACAAATTAAACTAACCACGACTGACAATTAAAGGATGACATTCTGGGGTCTTTTTTCAGCCACATCTGTAAATTTATTTTGTTCAGTTAGCATGAACAAAACAAATTTACAAAAAAAAAAAACTATGTAAAATCCATTATTTTTTATCATTAATATTAAATGTATTAAAATTTTTCAACTTTTTTTAAAAAGAAAAATCCCCAGTTGTTAAAAATTACAGCAAAACATTGTTGATTTATTTAAGATGCAGTAATTTATTATGACATATCTCTTAATTTAAATTTATTTTTCAATTTTTATAGTTGAATTGCTCACCTATATTGCATATGATCCATTATTGTATATAATTAGATTACAATAAAATGTACATTTTATTTGAATAGCATCTTATGAAACTTGAGATGTAGTAGAGTGGGAATCCCGTTTGATAGATCCGAGGGAACAAAGCCTCTACACCCACCCTGTACACACACACACACACACACACACACACACACACACACACACACACACACACACACAGATACACGCGCGCGCATACACGCGTTAGACTCTTAGACGGTGCAATGGCCAGCATTTACGACTCACTGACTGATCTTCACTGGGTGCTCCATACTTTCGGAACTGAGCCATATCTACGCTCAGTAAATTACTTCGATTCTCACTGGGTGCTCCATACTTTCGGCCTTATGCCACATTTATGCTGCGATTAGTAAATCGCTATTAAAAGGTCACTTGTAAATGGTGTAATGGTTAGCAAGCTTGTATCGTTAAATAAATTACGACTGAGTAGTGAGTCCGATCCTGGGTGCTCACTACTTTCGGCCATGTGCCACATCTGAGCCATGCATAGTAAATCATTGTATGCGTTACTGACCTTTTCGGCTAGAAAACTTAAAAATAGTTCTATTCGTGTTAACTGAGGAGGAAAGAGAAAAAGAGAGAAGGAAACGATAGAGATGATAGAAGGAAATGACAGAAATGTTAGAAGGAAATGATAGAAATGTTAGAAGGAAATGATAGATGGAAATGATAGAAATGATAGGAAATGACAGAAATGATAGAAGGAAATGATAGAAATGTTAGAAGGAAATGACAGATGGGAATGATAGAAGGTAATGACAGAAATGATAGAAATAATAGAAGGAAATGATAGAAATAAATGATAGAAATCTTAGAAGGAAATGATAGAAAGAAATGATAGAAGAAAATTATAGAAAAGTTAGAAGGAAATGCTAGAAAGAAATGATAGAAATGTTAGAAGGAAATGATAGAAGAAAATTATAGAAAGTTGGAAGGAAATGATAGAAGGAACTGATAGAAATGTTAGAAGAAAATTATAGAAAACTTAGAAGGAAATGATAGAAGGAATTGAAAGAAATGTTAGAAGGAATTGATAGATGGAAATGATAGAAGGAAATGACAGAAATGATAAAAGGAAATGATAGAAATAATAGAAGGAAATGATAGAAAGAAATGATAGAAATGTTAGAAGGAAATGATAGAAAGAAATGAGAGAAATGAGAGAAGAAAATTATAGAAAGTTAGAAGGAAATGATAATAGGGAATGATAGAAATGATATAAAGAAATGATAGAAGGAAATGATAGAAATCTCAGAAGGAAATGATAGAAAGAAATGATAGAAGAAAGTTATAGAAAAGTTAGAAGGAAACGATAGAAGGAAATGATAGAAATTATATAAAGAAATGATAGAAGAAAATGAGAGATATAAATGATAGAAAGAAATGTTAGAAATGAGAGAAAATGATGGAAGAAAATAATAAAATCAAGAGAAATGAGAGACGTGTTGCTTAAATGCCATTGAATTCCAAATAAATAAGTAGTTAGAGAGAAATGTAGATAAAGAGATAACGTTTATCAATTTAACATGTTTCACCTTTATTAAAGCTTCATCGGCGACTGAGATATGGAGAAAAAAAGAAGAAAGAAATTCTGGTGTTTTTTTCTTTTGTGTTTTATTTTCATTGGTTAATCAGGTCTCACGCGCATTCGACTCTTTAAACCAAAGTTAGTATAATGTGTGGCGTTCCGAATTCAAAGCGAGATGGCGCGCCCATCCGAAGTTTCAAGAAATTAATCATTATCATTCTGTCGAATTCCGATCCATATTTGATCTATATTTGATCTCCACGCATAAAGAGATAAATATAGTTTGAACATCGTCACGAGTAAAGACCTATCAATCATTTCGTCATCTACATAGCTATGTATTTCGTTGTAGTGCTAAATTTCGCGCCTACTTAAAAGCTACAATTTTGAATGTTAATCTCCAAAGTATTTATCGCTTCTCTATGTTAACATTTTACCAATTTGGTCCAGTGACCTACTAAAGTAATTTTGGTAAATATTGCTAATAAGTGTCTGGTATAATCTTATCGGCAAAGAAGCAAACTTAAAAAAAAAAACTGCAAATAAATAAAGTACATAAAACAAATGTCGGATATTTTCGTTTTGGGTTCAGTGAGTCATACAGCCCATTGTGTGGCGTAAACAGCAACATAGCTTATCTTTTTTCATTTCAATTTCACTTAGCCTAAAAAAAAAGAGTTTAACTTACAATAAGCTTTTTTTTCGCACACAGCGCTAAATTACTTTCAGTAAACCAAACGAGTTTCGAAAGAAAATTTTAAGAAGATGATACTTTTTAATCAGATTCCTAAATTTAGTACAATAGAGATTTGTGTGCTCCCTTGTAAATGTGTAGCCTGAATTATCAGATAATTTTTCAATTTATTACCTTATCATCGGGTCAGGTTTAATTTTCGTCATGCTAGTTGGATTATCGTTTGTTAATTATTTGCCATTTGAACAGGCGGTTTTGCATTTATCGTAAATTTGTCTATCTTTCGGAATCTTTTTTTAATCATTTTAACTCAAGCAAGGCAATAGAGCCACTAAGAAATAAAGAGTTACTGAGTGTTAGAGAATATGAAAAAATAATATGAAAGAGAGAGAATTATAAAGGAACATAAAATAAGACGACAGAAGATAACGATTGACATTGTATTTACATTTTTGAAGATCAAAGTTGATTGGGAAAAAAGAAGCAAGAAGATAATTCCATAAGCGAGAAGTGCAAGAGAAGAATCTGTCAACATAGAACTTACGGTTACATCTAACCATTTCAACTGTAAAATGATGAGACCTTGCCGCCAATCTAGTACTGCGCTTAAATTCATAAAGTCTAGGTACCATAGCGGAAAGTTCATCAGAACAGTTACCATGAAAGTATTTCTAGAATAGGCACAAGGAGGCTACCTTACAGTAATGGGAAAGTGATGCCAGGTCAGAACCAATAACAATGCAGATTCTTTTTGGGGTTTTATAAAAAATCTCTAAATATATAGCAGGAGCACCAGACTAGATTTAGCAGCAATATTCAAATTAAGGACAATAGATAAATATATAAGATAGATTCTGGCGAGAAAAATTGTTTAGAAAGACGCAGTGTCTGACATGACAGAATCTGACATTAAACAAATCACCTTCAAAAGTAGTTACTTATAAATTTTTTTTGTTATTTTTATTTTTGGCCTTCTTCGGGGAGCATGAAAATGGCTGAATAGCCACGAATAAAAAAAATGTATTTCGGGACTTGGTTCTTTTGAGTTATAAAGACTTATATTTTGTTGACTTTCTTTTCATAATGTATTTAAGAATTTGCGTTTGTTAATATTTCAACGTGAAAGGTTATTAACAACTTTTTTTCTGAAAATATGCAAATTGATGTGACTTAAATTTGACACGTTGTTCAGTAAATTCTCAAAATTTTGATATAAAAATCTCTGTTGGCCAATAGTTTAGGCTAAAATAAATATTTCTCCCAAAATAATGAAAATTCAAAATGCATACCTTTTTTTTTCTTACAAGATGCGCAGTATATAAGTTACAAAAATTAATTTTAGAAGTTTAAGTTTACCTCATTATTTCAGAAAACAACGCAAAAGAGATGAGGATCGTACTGCGCCAAGAAGGGATAACATTGGTTCTAAAAAATCTGACTGGAAAACCGGGTGGGTGGGGGTAAAGGCGAGTATGTCAGCAACCAGGCGGGCAGGCATTAAAATTCCTTTTGTGCTATATTTAATTGATACTTTTGAAATCTTTACTATTTTCTGGACGTTTACTTTCTCTCTCCTTCTTTATATCTATATCTATCTCTCTCTCTCTCTCTATCTATCTATCTATCTATATATATATATATATATATATATATATATATATATATATATGCACACGTACTCTCTAAATCTCCTTCCCTTCGTCCTCTCTTCCTACGTTTCTCTCTTTCTCTTCCTTCTTTATTTCTTTCTTTTTCCATGTTCTCTACTTTTTTCTTTCTTTTTCTTTCAATGAAAACACAAACATTTTGCGGGGTTGGGATATATACCTCTTTTTACGTTTTTTTTTCACTCATTACAAATACCATAAAGAGCCGTTAGTTTTCACTCCTGCTAAAAATTCACAGAAGCCCCGGAAAAAAACCGACATTCACTGCGAACCGACATAACCATGTGATTAACTCGCTGGTTTCAAGCGAACATATATTCTTAATGTTTATAGCAGCTTTGATAAATCGTTCTTTTTTACGCAGGAATGAAAACACCTCCTGTAGAGACGAGTGATTGCTCCAATATTATGGACTTGGGTGAGAATAAACCTGCCTTTGATGATAAAAATGAAACTCTGGCATTGAAAGCTTTAGGGTAGGTATTTCAGGATGCCATTGTATAACCCACTTATATCAATATTTCCAATTTTAACTGACAAACAGAAAATGTGTGCAAAAGTTCCTAGCGCCCTGATATCACACTTGTGTAAATGAGCAGCCATCAATGGATCCATGGAAAACGTTGCGATGTTTTGGGATGAGAACATCGTAAATTCGAAGCAGGCGAAAATGCAGCGGTATCAAGACCTGGAGGGCAAATAGGATAAATATATCAAACAGCAGCTTAAGTTGTCCCTTTTGTGTTTGGCCCACTCGGGACTATACCCAGGAATCATTCTACCTCGCAAGATTCCTTGGGGATATCTAAAATCATTGGGAATGCTCGGGTGCAGCAGTATTTGGAACAGGCCATGCGCTCTAAGCTGCGGATTGGAGCTGAAATATTACCTTCATCACTCGGCTGAAACATCTAGGAGAGGATATATAATAATAATAATAATAATAATAATAATAATAATAATAATAATAATAATAGGTAATCCACTGAAAATGTGAAATACATTGCCAGTGGTTGCACTCAGCTGACAGAGAAAAGCTACAGAGGACGCCATGACAAATTAACCCATAAAATACGCTGGAAACTATGCAGGAATTATTGCCGCGAACTCTCATATAAGTGGTACGTTGGGCACCTCGAAGCGGTGTAATGGTTAGCAAGCTTGTCTCACTAGAACAATTACGACTGAGTAGTGAGTTCGATCCTCACAGGGTGCCTCGTACTTTTGGCCTTGTGCCACATTTAAGCTACCCTTAGAAAATCACTATAAGTGGTATGTTCATTCACCATAGTCATGAGCAAGTGGAGCTCATGTGGGATACAAAAATATTGACTGACCATCACTTGGAGAGCAATCACACTGATATCACACTTGTGTACAAGATCGGCCATCATTGGATCCTGAAAGATGCTGCGATATCTTGGGATGAGAACAAGTAAAAATTCGAAGCAGGTGAAAATGCTTATAGGTACCTGGAGAGGGCAAATAGGAGGTTTGTATCAAGCAGGAACTCACGTTATCCCTTTTGTGGTTGGCAAACTCGAGACTATATCCAGGAATCATTCTGCCTCGCATGACGCCTTTGAAATACTCAATATAATTGGGAATGCGTAGCTGAGCAAAGTGTTTTTTTTTTAAAGCTGCAGGTAGGAGCTGATATGTGTCCTTCATCATTTGGCTGAAGCATCGACGAAGAGGATACCAAAAATAAAAATTAAAAAAGCTAGAAATTTCGCTGGTTTCATTGATTAGATTTCTACGGCTTAAGACTTTACAGGTTAACACTTTAAAGACCATAAATTATTTTTAGATTGTAAGAATTCTTTTTGAGATAATTATAGTTTAGTGATAAAGTTTTACTATTAAACCCATAGCTAGGGGGAGAACAGGTTAATACTTTTCCCATGGTCGTTTTGTGTGTAAGTGAATATAACGAACCTAATAGTAATTGGAACTCGGCTCTCTGATTAACAATTCCGAGCTATTATCCATTACACCACTCAGACATCCAAGCTTACAGCAGCTAGTATTAAACAAACGGTTACCCATCTACGTGCTGACCTGGATCAACGTTGTTTAACTTCAGTGATCGCAGGGAAATCGGTGTTTCAGCGTGATGTGGCCGAAAGCCAGATATTTTGCACACATCTAATCTGTACGTAAAACTTCGATATCAAACGGCCCTTAGCTCAATCGATCATCTGTCTATTATGCGTTTTTTCAATCACTTATTCACCCTAGCTGATAATAGTGATTTTCCGAGCGTAGCTTAGATGTGGCACAAGGCCGAAAGTAGGGGGCACCCAGTGAGGATCGAACTCACTACTCAGTCGTAATTGTTCTAGCGAGACAAGCTTGCTAGCCATTACACCGCCTCGAGGTATCCCATCCTAGCTGATAATAAATCAGTAAAGTTTTGGTTAAAATTAGATACGATTTAAATATTTCAGTAACTATAAGTCGATAGTAATGTAGTTGGTCATTAACTGGAAAATGTTATCTGAGAGAAGAAACAAAATGGTTAGTAAGAGAAGATGCATTTTGTTGCCTATCATCCTGAAGCACATGTCATGGTAGGAATGTTCCACCATAGTTTTAAATCAGTCCTGAGAATATTGTTGAACTAGACTAATTGGCTGGAGCTCGTTCCCTTAAGCCTTTCGATATTTCGTACGGCAGCAAAGGATGACATTCAATATTCTTCTGCTAAGACACTCAGACTTCTTGAACAACTTATCTTCCAGACTCCATAGAATGTCATGGAACCCACTTCCTTCAGCGGCCGGCTGACAACCACGATGGCAAACCTGGCATACAACCCCACCCGTGCAGTGTCTCTAATCCATGAATATTCCGAAACTTCTAGAATCTTATAAACATGTTTTTTATGAGACTCTGCCCGGTCACTCACCCTGCAGCTACTGGATAGAGGACCCTTTAAAAATTCTCAGAAAGCAATCCAAGTACTTTACTGAGTAAAAAATGTACATCAGAATATCTGTTAGGACAGGCTGAAGTCAGCCTTTTTGGATGCTACATGGCAAAAAAGACTGCGAGGCGGTCGTCTGGTCTTCATGTCAGATGGCGCCCAAACCATCTACTATTTCAGTATTTTCCCCATTTCAGTGCCAGGTATCAGGAATAGTTTTCTTATATTATTGCTGTTTAATTTTAAATTACCATGAACTTTTCCTTTCTTCATTACTTGTGAAGGGATACTTTTTGAACAAGGCCAACACTCTCAAGGCCTCAGCCAAGCTGAATTGTAACATTGTGCCAAGATGAATTGTAACTTCGTGCGTGCTAGCACGAAGTTACAATTCATCGTGGCCGACGCCTTGAGCGTGTTGTCCTTGTTCAAAAAGTATCCCTTCACAAGTAATGAAGAAAAGAAAAGTTCATGGTAATTTAAAATTAAACATCAATAATATAAGAAAACTATTCCCGATACCTGGAGCTGAAATGGGCTCGAGCCGAGCTATTGACGGGCCCCGAGGGTTCCGTCTACCCAATTTCACTCACAAGGCTTAGTTTTTCAGGTACTTTCCAAAGGTGCCGCACGCTGTGATCGACCCCTCTCGTCCGATAACATCAAGAAATCACATTCCTGACAAATCGACCATGGTGAGATGCGAACGTTCTAACCCCTTGGCCGTGTGCCGATAAAAGGTATAAATTACAACTAAATTTTATATATATATATATATATATATATATATATATATATATATATATATATATATATATATATATATATATATATATATATATATTTGTATACATAATCAATATAGACATAATCGTAAATAAATGTAACCTACTTACATACGCACTTCCTCCAACCACCCAATCAGCATAAATAAGCAATCTAAAGGTCATGCCTGTAACCTGTAAATAACGCTCGATGTAACAAATGAAAATGGGAATGGCCGGTTTCTTCTTTACTTAATCCCATTGTGATCCACATGCACAAACCATTATATATACAACCCGCTACAAGAGTAGTGACACATGGTCTGATGATCGCATTGAAGCGTGAAACTTACGGTTAACGTGAAGTGTTGATTGCTACGTTCACACTGTCCATATCTATGTAGGTATATTTTCAGATTAAGGCTTACAGTGTTTTGAAA
>OZ038493.1:51784731-51804731 GCA_964036315.1 Acanthosepion esculentum
GAGAGAGAGAGAGGAACAGAGAATGAAGAAAAAAAAGCGATAAAAACGAATGTTATGTATTAGCTCGAAAGTATTGCTTTTCAAATGATGCATGTTGAGATTGTTGAACAATATAAGAGGAATAAAATCAGTAAGAGGAAAAGAGAATGAAAACAAAAAAAATAAACGAATAAGAGGAAATTCCAAACAAATTGAGAAGAAATCAAATGATAAGGGACAATTATGTTCAAAGAAATAGGAAAAAAACCAGGAAAAGAAAAGTGAAAGAAAGAAAATAGGAATACTGAAAAAGAGGTAAAAAGAAAAGTGAAAGAAAGAGTGCAAGACTGAAAAAGAAAAAGAAATGAATAAGAGGAAACTCCGAACAAATTGAGAAAAAATCAAATGATAAGGGAGAATTAGGTTTATAGAAATATAGAGGGAAAATATAGAAAACGAAAAATGGAAGAAATAGAGTAAGACTGAAAGAAGGGAAAAAGGAAAGCAAAAGGAAGAAGGTACGCCTGAAAGAGAGAAAAAGGAAAGTGAAAAAAAGAAGTTAAGACTGGAACAGGAAAAAAGTGAAAAAAAGAACGTATGACGGAAAGAGAGGAAAAAGAAAGGAAAAGTGGAAGAAAGATAGACAGACTGAAAGAGTGGAAAGAGAAAGCGAAAGAAAGAGGGTAAGACTAAAAGGGAAGAAAAGGAAAGTAAAACAAAGAAGGTAAAAGTGAAAGGACAAGAAAAGTGAAAGGAAGGAGGTAAGATTGAAAGAGAGGAAAAAGGAAAGAGAAGTTAAAGAAAGAAGGTAAGATTGAAAGAGAGGAAAAAGGAAAGAGAAGTTAAAGAAAGAAGGTAAGATTGAAAGAGAGGAAAAAGGAAAGAGAAGTTAAAGAAAGAAGGTAAGATTGAAAGAGAGGAAAAAGGAAAGAGAAGTTAAAGAAAGAAGGTAAGATTGAAAGAGAGGAAAAAGGAAAGAGAAGTTAAAGAAAGAAGGTAAGATTGAAAGAGAGGAAAAAGGAAAGAGAAGTTAAAGAAAGAAGGTAAGATTGAAAGAGAGGAAAAAGGAAAGAGAAGTTAAAGAAAGAAGGTAAGATTGAAAGAGAGGAAAAAGGAAAGAGAAGTTAAAGAAAGAAGGTGAGATTGAAAGAGAGGAAAAAGGAAAGAGAAGTTAAAGAAAGAAGGTGAGATTGAAAGAGAGGAAAAAGGAAAGAGAAGTTAAAGAAAGAAGGTAAGATTGAAAGAGAGGAAAAAGGAAAGAGAAGTTAAAGAAAGAAGGTAAGATTGAAAGAGAGTTAATGAAAAGTGAAAGAAAGAAAGTAAGACTGAAAGAGGGGAAAAAGGAAAGTGAAAAAAGACGTTACAAATGAAACAGGAAAAAAGAGAAAGAAATAATGTTTGACTGAAAGAAATGAAAAGGAAAGTGAAAGAAAGAATGTATAAGTGATAGAGAGGAAAAAAAAGGAAAAGTGGAATAAAGAGAGTCACACTGGAAGAGAGGAAAAAGAAAGTGAAACGAAGAAAATAAGATAGAAAACGAGGAAAAAGAAAGTGTAAGACTGATAGAGAGAAAAGTCAAGTGAAAAAAGGAGATCAGACAGAAAGAGCGACATAAGACAAAGTGAAAGAAAGAAGGTAAAACTGAAAAAAATAAAAAGAAAAAGAAAAAGAAAGTATGTATTACAGAAACAGAGGAAAAGAAAAATGAAAAAAGAAGATAAAACTGAAAGAGTGGAAAAGGAACGTGAAAGAAAGACGGTAAAACTGAAAGAGAAGGAAAAGGAAAGTGAAAGGGAGAATGTACGACTGAAAGACAGAGAAAGGAAAGTGAAAGAAAGAATGTATGATTAAAAGAGTGGAAAAAGAAAAGGAAAGTGAAAGTAAGAATGTATGACTGAAAGAGAGGAAAAAGAAAAATGAAAGTGAAAGTAAGAATGTATTAATGCATGAAACAAAAAAGGGAAGGAAAGTGAAAGCAAGAATGCGCGACTGAAAGAGAAGAAAGAGAAAAATAAAATGAAAGAAATAAGTTAAGATCGAAAAAGAGGAAAAAGAATGGAGTATGATGTAAAATTAGCAGATGGTGAAAATACCGTAACATAAAAAAGAATGAAGAGAAAGCAAACAATAACCGAAAAACCGATACGTATTTTTAAAATTCCTTTTGGATCCGAAGAATTGTCTTATTAATTTATTTGTATAATTTCCTAAGTGGTTCCCCAACCGAAAGCTGGCGGCATTGACTTTCGTACTGTGAATATTTAAAAAAATAAAGTTCACCGAAGACAAGACCCAAGAGCCACTCAATGTAGAGGGTTACTGAATGAAACGTGTTATATAAACATATGAAGAGGAATTAGTAAGTAAAAATTGCGTGGATATAACCGATAGACAAATGACTGAGTCTAGATTTGAAGTGGTTAGAATTGTAGTTTTCTGGAAAGCATCGATGCGGTAGTCTGTTCCACAAACTAGCGGATCTTGGGGTAGACGATTTGTGAGTTGGAACGCCTGCTTATCAAAGGAATGCGTCGGGATAATGTGGGTGTAGCAAGGTGGGTGTTGACTTTAAAGAACTGGCGACACAAAAAATGAAGCTCGTTTGAAGATTTGCCGAGGATATAACGATAAAGTAGCGATAGGCTTGCGACTTTATTTTTGAGGACAATTGGGTACAGGGAGTTTTCTTAGCTGCCTGTTTTAATTTATGGTGTTGTTTTCGTGCGTGATATTGAGTAAGGTTTGGTAGACTATGGCTCACGGGTAAGGGTGCTTTGAAAATATACAAAGGGATCGAACTGGGATAAATAGATATGAACAGATTGAAATAGATAGATTGATAAGAACAGAATGAGATCATGAGAAAGCCTGATGCGAGCCACAAAGATTAGCGAAAATCTAAAGAACTTGCTTCTCCGGTTAGAGATTAGCCCTAGGCGGAGAAGCAAGTTTATCTACTGAGCCTTTATTCATTAGTTTTTTGGCAAGCTCTGAGGATCGCATCAGATTTTTTAAATACCTCATTCAGTTTATATTTGTCTATGAATAGATTTAGATACGAGCAGACTGACATAGATAGATAGATAAAAAACGTCGACTGCCATATATATATATATATATATATATATATATATTGGCTCCTGAAAAATTAATTTCGGTTGAGCTCTGTGGGAATGAAGTGTGTGTTTGTAAACAGTGACTATTAAAGCCAATATAGCAAGACTCTTCGGCAGAATTGAGTCACTGTCAGTCACTGTTTGTTTATCTAAATCTAAAAATAAATACGCTAAAATTCACCTTCATCCCTGCCTTGCGCCGACGGCTTAGTGGTAGAATTTCCGACTGACGCCAATTCAGTCAACCGGATGTCTAGCCACACTGATGAGCTGTGATACAGCGAAACAGTCTGTCTGTGGATGACAATTGTATATATATATATATATATATATATATATATATATATATTATATGAACTCGACGTTTTTCACTTCACATGTAAAAAAAATTAACTTTCAGATGAACACACCAATTTTGTTTTTCAAATAATGAACACTACAATATTTGTCATGAAATAAACAACACTCTGATGATGACATTGTGCTAATGTCGAAACTACATGGAATAAAATACATATATCAACACGGTAATGTTCTCTCTTCTTTTAATAATGATATCAAAAAGCTGCTCTGTGAATATGAAAGGATCCAATTGAAAATCAGTAGACAAAACTTGTCTAAAATTATTCAATGAAACATGTCTCAATATATACATACAGAGAGAGGGAGAGAGAGAGAGAGAGGTGGGACAGAGAGAGACAGAATGAGTCAGACAGACAGAAGCAAAGAGAGAGTGAGCAAGAGAAAGAGAAAGCAAGAGGCAGATGGAATTAGAAGTAGATCCAAAATGTAGGACACATATAATTTTCTCTTCCGGGGGAAGATATATGCTTTTGGATGTTAAAGGCACCAGTTTCAATTTGGACTTCCGGTTTGACGATCGAGTGTCTCAGACATGCGCAGATCGCTTGTTACTTCTGTTTCCGCCATTCAAACAAGATGACGACAGGACCACCCGGTCATTAGCTCTTACCGGAGAAGCAAGTTTATCTACTGAGGCTTTATTCTCCTTTAGTTTTTGGCAAACTTTGTGGCTCGCATCAGGTTTTCTAAAGGTCCTCCATGTTGTAACCATCCACACATTACCAATTAGGTTCATTATAAATGAGCGAAGAAGAAAAAGAAAATATAAAAAGCAGAGAGAGAGAGAGAGAGAGAGAGAGAGAGAGAGAGAGAGAGAGAGGGTGAGAGAGAGAGAAAGAGAAGCGAGAGAAATAAAGAAGTTAAAGAGGAAAGGAATAAAAGAAGTGGGAAATGGAAAAGAGAAAGCATGGGAAAGAAAGACAAAAGGTGAGAGAGAGCAATAAAGATGTATAGAATGGATAAAGAGGAAAGAAAACTGGAAAAGGGAAGAAGTGAGAAAGCGAAAAGTGGAAGCGAAAGAGAAAAAAGCGAGAAAAGAAGGAGAGAAAAAAAAGAAGGGTTCTAGAAAGGTAGAGGGGGAAAGTGTTAAAAAAAGATAAAAAGGAAGCATGAAAGAGAGGAGGAAAAAGTAAGGGGAGAGTAAGTGAAATGGAATTTCAAAATAGAAAGAAAGAAAAGAGAAAGAAATCAATTATGCATTAAAGAAAATAGAAAAGGACTTCATTTTGTATATCGATTATGAATGATTGACTCGGCGAGTTCGATAGGAAAAACACACACACAGACAGAAAGAGATAGATAGATAGATAGATAGATAGATAGATAGATAGATAGATCAGGAAAGATTAATAAAATGAAAAATGCGGGCTGTGTAATTTATCAAAATAACGCCATACGCTCAAAGTTTCACTTTCTCTCAAACTTTCGCAAACATGTAACGAACTTGATTTTTATCAGAATGCAAATCTTGCGATGAGCTGCTGCTGGTAGCATTTAATTATTTTGTTTTGCTGACGTCACGAAAGAAAAATAGCATAATAAACCAACATGAATACTTCATAACAACGCAGAGTTTGATAATTGCTAGTGCATACATTTCAGTGACCAAGGGTAGGAAATCGGCTGGAGTCGGACCAGTCTACTTTGCTCAAGACACGCTACCGAGACATGTAGAGGGAGCTGGTCATAGGTTCAGTTGCGCAGCGACCCTACAATCAAAACCAGACATGGGAGTGATTATGGTGATGAATACACACATTGTAGACGGTTATGTCTAAGTACGATTATCGCTAACAAACCATAAAATGCGTTTCGATGAACACATACATATATAAAGACACATACACACACGCGCGCGTGCGCACACACACATGCTCACTCACACACACACACACACACACACACACACACACACACACACACACACATATATATATATATATTTTAATAGTAGTACTCGTTTGGAAAACCTTGGATGGCTCAACTTGCAGATATGTCAGGACAAATCGGTACCCGGGGAAAAAATTGGAAATAAAAAAAAGAAAGACGAAACAAATCGCTAAATGCTTTAAGTCCAAAGAAGATCCGTTTGGGTGAAACCTAGGTAGATTTGACTGGATCCGGATTTATTCTAATATATATATATGACGTCACTCAAAGTCCGACAATTATTTTAAGACTTTTTTATGTTTAACATTCTTTTTATAGATACAAATATTTAAGTAAATGCTCTGTTTATAATAAACAGTAGTAAACAACATTTACCGGTCTGAATATCCGAGATATTTTCATAGAAAATATTCGTCCTCCGACAGGATTCGAACCTGTATCCTATACGGAACCGCCTGACGTGCCCTTTAACCGATTCGGCCACAGAGGATCGTTCGTCTGACAAAGTCGAATTTACTGCTTATAAACTTCAATCTTACATGAATATATATTTATAAAAAAGAGAATTAATTGATTTTATTTTTAATCCCCCATATTTTTATTACTTATGTTTATAGTTATTCTATAGATACCCGTAATCGAGTAAACTCTGCGTTTACTTTTAAACAGGCTTCATTTCATCTGCCTGCATATTCGAGAAAAGCTATAAAAAACACGCTCTCGGGCAGGACTCGAACCTGTGTTCACTCATGCAGAAGAAACCACAATCGGAGCCTAGGAAGAACTTCACAACTAAGCAACGAATAATACAGGTCGAATCATGAGGTGGTTTCTCCTGCAAGTAAGGTCAAAGGTTCTTATTCGGCCAGAGGGCTCATTTCCTTGACAGGCCGGTGTAGATGAAAAAAAGAGCTATTTAAAAAGAAACGGACCGTCTAAAACACACACACACATATATATATATATATATTCTCAATAATTTTTGTGATATAACTTCCGGGAGTAAGTGTGCATACACACAGAGATATATGTATATGGCTGGGTGTGTACAGTCCGCTACAATTGAGTACACGTGCATCTAATGATGACACGCCTATCTTAGAATAAAAGTCAACACACCCATATATATATATATATATATATATATATATATATATATATATATATATATATATATATATATATATATATAGTTGCGGCCAAAATGTTCAGAACGGCATTGTTTCCGTCAGAAAAGTAGGTATAATTTTTTATCAAAGTTGTTTTATATTCTATAATGATCAGAACGGTTGAAAAAATAACAAAATAATAAAAAATGACAGAGAATACTGGAATTATTTAATATTTAGTGTGAAGCCCTTTAGCTTCAGTCACACTTTGACATCTTCGACTGCATGAGGAAATAAAATTTTCAATTTCTTGCTGGGTGATCTTATTCCATTCTTCCTGAAGGGCATTCCATAATTGCTCGTTTGTTTTAGGATTTCTGG
Organism: Acanthosepion esculentum; assembly: GCA_964036315.1. Taxonomy (NCBI): domain Eukaryota; kingdom Metazoa; phylum Mollusca; class Cephalopoda; order Sepiida; family Sepiidae; genus Acanthosepion; species Acanthosepion esculentum. The sequence goes on from OZ038493.1 coordinate 51,791,570, forward strand.
CTTTCGAACGTTCTCCTAGAATATTCCACACATTTTCAATAGAATTGAGATCTGGGCTTTGAGCAGGCCAATCCATAACAATAACCTTTTCAGCCTTGAGGAAGTTCATGACCACCCTAGCATTGTTCTGCATAAATATGGGTGGTCGCTTAGTTGAATTTCTCAGCACAGGCAAGACATGATCTTTTACAAGTTGTTTATAAACTCCTGCATTTACCTTTCCATGTAATCGCACCAAAGGGCCCACACCATCTCCAGATATCATCCCCCAAACCATAACACTTCCTCCACCGAATTTAACACTAGTCTTAAGGCATTTAGGCGACAATGTTTCACCTACTTTTCGACGAACGTACATTTTCCCATCTGAGCCAAATAACATAAACTTTGCCATTTTTCTTGAGACCACAACACATGTTCAGTTGCAAAGGTAAGACGAAACTTTTTACTCTTGGAGCTGATCAGGTGCTCTTGCTTGTAGGTCATGTTCAACTAAACGACGAGACACAGTTTTTCAAGATAAAGTTTTCTTCAGTACAATGCTCATTTCCTGAGAAACAGCAGCAGCAGTTTTAAATCTGTCCTTTTAAACCAACTTTACCATAGCACGATCTTCTCTCTTGGCCGTTTTTCTTGGCCTACCTGTAGACTTTCTTGCTTCACACGAACCACAATCATCGTAGACCTTAAGAATACCGTGAACAACACTTTTTGACTTGTTAACAATCTTTGCAATAGACCCAATACTTAAATTATCCTTCTTTCGAAGCTTAATAATCTGCTGACGAATTGGTAACGGAGTAAGTGGCATTATATTAACAAAGTACACTGCAGATATTCTTACTAATGTTTAGTAAACGAACCGTCACGTAAACAAATTTAAAAAATTAGAGTTCGCCGGTTAAATATACTAAAACACAAAGTAAAAGCAACCGTTCTGATCATTTTGGCCGCCATGGGTTTTGCAGTAAATCACTAAATCATCCATAACTTTTGTATTATCCTCTCAAATTACACCAAAATCTCAGACAATAACGATTAATATCGTATTTATTGGTCTGTGAAAATTATAGAATATAAAATAACATTGATAAAACCTTATACCTACTTTTCTGACGAAAACAATGCCGTTCTGTACATTTTGGCCGCAACTGTATATACATACGTACCCGCACATATGTGTGTGTGTATATGTGTTGCTCTGTAATTACATGCGTAAACACATATATACGCGAATATAAATATATGGAGACACAAACTAATACACACATGCACATCACATTTAGATATAAAGAGACTAAAATTGATATAAATGGAAAAAGGGAGAGTGATAAAAAGAGGAATGGTTGGTAGAAGGAGCCAGTGTTTTGCAAATAAAGATAACAACTTTTAAATGAAGACAAATTTGATCTTGGATAAATACCAAATTGAGTGGGTAAGTGTCAAGGCGGTGCTGGGTGGGGATTTATGTAAATAGACAAATAGGCTAGACACGACTAGGAAAGCGCGATTTGGCGTTTTCTACCGTCTACCTACCACCTCTGCTATATATATATATATATATATATATATATATATATATATATATATGTATATGTATATATATATATATATACATATATATATATATACATATACATATACATATATATATATATATATATATATATATATATATATATATATATATATATATATATCGTTTTAAACTGCTGAAGTTTAATAACACTGATGATCGATAAGTTTTAGGTTTCATGTTTACACATGTGTATACGTGTTATAAAAAAAAGAAGACAGATTGTATATAAAAGGTTCGTCCGGAAAGTATCAAGCCGTTTACTATCAAAAGAATATAGTTGGCTGACTAAACCAGTCACGGCTTAGTCCACTTCAAAGTACTCCTCTTAGGTCTTAGCTCAACTTTTCTACTTCTCGTAAACATTTTTAAAGTCCTATTTAGGGATTTCCATCAGCGGCCACCGCATGTTCTTCTTAATCTCGTCCACGTTCTGAAATATCGCTTTAAATAGTGGTGTTAGGCTTGGGGAAAAAGACAGAAGTCACCAGGAATAAAATCTGGAATGTGGGAGGAGATAATGAGTCGAAGGTACAAAGAATATCCGAGATATTCAAAATAGCTGTATAATTTCTGGATAAAGAAGTGAAATCTCTCAGATTATCTTCTGTATCTCACACTGTCGATAAGCGATTTTCTTTAAAGACCGCGACATCTATCAGAGAGATGAAATTTAAATTTTTATTATTGCATTATTCCAAAATTTCAGTACATCAACAAATAGCTATTAATGTCAAAAACTCAGCACAAATAGTTATTAATTAAATAAATTATTAATTAATATATAATATTATACATAACAACATGTACAAGAATGTCGTTTTTGATAAAAAAAATAACCAGAAATAAGTAAAAGATGCGTAGATTGTCGAAAATTCCTTTTTTCACAATATAGCTATGTTATAATTCTTATTACCTAAACAATAATAATACTGAATAATTTGCAATAATAGCTATGTTATAATTCTTATTACCTAAACAATAATAATACTGAATAATTTGCAATAATAGCTATGTTATAATTCTTATTACCTAAACAATAATAATACTGAATAATTTGCAGTAATAGCTATGTTATAATTCTTATTACCTAAACAATAATAATACTGAATAATTTGCAGTAATAGCTATGTTATAATTCTTATTACCTAAACAATAATAATACTGAATAATTTGCAATAATAGCTATGTTATAATTCTTATTACCTAAACAATAATAATACTGAATAATTTGCAGTAATAGCTATGTTATAATTCTTATTACCTAAACAATAATAATACTGAATAATTTGCAATAATAGCTATGTTATAATTCTTATTACCTAAACAATAATAATACTGAATAATTTGCAATAATAGCTATGTTATAATTCTTATTACCTAAACAATAATAATACTGAATAATTTGCAGTAATAGCTATGTTATAATTCTTATTACCTAAACAATAATAATACTGAATAATTTGCAGTAATAGCTATGTTATAATTCTTATTACCTAAACAATAATAATACTGAATAATTTGCAATAATAGCTATGTTACAATTCTTATTACCTAAACAATAATAATACTGAATAATTTGTTTTAAACATTAAAGTATATTTAAGCACATCTCCCTAATAGCTGCTGTCGCGATCCGTTAATTGCAGCATTCACACGCGTTCGATGTTTCAAGTTGTCCTATCTGTGAAGGCACCCCTCCCAAGCGGAGCCTGGATGAATTTCAATGCAATTATTTTAATTTTTATCTATACTTTGTTCATTGAACCGAATGTCTTTTCAATCCTTCAAATAGTTTCCGCAGACGAATGTCCAAGTCTAAAGCAAGACTTGATGCTGTGAATGCGACGACCACACACGACCCAAACTTCAGTCAGCGGAATCGTCCTGCCAAATGTCTAACTCCAGGACTATCAATTGCTCGATACCAATATCCCTTCGCTGGTCAGCAGTTAACATTACTCGAGTCAAACACAGCATCGTTCTTTTGTGATGAAATACACATAATTAAAATGTAGCGAAAAGATCGTAGAATTTCTGAGAAAGATGCTTTGATTATGAAAGAATGATTGAAAATATGTTTGCATTTTTATGAAAATATTTTCACTAACTGCGACATATCGTAAGTTCTCCATTTTGGTTAGCTCGAACTACAGTGTAACCTGGATATAAAAGACCCGGATATAAGAGAAACCCGGATATAAGAGAGATTTTTTATCTGGTCCCAAATTAGAGCCTGTGTTAACGTATATATATTATAGACCAAACTCAGATATAAGAGAAACCCGGATATAAGATACTTCTTCTCCGGTCCCGACAACTCTCTTATATCCGGGTTACACTGTACCAGATTCCGCTTCGAAAGCTCTGTGACTTACGATATTTGTAAAGACATTTGAAAATACGAGAAATAAACGAAGTACATTAATTTCTCTCTCAAACGGTGTTAATATTATTAAACTATATTTTTGCATGTATATATATATATATATATATATATATATATATATATATATATATAATATTATTATTAGTAGTAATCTTATAAGTATAAGTAACTACACTCGTTTCGGAAAACCTTCGGTTTCATGATTTGCAAAAAATCAAATCAATATCGAAAGAAAAAAGGTATAAAAAAGAAAAAGCCGAGAACATGAACGCCTGTCGAAAACAATCGTTCAGCATACAGGTCCAAAGGTCAAAGAAAAAAACTAAATAAAGTGCTCAATACAGTAAGTAGAGCAGACCTAGTTAAACCCAGAGAGCCAGACAAACCTACCAAGGTTTCACCTAAGCGGGTCGTCAAGGAAGGCTGTCTATATATATATATATATATATATATATATATATATATATATATAGACAAAACCGTGTCGATTATACTTTTATTATCCAGTTAGACTACTTCTGCACATTCTTGTAAAATCTGTGATACTGACAACATATAACACTTACTCTTTCTTCACCGAGATATGTCATTAGTTTGTCAAATATAGGTTATATCAGAATTTATCAAGCTTAGCTTAATCTAGCACAAGGCCGTAATTCTGGAGTACCTAGTGCGAATCATAATAATATCACCAACGGAACAGCAAAGAACAATACTTTTTTTTTTTACTTTGAATAAATTTAAATATTTCCGCATATAATTTTAGTTTAGTTGTGACTACTGGTGGCTCTGTAATAGCGTTGCTGAATTTTAATTTCCTGCTTGTTGGAAATCATCTTCTGTAATCTCAGTCTTTAAGAACTCAGGTGAACCGTTTCATCCTTTTAACTATCGGCAAATTAGCTTCTACTTCTTTTTGGCAAAGTATTAGAGACTTTAATCTATTTTGAATTATATATGCACCTTCCCCTTTCAAACAAGCAATATGATCATCGCTGCTCTAAAATGCTGACGTATTAACGATTATTACTGAAAGAGTCTATTAAACTTTAGATGCGTTGTGGTGTCCTACCTCTAAAGAGTCTATGTTGAACTTTTCCGCCTACTATAAGATTAGTAGGACAGAAGGTTCGTGGGAACAGGGAACTGTGAATAGATTGAACGCTAGTTCATTCGATACACTCTTACTAGTCGTGTAATGCTCTTTTGGTGCACTTACTGTTTAATATACGATATATCTGCAAACCTGATTTTTGTTATTACTTGGTCACAACAATAAGAATGGTGAAACTCGAGCTGTAGTTTTTGATATCTCGATGGTATTTGACAGGGTTTGGCTTGCTGGTCATCTTCACAAGCTAAAAGGTTAGGGTATTTCTGGATTTGTTTGTATTTGATCAGTCTTTCTTATCAAATCGTGAAATGAAAGTTGTCTTGAATGGCCACTCTTCTAGATCTTTTTGCATTAATGCGAGTGTCTCCACAGGGATCTATCTTTAGATCTACGTTGTTCCTAATTTTCATTAACGACCTTGGCTTGTTAATTTTAATGTCTCAAAAACGAAACTGTTCTCTTTTTAAACATCTTAGAGATCCTTCTTTGCCTTCCATTAACATGGCTGACGTTAACCCACAGGAGAGTGACACCTTGTACCTTCTCAGGCAAACGTTTTTTGGCTGACATGAAGTAGAAAGATATATATTACGTCTGCTGCTAGGAAATTTGGTTCACTGTGTCGTTCTAGATAATTTCTATCAATCTGTTTTGCCCTTTTATTCATGCATTGAATATGGCTGTCACATTTTATCTGATGCTTCTGCGATGTATTTAGAGATTATTGATAAAATAAAAAAAAAAACAATCTGCAATGTTATTGGTCCTGAGCTGGCATCTCGACTTCTGTTACTTTCCTGTCACCGTAACGTAACCTTCCTGTGTCTTTTTTTATAAATATTTTCATGATAATTGTTCTGTTGAGCTTTCCTCTTTCGTACCTCGACTTTATGAATTTAAACGCAGTACTAGATTGGCAGCTAGGTCTCATCCTTTTACAGTTGAAATTGCTAGATATAACCGTTCTAAATAAGTTCTATGATAACTGTTTATTCTCTCACACTTGTCACTTGCGAAACTTCCTTCCAGATTCTTGCATTACAGTCAACTTGATGTTCAAAAAGTTAAATTCAATGTCAATCATTATCTTCTGTCTTCCTTAATTTCTGTTCTTTTTTTTCTTTCCCTTACACTCAGTAACCTCTTGTGTCTTAGTAGCTTTATTACTTTGCTTGGAGTGAAATCATAAATAAAATGTCATGGAAAAATCAAATGTAGTACCATAGCTTTGCGTTAGTCTGTCAAATAAGATGCTTGCCTTGAAAATCAACATTCAAAATCTAGGCTTTTCGGATAAACTCTGACATTGACTGTTGAAAAAATTAGAAACTTTCACAGACACTAAATATACATATGTTTCTTCGAAAATAGCAAAGTAATTGGCGAACAATTAATTATTTGTAAATTCAGATTTTCACTGAATGTTCTGTTAATAAAAGAATTCTTTTTCATTTTACGTGCCATGTTCCTTCAGGAGGTTGACGATTATGGCTCTTCACGGTTTTACGTTTGGAACTTTATTAAAATTACTTCTTGAAGATTGTTTATATTCAGGCAAAGAAAGTAAATGTTTCGATGGAAAATATTTCGTTTATCTATTATTATTCTTTATTTTGCTTTCTTTTCTTGGGTTCGTATTATGCTGACCAAATGCAGATTCTGTGAAGGCAAAAGGACGGATTTTGTTCTTTTATTTTTCTTTTGACGTTTTTTTTTCTCTGACATTCTCCGAAGCCAGAGCGACACTGGTGTGGAAAGAGGATCCCCGTGTTTTCATTGCACCATTTCGAAAGACTATCGCATATCCCGCTCTGTCGGTTTCCCGCCCTTCTGCCGTGTCTTTCACAAACTGGCCTTTTCTTAATGGCTTCTTGGCATTCGCTTAAAATAACAGACGCTGTTCGCTGTTAGTATGAAGAGACGCATGTCTTGGAAACTTTAGCGACTTGCTACAGCCAAGCGATTCTTAAAAACCCATTATCTACTCCCACTACGCCTTTACTTTGACGTATATCTAATCGAAACAGACACAGTTCCCCATATCCGGACCATCAACATACGGACATTTATTAGGAAGACAACTAATATTTCCGTCCAAAGTGTTTACAATGTCGATAATTCCGGGAAATATTTATTTCTATATTTTCTTAGATTTCCTGATCTTTGTTTTTTCTTTATTGTAAAGGTTCAGCTGCTATATTTCCCCTTTTAGTGAAAGTGAAATATTATACTGGCTTAAAGAATTCCTAAAACGACAAAAATAACTTTATTCCGTACGAAATACCATGCAATGATTAAAATATCACGTCTAAAAAGCACCAGACAAGACCGACCTCCCGCTTTTAGTGAAAATAATTAATAAAAGTAAAATACTTAACATAGCTATAGATTTATGATTAAACTTAACTTTGTCTGACATAAACTGCAGCTGTAGAAGTGCGACACTCATTAAGGATTGGAATCACTACGCTAAGGAACTGTTCAGTCTGCTGTTCATTGCCCTATGGTAAGCGCATTTAGTAAAGTCTGATACAAAACAGCAGTCACAAAGCAATCAGCAAGCGTCAAAAATTGATTCAACGGTTCAATCGACTTTATCGAATGGTTCACTTCATCGAGAAATTCAAAGGTAGAAAATTAAAGGGAGATAATTTTTATGTCCGAAGGATGCCTTTTCTGAATTTATATATCGTTTAAAAATTACGCTCGATATTTTGACTGTTGCTTATTTACCATAATGAATGATTGACAACAAGGTCGGTTGGTTTGTTTCAGAGGATTGTTGAATGTTGAAATCCGTTAAAGCCAGGGAGTTGATTGTCTTTTTTGCTGAACAACGAAAATAAAATATAAATGACAAAAAAAAAAAAAAACGTTTAAAATTCGTAACAAACATTCTTGGAATGCTTCGAGATAAGTCGCCAGTTATGTTCTCCTGGCTTCATTAAAAGTTTTAAATCATTAAAATATAAATATTAAAATAAATGAATAAAAAGTGTAATATGAATGAATGAAGAAGCCTTTTTCAAATATTTAATTCATTTACGCGGACGCATAGGACAACTATAAAAAATGTTTTACTTTTCATCATTTTTTTTTTTTAATAAAACGAAAATATTGAGCAATATTATTACGTGAATGATTATGTCAGTGATGAATTTATGGAGACAAAGGTTTTCATTATCTTAAATAAATAACAAACAATATTTTCAAAAGCCCCCTTCAGACATAAAAGTTATTTTCTTTTAATTTTTGATTTTTTTTGTGAAATGAACCATTTGAGGATTCGATATAACGGTATCAATGTAGCTAGTTTTCGGATTAGTGGGGTCGATTTTCAGAAATTCAAAGACGTTTGGCAAATCCCACACTATTGGTGTTCCAATGTTCTACCTGAGCAGCTTCTTCCCGAGAGCTACTGCTATGTGGAACGGACTCCCAAGTGGATGTTTCATTCTTAACCTGTTCAAGTCTAGGGTTAATCGTTATCTTCCCCACATATCAGCATAAACTGTGCCTCTTACTCTGAAGCGCTCTACCTCGAGTGGACCCCGAGCCTTGTACAAGGTGAACGCCACCGTAAAAAAAAACAAACAACATTAACCAGTTTTTGTTCGTTCAGTAAAAACATTGGGAGATTTCATTAGAGTTGACGAATAATTTCTTTTCGTGTGTGTGTGTTTGTATATGTGTGCGTGATAGTTCTATAAAATTTTAGAATTATCTAGCATTAGGGGAAAGCTGCCTGCATATGGATTAAAAATGAATTGAGCAAGTACACAAAAATAGAAAAGGGTGTAAAACAAGGATGCGCCTTCTCGCCAGATTTTTTAAAACTTTTACAGCGAGCGGGATCCCAAGAGAATTGAAAGTGCTACCAGAATTTATTATAGGTGAGCACAATCTTAACAACATAAGACATGCAGATGTTACCGTGTTGGTGGCAGACAAAGAGATAAAATTTCAGGAATTGTTAGACAAGGCCCGTAAGTGAAAGCGGGAAGAAAAGACTATCAATTGTAAGACAAGCGAATCTATAGAGTCGTCAACAAAAGGGATAGCCCAAGATGTGAACTACGAATTAGAGATGAAAAAAAAACAAACAAAAAAACAAAAAAAAACAAAACAAAAAAACAAAAAAACAAAAAACAAACAAACAAAAAAACAAATACAGAAGTTTATAGATTTGGGTAGTGTTTGAACGGACGAGGAAAAATGTGGTACCGTAATTCAAAGGCGCATTGGAATGGTGAATGATGCATTCCAAGAGCTAAACAAAAATATGAAGAAACATGAAAACTACGCTAGAAATACAAAGAAAATGAATGCTGAATTTCTGTGTAATACCAAGTATCCTCTACAGCAATGGATACTGGACAATTTCCTCACGGATGAAGAAGAGACTTGAGATGTTGTTTTCCACAAGGATGCTGAGAATACCATGGGTTGAGCATGAGAGCGACGATGATGTTTTAAGGAAAATAATAAAAAAACAAACAAATAGGACGCTTATACATATAATCAGAAAGAGACAGTTGAAATTTCTGGGACACGTAATGAAGAAAGAGGGCTTGGAGAATTTGACACTCACGGTGCATCTTGAATGTAAGATGGGCAGAGGGAAACAGCGAGTAACCTACCTAGCGAGCTTATGTAAATGGAAGTCAGAAGAGGGATTAGGAAAGATTAGTAGAGAGACAAATCTTACTAACAGATACAAAAGATAGGAAGTTGGGAAGAGCCATGATTACTTGACAGATATTTGGTAACTTAACAATGATCTTCGTAGAGCTGTTTGAAAATATAGGTAAGGTAGGAAGGATTAAATTTATCAAGAAAGCTTCATCAGTGCAATCAAGTCTGCGTGTGTCCTGCCTGCCTGCCACGAGAATTACAGGGGCCGCTTGGTGGCTGAGAAAGTTGCTGATTTCCAACCTGTGAATGGCTACAGTCTTCGATTTATAGTAAATTAGTGTTACACAATCATCTTCTGCCCATTTTCTTCTATTCTTTCTAAGTTTAGGAAATATCTCAAAATAGAAATATATGCTTTTAAACGGACCGTTATCAGTCCTTAAGTTTGACATCTCATTGGCATTTTTTTTTCAACAGAGAAGTGTTATTGTTGATCTGATGCTGAGGAGCCCCACGATGGTATCAAGCAACGAGTAACGTTATGTAAATAAAACAGAAGGTCGAAACGACGGAGGACGGCAAAGTGAATTGGAAACATGACACAGGTGAATAGGAATGAGACTCCCTTATTGATAATAAATGGTTGGGTGAACAAATAAACAGTAGTAAACAGCTGGGTGGGGATCGAGTGAGAGAAAAAGAAAAGAGTAAAGACAAATTAGCAAGAGGTGAGGAGGAGAAAGGGGAAAACAAGAGGAAATACAAGGTTATATAAAGAGGAGGAGATAGAGAAGAAGAGTAAAAGAAAAGAGAAGAACAAAGAGAAAAAGATGATAAAGAAAAGAAACGAGAGTGCGGAGGAAGAGAATTGAGAGTCTGAAAGAATAAAGGATAAAGGAAGAGAAAGTGATGGTACGAAGAGAAAGTGGTGATAGGGAGAAGTATAAATGAAGAGAGAGAGAGAGAGAGAGAGAGAGAGAAAGAGAGAGAGAGAGATGAGAAAGAAAAAGTGAAGAAAATAAGAAAGAGAAATAGAAAGACAAAACAGTTGAAGCAAAGAGAGAAAATCTGACAAGATTTTAAACGATCGAGATAAGTTTAAGCAGAACAGAGAGAGATAGACAGTCACAGAAATAGACAGAGATGGCAGTAGTCCTGGGTATGACGATTAACAACATCCGGCAGCAAGACATCTGATCGGGAGATTGGAGGTTTTGAGGAATGTGGAACCACCGTCACTTAATTGCTGTTGTTCCCAGGTCCACCCTAACCCGGGGTGGTAGCACTTGTTCGGGTCCCAGCTATGGACAAATAGTGACCACCCCAAACAAAAGCAAAACACTCTGAAAGTATAAATACCCTATGAATGTAGAAAAATGCATGCAATACATTTTTCTAAAAGAAAAATTACCAACAATATCTGTTTGTAGTAAAATGACCAACAATATGTTTTATCTGTAGTTGAAGGCAGACAATTGCGTTCAAAATATTCAGATTTCGGCATTAAATAAGTCATAGAAGTTGATATGTCGCTAAACAAAATCAGCCAAACAACCAACATGAAAGAATTCTTTCATGATAGTAATTCATATATCCTATAATTTCTTAAATAAAACTATATTCCAAAATATAACTACAACATAAAACACACATATCACTGCCTCTAGTAATTATGTTCACACAAACATGCGTATACACAAAAGCTGAGTATTATCTACCATGTATTCAATTGTAAAAGCTGAATAACATATATAATATTTTTATTACTTCCAAGCTTCCAAGAAAACTAAATTTCAGCATTAGATGACCAATAAAGAGTTGATACGTTGTTAAACAAACAAATCAATCGACTAATATACAAGAAAAAATAACAAAAACACCTATATTGTAAAATTACCAACAATATCTGTTTGTAGTAAAATGACCAATACGTTTTATCTGTAGTTGAAGGCATACAATTGCGTTCAAAATATTTAGATTTCAGCATTAAATAATTCATAGAAGTTGATATGTCGCTAAACAAATCCAACCAACCGAGATGATAGATAGATAGATGGATAGATAGATAGAGGGGGGAAGAGGGAAAGAGAGAGATAAAGAAAGGTAGAAGACAGAGAGTACAGAAAGGGACAGAAAGAGAATGAGAACATATCTGTTAGTATTTTTCAAATATTGTTTTATTCATATCACAAATGAACGTCGGCGCATTCGTTTCTAAGCTTACATGTTCAGCCGCTTAACTTAAATCCCCATTTTTGTTATTCTTAGAAACCATAGATTGGATTGCCTGATAGAAGGTTCTATTAGAAGTCCTCCTCGCCTAAAAGGGCACCGTTCGTTTTTCCTGACAACCGCTATCCGACTTGTTCATGATTTTTAAAAAGGTTGTTTGTGAACTCAATTAGTCAGCCACGATTTCAACTGCGCTCTCGCGAAGGGAAAGGAAGTTTATACAAAAATCTGCCGCCAGATACCGGCATCAGCATTTCGCTTATTTTACCGTCTTGAATCACGACCAGACTCGAAGGTTAAGATTACAAGGAGAAGGGGACCCGAGTATTGTAGGCTTCACATTGAGGCCCTTTATCTAGAATTACCTGCCCTTTACGCAAGCGAGCTACGTAAATACACAACGACATTATTTCATGGTTTTAATTTATTTAAATAGGGAGAAGTATTGAGGTTCGTTAGATAAAGACGTCAATTATGCATACATAAACATGGCTGGATCAACACATAGCCTATGAACAGGAATGTAAACTTCACCCAGAACATTTTACAATTTATATTACGATTTTTTAATATTTATTTTATGAAAAAAGCAAAAAGAAAAAAAAAAAATTTGCTAGTTTAGTTTGAGGGACAGAAAGAAGAGTGAGTGCAGAGATGTTAAGCTGCCCTGAGTTTTTAGTTGAATAATTATAACTATGGAGAATTTTCGATAAAGAACCAAAATAAATAAATAAATGAATAAATAAATAAGCTGGAAGAAATACGAGCCAAAAATTAATGATGTGGACACAGGTGTTTGACATTTTATTTTTTACACTCACAGATTTCATTCAGTTTCGGTTTGTGTTATGGACAGATTGAGTAATATAAAACTTTATCATCTGCTCAACTGGTACCATTACAGATGTAAACTTGTTAGATGTGACCATAAATATTACCCATGACCATGAAAGATATTGAAAGAGTTTGATCGGTCAGATGTAGACATCACGAGCCAGATGCTTGTAAATATGATAGCGAGCGAATTCTTCCTTCTTGGCATATATCATTAATTTATGTGAAAAAGTAAAGGCACGGTAGAGTAATGGATAGCGGCTCGGATTGAGGATTCCACTCGAATCAATTACATTCACTTACGTGATAATACCATCGAGAAAGGTTTGAATCCCCTTCTTCTCTCAGCTATGGGTAAATAGCAGGACCGGGTTCTATAGCC
>OZ038493.1:51807231-51974731 GCA_964036315.1 Acanthosepion esculentum
TCCAAATGTATACTTTTACTTACAACCTTTCGAAATCATTATGTGTGTCTGTGCCTGTTTGTATGTGTTTGCATTCATGTGGGTATGCGTTTGTATGTATATATATATATATATATATATATATATATATATATATATATATGTATGTATGTATAAACAATTGTAAACTTTGCTTAAATTGTCTATTCTTCCAGTAACATATGTCAAAATGGCGGGGCACACTGTAGAGTAATTGTTAGCAAGCTATTCTGACTAATTTATAAGCTCGATTCTCACTATGTGCCTCATCCTTGTAGCCTTATGCCTAACACAAGTTAAATAAAAGTAACGTATGAAAACCGACGAATAGATAGAGGAGAAAGCCAAATCAGAAACCTGGTTCAAGTTCTTTAGAAAATTGTTCAAAATATCCGTCAATGTGGCTTGCACAAATTCGCATGGATAATGGATTCACTTTTTTTACGACATATTAATCAGTGACATAAAAGTATTTGCGGTAATTATTCAAAAGATTTTTTCTCCTCATTTTTGTCACAACAAATTAGTAAATTTTTATATTAACAGAATGGTCTAACGGTTCGGAAATGGAGGAGGTCGATAGTTCTTAATGTTTTATTCAGAGCGACCTGGAACCATGCAACGGAAGGGCGCGCAGATTTCTTTTGTTTGTTTATCGCTTCTTGTGAAACTGGAAACGAGATAAAAAAAAACAACCTTTTTATCTCCATTCCCAAAGTACATGATAAATGTCCGACCTTTTATGCTCTCATTTACATTAATACTTACATTTGTAATTATACAATTGTATTCCCGTACAGGTATAGATGCTCGAACATCCAGATATCACTTCGCATAAACACACACACACACACACACACACACACACACACACACACATATATATATATATATATATATAAAAGGCGTTCATTTTGCGCAAATCGTTGCTGAGTGTTCCGCCCTTGTGGCTTTGGCCCATACTTGTATATCCTTGTTTGACCCAACTAATTCTTTGCAATGGAGGTGTTCGGGGGAAAGGAAAGACGTGGCTCTTGGAGCACAATCCGTTGGGTTATGAATACTTGGATGAGTATCACCATGGAATTTGTGTGTAGCGGCGCTATTCAGTTTCTTCTTCGTCACCGAGGCCCGTTGGTACAGTTGGTAATTCGCTTGCGTTGTATCGAAATGGTACGGGTATTACGTGCACAGCTGATGAGTCTCAAGAATAGGACGAAACGGTATTTTGCATTCTGTTTAGGATTCTTCTAGACTAGATGAACTGCTATAATGGTTTGTCTAAATACCCAAAATTCTATTTCATATATATATATATATATATATATATATATAATGTCTTTGGTTTAATAACAAAATTAAATTCGAAGGCTTTAGCTTCCATTTTTGAAACATGGTTATCACTGTGTAGCGAAAAACCCATATTTTAAATCAATTAATTTATAATATTAATGCTCTGTAAATTTACATTGAGCACTATTGTGTAAAAATAAAAATATCTGTAAGAACACCGGATTTTATATCTTACTGTTCTTTCTTTTTATTTATATATACATATATGATTAACACACACACACACACACACACACACATATATATATATATATATATATATATATATATATATATATATATATATATATATATATGTATATAAGATTATATATATATATATATATATATATATATATATATATATATATATATATAAGATTAATACAAATAAAATTCTGGTAAATGTTATATTCACCGGGGTTTCATAGACAAATATTTTTCGTAATTGTTCGTATCCTTCGTCAGGAGATTTCAACGATTGATTGCGAATTTTCTCATTTTTCGTTATTTTTATGCTAGGCAAATACTTATACGAACACAAAACAAAGAACTAAATAAAAAGCTCAATCGTAGTACCTTGTCATCCGTCTGTAACGAAACATATATAAAAGAGTGATTGCTACCTAAATACACTATACATACATACATACATATATATATATATATATATATATATATATATATATATATATATATATATATATGAATATGAGCATTTCTTTTGTGTTCGTTCTTTGACGTGAGCATTTCCACATCTTTTCTTTCCTTTTTTTTGTTGCATGTATGTAGTTATGCAGTCTTTTTTTCATGCACATTTTTTTATTTCTCTCTTTCTTTTATTCCTTCTTTATAGGGTCCGCCTTCCGCTGCCGGACACTTCAGCTGTCAATTTCCATCCACCGTTGTCAGAGTAACAAGCTGTTTGTTTCTTGAGGAATAAAAAAAAAAAAAGTAGAAAGAAAGAAAAATATGTAAAGAAAAAAGCAATACGAGTAGAGCTTTGAGATTTTTTTTGTTGTCTGCTGAATGTTTGCTTCTTCTCGGGTGCCGTTTGCCCACCCGACTGGAATCCTTTCGTTACACTTGTTCCGCCGATTGCTACCAAGTCCCCCACAATTGTACTGCATTGTACCGAATCGGCTCTTAACCTGAAAATTACGCATTTGGAGCTCTCTTTGATTGTCT
Organism: Acanthosepion esculentum; assembly: GCA_964036315.1. NCBI lineage: Eukaryota > Metazoa > Mollusca > Cephalopoda > Sepiida > Sepiidae > Acanthosepion > Acanthosepion esculentum. The sequence continues at coordinate 51,809,770 of OZ038493.1, forward strand.
AATCCGCGATCATTGTCACAACACGCGTAATGCATACGGCGATTGCAAGACTGTCATTCTGGTGGGAAAAACAAACAAAGAATATCTTCTTCGCCTACAGCTAAAGATTCTTTCGTCGGCGCCAAAGTAAAGATTCGTTCAAGTGGGACAGAGTGGAATCAAAAAGCACCTGCTTCGTAAATTAGAACTTAGCTGAGATAATCTTTATAAATACACGAAAGACAAAAAAAAAACAGTTCTAGCTATTCCGAATTTTGTTCATACACTTAAACTCTTTCTTTGTCTTCCTGACGAAAGAAAGATATTCAAATCTTAAAAAGCGGGGGGTGGGGGGCAAATAGGGAGAAGAATATCATGTCGCAACAGCCTTAATTGTCGTCGGTAAAAAATACAATATATCCTACCACCCAATTATTTAATACAATATATACAGATATAAACATGAAATAAACATCTCACACACACACACACACACGCACACACACATTATTATTATTAGTAGAAGTCTTATAAGTATAAGACGCTATACTCGATCGAAAAACCTTCGGTGTCTTGATTTGCAAATAATCAAACCAATACCAAAGGGGATAAAACGGTATAAAAAAGAAAGAACCAAGAACATTAGCCGAAAATAATCGTTCAGCATGAAAGTCCAAGTCTCAAAGAAAAAAACACCGATACGAGTACACAAAATAACTAAATAAAGTGCTCAATACAGTGAGAAGAGCAGTCCTCTTATATATATATATATATATATAGGATCCGACAACCTCATTCAGTTTCTATGTTTGTGTCGTATGTGACACTTCAGTCTCGCTAATGACCTGCATACAAATCCACATATTGTGCAACAGCGAGGATCTCGGGACATAGTCACGGGAATATTTGCTCAGGCTTTTCGCCGTCGTCTTTCGTCAATACGACTGATATCAAAATTGTTGATATCACTCTAGCACAAATGTCTTCAGTTATTTCTATCCAGGGCAACTCGCTCGAAGTTAACATGAGGCACATTGACAGCTGAGATGGTACTCTTTAGCTTGCCTTTATACCTGAACCACGGCCGTCCAACACTCCTTTGTCCACTGTCAATCTGTCTTGGGGACCTTAGGTATTCTGTCGTCACTCATTCTTACAACATGACCAAACCAGCTAAGTTGTGATTGAATCAGTCTCGCCAATGTTGCATATATATATATATATATATATATATATATATATATTGTATAATATACAGTGTTGCACAAAATTAAGTGAACCCCTAAGATAATATTAAAAAATTCTCTCTTCCAGATAATTAACAAGTTTAATTAAACTATATATTCATTAAGAAAAAAACCTTTATTAAATGAATTACAACCATTTTCAAAATTTTTATCACGCTAGAATAAAAAGATTAATTAAAAATTAAGATGTGCAAAAGTAAGTGAACCGTTATATAAAGACAATTCAAGCCGCATGACACAGGACATCGCAGATATACTCCGCGTATCGCATGTCGGTGTTGTAAGACATTTGAAATGGACTGAATTTCCATGTATGATTCTCTGCTCAAACGCAATAAAAACAATCCATTTTTTAAAAGAACGATAAGAGGCAATGAAAAATAGGATTTTTACAACAGTGTGGAGCCATAAAGGTCCTGGGGAAAACGAAATGGGCCACCGTTAACCACTTCAAAGGCTAGTCCACATCCGAAGAATGGTATTTTGGTTGGATTGGAAGGGCATTGTGCATTATGTGCTCCTTCCACAAAATCAAACATTGAAGTACTGGACCGAGTAAAGGCAGCAGCCAATGAAAAATATCCGGAATTGGTCAATCGAAAAGGTGCCGTCTTCTGTCAGGACAGTGCCAAAACGTACGTCGCTTTGAAGACCCGACAGAAATAGTGAAATCGAGGCTGGGATGTCCTACTGCACACACCATACTCAGGTGAACTTGCACATTCGGATTACCACGTATTTCCCTCCCCACAAAAGTCCCTACATGGCAAAAAATTCAATTATCTTGAAACATGTAAAAGAAAAAAACAAAATAAAAATTGGGTGGGGGGTAAAATCGTTAAGCTAGCAGAAAAATATCGAATGGTTGTGGAACAAAATGGCACATATGTGGCTGAATGAATCAGTATACAAATATCTAAATGGTATCTTTGAAATTCATTTAAAATCTTACGAACTTTTGTTCTCATTCCATATATATATAAATATATATATATATATATATATATATATATATATATATATATATATATATATATATGTACACACATTGTGAAATAGACAAAGTTCGACAATTATTTTAAGACATTTTTATGCTATCGAACCTGTATCCTATATGGAACCGTCATATAGCCACAGGGGAGCATTTCGATTAGCAAGGTCGATTTTACTGATTTTAAATTCATTGTCGGACTTTTTCCATTTCATAATGTGTGACGTCATTTATTTACATTTGGATACGCATCGAGCAGATATGAATGTATGAGAGAAAATCATGGAGAATTGTAGTTTAAAAACAGTAAAATCGACCTTGCTAACCGAAACGCTCCTCTGTTGCTCAATCGGTAAAGCACGTTAGGCTATATGACGGTTCCGTATAGGATACAGTTTCGATTCCTGTCGGAGCACGCATATTTTCCATGAAAATTTCTCGGACATTCAGGCCGGTAAATATTGTTAATACTGTTTATTATAAACAGAGCATTTACTTAAATATTTGTATCTATATATATATATATATATATATATATATATATATATATATATATATATATTTAAACGTTATTTTTAGTGGATAGTCATATTTGAGTAAACGCTCCATTTATTTATTAAACCGTATATTTATTTATCTTATATAAATGGAGCGTCTACTCAAATATGAGTAACCACTAAAAATAACGTTTAAAGTGATACAATTCTGTCGGATTGATAAATAAAAATCCATTACCCCAGAAAAAAATATATACTTAAAAGTGGAAATTGATTTGGCGACAGTCTTCTTCATGCTTAAACACAATCTACAGGCTCATCCCTGATTTTGAGCACTTTAATCCATAAATATAGCATCCTTTAAAACTAGATTCTTATCATATATATATATATATATATATATATATATATATATATATAAAGCGCAGTGTATGTATGTCCATCCGTTCGTTAAATTTAGATGTTGAACAGGGGGAAATGTTTAAAAATAATTCATTGTTAAAAGATTAACTTTAATTTCGCTTGTCGTCGCAATTGCAACTGATATCGTCTAATTAAACAGTAATTAAAACTTAAGCGGTGCTCGGTACGTTGCTCGTATTCTTCCTTTTTCTAGCATTCTTACTGTGACGTATTCGAAATATTACATAGTTCGCATTCCCTAATGCCTTTTAATACTAACTTTATGTGAAGAGTTCATAAATAATGGTGATTTTAAAGAAAATAAAAATTGCGCACAAAATAAATGTAAACAAACTACGGAAATCGGTTGCGTATACGAAGAAAGATTATGCCGAATGAAGATGTCGAATAAAGATAAAATAATATTATTATTTCTAAATTATTGTATGTACATAGGACGCGGAAGGTAAAAGGCCGAAGGCCTAAAATTTCTACGAGTGAGCTAGCCTAAAGACCGCCTGGAAGCGGCATCTAGGCTAGTATATATACAGTGTAACCCGAATATAAGTGACACGTATATAAGAGAAACCAGGATATAAGAGATATTTTCTCTGGTCCCAAATTAGAGCCTGTGTTAATGTATATATAATAGACCAAACCCGGATATAAGAGACTTCTTCTCCGGCCCCGACAACTCTCTTATATCCGGGTTACACTATATATATATATATATATATATATATATATATATATATATATATATAAAATGCTAAACGCAATCGTCAGGCCTATATATATATATATATATATATATATATATATATATATATATATATATATATATGAAGTGTGTTCCAAAATTCACCACGGGATTTAAAAATTTAATAACTCCTTTATTTTTTAACTTTAATACACAATGCCATAATATTATATGAAGTAGACACAGGAAATAAATTTGCACAAGTTGAGAAAGAGATTATATGTTTTAAGTCGCGTCCATTTTCAGCTTGTCACGACCTTATCCTTTCTAAGGCATATTTTTTTATCACTGCCTTCATTGTTTCAGGGTCTAGTCATCTGACGCCTTTCTGAATGTTATTCTTCAGTTTTTGGAGAGTTTGAGGCTTGTGGACATACATCTTTTCTTTTGTGATAGCTGACATAGGAAGAACTCGGCGCTTGTTTTATATGCTGTTACTCCATCTTGTACAGAAATAGATTGATGCATTTAAAGATTTGTTGGAGTGACGTTCGAGTGACGTTCGAGAGATCTAAACCTGTCGAGACCGTCTCCGCTTGGATCTTCTTCCATACTCTCCATTACCCACCCAAATACTAATTCGTTTTTTCGTGGAAGATCAATTACTGAACCTTTACTCTCAAAACCTGGAGAATCTGTCACGCCGTTATGGCAAAAGATATGGACGTTGAGTTTGAATTATTGATCCTTTATTTTCGTACAGATTTCAATACTTAAGTTCATTTTTCAATCGGGTATTTTTACAGGTTTACTTTCCAAAACCTCCATTATAAAATACCTGAGTTAATAAATAAAAAAGGATATTAAACTTTTAAACACCTTAGTGTCTTTTGGGACACCCACCCTCTCTCTCTCTCTCTCTCTCTCTCTCTCTCTCTCTCTATATATATATATATATATATATATATATATATATATATATATAGTTAGTTTACGAAAAACTAGGTAATCCGTATGGGTAGACCCAAGGAGGATAAAATGATGATCCGCGGTCCTTTAAAAGGGCTGTGGTGAAATAATTTATTATATGGAACCTGAAAGTCGTCTGTTTTTATTTAAAATATATATATATATATATATATATATATATATATATATATATATGTGTGTGTGTGTGTGTGTGTGTCTGTGTGTGTGTGTGTGTATGAATGTATATGTGGGCAACAACCTTTTTTAAAGATCTTTTAATAAATTTGGTAGACAAGATTTAATTAATTAAATCAAATCTTCCTTGTCTGCCGTATTTAATGATCTCTCTCTCTCTCTGTCTGTCTGTCTGTCTCTCTCTCTCTCTCTATATATATATATAGAGAGAGAGAGATAGAGAGAGAGAGAATATAACCCACCTTGCACGATTATTTTATGGATGGACAAAAAAAAACACCTTAGATCTGAAGCCATTTTTAACCAACAAAATTATTGTTTTTATTAATGGGTAATAATAATAGTAACAATTGTTTTTAAACTGTAAACCAAACTTTTAGCATGGTGGAGATAGGCAAATTATTTCCTTCGCCAGACATCTAAGGATCCATCAGCTAATTTCACCGTCATAATATCGAATTTTCTTTCTTGTATTCGAAATCCGAGAAGCGTAACCTATCATTCAATTTGTGATAAAGCAATGGCACACAACGTTTGTTGATTTCACGCAGGTGAAAACTCTCGAAATTCGTATTAGGACATGAAGTGAATTAGGGTGGAGGTGCCGACTTGGCAGAAAATCCTATGTCTTCGGAAGGGGAGAAACCTATTTCTTTGAAGTGGGATCTCGCCGTCCCCAACCCATGTGGAATGCAATCCTTTCGTTCTCTTTTCGTGACCCGTTTTATGACAAATGTTTCTCCTCCAGTGATTTTCGAATTTATAACATCGGCATCAGATTTACCAATTTGATTTGTGAAGAAACGGATTTAGTTCGTCTGAAAAGTTTCCGATTCCATCATGAGGCAAGTCAGGTCGGTACGTATTTGCGGAAGCAGCTAGGGGGTTACGGAAATAGTTTTCGAAGGAAAAGGATGCATCCTTTTCCTCTTTACAATTCATAGCCTAGCAATTTTAGGTTGCGTCTTATACGAATAAATTTCATGAATTCTGAATTTTGAAAAAGGTTGTGAGTTTTATTTTTTCATATTTTGAAAACAAAATACAAAATCATTATTTTATTTTGGGTCTTTAAAAAAGACTTAATATATATTTAAAAAAAAAAATCTATAAAAAAGTAAAATCTTCAGCCATCCGAATGATAAACTCTAATCTCTGTTTCGATTAAATTCCTCGCTCGTCTCGATAAAACCCCATCAGGTGATTGCTGATTAGTTGCGCTTAAAAACTTCACCTGTTGTGAATCATTTTTTTCTTTTGTTTTTCTTAATACTTCAAATCCTTTTATCCAGACCATTTTTGTTTTTATGGTAATTTTCTAAACTGATTGAATTAAGCATTTTTCTCTTTTACCAAAGCGCTGACATATTTGCGTTTAAATCTTATAATCGATTTTTCTTGGAGAGAAAACCAAATATTCTCAGATAATATGTAAAAAAAAAAAAAAAATTCGTAAAGATTCTTTTCTATCAGCATTTTTCCATGTAGAACAAGGGACACATCTCTTTCCTTCTTTTCCTCTGTTTAGATTATAACTTTTCTGAACCAAAAAATTACAATCCGAATCTTTCATAAAACATGGAGAAAATAAAACAAACACCAAAAAAAGACAACACTTAATCCACATCCGAAAACATCGTCTTTTATTCGCAATATTTAAAACGATCAAAGCATCAGTAATTACGTCTACTTCGCTAGAAATAATTTTTTTCTGCTCTTATTTACTCTCTTAATAAAATTTCGAATGGTCAGTGATTTGATAATGACCAGTTACTGCTTAACTTCGTGTCATTTGTACATAAGGAAAAGTAAAAACTCAGAAAGGCACCGGAGAAACAAATCATGAAACATTTTGCGATCCAGTTCATTGCTACCAAATTCTTTTCTATCGAATTTTTGTTTCAAATCTCTTAACGCAAAACGTGTCCAAGGGCGTGTGAAGTTGAAATGGGAGACGTTGGAAATAAATCGTTCATGTGTTCTAATACCAAATTAAATAATTTTTGGTTTGACCCCAAATCTTTCGATCAAGTTTTGTCGACTCAGTTGACAAGAACAATCTTGAAGGTCGAATTAATTGAAATTTTCTCCACACGCGCAAAAGGTTTCCAGAAATTGACCCTATTTTCCCCCCCAACTGTAGACTGGTGCCAACTTTTGTTTTGGAATTCTTGACAGATCTCTTTTTTTTCCAAACAACCACATTTCAAAACATTATTTGCTTTCTAGATCGAAGAATCCCGCCAGAAGGTTAAGTGCCCATCTTTATTAACTTCCTCATGCATACTTGGGTGGTCGGTATCATGGTCGACAGACCGACGGAGAAAAATGTTAGAAATAAGAAAAAAGTCTTATTTTTTTCTCTTTACTGATTTGCTGAGAATGAAAGAAAGTTTTATCCGTTTTGATGAGAAGCAGGATTTTTCAAATAATTTTCTAATGGTTTTCCTAAACATTCGTGTATGATGCTCTTAACGTTCCGGACAGAAAAGTTTGTTCGTAACAAATGACGTCCATAAAATCCATGCTGATTTTCAATCCACACGGCGCCTGTCTTCTGTTAAGAATCTGCTTTCCGTTCAGTGTAGTGACCGTAATGGAAGTAGAAATATATTTTCTATCAATAACACTATCAGTCTTGTTATCTTAAAAATGTCAAATCCTTTTCTAAGAATGTAACACTGAAACTTCATTTTGCAATAAATAGCTCCAAAAATTAAGGTTTCAAGGCATTTCCGTCATTATCAAGCGCCTCGTAAAGTAACGTTTTTCGGTCGAGTTAGTCTCACAAAATATCCAGTCGGGTAGCGAGCTCAATTCTCAATAATACCCTATCGGAACGCTTTTACCAAGGCAATTAATATCCACATTCCTCCCCGTTGAAGTAAAATGATACCGTGATTCAACGAATTAAATGAATTTATATTCTTGATTTTGTTGTTTTGATCAAACTTTCTTTTAAATACTGAATGTTATATTTTTGTTTAATAATTTCTCCTCGAGAAATGCACTAAGACTCAAAAATCATTTTTAAAGAGAGCGAACAATAAAAGATAGATTTAAAGAGAGAGAGAGAGCAATAAAAGATAGAATTAAAGAGAGAGAGAGAGCAATAAAAGATAGAATTAAAGAGAGAGATCAATAAAAGAACAGGATTTAAGAAGACAGAAGAGAACGATTGACATCGCATTTAAATTTTTGAAAATCAAACTTAGTAAGAAGACGGAACAGAGTTCCACAAGCGATAAGTGTGAGAGAAGGAACTGTTTTGATATATTTTATAGTTATATCTCAACTGTAAAATGATGAAAACTTGCCTCAAGTCTAGTACTGTGCTTACATTCATAGTCTAGGTACCATAGTGGAAAGTGTCATCAGAATTACTATGAAAATATTTATTTACGGCGATGGGAAAGTAACTGAAGCCAAGATGCCAGGTCAGGACCAATAATATTGTTCATTGGATTTTATCAAGAGTCTTTAAATACATAGCAAAAGCACCAAACCAGATGTGACTGCAATATTCAATGCATGGACGAATAATAAATGTGTAAGATTCTGGTGAGAAAAATTGTCTAGCAGAATACAGTGAACAAACTTTCCTAGCCTCAGTCGTAATAATTGATTCAATATAACCTTTCCCTCTTCTTGTCAGCGGAAAACGTTAGACCGAGAGAAGGAACAATGAGTCGCTCATTAAATAAATGCTTTGTTTATTTAAGAAACTAAAATGATCAGTTATTTCATTAAAGTTAACTAGGATTACTCGTGAAAAATTCACGCTCTTCCTATTTGAATTTTCTGAGAAATTTTTAAATTAATGATTAAATAAGCTTCTTCCGAGTTCTACGACTGTAGAATGCCTATGGAAATTCCCCTGTTTCATTATTAAATATTTAAGCTTAACAACGTTAACAAAATAATGAAATAGCAATCATAAGTTATGAATACAGGTCATTATTTAAAGAAGTAAGGGAGTACACATAAACAGATTCAAAATTGAAAATCTGTTTAAATTCTATTTCACTGAAGCAGACATTAAACACACGAGAGAGTTGTCACCTCCGCTATTTTCCCTTTCTTTCGTTCTTTCGTTCTTGTTATTATGCATACTTTCTTTTTCTTACTAACGCCAAATATCATCCCTGATATATGTTCCGTAAATTCCTTGAACATCTTGATGCACCATATGCTATGAACAGAGGGAAATGAATGCTGTAATTAAATCTTTCTGCCATCAAGATTTTGTATTTTATTTATGTATTTCTTTGCACGTATCATTTCAGAAATGATATCGATAAGTCATTATAGAACTGTATGGGTGTGTCTTTTCCAACACCACTTGGGTATCTATCTTAAGCACGCGTGCGTGCGTATATGTGTAGGGGGGTTCTTATAGAGTAAAGGTTGCAGACTTCAAATTTCTGCCAGCTTCTTATTTTTCTTTGTTAGATTTTTTTCTTTTTTTTTTTTTTCTTAGTGTCTTTTTTTTTTAAATATCAGATAAAAAAAAAGGGTTTACAAATTATAATCTTTTCTTCTGACAGGATTAAAAATTGATTTTTTTTCTAATCAGAAGTTTTCAATTTGAAAACTTTTCCTTTAAAAGACTTTAAATTTTAAATATTTGGTTCCCAAAGGTTCATATTTTTAATCTCTTTTTGAAAGGTCTAAAGCCTTAAATTTTTTCTTTGAAATTTTAAAAAAATGTTAATCGTTTCTTCTAAAAGATAATTCCTGGAAACAAATTGTTTTGTTTTTACAAATGTTTAATCAGGCCCATATTTTCAAGATATTTTCATGATATTTCTCTTATGTTATTATCAGTTTTGTTAAGTTCAACCGACAGGTTATGTCTATTTAATTTTTATATTTTTAAGAATTTTCAAAATTTCCGATTCAAATTTTGTATATCGGGATTGAAATAATAAATAATCTTTTTTTTTTTTGTTAATCGTTGTTTCCATCGTTGAAATTGCCAAAGACTTAAGTTGTTAAATCTGAAAGAAAAAGGAAAAATCATTAGACGCTTAAACTTAATTCACATTTAAAATCGGTCCAAGTTATTGGAACACCCTTTATTTCTGTAATTGGAGGCCACATTAGTCCAAAGTTCTCACTCTTAGAAAAATCGCGCTTATATAATTAAAGTTCATTTAGCAGGTTTTGAACCGAACAGTATAATCCTTTCATTCTCGATGGGCATGAGTGATATTTACTAAGTTTAATACAACAGTTTGTATTCGTTTTCGTACACATACTCTTGAAAAGGCATAAACCCATCTCTTTCCTACCTCAGAGGAGAGACTGGGATCTCTTGCCTTGGACGGCAATTAGTCTACTCTGAATTCAAAGCCAAAGAGGAATGGATTCTGTCAGTTTAATTTGCTTGAGAGAAACCCACTGCTACTACAGCTGCGTATGGGTTTGGAAACTTCGTGGTATGGCGTGAGGAGTACAGCAGAAATATCGGGCACGCGGTGAGAAACGAATTCACTCCAGTATTAATAGTCTACAAATAATATGCTGACCGTTACTGTACTGTGAGCCTATATGACCAATATATACAAATCACTTAACTATAAAATTAAACGAAGAATGTTATCCTAATTTTTTAATTGCTGATTATACATCAAATGTTCTTTGTCTTTCAAATGATAGCCTTTTTTAAAACTTGTTTCTTGTCTTAACTTATAATCATCAATATCAAAATTATCAGTCGATTTTTTTTTGCCTCTTTTCAACAACAGTTTTACATTATTTTGTTCAGTTAGCATTTCCTTTCTTAGTTTTATTACGAAGCCTTCCTTTCCACCATACTTTCTTTCGCTCATTTCATCTCTATCGCTTTTCTTTCTGGCCGTTGCTCTCTCTCTCTCTCTCTTTCTCTATCATTTTATTCCTGGTCTTTCCTCTAAATTTCTCTCTTTGTTTCTATTTGTTCCTGTCTCTCATTTCCTCGCTATCATTTTTTTCTGTTGGTCCCTCTCTCTTATTTAAACTCTAACGCTTTTCTTTCTGGACGTCTCTCTCTCTCTCTTTCTCTCTCTCTCTCGTTCTCTATCACTTTTATTTCTCGTCTCTCATCTCTCTCACATCTTCTCTCTTTCTTTCTATTCGTTACTATCTTTCATTTCCTCTCTATCATTTTTTCTTTCTGTTGGTTCCTCTCTCTTATTTAAACTCTAACGCTTTTCTTTCTGGCTGTTGTTCTCCCTCACTCGCTTTTCTCTCTTTCTTTCTATTCATTCGTATCTCTCATTTTCTCTCTATCTTTCTTTCTGTTGGTCCCTCTCTCTTATTTCAACGTTATTCCTTTTCTTTCTTGTTGTTTCTTTCTCTCTCCCTCTCTCTCACTTTTCTTTCTGTTCTTTCCTATCTCTCTTCCTCTCTATCGGTTTTCTTTTGGTTTCGCTCTTCTTTCTCTTTCTCTCTATAATTTTTTCTCTTTTTCATTTTTTTTCTCTCTGTTCCCCACTCTCTCTCATTTCTTCTCCCTCGTTTTTCTTTCTGTTTTTTTTTTCTCTTCGTCATTTTTTCCCTATCCCTTTTCTTTCTAGTTGTTCCTCTCTCTATCATTTGCTCTTTCACTCGCTTTTCTTTTTATTGGTTTCTATCCCTAATTTCCTTTCTGTCGTCTTTCTTTCTTTTAGTTCCTCTCTTTCATTTCTTCTCTCTCACTTTTCTTCGTGTTCGTTATTCCCTATCCCTTATTTCCTCTCTCTCAGTTTTCTTTCTGTTAGTTCCTCTCTCTCTCTCACATTTCCACCCTCTCTCTCTTTTTCTTTCCGTTCGTTCCTTTCTCTCATTTTTTCTCTATCACAATTTCTTTCATCGCACTTTCTCCTTATTTGCTTCTATTTTCACTCCTTTCACTCTTTATACTCCCATTCCATTTCCTAGATTCCTACTCATTTGCCGACTCTCCTAAAATCATCTCCGCAACGCGGGGGTTCCTAAATGTTTACACGCCCAAGACATGTTGGAACAGTTGTGAGTTATGAACTCCACTGTCGTCAATGGTCAAGCGGCAATCGTGCAACCTGAGCTCTCAAACACCCAAGAGGATGAAGCTTATCTCGCTGCGTTTATTTATATGACTTACAACCTTGAGAGGTCCTGGGTCTGGGGTTTAGAAGACACAAACTCCTGTAAGAGGCAAGAGAAAAAAGGCAAATAGCACAGAAAGAATCTTTCTTTAATTGAACAGTATAATGTCATCCAAGGAACGGACACCACTAGCGCCCTACATCACGGTAAGTAATTAAGGACATGAAATCTTAAACCACTAAGTCGACACCCGCCAGATTTAGTCCCGCAGAGTTTAGCGCTGAGCAGGTGCATTAATCCCAATGTAAGCAGATCAAATTTTAGGGGAAATGAAACTCTTTACCCGCGAAGGAACTTTACGGGGGTTTGAATTAAATCCATGGCCGTTGCAGCTGCCGGTATTGTCACATAGATCTTGAGAAGAAATAACAAAAATCATAATTCTACGTAGAATATTTGGAAATGAATTATCTCTATGCTTGGTGGCGAAGGACGACACAATCATTCTTTCCCTCTTTAGCCATGTGTCAGACTAATCTAGACTTAAGAAAATATCTCTATATTTAAACGACGTGCGTAAGGTTTTCCGACTTTCAAAATGTAGAGTATTTCACCGGTTTATTTACAACAGATTCAGTATTCGTTGTTTAAGCTTAACTTTTAAAAAGGATGATGTACAATTGTAATAACAAATATTTTATTTACGACGACGTTATGTTTTCCCTCTAAAGTCTATTTTCTAGACATAAGAAGAAAGAATAAATATTGCAAGAAAAGACGAGAGAAGGCAATATTTCTTGTGGATACTTTTTCACAATCAACTTTGTCCACCATTAGATTGCTGACAATGAGTTCTAAAAATAAGCTACTTTTCCGTCTTTTATCGGACTCACGGTTCTAGGGGAAGACAATGACTTGAATAAAATTTACAGTCTAGCTGGTTAGATGTAGACGTAAGTTCTATGCTAACAGTTTCTTTTCTCGCACTTCTCGATTGTGGAACTGCCTTCCGGCTCCATGCTTTCCAGCCAACTTTAATCGGCAAAAATGTAAATGCAATGACAATTGCTATCTACTGTCCTCCTCATTACTCTTTCCTCATCCCGTTCATTGTTAATGTTTCTGTTTTTAATTCTTTCACACCTCTTGTGTTTTATTGGCTTTATTGCCTTGCATGGGGTGACACCGATTAAAAAAATAGCTTGACAAAATGGAATAAGCCTCATTGACTAAAATAGTAACGCAATTCGAATATTTAGACAAATACACTTCAGGCCTCATTCAACAAACGAATTGAATTATTGTTACTACTTCATCTACTGTTAATTGTAATTAAATTGTATATAATTGCTTACTGAACGCGGATCTAGCGAAATAATAGGCGAGGTTATCTTATATAAATAATTAATTTGTTTTTTCTTAGGTTTTCTTTGAATTCATTCTTCGGCACCGTAATTATCAGCCATGTAGGTGTTTATCGATTCCATTTTGTCAGCTGTTTTATTCCTGTCGTAGTCTTTCTTCGGGACAGTGGGCCAGATAAAAGGTAGACAAGTCTTTTTCCTCCTATATATCAGTCAGTTATGTGCCATGCGTGATATATGATTGTCGAGCCATATTTTTCCCGCAATAGGTTGCCATTTCTTTCCGCGGTATAACAGCTGCCATCAAAGGCTATAGAACAGTTCTGCTATTTATCCATAACTTTTGGGAGAAGAAGAGAATTCATACCTTTCACAAGGATATGAATGTAATGAATCTATCTATCTATCTATCTATCTATCTATCTATCTATCTATCTATCTATCTATCTATCTATCTATCTATCTATCTATTTAAGGCTGTTCATATCTATCTATCTCTTGAAGGAAGTTCATATCTATCTATCTATCTATCTATCTATCTATCTATCTATCTATCTTGCCTCCCTTTCTCACTTTTCATTTAATTGATTATTGTTATAGTTCGATATTTCCATATTGGTTAAAACACTGGCGTTCCGACTATGAAACTCGGGTTCAAACCTCACCACAATCAATTCGTCACGGAGTCAGTTATGTGCCATGAGTGATACACGCTTAGGCGATCATGTATCTTTCGATATATGACTGACGAGGCAGATTTTTCCCTGCAGTAGGTTGCTATTTCTTTCTTGACCAGTTGCCATCCAAGGCTATAGAACTTGGTCTATTTACCCATAGCTTGGGGGAGAAGAAGCGGATTCATACTTTTCACAAGGGTATGAATGTAATGGAGTCGACTAGAGTTCGAAATCGGCTATCCATTACTCCACCGTGCCTTCCCCCTCCTTATAAACAATAAGCGTCATTTTAAAAATTAAATATTTTCCAGTCTTATTCAAATGAATCCAGTTTTTATGACGAAGATTCTTCAGTTTCAATGAACATTGGCATCCATAATAAAACTGTCTTGCGTCAAATGCGTATATTTATTGTAGTTTTACAATTTTGGCACAAGGCTGAAGAAGAAGTGGGATTGCCCTTGACTATGCTAAACCTTGCTAATCTGATTCGTGACCTATTCATTCATTACAATTTACTCATTTACCACAAGAACACATCATTCTTCACCCAATCCTACATTCACCAAAATACCACATACACACAGGGGAATCTATTAAAAGCACATAATGTAAACATTTATGGATATTTATAATTTTTTCGTTTTTTTTTTTTTTTATAAAAATATATAAAATTATGTATCATGAAAAGAGAGGGGGGAGGATGAGCCCAATAACGAAAAAAAACCCCCAAAAAACCAAAAAAACAAAAGAAAAACAAACAAACATTCAAGCTAAAAGAAAAATATGTTAGTAGGACCCGTCCATCCAACAGAAAAATAAGAGTGGCCGCTGTATTCTGCCGAGAGGTAAAATCAAGACGTTCACTCAATAAAGGTGAGGGAAGGGGGAAATAAATTGTGGAGTGGGAAAATCAAAAGCTGACCCAGTTAATATAAAAAGGAGATAAAAAACAAACTGGGGAGGTTAAGATTCTTGCCAAGTAACATAACAAAAGATAACGTTTTGTTGAATATCTTAAAAGTGTGACAAATATTTGACTTAACATTAGATATTGGTTGAGCAATACTAAATTGAGTCGATACTAAATTCTATTGGCATGAGACAGCAATATGTTTATCACAGAAGCACTTTGCATCGATATGAATTTGCATAAAAACCAACAGCAAAAGACTTGCTGATAAATCGCAAAGTAGCAGATGGTCGGCCTTATTTTCGCCGCTATCTTTAATTATGCAGTATATATATATATATATATATATATATATATATATATATATATATATATATAATTAACGGAAATATATTTTAGAAGTTTTTATTTTATTTACAAGGTTTTTAACTGATGATTCAAGATTGTATAATTATTTGCAGATGTTATTTCTTTAAGTCTTTTCAGTCACTTTGGTAATCTTCGGTGGGTAAGCATAAAATCGTAAATGTCGTTTGACATGTAAATAAAAAAAACATTAGATTAGCACACCCATGAAAGTAATGGAACATTTGATGTTAAAGTGTCAAATGCAAAATGTAACGTCACAATATGTGACATGATAAAAACTATCAAAGTAAGATATTGGAGAAAGCAAACATCCGCCTCGATTAAAAACAACTAAAAAAAATTGCTACCAAAATATATATATATATATATAATTCACAGACAGTACTATTTCGCTGTATCCCAGCTCCTCAGTGCGACTAGACTTCCGAATGCCTCAAGCCAGGATTGAAACACAACTAATTTGGTGACAGCCAGAGCTATCTTCATTCGGTAGAGCTACACAATTAAATCTAGCATATTGTTTTTACAAATGTAAACAAATATACACGAATGTAATGAGAACAAAAACAGTATAAATTCTAACGTTCACAGCATTAATTCTAAAAAGGGCACAATACCAAAAATAGACCAATAATTATTTATTATGTTTTTTACATACGGACAAAAACAACTTACGGTTATAACTAATTTTGGTTCTCACCAGTTGAGATGCATGCACATCGAAACAAAAATGCATCTTTGTTCTAAGTTGTTTTGTCCGTATGTAAAAATTATAATAAACAATATATATATATATATATATATATATATATATATATATATATATATATATATATTATAATAGATGAAATAGAATAAATAAAAAATAAATACATAAAAAACAAGTAAAAACAATCAACCGAAATAAGTAAATAAAATAAATAATAAACAAATTAACAACACAAACCCGCCAAAATAACCGTTAGAATAGACTACAAAAATCAATCCAAAATCGGACGAAAAAATAGCTTTGACTGATATAATAATGATAACGTTACTCAAAAATCGAAAACCGAATAGAGTAAAATAAATATACAAAATAATAAATAAATAAATAAATAAATAAGAGAAAACAAGTAAAAATTAATCCAAATAAATAAATAAATGAACAAATTAACAAAATCGCTTCCGCTATAATACCTAGTGGAACTAATAAAAAACAAACATAAATAAGCAAAAACAAATAATCAATCCAAATAAATAAATAAATAAAATAATAAACAAATTAGAACTGTCCCTTGCCAAAAATAACAGAATAGACTAAGGCAATCAATCCAATAATTGGACGAATAAATAGCTTTAATTATCTTCCCAGGCCAAAACAAACTATTAAATAAGCGACCTATGCAATTCTTTTTACTACGTTAATAAAACATCGAAAACCGAAAATAAAAAATAAAAATGAAAATAAAAAACAAGTAAAATAAATTAACCCAAATGAATAAATAAATAGATGAACAAGCCACTCCCGCCAAAATAACAGCCAGAACGGATTACCCACAATGCACCACTGACCTATATATATATATATATAAATAGTCGAGAAAAATCCAAAACTCGCGGCCTGACGATTGCGTCTAGCATGAAACAGCCGGTTGCCTCTGAGTGTTGACTTTACTGTTCACTTATATATATATATATATATATATATATATATATATATATATATATCGAAGTATGAGTTTGTAAACTGACTATTACGGCTAATAATGCAATACTCTTCGGTGAAGCGAATCGAGTTCTCTCAGTCACTCTGTGTTTATCAAAAAATAAACCGGCTTAAATTCACCTTCATCCCCGCTGTGCGCCAACGGCTTAGGGGTAGAATCTCCGACTGACGCTAATTGTAAGTTTCGATCCTAGAGAAACGAACCGAATCTTTGGCTATGATGCTGGCAACTCATCGAACTTCTTAATGATTGTTAATGATGTTAATGATGGTGAACACTCGTAGATTTTGTTAATGTCTGACTCTATCAAAATACTTAAATGAATAAAAACCGGAAAAGAAAAAAATATGAAATTTGGACATTTTATTCACCATTTTGTTATGGATATTCTCTTTTGTACCAAATACACGTGCTAGTCGTACGTTTTCAACGTATGAAATAAGCGTACAGGTTCAAACAAACGTTTCACTGGAAATTAGTAACAAAATAATCGTGCCGATGAGAAAAGTATTTGAAAAATAATAAGTGTTCCGTAGCAAATATTGTCGGTTAAATTTAAGAAAACTTATTTCATGAATGCTTGCTGCCTAAATATACTTTGAACACACACACACACACACACACACACACACACACACACACACACACACACACACACACACACACACACACAGACACACACACTACTACCCGTTTGCGAATTAAAGTTCCATCTACATAATTATGCAACTGTCTCACAATCTCCAAGCAGTACAAGTGACGAGATACTGAATTCTGTTTTATAATTATTATGTCGCCTCTGTTGGTATATTTTTGTAATTTACAACGAGCACTGTTTTTGTAGCGTCCTTGTTTGATTTTATTGTACAATATCTCTCTTTATATATATATATATATATATATATATATATATATATATATATATATATATATATATATATATATATACTTAGAGGCGACAGTCTGTTTCATGCTAGTGCAATCGTCGGGCCACGACGATTGCATCTAGCATGAAACAGACTGTCGTCTCTAAGTGTTGACTTCTATGTTCACTTTTATATTTACACACGCTCTATCTCTGATATTGAGCACTTTATCCCATAAATATAGCACACTTTAAGACTATATTTCTTCATATATATATATATATATATATATATATATATATATATATATATATATATATATATATATATATATGAACAGAACACCTACTCAGATACGAGTATCCACTAATAATAACGTTCAAAGTGATACAAATCTATCTGATTAATAAATCTGTTCTAATAAATTCTCTTTGTTTACTTTTGGATAGGAAACAGATATGGAAACTCCAAGGGGTCATCGACAAGAGAAATTTCGCTTCACAGCATTAAATTTGGCTTTGTCTGACAGACTGTATCTTCGTGACCAAAGGAGTATAGGCGCACCGAGTCGGACGGTACAGCAGCTCAGTTTTTGAACCGAGCAGCCAGGCTACCCGAACATACGATTCGATAACAATTGGTAAAAGCTTGTACTGAACCAACCATGTTTTGGGGAAGAACAAAATCAAAGAACTGAAGCACATAGTATGCCATAAGGTCTCCAAACTGCCCTTCGAAAGTGGTTTTAAATTCAGAGTTGTCCTTCTACTTGATATATATATATGGCGGACTCTCCCGCTGTATTCGACATATGAGGGTCAAGCAGCTCAGTTCCTAGGAACTTACAGCTAGACACCAGCACATATGATTTGATTATATTGGTGAAGGCTTTGTGCAGAACCAATCACACTTTTTCAAGGGCCGAATACAGAGACCTGGTGCACTACGTGTCACAAGGTCCCCAAACAACTCTCCACACGTTTTGAATTCAGAGTTGTCCTTCTCCTAGACCAGTCGCCATCCAAGGCAACTAGTCTGACCTGTAGTCTGTCCTGGAGATGGAGGGAGAAGAAGAGGATTAATACCTTTCCCAAAGGTATTAGCACGTAAGTCAATGTAATGTAGTGGATTCCCCAATCCGAGCCGCTATCCCCCGTGCCTCATATATATATATATATATATATATATATATATATATATATATATATATATATATATATATATATATATATATATAGAGAGAGAGAGAGAGAGAGAGAGAGAGAGAGAGGGGGAGTACCTTCAAAGGTGTGTTAAAACACGAGAATATATTATGAAAAAAATAATAAAAACAAAGTTTTAGCGTTAAAATCTTTGTCATTATTAAGAGGAAAGGCCAAAGGATTGTTGATTATTAAATTATATTTTTGATACTTTTTAGAACGGTTCAAAATTTTGGTTAAAATTTTTTTTCTTGCGACCATAAATTAATGTAGGAAATTTTAGCGTTGTTTTGCGGTGAAAAACACATTGATTTTGAAATTCTTTCAGAAGTCAAACAATTGTCGGATTTTAATGAAACTTTCAGTATTTATTCCCAAATGAATGGAATTATTTTAGAAAGGTTTTAATTTTAGAAAATCTTAATAAAAATATTTCATTTTGACACTGTTAATTCTGTTTCGAGAAATTCATTTTTATACGGTTTAATGTTTATATTAGTTATAAGTAGAAACCCTTGGAGAATTTAAATCTTTATTTTTTTTCTTATAAAACACGACCCCAGTCACCGAAAATCTGCCCTGAATCGTAAAATAAAGAATTCATTAAAACTAAGATAGATAGATAGATAGATAGATAGATAGATAGATAGATAGATATTGCGATTATAAAACGGGACTTTGATGGTAGTGGTGGTGGCAATATGAATTAAACAAATCGGAAATTTACTGAAACTGGCATCGTATTTCCCGCTATAAAACTAACGTGATTGGGACGAAGCAGAAACTGGAAGTAAACAATGCGAAGAAGTTGACGACGTCAGAAAATAAAGAGAACAAATGTTGATGAACCCTTGGCCGGCAATAAGGCCCTCTTGAGACGAGTAAGGAACCCTTTTATAGACACTGAGGAAGAACAAAAATAAAATCATCAACAAGAGACGAACTAAAATAATTTTAAAGAGCCACTAACTCGAACTTCAAATGATTTGGATGGGGTTAGGGTGGGGTGAAATGTAATACAGTATGATGTGTCAGGCTTCATTTTCAGAGAAATGGGCTGAGACGGGGGAAACAGATAAGCATCGGCACTTGAGATTACTTTTCTATTGAATAGAGTCTCTTCTTTCATAAATATATCTACATGTGTGTATGTCTGTATATCTATCTAAGTCTGTTCATATCTGGCTAAGTATTTTCATCTTAGGCTGTTCATATCTATCTATCTTTCTAAGTGTGTTCATATCTATCTATCTATCTATCTATCTATCTATCTGTCTGTGTTCATATCTATCTATCTATCGAAGTGTGTTCATATCTATCTATCTATCTAAGGCTGTTCATATCTATCTATCTATCTATCTGTCTGTGTGTGTGTGTGTGTGTGTGTGTGTGTGTGTGTGTGTGTGTGTGTGTGTGTGTGTGCGTGTGTGTATATGTGTGTGTGTTTTGCCTCCCTTTCTGACTTTTTCACTTACTTGACTGACGTTATTTCCCTACTGGTTAGAACACTGGCGTTCCGACCATGAAGCCCGGTTTCGAATCTCACCACGATCAATTCGTTATGGAGTCAATGTGCCATACCTGATAAACGCTGAGGCGATATATGACTGACGAGGCAGATTTTTCCCCGCATTAGGTTGCCATTTGTTGACCAGTTGCCATCAAAGGCTATAGAACTCGGACTGTCCTGCTATTTACTCATAGCTGGGGGGAGGAGAAGGAGGATTCATACTTTTCACAAGTGTATTAGCACATAAGTGAATGTAACGGATTCGACTGGAGTTCGGCTCTCCGATTCCTCAATCCGAGCCGCTATCCATTGCTCCACCGTGCCTCCTCCTCTTGGAGGAGATTCCTTAACAATGTCGGCTTCGGGGCACATTTAGAAAATGCCCGAAAATGAAACCACGTGTTGACCAAACCACGTGAGTGAAATTATGCAGACGTGTACTGACCTTGTTCGATTACTGTGTGCTCTTTTCTAGAAGGTGTGCTAATGTTCCTCTGAGCATAGTTGCATTATAATCTACAGGTTGTTCTGTGAGTGTCGAAGAAGCACAAATATTCAACAGGGGTTAGGTACTATACTAGGCAACGAGTATTATATTTCTCGTCAGGATTCGACACATGTAAAAACCAGGATTTTTACAGTGGACGACTATTCCCATTCATCTATTATCGTTTTGCATTTAATTTGGATCGGTTTGCAGTTACTTAATTATTAATTTGTTTGATTTATTGAGATATTCACTCGCCAAAACGAAGACGATGAAATTCATGTTTTCGACACTGGTAACCGAGAAGAAAGGTGATTGCTTAAACGTAGGTAGAGATGTAAATCGATGATACTTTTTATCATTTGATTAAACGTTTCTTGGGCGTTTCTAGATTTTTATCGAAACAAAGAAGTTCGAGGGCTTCAGTCTTGAGCAACAATCGAGCAGCGACATAAGAATCGGATTAAGAAGAAGCTGGTTAAATATAAATAAACAAGTTAAAAACTTGACCTACCACAATTTTAAAGAAAAAATTCAATACTAGCTCAAGTGCTTCCTTTATAGAGTCTAATGTTTAATAAAACATGTACTGTAAAAGTGCCTTTTTTAATTTTGGGACGATTCATTCTAAAGTTATTTCTCAACTTGATTTAAAATTTTCTATTTCCAGTCGGATATTCGTTTTAAAGAATGTAACACAGATACATACATATATATATATATATATATATATATATATATATATAGAGAGAGAGAGAGAGAGATAGATAGATAGATAGATAGATAGATAGATTTGAACAAACTTAGATAGAGTTTGAAGATCAGAAATGTATACTTTTTATCTTGTGTCTTAAAATGCACTTAAAATTCACTCGAAAGACCCGTGAAAATTTTCCTATTTGAATTTTCAGACGAATCTTAATTCTTAACCCTTTGAGCCCTGACCACCTCTTTACCGGTGGTAGAGAAAAATGACGTAATACCCAGCCACAGGTTGAGCGGTGAGCAAACACTTTTAACTACTTTTATATCTACCGTGAAACATTACATACCAATTACTTGCGAATTTTGATTCAGAAGCTCAGGCAGAAGGGTTAAAATTGTTCAGGAACTCAGGGATCAAAAAGTTAAGGCAATGATTGAATAAGCTCATAGCTTATGACCATAAAATATCCTTACAAATTCCCCTATCACATCGTTAAATATTTGAGCTTAACAACTTTAACAAAATATTGGTCGTTATTTTAAAAGTGGGTACAAACGAAAAGATTGAAATTGAGAACTTTTTCCATTTCACTGAAACAGCCGTTAAACGCTTCTATATTCCCTTTTTTATCTTTGTTTTATTCGTTTTCTTACTGAAGTCAAGTAGCGTCAATGATATGTATTTTGTTTTTCCACGCAATCAAAACGAAATAGTCCATTATTTAGGAGGTATGGCAGGAGACATTAAACACTTACTTTCTTACTTTACTTTACTTTACTTACTTTCTTTCTTTCACTGAAACCAAGTAGTGACTTTCGCCTCTTTCCACGTGATCAAAATGGAATAGTCCATTATTTATGAGGTATTCGCAGGTCGTAACTCTCGTGCGAATTAACGAAGATGGAACGAGCACAATCATGATCAGATGATTCCATAACCCTGGAACGTTTTCCTTCGGTAAAACGTCGCCTTAGAATCGATCCTTGCAGATTTTTCTTTGAACAGTATAAAAAAAATAAAAAATGTCAACCGAAATAATACTTGAATTAGGAAAATATGAATGAAGTGCCGTGTCATTAACAGTTCGCAACAAGTCAACTGGATATCTACACTTGTCCTTAAGTTGCAACAGATACATGTACGTTGCTGAGGAGAGCAACGGGTTGTAACGGATGAGTTGGAGGTTGAATCGAATTCAACATCTGCAGAAGCTATAACTTTCAACCAGAGGAATAATTTAAAATAAATATTTTTATATAAAGAGTAAAAATACAAGAACAGACCAATTACTATTGAGCGTAGTCATCTAAAAAGGGAAGAAAAAGCATTTATAGGGTTAGTGTTAGCGTGTGAGATACACAACGTGACTGAGACTTCTTGTCTTTCGAAAGAGAAGACTGGACACGTCTTCTACCCAGAAAGAGAGAGAGAGAGAGAGAGAGAGAGAGAGAGAGAGAGAGAGAGAGAGAGAGAGAGAGATTATGTCGTTTCTTTTATATTGATTGACATCGCCCTGTCGGGTATATATATATATACCGACTTGTGTAAACAACGTGAGTGTTTGTTGGGGCTCGCTGTCATTTGCCTCTAGCTCCTTTTGCTCATATTTTTCCCCTCTTCGTCCACATTTCCTTTTATTGTACATTTTCTGTGTTTTTAATTTAAATTAAATCTCCCGTTGTAAGACTGATGAGCGGGGGCGAAACCGGTTGCTTCGCCCGTTTTTAATATGTCTAGTAATATCAAGCTTCATACGTTCATTGCTGTGATAAAATTGTGTACCTTCAAAAATATCTTTATTTATATATATATATATATATATATATATATATATATATATATATATATATATATATATATATATATATATATATATATATATATATATATATATATATATATATATATATATATTACAAAAAGTCAATCATACCTTGAATTAATCAGCAATTTGAATGCGATTATTGACGAAATCACTTCGCTAATTGACAAACATAATCATTCCACTACTGATAATCCTCCGAATGATGAGATCCTCATAAATAAATACAATGGATGTGGTGTATTTTTATTTTTTATTTCTGCTAGTATACTTTCAATGCATCTCGCAATCATCGTCAGGCTTTATTATCCATCGGAATCAAAACTAGGAGACAGTTTTTGTGTTAATCCGATGTTTTTAAGTATGAGCTATTTGTTAATTGTTATATGATGTTGGAGCGTGCAAATAGCAACGCTAAATTTTAAATATTTAAAGAGAGAATTTTTTATATATTTTGTAATTTGGTAAATCACGTATTTTCTTGTATAAGTGTTTTTCAGTTAATATGATATGAACTAAGTATATAGTTCAAGTAACAGAGTGTCTTACTTTATAGTATATATATATATATATATATATATATATATATATACACACACACACACACACACACACACACACACACACATATATATATATATATATATATATATATATATATATTATCATCCTGTCGGATTCCGATCCATATTTGATTTGCATTTGATCCTTAACTCACATCTATATATACCGCGTGCAAAAGCAAAATTGTTCAAATTGTGTAACAGCAAAATTGTCCAATTGTTAGGTTAAGTTTGAACCGTTGTATCTTAGAAATGATTAAAGATATCTTACTGGAATTCTCCGAGGTTTTTATAAGACTATTGCACTCTACTTTGAGCAATAAGAATGTATAATGTCTATCCAAGCTTAACAGAAGAATTGTGATGAAATCGATCATAAACGAAAATGGCATGTTCAACATAAATCAATCACAGCTAAGGATCGGAAGCTCATGAAGGATTGAAATAAAGTTAATATATATATATATATATATATATATATATATATATATATATATATATATATATATATATTATTCCCGGATCACTTTCCAGCTTATTCAAGATGATCTTTGCTCTCTCTAACCTTCTAACTTCCTGTCCTGGAGTAACTAAGTGCCTCACAGGTTTCACATACGATTTCATTTTCAAATCATTTTTCACTGCTCTTTGGACTGTCATAGGCACAACTCCTCTCTCCCATGCCAAACGTTTAATGATTGAGTTGTATCTTTTCTAATTGATCACTTTAGCTCTAAACTGAAATAATAATCCCTCTTCCTGTTGTGACCTTCTGATTCAGTTTTCCTCCTTATTCACCGTTCTCTTGATGGTTCTTGAATGGACTTTGAAGACGGAAGCCAGAGTATGAATGTTGATATCATTACCGAAGGCCTGAATGATTTTTCCTAATCATCATTACTTAGTTGAGAAGACAGTGGGGCTGACACAAAACGATTTTAACATGTTCTCGTTCTAGCTAAACGACTCAAAGGGTTTTTCAATGATTCTTACGACAAATGTTATTAAGAGAGCAAAACGTCTTATCTGAAAACCTTTAAGTAACAAACTCAATTAGTTTAGTGATTTTTTTTAGATATTAAACATTTTGTGGGATGGATAATTATGCTGTAACACGATTTGGACAACTTTGCTGTTACACCCGGTATATATATATATATATATATATATATATATATATATATATATATATATATATATATATATATATATATATATATATATATATATATGTGTGTGTGTGTGTGTGTGTGTGTATGTCTGTGTATATATATATATATATATATATATATATATATATATATTAGTGGACAGTGATGTTAGCACCAAGCAGCATGACTTGAAAATCTCGTTCAAGCGTGAAACAGACTTTCACTGCTTTACACTTTTATATCTACATACGCTCTATCTCTGACATTGAGCACGTTTAAATATAGCATACCTTAAAACTATATTTTTATCATTACACACACACACACACACACACACACACACACACACATACATATATATATATATATATATATATATATATATATATATATATATATATATATTAACAGAGATAGATATAGCAGATAAAAAAATTATCGACACTGAGCGCCCAAAAGACAAACACATTAAATCAAACTAAAAGCGAACGAAATTCACAGTGTTTCTCTCTATTTTTTCAATATATCTTTTCTTAGTTGACAAATATTAGTTTAGATGACAATTTCCAGGTTTATATTTCATGGCTGGCGAGGTGTGGGTGGGGGTACTGAGTAGTTCGTGTAATAACTTTTTGATTTCTTTCTTTTTTCTAATATATTGAGTAAATGTTAGTTACCCACCTTTTGGGGGCCATTTGTCACAAAAAGTCACAAAATCGAAAGATTTCACAAGTGCGGATAGTTTTTTTTAGGGCAGTGATAAGAAGAAGAGAAAAATGATCCTTTAAATGTTGCTGGAGGGGTGTTGTGTCTGTTCTCTCGCCCTTCACCTGACCAGACCCGAATATCAAGTACGCTGCTAGCATTGTTCTTTGTTGCTGCAGTGACCCTGTATATATATATATATTTATATATATATATATATATATATATATATATATGTGTGTGTGTGTGTGTGTGTGTGTGTGTGTGTGTGTGTGTGTGTGTGTATTGTGTATATTTGTAATTATATATGTATATCTATTTAGTTTGAGCATAATCATATATGTATCTATAGATATGTATCTATATGTGTGTGTGTATGTTAAGTAGACACAAAAAACACAAATACTCTCACACCCAGAGAGAGAGACAGACAGACAGAGAGGGAGAGAGAGAGGGGAAGGAGAGAGAGAGGAGAGAGAGGGGAGAGAGGGAGAGAGGGGATAGGGAGAGAGGGGAAGAAGAGAGGAGAGAGAGAAGAGGGAGAAAGGGGAAGGGAGATAGAGGACAGAGAGAGTGGGAGGGTGAGAGAGAGAGAGAAAGAGAAAGAGAGAGAGAGAGAAAGAGAGAGAGAGAGAGGCAAACGTATCAAATGAATTGACTAAATGGAAAGCTTATATTCTGACTTTCTACCGTTCAGATGATAGGTACCTGTGTTGAGCTTTCATAAAAGAGAATAAGTAAATAGATAACTGTGAAAATATACTCAGCCTATCACTGATGGTAAACTATGATGGAGTTTTTGTGCCAAAAGACTCCCACGCTCGACTACGTCCTCAGGCGGTGCGATATGACACGTTGCAAGTTGAGACACTTTAAGCGGGAAGGACGATCTTTCACATCATGTGCGCCAACGTGTGACATGTCTGCATCAATATTATTACCCTATGGGTCCATGATAATTGTTATGGGTCCTTACCTATAACTACAGAATGAACTCTTCCTAACACTATGTATACTACGACTCTCAAGAGAGAGGGACGAATTGAGTCGAGCCGCAGTCTCTGACTGTGCGCGACTCCTGCCGAATTCTCTGCTTTGGCATGGCAGAGAGGAACCCGGACTAAGCTTTGCCGAAGGGCAAAGTTTCGTCCGGGGTGTTAGACAAACCCTGAACCCGTTTATACGGGTTCTTAAGGGAGAATTTTTGACCGAGATTACGAGCTCGGAGAAACCAACGTTAAACTCGGCCTTGTGCCACATACTTTCCTCGTGGGGGGACTGTTAAATATTGAATCGAGTTGAGCCGATAGTAGTTCACTCCAAACCAGACTGACAGTCATACTAAACACCTTCCACATTTTGTATTATTATTTCGTGTAATATATCTTCGTTATTTCTACTCTTGTGTTCGTGTTGGTCCTAACCTGGACCATAACAATAATTATTGTTTGTTTTTTTCTGATCACTACACTACCGCAATGTCGCAGTTATAGCGGCTCTTCGTTAAAATCTATATTAATCAAATTTTGATTATCTCAATGATTTTGTTGGCCTTCTTACATGATCGAAAACGTCATTGGATTAATATAGAACATTGTATCTATTACTATCAGAATGGCGTCGTTTTTGCTAATCCAGAAAAAAAGAAGAGAGAAAAAGAATGTATTTTTTGTGTGTGTGTGTGTTGTGTATATTTGTAATTGTATATGTATATCTATTTAGTTTGAGCATAACTATATATGTATCTATAAATATGTATCTATATGTGTGTGTGTATGTTAAGTAGACACAAAAAACACAAATACTCTCACACCCAGAGAGAGACAGACAGACAGAGGGAGAGAAGAGAGGGAGAATGAGAAAGAAAGAGGGGAGAGGGAGAGGGAAAGGGAGAGAGGGGAAGGAGAGAGAGGGGAGAGAGGGAGATGGAGAGAGGGGAGGAAGAGAGGAGAGAGAGAGGAGGAGAGAGAAGAGGGAGTGGGAGAGGGCGAGAGAGGGGGAGAGATAGAGGAGAGAAAGAGGGGAGAGGGAGTGAGAGTGAGAGGGGAGAGAGAAGAGGGAAAGAGAGGGGGAGAGAATTAGGGGAGGGACAGTGAGTGAGTGAGAGAGGGGAGAGGGAGAGAGAGAAAGAAATTCTTTTTTTAAATTTCGCTATTGATAATAACGGAAGTAGCAGAAACGAATTACGCAATTTAAAAAACGAAAGAAAACGAAGCAAAATGAATTTCGCCTGCATAATACACAGTTTGTATTTAAGTATGAAGTCTCCAGTCATTTACACATTTTGCACGAAATAAAATCCTTTTTTTCCGATTAAGTTCGTATCTTCACGCTATGTCTCTCTACTGTTGATATTTGTCCAGATTTTAACCACACTGAGAATAGGTGACAAATGATTTATCTACCGACTGAGCCTCTCTCTTTCTCTCTCTCTCTCTTTCTCTCTCTCTTCCTCTTCCTCTTTTTCTATTTCTTTCTCTTCCTCTTCCTCCCCTCTTTCTCTCTCTCTCTATTCCTTTTTTTTTTAATCGGTATCACCCCATCCAAGGCAGTACAGCTTAGAGGATGTGGAGGAATTAAGATCAGAAACATTAGTAATGAGTAGAAAGGGAAAAGAGTAATCAGGAGGACAGTAGATGGCGATTGACATTACACTTAAATATTTACAGATTAAAGTTGGCTGGGAAGCATCTAGCCAAAAGGGAGTTCCACAAGTGAGAAGTGCAAGAGAAGAATCTGTTAGTATAGAATTTACAACTACATCTAGACAGCTTAACTGTAAATTGATGAAATCTCAATGCCAGTCGAGTGCTGCACTTAAATTCATAGTCTTGGCACTATAGTGAAGAGCTCATCCGAACAATTACCATGAAAGTATTTGCAAAAAAATGGCATAGAGAAGTAAGCTTACGGCGGTGGGTAAGTGACCAATAATATTTGCCCATTCTTCTTTGGGGCTTATCAAGGAGCTCCAGGTAAATAGAAGGGGCACCGGCCCATAAATGGAAGCAATATTTTAAGCGTGGACGAATGGTAGACTTACAAGACAGATTCCGGAGAGAAAAAATGTCTCGCCCGGCACAGTGAACCGACATTTTTAGCAGCTGACCTATCAATGGATTCAATATAGTCATTCCACTTTATGTCAGCTGAGAACGTTAGCCCGAAAAGGCACAAAAAGTCATTTTTACTGGAAGTTAGCATTAGCCATGCTGATGGAAAGTAGGGAGGGGTCTCTCAGGTGCTTAATGGAGAGAAGTTTAGCTTTGGAAGCGTTAAAATTCACAAGCCATCTTTTGAGGTAGTTTTGTACATCAGCTGCCATCACTTTTCCGATTTCTCTTTCTCTCACTCTTCCTCTCTCTCTCTCTACCCCTTTCTTTCTCTTCTTCTTTCTCTTTCTCTCTCTTCCTATTTCACTTTCTATCTCTCTCTTCCTCACTTTCTCTTTCTCTCCCAATTTCTCTTTCTTTTTCTCTCTCTCTCTTTCTCGGTATATTTATGTCTATTAAATTTATTAATCATTTTTGATTGGCTGATTTGGATTTAAAAAATAACAAAAATTTGTTTTCGGTCTGAGATTTAGACTCACATGTGTCATCGTCAGGGGCATGAGAAATAAATCGAATGTTTGAATGTGGATGGGAATTTGAGCCTTTGTCGCTTTTGTGTTACCACCGACAACTCCAGCGAGATATATCAGATAGCAATCATTAAGGAGTATTGCGTTGTTTACAGTGGAAAATAATACCTTTTACCAGATATTTCCGGTGCAAAAAAAGGTACCGTAAATCAGTTTTAGAAATGGAATGTTTTGTCTGAAATCATGCTCCGTTCAAACACCGATAATTCACGACGCCTTGCTATAGTGATATTCCAAGATACGCTTGGATGTGGCACAAGGCCGAAAGTAAGTGGTACCCAGTGAGGATCGAACTCACTACTCAGACGTAATTGTTCTAGCGAGACAAGCTTGCTAACCATTACACCACCTCGAGGACGACGCCTTGCTATAAGCGGCCAAATTGGCATTAACATCGGCTCACCATATATCAGAATAAAAAAGAATGGAGTCAAAAATCGAGAGAGCCATTGTAAAGTTTATATTTTTAAGTCTGGAATAAACGTAGGTTCACATGATTATTTTAGAGTTACTTCAACAATAAAACCGTAATCTAGCGCTCCAAATGCAAAAAAAAAAAAAAAAAAAACGATAAAAAATTCTGGAAGCCTTTTATGTCAAAGACAGCAACACACTAACATTATTTTTTTCATCTAGCTGCGCCCATATTAACTAGCTTTTGAACTGAAAGGACATTTTAGCTTCCTGACGATAGAATCGATAAAAAGTTTGAACACAGCGTCATGATGCAAGATGGAAAAATAGGTGTGGCATAATATGCCCCACGGTTGCTCAAGACATACAGCCGACACGAACTCTATGTGGATTCCCGCGACTACTTCACTTGCGTCACAACAGAACAGTTTGTTGATCATCATGTTCACCTGGATGAACTCAGGAAATTAACTACTTACGAATTACTGTAGTTGGTGGCTAGTGCCACCATCACGGCGTACATTTTTGTTTCTGGTTTCATATTGAGAGTTGACATGTTAATGCTCTTCATATAAGCGAAAGAGAAAAGAAAATATTTAAATTCACTGCATGCCACATAACACTGCATGAGTGTTTTTTTTTCATTCTTTCTTTCTTTCTTTCTATCTGGGGGAATACAGAAACATTTACGATTCAAAACGGAACCTTCCCACAAAATAATCATTTCTGCAACATTTTGTCAGATTTGAAGAAGTTGAGAACAGTTTGGCAACCATTTGTGTGTGTGCGGGTATATATATATATATATATATATATATATATATATATATATATATATATATATATATATATATATATATATACCCGCATATATATATATATATATATATATATATATATATATATATATATATATATATATATATATATTTTAAATAAAAACAGATTACTTTAAGGTTCCATATTTTATAAGGAGCTAATATTTAGTTTAGGAAAAACTAGGTAATCCGTATGGGAAGACCCAATGAGGATAGAATCCAGAGAGCTCAATGTAAATCAGAGCTAATAATTTAAATAAAAATCTATCCTATAAATAAAAATTCTATCCTCATTGGGTCTTCCCATACAGATTACCTAGTTTTTCCTAAACTAAATATTAGCTCCTTATAAAAATATAGAACCTTAAAGTAATCTGTTTTTATTTAAGTTATTAGCTCTGATTTACATTGAGATCTCTGGATTCTATCCTCATTGGGTCTTCCCATACGGATTACCTAGTTTTTCCTAAACTAAATATATATATATATATATATATATATATATATATATATATATATATATATATATATATATATATATATATATATTTATATATATATATATATATATTTATATATATATATATATATTTATATATATATATATATTTATATATATATATATATATATTTATATATATATATATATATATATAAAATATTTATAAAAAAACAAATGCTTATTTTTCAGCAGAATCACCTTCCTTTAATTTCACTTTGCTACCTAATCGAAAAACATATTGTGATAATGTATGAAAAAATTCAATTAGTAAATGTGTCAGGTTACAGATTTATTGATCGTATCTCATACACACGCATGTGTGCACATACACACATAGATAGATAGATAGATAGATAGATAGATAGATAGATAGATAGATAAGAACAGACTGAGATAGACAGATATGAACAGACTGAGATAGATAGATAGATAGATAGATAGATAGATATGAACAGAACAAGATAGATATGAACAGAACGAGAAAGACAGATATAAACAGAACGCAATAGATAGATAGATAGATAGAAAGAAAGAAATAAGGAAAGAGAAACATGATTTCTCACCTGCGAGTGAATAAGTTTGTATCTGAATTTTTGACAGTTCTAGTTTGCCTTTAGATACAGAAAAAATAAGTAGCTCTCTCAACAGGGTGTCTTATCTTGGACGTGTAAGCTTATCCCACCTTATTATACGAACAACCTCAAATGTTGATGGAAGGTAACGTACATCTCTTTTGCTAATGTCTAATTCCATACTAGCACATCGATCAGCATCATCTGTCACCGTAAAAAACAACATGAATCCCCATCCACTCGGCTGACACTACACTTTGCAGACAATGAATTGGAATGATTTGATCCTGTCGGATGAGGTATGGATGGCAAGGTGGGAAGAATATAATCACCGGCTGGTATATCTTCAACCTACGATTGTATTTGGCTATTTGTCTTCTGCGTCATGAACGCAAACTAGGCCAGATGAATATGAAATCTATTCTGTCTGAGACCATAACGTCTCGGGAAGATTGGGTATTCCCTGTTAGTTAAGCCACATATTTTAGATAAGAATTAACTATATTTTTTTAGTTTTTCTCCAAGCTAAAAAGCCACTAAGGTGCAAAAGATTACTGAGAATGAAAGACAATAAAGTAAATGAAACTGACAAACGTTACTGAAGAAGAAAGACAAAAAAGAATACGATTCAAAAAAACAGATGATGACGATTGATGTTGCATTTAAATTTTTGTAGATTGTATTTGGAAGTTGGAAAAAGGTCAACAAACTGGACATGCAAAAGAAGAAACAATAAGAATAGAATTTAGGGTTACATCTAACAATTCCAATGGTAAAATGATGAGATCTATCTGCCAATCTAGTACTACGCTTAAATTCGTGAAGTCGATGTACCAAAGAGGAAAGCTAATCTGAAAAGTTGTCACGAAAATGTTTATAGAAAAGCCACAAGGAAATTACGTTACGACATTGGGAAACTAACAGATTCAGATTGAGGCCCAGTCAAGACCGATAACATTGCAGATTCTTCTTTGGATTTTGTCCAGGACCTCAAGATAGACAACAGAAGCACCCGACCACTTTTTGTCCAGTATCTCAAGATACATAACAGAAGCACCAGACCAGATTTTGTCCAGTATCTCAAGATACATAACAGAAGCACCAGACCAGATTTTGGCCAGTATCTTAAGATACATAACAGAAGCACCAGACCAGATTTTGTCCAGTATCTCAAGATACATAACAGAAGCACCAGACCAGATTTTGTCCAGTATCTTAAGATACATAACAGAAGCACCAGACCAGATTTTGTCCAGTATCTCAAGATACATAACAGAAGCACCAGACCAGATTTTGTCCAGTATCTCAAGATACATAACAGAAGCACCAGACCAGATTTTGTCCAGTATCTCAAGATACATAACAGAAGCACCAGACCAGATTTTGTCCAGTATCTCAAGATACATAACAGAAGCACCAGACCAGATTTTGTCCAGTATCTCAAGATACATAACAGAAGCACCAGACCAGATTTTGTCCAGTATCTCAAGATACATAACAGAAGCATCAGACCAGATTTTGTCCAGTATCTTAAGATACATAACAGAAGCACCCGACCACTTTTTGTCCAGTATCTCAAGATACATAACAGAAGCACCAGACCAGACTTTGTTCAGAATCTCAAGATACATAACAGAAGATCTAGACCAGATTTTGTCCAGAATCTCAAAATCGCAAAAATATTCAGTACACGGACTATGTGAAACGTTATAAACAAGATAAAATATTTATTCGGGGACTAGACATCAATCATTAATGTTGGCAAGATTGTTCGGACGCCATGTTTAAAAAAATTAAAAATGATCTGAATGGAAAAAGTAGTCGATTTTGTTTCATTTAACTTGTAAATCTGAAATTATTCTATACAACATATATGTGCTAAGCACTTGAAACTTTTAGATTTACTTAACACTTTTGATTCTATGGAGTATTAAGACGTCTTCGCGAAATTTACATTGCCTGCTCTGGACGTATATATACATTTTAAGACACTGTGAAATGTTGATTCCTAGCGTTTACGCTATAAACTAACAAGAGCTTAGTTCTATTCCCAAACCAGCATAGATATATATTAGTATAGAATATGACGTATTTTGCGAATTATTTTATTATCTTTTGTGTGTTTAGCTTACTCTGTACGGCATAGTATCCAACTAAAACCAAAATGGCGGCGCCCACCAGAAATTTCCGCCATCATTTTTATAGTTGTGTATTGAGAATTTTATCAAAACGATCAGACGTACAAAAAAAGTGTGGCCATTCAAGGGTTTTAGAAGCTGGGATTAAAAATTAAATAAATAAATATGACATAAAATTTTAAACAGAGAAAAGATCTCTTTGTTCCAACGAATTTTTAATAAAAATGAAATTGTATCTTCTTCATAAATAAATACTTTAGAAGGGCGAGACTGCCCTTCAAAAATATTTATCTATGAAGAAGATATATTTTTTTTTATTAAAAAGCATTAATTCATAACTTCTGCCCAGTTTTCTCATTTTCTTTGTTTCTTACGTCCTCAAGTGGTTTTATTGATATCGTTTCAGCTATAGGTATTTTAGTTTTATATTAAAAGTATTTTTAAAGCAAAAACTATCAAAACTGAATTGTTGAATCAGAAAAGTTTATTTGCCAAAACGTTGTAGCCAGAAAAAACTAATAAATATATAAAAAATAAAAACGCCAACTTGTGCGTTATATAATTCCATATAAATGCGAATGATATTTTATAGAGAGGAAAAATATAGATTGCAAGCGATCGCTTCGCATCGAATATTCTGTGTGGGGTCCGGTTGTTGATGTTGCTTAGAGGAAAACTTATCTCCTGTTTTATGTTAATCAAATATAAATAAGAGAAAGATGAGGATCTTAGTTGGGATAAAGTTAGGAACACGAGAATCTTGAAAGAAATTTTATTTGCTTTTTTTTTGTGGCCCGGTCAGCCATTTTATTTGTCGAAAGAATGTGACACGAAATTGGAAAAGCTCACAAGGGAAAACGACCGAGAAAGGAAATGGACGAAAAAGGCTAAAACAAAAAAAAATAAACAAAAAAAAAGAAAAGAAAAGAAAAAACAAAAAAAAAATAATCGGGGCGGGGGAGAGAAAAACAGCAGAAGTCCATTAATTTTTTTTCAAGAGGAATGAAGAGCTAAAAGTACACAGAAAAATGCGAGACGGACAGATGAGGATATATGACATTATAAAAATATATGACTTACATGTATCTATATCATACAGACAAACATTTCGCTTTCCATAGAGAGATATTTAGCAGGTTAGTGTTATAGATCATTCACCAGAGTTCGATCTTCACGTTACGCTTCACTATTATGATTTTGTGACAAACTTAGTCCAGCTCTCTCTGTCTCTCTCTGTCGCTCTCTCTCTCTCACACACATAAATATATATATATGTGTGTGTGTGTGTGTGTGTGTGTTTTCCATACATACATACATATATATATATATATATATATATATATATATATATATATATATATATGTTAGTAAATAGTCCATTTGCTAAAAGATTTCAGTCTGAAGAGATGAATATATAGATTTTCCCGAAATTTTCTTCTTGATTATATATATATATATAGAGAGAGAGAGAGAGGGAGAGAGAGAAAGAGAGAGAGAGAGAGATAGATTGATTGATTCGTTGTCTATGGCTTATCAGTCCTTTGAAGGCTATTTAAAGCCAGAAAATATTTTTAGATTGTAAGAATTTGGGGGCCGAGGGAAGATAATAATGATTTAGTAATACAAGTCTGACTAATTAACCCATTGCTAGAGGGAGAAGAGGTGAATTCATACCTTTTCCCAAGGTTATTTGTCCGTAAGTGAATATAACGAATCCAACTGAAATTGGATCTCGGCTCTCCGATTAACAATTCCGTGCCATTATTCATGACATTACCCGCACATCCAAGCTTACAGCACCTGGTATTCCCAAGCGGTCACCCATCAAAGTACTAACCATACTCGACGTTGCTTCACTTCGGCTATCGTACGGGAACGGATGTTTCAACTTGAAATGGGCGTAAGCAGAGAGAGAGAGAGAGAGAGAGAGAGAGAGAGAGAGAGAGAGAGAGAGAGAGAGAGGCAAGTATTTCTGATCGACCATTTGCCAAGTTAGGAAGTTTGATGCTCTCTGGGTTTCTCCCGTCTTGTAGCCTTATGTCAGAGTAAGCCATGCTGACTAGATATCGACTAATGCAGATCTACAAAGATAATCACGTCACATATAAAAGACAGGATAACTAAAGTCCAACTGGATAGGCCAATGAAAGTAGCGAATTTTGCAGACCCCCACGCAGCACTTGCGTAGACAGACATTGACAAACAGATGGATATATCGGCACATATTTATATTATGCGGATTGCACGTTTTAGATATGCGGGCACTTATTAATCATAACAGACTGTAAAGCATCCGTTTTTAAGTGAAGATGATTAAAATTCACACGCCGAGATTTTATGTTGTCGTCAATGGAGTAAGGAGAGAATATAACAAGTCTCAACTCAGCAAAAGAAAAAAAAATAGAGAAAACAAACAAAAAGAACAAAGAAAGAAAGAAAGAAAGAAAGAAAGAAAGAAAGGCGCAAAGATGAACGAAATATATACATAAAATGAGCGAGAAACACATGTGATTATTTACATTGTTCGGACTGTTGTCCTCATCTTTATTGCTATATTCACGACGTTTCGGCTGTTGTACGCTCCGGCCTTCTTCTGGATCTGTCTATATTTCTGAGAAGAGGTGTTGTAATTATTTACATTATTTACAGTGTTCGAACTATTTTACCCCTTTTTACTGTCATATTCACGACGTTTCGGCTGTTGTACTCCCTGGCCTTCTTCAGGTGATATACGTTGGAATTTCGATTCGAACCCTTTATTTAGTCCAGTGACTTGACCCAAAGTGTTGTTAGTTCAATACCTGGCTGCAGCAGAGGTGAACAAAAACTTGGAGAGTTGAGTTCCTAAAGGGAAATAACTGAAACTGAAATATCCAGAAATGGCATGGCATGTGGAACTAGAACAACCTACCCTTGTGGATAAAAAAAAGGGTTTGTTTCGAAATTTGTCCCTTTTGTAGTTCGCGCACTCGGAACTATTTCGAGGAAACTTTCTGCCTCAAAAGACGCCGTGGGGATATCTCGTATCGTTGACATTGCTTAGAATAGCCTATGTGCAGAAAAAAGTGCTGTCGTTCTGAGCTACGTGTAGTAGTTGAGATATGACCATCTACAGTCGGCTGAAACATCTATGAATCGGGGAGGATTTAAAATACTACTACTAAAGCTAATACTACTAATGCTACTACTATTATACCGGTAGTATTAGGAGCATTCGGAATGATGAAGAAGACCTGATATGCACATTAAGAAAATCCATCTTTATTTGAAATTGAGATTGTGTTAATAGGTATAACGCAAATATTTAGAAGAAATATTTTCTCAGTCGAATTTACTCAATGTCTTAAGAAAAACTTTCATTTCTAGCCTAACGTCATTTTGATGGTGTGCTGCTCTCCCGTACAACAACAACAACAACAACAACAACAACAACAACAACAACAACAACAACAACAACAACAACAATAATAATAATAATAATAATAATAATAATAATAATAATAATAATAATAAAAAATAAAGATGGTGGAGTAATGGATAGCGGCTCGGAGTGAAGAATAGGAGAGCCGAGTTCGAATTCCAGTCGAATACATTTCATCCACTTACGTGCTAATACTCTTGGGAAAGGTATGAATCCTCTTCTTCTCCACCCAGCTATGGGTAAACAGCAGGACAGACCGGGTTCTATAGCCTTGGATGGCAACTGATCTACCACAGAAATAAGTCGGAAAAATCTGCCTCGTCAGTCATGTATCGAAGGATACATAATCGCCTAAACGGTATCACGCATGGCACATAACTGATTGGTGTCGGAGGTCTTAAATGAAACCAGATATATCCAAACAACTAAAGATCAAAACCTGCTAAGAAGACCTTACCAGGCATATATTTTAATGCATGGAGTAAATTCAAAGTGTCCTTTCAGTGGCACACACTGAGGAGACAATTAATCATTTAATAATGAGTTTCAAAATAGGCGTGATAGGTTAGGACAATACGTTCATTGGCAAATCGGCAGAAACCACTTCAAGAAGGTGATGGTGTTATTTGACTATGGGACTTCAAGTGAAAGAAATATAAACATCTGGAAATAGGAATTACAGGAATGTGACATTTAGACATAACCGTTATTCCAGTAGTTATAGGAATACAAGGTGTGATTAAGAAGAATACTGATACGCGCATTAAGAAACATCTAGGAAATCCATCTTTATGTGAAATACAAAAGCGTAACGCAAATATTTAGAAGAAACATTTTCTAAATCCAATACGCCGAATGATTTCATTTACATTTGATATTTTATGAACGACTTGATAAATGATTGTATCAAACAAAAAATAAAAAAATAAAAAATAAATAATAATAATAATAATAATAATAATAATAAAAATAATAATAAAAAATAATAGTAATAATTACAAAAGGA
Source organism: Acanthosepion esculentum (assembly GCA_964036315.1). Lineage (NCBI taxonomy): Eukaryota > Metazoa > Mollusca > Cephalopoda > Sepiida > Sepiidae > Acanthosepion > Acanthosepion esculentum. Next base: position 51,848,358 of record OZ038493.1, read on the forward strand.
AAGATTAAAATTAAAAAATGGCAGGATTCGCCCGGGAACTAAAGAAACTGATGACATAAAAATGAGGCAACATGTAAACGTACGAGAAATTGTCGAAAAAAAATATAGAAAAAGCTGATAAAGATTTTAAAAGAGTTTACTCTCAGTCAATATCCAACAATAAACCAGTCGACATTTTGTATTAAAATGTAAATACCTGAAATAAATAAACTGTAAAATTTAGATAAAATAAAAAAAAAGTTAAACTTTGTACTTTGCGTTTTCCTAAAAATCCGGAAAAAAAATCAATTAGTCTCTTTGCCGTTCTTTCCTTTTCAATGTTCTGCCACAAATTCACACAAATACTTTGGGTAAGTTGCATGTTATTTTCCTTCACCTCTTCGACCTGTGTGTGCAAAGTTTTCCAAGCCGTCCTTTATCAGAATGTGCCCCCCCCCAAATATCAACTTTCTCTTTCTGATCGTAAGTATGAATGCCTTTTTACTTTCGATTTTCTTTAGAACATCCATATTCCGTCTGTAGACACACATCTCGGTCGCTTCGAGTTTCCTAGTCAACTGTTAAGAAATTGTCTAATACTCCTTGCCATAGTGATTTTCCAAGTCTAGCTTAGATGTGGCCCAAGGCCGAAAGTAGGGGGCACCCACTGAGTATCGAATTCACTACTTAGTCATAATTGTTCTAGCGAGACAAGCCTGCTAACCACTACACCGCCTCGAAATGCCCCTAAAAAGATTTTCTAAGAGTAGATGTGGCACAAGGCCGAAAGTAGGGGGCACCGAGTGAGAATCGAACTCACTACTCAGTCGTAATTGTTCTAGCAAGACAAGCTTGGTAACCATTACACCGCATCGGCGTGCCCTATAATGATTTTCTAAGCATAACTTAGATGTGGCCCAAGGCGGAAAGGAGGGGGCACCCACTGAGTATCGAATTCACTACTTAGTCATAATTGTTCTAGGGAGACAAGCCTGCTAACCACTTCACCGCCTCGAAATGCCCCTAAAAAGATTTTCTAAGCGTAGATGTGGCACAAGGCCGAAAGTAGGGGGCACCGAGTGAGGATCGAACTCACTACTCAGTCGTAATTGTTCTAGCAAGACAAGCTTGGTAACCATTACACCGCATCGGCGTGCCCTATAATGATTTTCTAAGCATAACTTAGATGTGGCCCAAGGCCGAAAGGAGGGGGCACCCACTGAGTATCGAATTCACTACTTAGTCATAATTGTTCTAGCGAGACAAGCCTGCTAACCACTACACCGCCTCGAAATGCCCATAAAAAGATTTTCTAAGCGTAGATGTGGCACAAGGCCGAAAGTAGGGGGCACCGAGTGAGGATCGAACTCACTACTCAGTCGTAATTGTTCTAGCAAGACAAGCTTGGTAACCATTACACCGCATCGGCGTGCCCTATAATGATTTTCTAAGTATAACTTAGATGTGGCCCAAGGCCGAAAACAGGGGGCACCCACTGAGTATCGAATTCACTACTTAGTCATAATTGTTCTAGCGAGACAAGCCTGCTAACCACTACACCGCCTCGAAATGCCCCTAAAAAGATTTTCTAAGCGTAGATGTGGCACAAGGCCGAAAGTAGGGGGCACCGAGTGAGAATCGAACTCACTACTCAGTCGTAATTGTTCTAGCAAGACAAACTTGGTAACCATTACACCGCATCGGCGTGCCCTATAATGATTTTCTAAGCATAACTTAGATGTGGCCCAAGGCCGAAAGGAGGGGGCACCCACTGAGTATCGAATTCACTACTTAGTCATAATTGTTCTAGGGAGACAAGCCTGCTAACCACTTCACCGCCTCGAAATGCCCCTAAAAAGATTTTCTAAGCGTAGATGTGGCACAAGGCCGAAAGTAGGGGGCACCGAGTGAGAATCGAACTCACTACTCAGTCGTAATTGTTCTAGCAAGACAAGCTTGGTAACCATTACACCGCATCGGCGTGCACTATAATGATTTTCTAAGCATAACTTAGATGTGGCCCAAGGCCGAAAGGAGGGGGCACCCACTGAGTATCGAATTCACTACTTAGTCATAATTGTTCTAGCGAGACAAGCCTGCTAACCACTTCACCGCCTCGAAATGCCCCTAAAAAGATTTTCTAAGCGTAGATGTGGCCCAAGGCCGAAAGAAGGGGGCACCGAGTGAGAATCGAACTCACTACTCAGTCGTAATTGTTCTAGCAAGACAAGCTTGGTAACCATTACACCGCATCGGCGTGCCCTATAATGATTTTCTAAGCATAACTTAGATGTGGCCCAAGGCCGAAAGGAGGGGGAACCCACTGAGTATAGAATTCACTACTTAGTCATAATTGTTCTAGCGAGACAAGCCTTCTAACCACTACACCGCCTCGAAATGCCCCTAAAAAGATTTTCTAAGCGTAGATGTGGCACAAAGCCGAAAGTAGGGGGCACCGAGTGAGGATCGAACTCACTACTCAGTCGTAATTGTTCTAGCAAGACAAGCTTGGTAACCATTACACCGCATCGGCGTGCCCTATAATGATTTTCTAAGCATAACTTAGATGTGGCACAAGGCGGAAAGGAGGGGGCACCCACTGAGTATCGAATTCACTACTTAGTCATAATTGTTCTAGCGAGACAAGCCTGCTAACCACTACACCGCCTCGAAATGCCCCTAAAAAGATTTTCTAAGCGTAGATGTGGCACAAGGCCGAAAGTAAGGGGCACCGAGTGAGGATCGAACTCACTACTCAGTCGTAATTGTTCTAGCAAGACAAGCTTGGTAACCATTACACCGCATCGGCGTGCCCTATAATGATTTTCTAAGCATAACTTAGATGTGGCCCAAGGCCGAAAGGAGGGGGCACCCACTGAGTATCGAATTCACTACTTAGTCATAATTGTTCTAGCGAGACAAGCCTGCTAACCACTACACCGCCTCGAAATGCCCCTAAAAAGATTTTCTAAGCGTAGATGTGGCACAAGACCGAAAGTAGGGGGCACCGAGTGAGAATCGAACTCACTACTCAGTCGTAATTGTTCTAGCAAGACAAGCTTGGTAACCATTACACCGCATCGGCGTGCCCTATAATGATTTTCTAAGCATAACTTAGATGTGGCCCAAGGCCGAAAGGAGGGGGCACCCACTGAGTATCGAATTCACTACTTAGTCATAATTGTTCTAGGGAGACAAGCCTGCTAACCACTTCACCGCCTCGAAATGCCCCTAAAAAGATTTTCTAAGCGTAGATGTGGCACAAGGCCGAAAGTAGGGGGCACCGAGTGAGAATCGAACTCACTACTCAGTCGTAATTGTTCTAGCAAGACAAGCTTGGTAACCATTACACCGCATCGGCGTGCCCTATAATGATTTTCTAAGTATAACTTAGATGTGGCCCATGGCCGAAAGGAGGGGGCACCCACTGAGTATCGAATTCACTACTTAGTCATAATTGTTCTAGCGAGACAAGCCTGCTAACCACTACACCGCCTCGAAATGCCCCTAAAAAGATTTTCTAAGCGTAGATGTGGCACAAGGCCGAAAGTAGGGGGCACCGAGTGAGGATCGAACTCACTACTCAGTCGTAATTGTTCTAGCAAGACAAGCTTGGTAACCATTACACCGCATCGGCGTGCCCTATAATGATTTTCTAAGCATAACTTAGATGTGGCACAAGGCGGAAAGGAGGGGGCACCCACTGAGTATCGAATTCACTACTTAGTCATAATTGTTCTAGCGAGACAAGCCTGCTAACCACTACACCGCCTCGAAATGCCCCTAAAAAGATTTTCTAAGCGTAGATGTGGCACAAGGCCGAAAGTAAGGGGCACCGAGTGAGGATCGAACTCACTACTCAGTCGTAATTGTTCTAGCAAGACAAGCTTGGTAACCATTACACCGCATCGGCGTGCCCTATAATGATTTTCTAAGCATAACTTAGATGTGGCCCAAGGCCGAAAGGAGGGGGCACCCACTGAGTATCGAATTCACTACTTAGTCATAATTGTTCTAGCGAGACAAGCCTGCTAACCACTACACCGCCTCGAAATGCCCCTAAAAAGATTTTCTAAGCATAGATGTGGCACAAGGCCGAAAGTAGGGGGCACCGAGTGAGGATCGAACTCACTACTCAGTCGTAATTGTTCTAGCAAGACAAGCTTGGTAACCATTACACCGCATCGGCGTGCCCTATAATGATTTTCTAAGTATAACTTAGATGTGGCCCAAGGCCGAAAGGAGGGCGCACCCACTGAGTATCGAATTCACTACTTAGTCATAATTGTTCTAGCGAGACAAGCCTGCTAACCACTACACCGCCTCGAAATGCCCCTAAAAAGATTTTCTAAGCGTAGATGTGGCACAAGGCCGAAAGTAGGGGGCACCGAGTGAGGATCGAACTCACTACTCAGTCGTAATTGTTCTAGCAAGACAAGCTTGGTAACCATTACACCGCATCGGCGTGCCCTATAATGATTTTCTAAGCATAACTTAGATGTGGCCCAAGGCCGAAAGGAGGGGGCACCCACTGAGTATCGAATTCACTACTTAGTCATAATTGTTCTAGCGAGACAAGCCTGCTAACCACTACACCGCCTCGAAATGCCCCTAAAAAGATTTTCTAAGCGTAGATGTGGCACAAGGCCGAAAGTAGGGGGCACCCAGTGAGGATCGAACTTACTACTCAGTTGTAATTGTTCTAGCGAGACAAGCTTGCTAATCATTACACCGCCTCGGGGTGCCCTACTCCTCGCCATATATATAGCAATTCAACACTCTTTTCTTTCTTTATAAAAATATTCTTTTTGTTTAGTTTTTAGAAGCCTTATTCTGTTCCTATGCGCCGTCGGCATTCAGTGTCACATTTTCCCGCCAACTAGAATCAACACTTTTCGTTTCCCCAATGCCAAGAAACAATGATTCTATTTTTGTTTTAATTTCGAAAGTTTGTCTTTTGTCACTGAGCACCCCCGCTGCCCCTGTTTATTCCCTAATGGCCCCCTTGGATATCCCACCCCGCGGGTAGTATAATTAATTTTGGGGACCACTGATTTACGACTCTTTTATGATTTTCAATCAGAAGTAAAAGAAGGGAAGAGGTAGAATTTCTAAAACAAGAGGAGACGAAACAAGGAGGCTCGTTGTGTTAATCGGTGACAAGGTTGCTGTGCTTTGTGCGTGCGTGCAGGCTGAGGGTGCGGAGGTTCTTGCCTCCCAGAAAGGAAAGAGAAAAGTGGAAGAAAACGTGGGAAGACGAACACAGGGGAAAATTAGAACTGGTTAATAGCCAGCGAATGCTAAGTAGGTATTCCAGCCCTTTTCCCACTTAATAGAGACGGAAACTGATGGTCACCTCCCTACTTTTTTTTCTCGTTTCTTTTGGCTTTCTTCCTCCTCACTCTCCCTCACATTCTTTCTTCTCTCTTATTCTCTCTCTCTCTCTCTCTCTCTCACTCTCTCACTTTCACGTAGACACGTGCTCATGTGAGGGGTACACTTCTTCCTCTTTTCTGTACTTTTCTGTTCTTTTAGAAGTGCTTTAATCGTCTCTTTGAGTGCTTATTGTCGAAGGAGTTTTGTTAAGCTTGTCACGTACATTAGTCTATCCTCACTAGGTGCCTCTATCTCAATTAGCGCTTCGATCAAATGAAGGAAAATAAATACTTATTAAACAGTTATTGCATATATGATTACCTTTTTCTATTTTTTCTTTTCTCTTTTAGATTCCTTCAATTTTTGGAAGGTGTTTTTCTTTCTTTCTTTCCGCATATTTCTTTTTCTTTCTTCTCTTGTGTTTCTTTCCTTTTTCTTTCTTTTTCAATTCTTTTAAAATCCTTTATGCTATTTTTTCTTTTCTACCATTATTCCTTCTCTTTGTTACTCAGTTATTTTTCTTTTTTTTTAATTCGTTCTTCGGTTTTCATTAATCATTTAATTCTGTATTTTTCTAACTTTTCCTCTTTCACCTTTTTCTTTTCCTATATATTTTTCTTTTCTTTTTTTTTACTCAGTTCTTCCTCATTCTTAATTTTAAAAAAATTCCACCTTCATTAATTTTTTCTATTTCTCAACCTTTTGATTTCTTTCTTTCTTTCTTTCTTTCTTTCTTTCTTTCTTTCTTTCTTTCTTTCTTTCTTTCTAGCCTTCCTTCTTAATTCTTCTTTCTTTCTTTCTTTCTTTCTTTCTTTCTTTCTAGCCTTCCTTCCTTTTCTTTCTTTCTTTCTTTCTTTCTAGCCTTCCTTCTTAATTCTTCTTTCTTTCTTTCTTTCTAGCCTTCTTTCCTTTTCTTTCTTTCTTTCTTTCTTTCTTTCTTTCTTTCTAGCCTTCCTTCCTTTTCTTTCTTTCTTTCTTTCTTTTATACGTACCTTTAAACAACATGCTAAATATTTAATTTAATTGTTACTTCTTTTCTATGATGGGACTTTGCCTCCCCATTCTGTTCCTCTTTCAATCTTTCTACCCTCACCTCTGACATTTTTATGATCATTCTTCTCTGACGATCTAGTATTCAAAATAGAAAGGGTTTTCATTTGTTATATACCGATCAGTCCACCCTCGCTTAAACGTTATTACCCCGATAACGCTTGCAGAAAAGTTTTTTTTTCTTGCAGGAATCCATCAACCGTTGTCGAACAGATATATGACTATTTTTATTTGTATAAATAAAGTGCGCCGTTCCTTACTAAAGAGTATCAAATTAGGAACATGCTCTTTGGTTATCAAAGCATTAACGAACCCTACGACTCGCATTCGAACACACACTTGTTCAAGTGCAGACACATACAGTGCATTAGTACCTCTATGTAAATACATACCTGCAAATCGAGAGCAAGTTATCTGTTCACATTTCAATACATGAACAAACATGTGTTATAGTCTCAACGTTTCCGAACTAGATAGCCTTACTGAATACATATATAATTGTGTATATGCGTATATACATACATATGTGTACAGGAGGATTTCTTTCGTAACAAAGGAAAGAATACTGAGCTATTGCGTGACATCTGTCCTTCTTTACGACAGCGAATGTTGGACGATTTCCTCAAAGATGAAGAAGAGACTCAAGGCGACGTGGAGATGTGGTTCTACGAAAGGATGCTAAGGATATCATGGACCGAGCGTGTGAGCAACGGTGAGGCCTTAAGGTTACAAACAAGAAGGCTTATATTTAACATCAGGAAGAGGCAGCTGAAGTTTCTGGGACACATAATGAGGAAGGAGGGCCTGAAGAATCTGATACTCAGAGGTCGAATAGAGAGAAAGAGTGACAAAGGAAAGCAGCAAGTGACATACCTGGCGAGTTTGAGCAGGTGGATGACAGAACGTGGTCTGGGGGAGGAAGCAGAGGGAAGGTACTTGTTGAGAGCTGCAAGGGATAGAGGGAGGTGGAGAGCCGTGACCGCCTACGTCCTGAAAGGATGTGGCACATAAAAAGAAGTCATACACATATATTCATATATAACATAATAATAATAATGCAACGGCAAGGTCTCATTTTACAATTGAAATGGCTAGAGGCAACCGTAAGTTCTATGCTAACAGTTTCTTCTCTCGTACTTCTTGCTTGTGGAACTTTCTTCCGGTTTCTTATTTTCCGGTCCACTTTGACATTCAAAAATTTCAATACAATGTCAATCGTTATCGTCTGTCTTCTTAATTCGTGTTCTTTTATTCTTCTCTCTCCATAACACTGTTATTTTTTCTGATATTCTCTAACACTCAGTACCCCCTTGCGTCTTTGTGGCTTTATTACCTTGCTTAGGGAGAAATGATTAAAATAATTTTCTAAGTATAATTAACTAAATATTATCAGCGCGTGTGTGTGTGTGTGTGCTTGCGCGAGTGTGCACAAATAAAAGGAAACGCACACACACGCATATACATATATATATTTAAAGATATTTTTGAAGGTACATTATAAATATGGTTGTAGTTGCGTGGCTGACTACATAGGAAGGACGACACAACGCTTGGACATGAAAATTAAACAGCACGTTCCTACCAAAATCAGGAACCACACTTTGCCGTTGAATGGACTCATCCCAAACGCCTACGAGTCCGCCATATGTGAGCACTTATTAAAGAGCAGATCGTGTGCAGCTAATTTTAGTGTTGACCAGTTCATCGTGTTGTCCCGGTCACATTCGTTATTTCACCTTAAGGTGCTGGAGGCACTTTACATCGGGTCCCGCAAACCTTCCTTGTGTAAACAACGAGAGTGTTTGTTGGGGCTCGCTGTCATTTGCCTCTAGCTCCTTTTGCTTATTTTTCCCCTCCTCCTCCACATTTTCTTTTATTGTACATTTTCTGTGTTTTTAATTTGAATTAAATCTCCCGTTGTAAGCCTGATGAGCGGGAGCGAAACCGGTTGCTTCGCCCGTTTTTAATATGTCTAGTAATATCAAGCTTCATACGTTTATTGCTGACATATATATATATATATATATATATATATATATATATATATATATATATATATATATATAAACTGCGTCTAGAGATTATATGCAAAAGAGGTATTGTCAAATATTTTATGTAAAATTCATAGATATGTGCTATCCAATGAAATAATTTGTACTATTATGTATAGCGAGTAAGCATGAAAGCAATTAAGTCCCAATTTTCAATTTCAGATTGATATTTAGTATTTTTTTTAGTAATTATAGCAATTTGCAGTGTCAAGAAATTATTTTCAAGAACTAGAATTTAGTATTATGGCTTGTAAAAAAGAACTAACAGTGAATGAAAAGAACTATATAATCAAAGATATTAGCAAAGGAAAGTCTCCGCTTCAAATTTCTAAGGATTTGAAAAGGGATCATCGAACAATCAAGAAAATATGTCAAATGGGAATTCAACCAAGGAAAAAAAGTCTCAGGCTGAATTCAGGAATTTAACAAAGCGAGATCTGTCACATATCCGAAGAGAATTAATAAGAAACCCAAATGCGTCAAGTGCGTTCATATTTGAGGCTGCTGGAGCTCCTATGGTGTCAAGGGAAACAAGGTGTAAAGCATTATGGAAGTTTGCTGATGTAAAAAATCAAATAAAGAAACACATTTTAACAAAAAAAAAACATAAGGAAAGAAGATTGCAGTGGGCAAAAAATACATGAAAACTGATTTTAGTAAAGTGCTTTTTACAGACGAATCAAGGATCACCCTCGATTGGCCCAATGGATGGGCTCGAGGATGGGTTTGCAAGCAACATGACTCAAGAAAATTTTTTAAACGACAATTAGGCGGCGGTGGGATCATGATATGGGCTCGGATTATTGGTAATGTGCTCGTGGGTCCATTTAAACTGAAAGACGGGGTTAAAATGAATTCCAAAAGTTACTGTGATTTTCTAGAGCAATATTTCTTTGAATGGCTTGATAACCAGTCTTTAGCCAAGCGTAGATCTATGATCTTTATGCAAGACAACGCACCAAGTCATGCATCAAAGTTTACTAAATCCTGGTTGAAAGAAAAGGGATTTGTTGAAGATTCTCTTATGGACTGGCCTACTAATAGCTGTGACTTGAATCCCATTGAGAACCTGTGGAGCATCCCCAAGAGTGATATTTATTCTAATGGAAGGCAATTCAACAGCAAGTGTGACCTCTGGGAGGCAGTTAAAGTTGCTGCAAACAACTTACCAGCCGCTAAAGTTGCAAATCTAACATCAGATGTTGACAATAGGCTGCTAAGAGTTATTGAAAAGAAAGGAGCATTTGTGCAATAAATTTTAGGAGGTTCTTATTATCTTTTGTTAATATATCATTTGTTTTTAAAATAAAATGTTTTTTAATGTTTTTCCTTTAAGAAATTGACGAATTTGTTCTAAAATCTTTTCATATTATTTTTTTACATTAGTTTTACAAGGCATAATAATGTAAAAGTATCAAAAGAAATAGTTGCAAATAAACTACTGACAGTCAAATTAGTCTGTTTTGTTAACCTAGTAACCTAGTAATCTATCACTATATATCTAAATTAATAATATTGAGTAGAATCTAAACAACATCATAATAGGAATTTTAAAATTAAATACGCAACTCTTTATACCAATTCATAACTTGCATATAATCTCTAGACGCAGTTTATATATATATATATATATATATATATATATATATATATATATATATATATATATAACTAAATCCTTCAAACTCAATTATGCATGTGATACATTTCTATCTGGAAAAGATATTGAAACTTGTTCTTATTTAATCACAGAATATCCGATAGGAAATTGCACCCATTTTTCTTGAATGTCTGATAAAAAAAGGAGGAAGGAGAAGAGGAAGAAGAAGAAAAGGGAGAAGAAGAGGAAGAAGAGAAAAAATCGAAGAAAAAGAAGAGAAACGAAAGGGAGAAGAAAAGGAAGAAGAGGAAGAAAAAGATAAAAAGGAAGAAGAAAAAGAAAAAGAAAAAAGAAGAAAAAGCTAACAATATCGCTTTTACTCTCTCTCCTCTTCCTCTTACTACTACTACTACTACTGTTACTATTAATAATAAGGCTCGAGCAACAAGAAGAGCCGATAAAGAAAGGAACAACAGTATTTTCAATCGTGAACATAAAACTCTTGATGTCGACGTCTGGAGTTTACGAGATATTCGCTTACATTAATGCACATTGTTTACATATCTACGTAAAAAAGAACCCGGTCTCAGCTTCAGCCCCTGTCCCATTTGTAAAGCCTGCCTCATCAAATCTTCTACGCCTATCGTCTTGTTATTTTGGATTCTTGTTATTTTTTACGATTTAAACATGTTATGCATAAGTTCTCATGGATCTGAACGAAAGTCGAAACGTGGCTTTCGGTTTATCCTTGTTATCAATGTTTGGGGTTAAGAAAGAAACAAAAAAAGCGGAAGATATCGTTTTAATCAGGAAAATAATGAACTCCTTTCTCTAGAGAGCGCCTTGAAGCGTGTAATTTTATGAAAGTCTGTTTAACCTATTGCCAAATGAATAAAACTCAAATAGTTCAAATTGGTCAAAGGTCACTAGACATCATATGACAGTTAACAACAACTAAAATCCGAATTAAATCTCTGGAAAATATGAGTTTTGTGACGTATGGTGGCCGTTAATGATTAAGTATAACTCAAGAAGAGTGGAGTAATGGATAGCAGCTTGGATTGAAGAATCGGAGAGCCGAGTTCGAATTTCAGTCAAATCCATCACATTCGCTTACGTGCTAATACGTTTGAGAAAGGTACTAATCCTCTTCTTCTCCCTCCAGCTATGGGTATATAGCAGGACAGACCTATTTCTATAGCCTTCGATGTCAACTGGTATACCGCAGAAGGAAATGGCAACCTACTGCCTCATGTATCGAAAGACACATGATCGCCTAAGCGTCTATCACGTATGGCACATAACTGGTGATAACTCAAGACTTCAATGTTAAAATAAAACAGTGTTTAATTACAACCGGAAATAAATACATAAGCAAACATAATTAACTATTTTAGTGAATATCTTGATAGTAGCGCGGTTCGGCTTAACGCTAGTAAATCCTAAATCAAAATCGAAATCATCAACGGATAATAATTCACATTAATTCGACTGGTTAGTTTCACTCGATATCCACTCAATAATCACTGCAGTCAGTAGCCTGACACCGATATTTATACACTTGGCGGAAAACATATATACATAAGCCAAGAGTGTCATGCTTGAACTTCGGTGTCGGTGGTTATTCATTTTCTTCCTATATGACAATTAACAAATGTGGAAAATTTTGCAAACAAACAATCTTTCTTATTAAGAAAGATTGTTTGCAAAAATATCAATTTACAAGCAAAGTAATTTGTTATCTTTGTAATATTAATTATAATTTTCTGAATTTGTAGAAAAGAAGACTGAGGAAGGAAACAAATTTAGTCTAACCCTTTGACGTTCCTGAACAATTTTAACCCTTCTGTTTGAGCTCCTGGGTCAAAATTCGCAAATAATTGTATGTAATGTTTCACGGTAGATATAAAAATAGTTACAAGTGTTTAACTACCGTTCAACCGGTGGCTTGGCATTAAGTCATTTTTCTCTACCACTGTTCAACCGGTGGCTAGGCGTTACGTCTTTTTTCTCGACTTCCGTTAAATCGGTGGTCAGGGCTCAAAGGGTTGAAGAATATCATATAATGAAGAGAAAGGAAAAGAAATCAAAAATGAAGAAACAACTATGAATGAAAGAGAAAGAAATATAAAGCAAAAGTAAGAGGCAAAAAAGATTATTTGTAAGAAAGAAAGAAAGAAAGAAAGAAAGAAGAAAAATGAAAAAAAAGTAAGATGATAGGAAAGAAAAATAGAAAGAAAGACGAATGCAGAAATTAAAAAAACGAATAAAAAAGAACGAATAAAAAACCCGAAAAGAAGAAAAAGGAATAAATAAAGTAATAAAAAATATTCAAGAAAAATTACAAATGAAAACCAGAAATTATAAAAATGATAAAATAGCGAAAGAAAAGGGATTTGAACTGAAGGAAAAAGATACAAAAGAACGGAGAAAATAGAAAAGAAAAAAAAATCTCAAATTTCCTTTGTGCTAAGCGAAGGTAACAATTACATTCACAGTTTCTCCTGTAGAAGACAAACTAAGCCTTATCAGTTTACATGACGACGTTCAGAAAATATCCTTTGGTCGAAGAATGTCACTGATTTTCATTGTAATGGATTCGAGCGAGTTTCTCTGACATCACTTGCTCACTTTACTGCAGATAGATAGAATATCGTTTTGCTTATTCGAGACAAACATTCCATTTGGTTGTCAAAAGATTATCAGAAAACGCCTTAATAATAGATTGCACAACGATTGGGATTTTACGATCCAAAACAGGTGGCCATTTTGTTCGAGCGCGAACCTGAGTATGCTTGAATGCGCTTGCTTACGTGCGTGTGTGTCTCCCTTTGCAAATGTGTGTGTGTGAACTGCAATGGATGTGTGTTAAAGGTTGAATCTATTTACACGGTAGTATTTTTGTGTTAATTCTATTCAACATTCTACCAGTTGGGGTCAAGGATACGCAGACTATATCCCCGTGCAGAGCAGTAACCCCCATAAATAAAAAGGGCAACATATTTACCAGATATATATCTATCTTTTTGTAAGCCCGTACAAATCGGAACTATATCTACCTATCTATAATTTATAAAGATGACAGAATTCAGCGTTAAATAAACTGGAAAAATTTTGATATGCCGTAAAACAACCAAATTCTAATAAAATCACACACCCTAGTATTTTTACAACCTATTGTCTGTCTATCTCAGTCTGTTCATATCTATCTATCTATCTATCTATCTATCTATCTATCTATCTATCTATCTATCTCAGTTTGTTCATATCTATCTATCTATCTATCTATCTATCTATCTATCTATCTATCTATCTATCTATCTCAGTCTGTTCATATCTATCTATCTCAGTCTGTTCATATCTATCTATCTATCTATCTATCTATCTATCTATCTATCTATCTATCTATCTATCTATCTATCTATCTATCTCAGTATGTTCATATCTATCTATCTATCTATCTATCTATCTATCTATCTATCTATCTATCTATCTCTATCTATCTCAGTCTGTTCATATCTATCTATCTATCTATCTATCTATCTATCTATCTATCTATCTATCTCAGTATGTTCATATCTATCTATCTATCTATCTATCTATCTATCTATCTATCTATCTATCTATCTCAGTCTGTTCATATCTATCTATCTATCTATCTCAGTCTGTTCATATCTATCTATCTATCTATCTATCTATCTATCTATCTATCTATCTATCTATCTATCTATCGATCTATTTATCTATCTATCTATCTCAGTCTGTTCATATCTATCTATCTATCTATCTATCTATCTATCTATCTATCTATCTATCTATCTATCTATCTATCTATCTCAGTCTGTTCATGTCTATCTATCTATCTATCTATCTATCTATCTATCTATCTATCTATCTATCTATCTATCTATCTATCTCAGTCTGTTCATATCTATCTATCTATCTATCTATCTATCTATCTATCTATCTAATATTGTTGATTATGAGTGGATATAGATATTTATGCAGATGTGTGTCTGCTTCCCATCGAGGTCTTTATTTGCCTTGCCATTCGTCTTGCTTTTTGTACTGTGTCCATGCACAGTAAAAAGGATTTGGAAAAGAAAAAGGTAAATTTGAAATCCTGCAACCAGCGTCAATATTCAAATAAATTACTGTACAAATAAACTAATAAAGAAATGTGGGAGAGAAAAGAGAAAGACAGAGAAAGGTGGAAAAATCTTTGCTTTGAAAATCACTGAGAAAGAAATGTCGAACTGGTCAGGCGCGAATTATTGGCCTTTCAGAGATTTTGCTTTTGTGTTTTCTTTGCTGATTGACCAACATTCAACAGAGACGCCAAGTAAATTTTTTTTTCACGCCAATCAGTTTTAATCCGCCTTTTTAGTGCATGTGCTCTTTACTGGACAAAGAGGAACGCAGAATGAAGGAAACGGCGGGTCACGAGCCTTTATAAGTGTGCACGAGAAGCGGTTATCGGAGAGGGGTGTGAATGTGTCGAGTTAACTACGCATTTCGAACCGGCTTCAGTGTTCGGTGGGTTTTTCCTCACATGGAATATTAGCGCAACAGAGTTTTCCTACCGATTTAACCCTGATCCAATTTAGTGTAGACGTGGAAATACTGATATATATATATATATATATATATATATATATATATATATATATATATATATATATATATATATATATATACAGAATATGAACAAACGTGTCTCAAGAAAAAGTGAAGAAGCAAACAATTACAGCAAATTTGTGCACATAAATATGCCTATAACCCATCCTTTTAACCCACTATATTGATAGTAAAATGGCAAAATAGCGCCTGTCATGAAAAGGTCTATGAAACAGAAGTGTGTTACTGAATTCCTTCATACGGAAAAAAGTGCACTATTTGCATTATTCGGACTATTGTCCTCATCTTTGTTGCCATATTTATCACAACATTTATACCGTTTTTTACCAGAGCTCATATTGCAATTTTTGTTGCGATTATTGCTTTTCTCTAGCACTCCTTATTACGGCTTCCTATATTGCATTCATTTCTATGCAATAATAACAAAGAAAATTGCAATATGAGCTCTGGTAAAAAACATGTAATGATAACAGCAAAAATTGCAATATGAGCACTGGTAAAAATGTTGCTGATGACATTAAGTTTATAAGTCCCAGAAATTCATACACGGATGTCCTTAAGGACACATGGCACAGTGGATAAAGTCGTTGGTTAGATCCAGTGACACGACCCAAAGAGTTCAATACCTGGTTAAGGCAGGTGGAGAGGTGAATTAACAGGAGATAACTGATAACTGACATCCATTATACATGGCACCCAGCGAAATAAAGGGTTCAGTTTCAACCACATGAAGAAGGCCGGAGAGTAAAATATGGATGAGGACAAAGATGAGGACAATAGTCCGAATGTAAATAGTGTATATAGACGGAAAAAGTGCGCCCATTAAAATTAATCGAGGCTTGTTGAATGTTTACAGAGACGAAATAGAGGATATGAGCACAGTGGGACGGTGGTAAGTGATTTCTGCAATAGCTAACATAGTGATGTTAATCTCGTTCTGGGTGATCTTGCACGGCTTTCTACGCGAACTGAAAAAAGCCTTATGCACAGCAAATGGTGTTGACAAAAACCTTCCTTCTCCAATGTCGTTATTTCGTTCCGTATCTGTTGTACTTTTCATGGAAATAAAGTTACATCGGAGACAGGCATATTCAACTATTCTTTGATTGGACTAAAAAAAGGTCAGTATAGAGTGAGAAGGATCTGACTGCGACATAAATGCTTGCTGGTAGATTCAGAGCCATTGCATCAAAGTCGTACATACAGCCTTGTGCAAATTAATTGAAACAACCACTTTAGTTTCCTTTCTTTCACTATACGGTCAGTTTTAGACCCATTGGAGTGATTGGGTCTAATCGATTTCTATTTTCCCTCAGATGGTTTGCAGTGGTTTGCAGTAATATTAATCTCTTTTCAGGGTGTATAATGAAATTTGTTTGGTCTTGAAAAATATTGCAGCATCCGTGATTGCATCAGATTTTTATCACACTCAGGCACTACTGTCTCGGCTATCGATTTGTTGTCCTACAGCCATTGTCTGCGATGGACGTTACACCAAGGAAGCATACGAAAATTGTAACACTTCACGAACACACTGGCAAGCCTTACCAGTGCGCAAATCAAAGTACTATAGACTAGCCCGGAAAATCTGATTTAAATCCAATCGAGAATCCGTAGTCAATCTGCAAGCAACAACTTCGTGGAATGAACATACGAAGTACTAGCATGTGAACTGGGTCATGTTTCGTTGGAAAAATACGAAAAAAAGTAAATAATAACAGACTTATTCGTTTTGTTTCAATTAATTTGCATAAGGGTGTAGTTTGGGGTAAGAAGCGAAACAGCGTGAAGGCTATAGAATTATAGAAAAGACAATGAACTAAACAATAAAATCTTTTTGTTCATCAGGAAGTGTTATATAGGAATAAAGTGTCACTGCCGGCACTTGAGTTTGAACACAGATCGCCAGTGAGCAAACGCAGGCGATCTCATTATTGAATTAACTAGACCACGTGAACATAGAGGAAACGCATATATGGGAGGTAGGGCATTTCTAATCTAGTCTATCCTCTATTACTATTCGGATAACCATTTCTACTCTATCCACTTCTTACTATGCGTGCCCCTATTCTCTACTCTATTCACTATACTATTTCTCTATACGGATCACTATATGGATTACCATTCGAGCGAGTATTATCGAGCAAGTACTATTAGTGCGAGTGATATTCGAAGGCGTCTGACACCAGCATTGTTCAACGGCGTTACTATAGTTGTATCTGCGATTATCAAGTCTCTACTACAACGAGCATTACGAAAGTGACAACGAGTGTTCGTTGAGATCACAAAAGGAAGGCATTTCCTTTACAACTGCAAATGCTGGAACGACGCACATATGTTGCCATTCTCGCATTTGGTATAGCATACATTTTTGATTTCGAGGCAAAACAGAATCGAACATTCACCATTGATTTAGACGTCGGTTCAGCAGTGACAAACCAAAAAACTTGGAGAGCTGAGTTAAAGGGAAATAACTGAGACTACGGGAAGAGGCATGACACGTGGAACTAGAACAATCTATCCGGGTGAACGAAATAAAGGGTTTGGTTTGAAATTCCAATCACCCAAAATCGGCCAAAATGTTGTGAATATGGCAATGAAGATGAGGATAACAGTCCGAATAATGTAACTAATGTAAGTAATCATAATACCTCATCTCATTCCTCCTCAGAATATTATGAAATTAATTGAAAACATGTAGTCAATCAATACTTGGTGAATAAATGCCTTTGATTTCTATGTTTATTCCCTTCCTTATTCATGTCGAAATAACAATATCAACACAACGTCTTTGTTACTCAGAATGAATCATTTATATAGAGATTTTCTTCTTTTACTTCGGTTTCTTTTTTCTTTTTCTTCATGCTCTTTTTCTTCCTTTTCTTCTTCTTTCTCTTCTTCTTCTCCCTCTTCTTCTTCTCCGTTTTTTATCAGATCGTCCAGAAAAAAACTAACGGATATTTCGTGATTAAATAAAAACAAGTTTCAATATCTTTTTCAGATAGAAATGTATCACATGCATAACTGAGTTTGAAGGATTTAGTTATATATATATATATATGTGCGTGCATGCGTTTATATTTGAACATAGACACTCTCTGACAAACAGACGCGCAAACAGACACGCGCACACACACACATATTTAGCTAATTATACTGAAAAAAATATTTTAATCTTTTCTCCCCAAGCAAGGCAATAAAGCCACTGTAACGCAAGGGGGTTACTTAGTGTAAGAGAATATGAGAAGAAAAAAACATTATTAATGAGCGAGAATAATAAAAGAACAGGAATTAAGAAGACAAACGATGCCGATTGACGTTACACTTAGATTTTGAAAATCAAACTTGATAGAAAAGTAAGAAGCTGGAACACTGTTCCATAAGTGAAAAGTACGACAGAAGAAGTTGTTGCATCGTGCAACTTACGTTTACATCTCACTATTTGAACTGTAAAATGATGAAACCTTGCCGTTACATTAATATTATGTTACATATGAGTATGTGCGTATCACTAGATGGATATATTTATGTATATATACATATATATGCATATACACAATTAAGTACGCATTTAGTAAGGCTATCTAGTTCGGAAACACATATTTGTTTCTGTACAGAAACGTGAATAGATTATTGGCTCTCGATTTGCAAGTTTACAAGATTCTCATTTATATAGGGTGACCGAAAAAAACGGGAACTATTTAACAATCCAATAAAACCAAGAGTGATGGAAGAAAAATATTTAATTCATAGTAATTGAAACCTTAAAACATGCCATTTAAGAAACAATGATGGAATTTTCATTTTTTTAAAATTATGTCCTGTAGATGGCGTCTTCTTGAAATCTGATGTTGAGACCCCTATTTACTGATGCAACATCTCAGCTGGGATATTGTGAATTTCATTCTTGTTACTAAAATGGCGAAATGTTTACTTGCTCAAGGTCACTGTCTCGCAGTGTTGCCACTTGCTCATGTCTGGCAATACGCACTTCAAAAATTCCCGTTTATTTGGGTCACCCCATATAAGTTACTCAAAATGCAGATAAATTTACCCGTGCCTTAAAAAATAATGGAAAATTTAAGTAATTATGCATTTACAAATGCATTTTCTTTTCAGTTATCAGTTATCTCCTGTTAATTCACCTCTCCAAGTTTTCCACTGCCTTAACCAGGTACTGAACTCATAATTCTTTCGGTCCTGTCACTGTATCTAACCACTGTGCTATGTGTATGCATTTTCAAACTTTTTCGATTTTTTTGCAGGTTCTTGCTTATGCTAAATATTTCCTGAACATTATGCTAAATTTAATTAAAGACAGCAAATCGTCCCCCGCATTGTGATCAGGCGAGAAATGTAATATAACGCCATAAATTGAGCATGTGACTTTTGTACAAGCAATGAAAACAAAATAATTTAGAATTTAAAAATCGAAATATAACTCCTCATTATTCCAAATCCAAAATTTCAGCGAAATGTTTCAAATCTGTGAAATTTTTCAAACTTTATCATTAATTATTATTGATCTTTAATCATTTAATCAACACATATATCTAAATATAGCTTATGTAAATTTTTTGTCTACTAACTATAATTCACAAGTTGCTACTAATGAAATATTTCTAGTACAAACACGTGGAAATAACATTTCTTAGCATTCAGTATCTTCAAGTTTTAACTTCCAAATAAAAATGATGAAATAGTTAAAAGGAGAAAATTCTGTCATCAAGATGGGCAATTCGCCAATCAACTTTTCTTTTGATATCTGACTATATTTCTGAGATGAGGTATTATGTACACTATTTACATTATTTGGACTATTATCCTCATCTCTGTTGGCATATTTATCACAACGTTTCGGCCGTTGTACGCTCCGGCCTTCTTCAGGTGGTTGGATTGTCGAACTGAAGCCTTTATTTCGCTGCCATGTCTAATGGATGTCAGTTATCAGTTATCTCCTGTTAATTCACCTCTCCAAGTTCTCCACTGCCTTAACCAGATACTGAACTCATAATTCTTTCTGTCCTGTCACTAGATCTAACCACTGTGCTATGTGTATGGATTTCAGGGACTTAGAAACCCAATGTCTTCAGCAACCATTTTTACCAGTGCTCATATTGCAATTTTTGCTGTTATCATTATATTTTTTTTTACTAGAGCTCATATTGAAATTTTCGTTGTTATTATTGCTTTTCTCTTGCACTCCTTATTACTGGTTCCCATATTGTATTCATTTCTATGCTCGATCTTCTTTTGATGTAGAAAAACCATGTAGATTGATGTAGATCTACCATATTGTATGGTGTTGAACACTTTTCTTTCTGCTGTGCATACACGGCAGATTCTTTTGAAGAGCTAATTATTTCTATTTATATTTGAAAGCTCTGCCATTGATGTATTGACCACTTTTTGGACGCATCGGCGAGATATTTTTTTTATATTTTTGTGTTTTTTAGTGGGGAGGGGAATAATTGCGTGTTTACGGCTTTATTTTGATTTGGGCCGGATGGGTGCTTCCCCACCATCCATAGTGCGCAAACACGTCCATATTTTTCCCCATCTTAGTCTTTCCTGGAGGTATAAAAGCTCCCATTTTCGCATTACAGCTGCCGGCCGCACGACGATTGCTTAAAGGCATGAAAGTTATAGTAGCGATGTGCCTGCATATACTTGAAAGGAGATTCTTTGTTTATATATATATATATATATATATATATATATATATATATATATATATACGCGGGAAAGTATGTGTGCGTGTGCATATGTAAGTGTGTGTGTGGTCTTCTTAGTTCCTTTCATTGTGATAGAACATTTGTGGTAACGCAATAAAAATAGACACTTTAGGGACTTTTAGGGATTTTTATCTGTGAATATTTTTTAGCGTATACATACATACATATACGCTTGATACTACATTTGAATGATAACTCTAACATTTTTAGGCATTTAAAACAACATGCCTGGCCGCATACACAATTCTGTAAAATCCTCGTCGAAAACACAACTATAATTAAACATGAAAACAATAAACAAAAACTAAAAATTCTTGAAGCTATATACATAAAACAGTTGAAACCTAACCTGAACAAAATAAACTATGAAATCTCCACAAATATTCTTAAATGCCTATAATTTGTAACAGAAGCCATTGGTTTATACCAACGGCTTTCCATACTCAATACTCATCGAATTCACTCTCGCGTGGTCATGTGTGACGTCATGAGCTGTGGTGCGATTTTCGATTTCAGCGTCTTATATGCACGTGTTTATCGTTGCTTGGAAATCCTCCATGTAAACAAAAACAGACTATCATCAATTTCTTGTTCGTGTATTGCTTAATATATTGTGTAACTGTCATCTTTGATAATGGCTTATGTAAGCCGGAAGCTTAGATTGGATTAAAAAAATATGTATCAATATTGTGATTTTCTTTCTGCGTTTAATGATAATGTTATTAAGCTTATCAGACGATATGAAAAGAATTTACATAAAATAAATAGACAACACTTGTCTATATTAATAAATGAAGCATGTATGAATATATATATATATGTGTGTGTGTGTGTGTATTTAAATGTATTAGCAATGTGTATGCTTACGAACATAATGGAATAGGAACGCATCTGTAACAGGGTTAATATATATATAACTTGCCTTCATAAATTCCCAAAATGATAGAATCCAGGTAGAACTCAATGTCCAGGACAGAGTAAAAATATAATATAAAAGGCTCAAACATTAATATTCCAGGGTTATAATTTATTACATTGGAATCGTAATCACGATCCAAATCATCAGACCTACAAATTCAAAAAGATAACTATATATATATATATATATATATATATATATATATATATATATATATGTTTGTTTATGTGCGTGCGTCTACATGTTAAATTCCGTCACGTCTGTATGCAGAGACGTTGTGTAAGTGCATATATGCGTGTTTGTGTTAAGAAAAGAAAATCGGGCAAGACTTTTTTTTTCCCAGGGTCGATCATATTTACACATGAACACATTATCACGTTTTGTCTCAAATCTTGTTCTCGAATGGGCTCTTTTCAGCATTTTCTTTGAAAGCCTCAAATAAAATCTCTTTCGTCTACGTCTGATCAACAGTGCAGTCGGCTCATTCAAAGTGATCAGCAGTCAACCGCAAATATCATCGTCTCTAATTTTCAGCACTCATTTGTCGTCCTTAAACGAAATATTTTCAACTCTTAATCGCAAAGAATTAACCGATTAATTGTACACGATACAGATTTATTTATTTATATATATATATATATATCTGTCGATAACACTCGGCAAACTGAAGTCTGTCTTTCTTTTCCTAGCCAACCTCTTTCTGACAGTTTCTGTAACCTGCACAAAAGAGTTGGTTTCAAATGTCGAATCAGTTCCACTTGGTGATACCAATGATTATTCTTGTTTTTTAAAGAATCACTCGTCAGTAATTAGCCTTTGAGACATAATCCGCTTGAACTTTATTCTTGCCGTTTTGCTAAAAAGGATGAGATGAACATAATGATCGGTGTAAACATCAAAGATAAAATCAAATCAAAACAACCATCTGTTTGGAAAGCGCATGTCTTCTTCGAAATAAATAACATTACTTTTAAGGAAATTACAATTTATTTCCATTATTTATTTTGGACTGAAGTTGGGCGTACATTGCTATTTGCTAAGATTAGATTAGTTTTGGTACAAGGTCATTAGTATGGAGCACTAGGATTTTTTTTTAATTTTTATATTTCATCGATTGATTTGCGAAATTGAACGAAATGTAAGGTTTATAAATCTCGACAAAAATGTTAATGATAACTTCAACAATGCTAAATACTTTCAGGATTTTAAGACGTGTCAGCGGGTTGTAAAAGAAATTCTAGTTATATAAAAGTTTCAGTATGTTGCAAGTTGGCAAATAAAGGGTAGATAGAAATTCCTGTAATCTGTTTTCATATCACATTTACACGTGCAAAAGGCTCATATTTTACAAGTAATTTGTTGGAGTTACAATTCACTGCAACTTAATTTATACAGCTGCAACATTCACGATTTGACTTCTGTCTTTAATATCATTGTGCGGTTGCTAAGCGTAGTTTAGATGTGGCACAGATCGAAAGTATGGAGCATTAGTGAGGATTGAACTCATGTCATTGATTTAACGAGATAGGCTTACTAGCCATTGCATCACGTCGAAGTGCCCTAAAATATAGTGATTTACTAAGCATAGCTTATATGCGGCACAAAGCTGAAAGCGGGTAGCGGCCGGTGACGATCGAACTCACTACTTGTTGTAATTGATCTAGCGAAACAAGCTTGTTAACCATTACACCATGTTGAAGTTATATGTTGTAAAATGTTATACATAGTAAAGAGGCCCTCAAAAAAAACATCGAAGCAAGCTCCATCAAATATTACGAGACCAGACTTACTTGGTCAAACGTTGGTTGTTTGCCATAAGCAATGTGAAAAGAAATCACAGTTTTAACGGAAAAATTATTGATAAAGGCGAAGAAGTTGTAGTGGAGTTCGCAAATATTCAGTTAAATGTATACACCGACGCACAAAGGAGCCAAATAAAGCTTTTGCATCAGAATTGCAATTCTCATCTATGAACTGCAGGGCAACAAAAAACTGTGGGAAAAAAAAACTTGACCTTTGCCAATCCCAGGCACGATATCTGCAAACGTTGGGTGGAGGAAATGGAACAGATTCTTAGTGACTTTACTGGGTGACCGAGAATTATGAAGGTTATATGTGGACCCATTTCAGGAAATAAACATGGGAAGAACGTCCACACAAACGTCATCGAACCAATCTTCAGAAACGCCAACATACTGATTGAATATTCTGAGTTCGAAATTCAAAACACATAGCATCTGAAGAACGGCCGAAACGTTGTGAATGTTACAATAAAGATGAAGACAACAGTACGAACAGTGTAAATAGTCTAAATAGTTACAATAAAATATAGTCAAATATATTCCTGTTTCAATACTTAAAATAAGGAAGCACTATAAACTTACTATAGCAATATTCAAGATATGAACAGTTAGGAAGACTTACTTTTTTTTAGAATGGTTTAAATATAGGTACCTCCGCTTTTTCGCGGGAAAACAGAAAGTATAATGAAAAAGGCCACAAAGTTAATAAAAATAAAAATAAATACATAAAAAATAAAAATCGCCAAAATGTTTATGT
Source organism: Acanthosepion esculentum (assembly GCA_964036315.1). NCBI lineage: Eukaryota > Metazoa > Mollusca > Cephalopoda > Sepiida > Sepiidae > Acanthosepion > Acanthosepion esculentum. The sequence goes on from OZ038493.1 coordinate 51,872,265, forward strand.
TATTATTAAGATGAAAGACCAAATATTTATTGAAATTTTTTAATTCTTTCTAACACGTTCGAAATTTTGGTTAAAATCTTCTTTTGTTTACGTCATCGCGGTGGTTAACTAATAACATTGACGTTTTTGTGCCTTTTTTCCGTTGAAAACACATTTATTTTGAAATTCTTATAAAAATCAAATAATTGTCCGTTTTTAATGAAATTTACAGAACTTATTCACAAATGAATGCAATTATTTTTTATATGATTTTTTTAAGAAAATATTGGTAAAATATTTTTTTTAAATAAGTTACCCTCCTTACTTAATTTCATGAAATTTCGCACAAAACCTTTCTATTTCCTGAAAAAAAACTTTATTTTGTTAAAAGTAGGAGACCTTGGAGATTGTAAATCACCTACTTTTTTTTTCAAATTTGAGCTATTCTAAATGAAAATCTGCTCTGAAGTGAAAAATAATGAATCCAATAAAACTATGACATTATTTAATTAGAAAAGCTTTTAATTGCTTTTACAAATAAGTTATATTAAGAACATTATTGTCTGAAGAAGTAAAATTTTTCTGATGAATAAGGAAGTTTTACAAGAATTTTTTCATTGTTTTAAAAATTTTAATCATAAAAAATTACAATCGTTTAAAATCGTGTAAAATTCTGTATCGGGTTATTTCCTGGATGTGATATAGTAATTAAGTGGAAACAAAATTTACAAATCCAAAATTGAAAAGATTAATCAACTTAGTAGAGCTATTCTGTTTTTAAAATAATTTTTTATTTTGTATTTTTTTACTTAATACGTTCCTTATTTTCATGTATGGTAGACTGAAATTGCCATTATTATGATCTAAAAGTTTTGTCCCTTTATTAGGTCGCATCAGTTACGTTTCAACAGGTTTTCAAAATTTCCATTTAGCTTTAAATGTTTAAAGCTTAAACTAAGTTTTCCTTTTTCAATTACTATTTCGCTAAATATTTTTATTTTATGTATTTACATTAGCGTGGGACATACTTCAATTGAATAATCATGGTGTTTAATTTGTTATTAAATTATATAAAATTAATTGAAGAAAATCTTTTAGTATTTGAAATTTTTTATTTTTCAATCTTCGAAAGGTAAATAAAAGTCAATAAAATATTAAATAATTGCAGAAAATATGTTCATTTGTAAAATTTACTAGGTAGTCAAAAACCAAAAAATATGCGTTCACTTAGATTTCTTACAATTGGGTCATCCATAGTAGCTGTCATCGCTTCGTCGATCAGCAGTCCATTAAACGTTGGATCAGATGAACAGGAGCAATTGTTAATAATTGGTCGTATATGATATTTTATGCTGTAAGTAAGTAATATTTATTTCAAATCAGATCAATTTAACTTATTTTATTAAAATAACGTGTCAGAAATATATATTTATTTTTTGAAAGAATTTTAAAATAGAAATTTTTTGTTTACAAATTTCTTAAAATTAAGAAAATGGCCGCTTATAAGAAAAATTTAAGAAATCGAAATTAAATTTGACATTCCAATCTATTTAATTTCTATCTGAAATACACCAGAATATTTTACTTAATGGAAATAATAAATTTAATTATTAAGCTTTCAATTAAAACTGAAATGAAATATTCAAGAAAGATTTTTCATTTTTAAAATTTAATTTTAAAACTTAGGTATCGAAGATTAATGCCAAAATAGTGGAGGTACCTATTTAAATAGAATCTCTATTCAGGTGGGTGTGTGTGTGTGTGTGTGCGTGTGTGTGTGTGTGCGTGTGTGTGTGTGTGTGCGTGTGTCTGTGTTGCATGTGTGTGTATATGCGCGCACGTGGGGGTTTTTGTGTATTTGCATTTCTTTTTTTATTTATAAAAAATAGGTTTTCATAATCGTCAGAGAGTTTAGAAATCCAGACAAAAAAGGGGAATCACATGATTGACGTTTTTATATCCTTCATTGTTCACTGATTCAATACGTTTTTGTAATTCTGGTTCTCAAGCCAAACACTGAAATGGACGAGGGCTTTTAAAAATATTCTTATTTTATCCCTTGTCTTTTTTTCTTTTTTTTCTTCTTTGTGTGTGTGTGTGTGTGTGTGTGTGTGTGTGTGTGTGTGTGTGTGTGTGTGTGTGTGTAGCACATATGCACACCCCTGTAAGAGGTAAAAAATAGCATTTTTTCAATTCGGTGAAAAAAAAAAAGAAGAGGAAAAGAAAACAGTAACGTGGCTGGCCGTGGGTAAGTAACTCCAACTAAAACCATCCCAATTTCAATTGTCCATCCTGTCGGTCTCTTGGTCCACTTGAAATCCCAGCTAAGCCTTCTAACAACCGCGTCATACACGGACCGACCCTGAAATAAACTACGGTCAACCACCCATATCAATATGGATGTCATCCAGTATTCATTATGTAATTCTATCGCTGTGGTTGACAAAAGCCGCTGGAATCGATAAACAAAATGAATTTAAAGCTAAACGAAGCAACGACGATGGCCTGCTCGTTGCCAAAAGACGATTTCAACTCCCAGAAAGTTATGAGATGTTGAAGTCGTCAGCAATTCGGTGTTTTATTACACTGTAGCAAGGTTATCTTTTCAAACAGCGTCTTTGTCAATTTTTACAGCATTAATGAAACCCGAGGATAACCTCGCCATAAAATAATATGAAAATTCTCACATAAAACGATAGATTTGGTTACTTCCTTATCTTGCGTAAAAAAAACAAAACAGTTAATTGAAAGATAGAATGACTTCCCAATCGACCTGGACGGTTAATACAGGTCATAAACTAACAATGCTTATCTTTAGTTTACAGTGTTTTTTTTTTCTTTTCCCCATGTCGAAGCCATTAGCAATTGAGGATTTACTAAAGAATTTTCTTCGCTCTCTCCATGCTTCGTTAAATGGTTGAATGCTGCGAGCATCGTCATAAAAAAATCTAAAAATGTTTCATGACTTTTTCCTCAAGTCTCTTGCCTGCATTTACTTTAGAACAGAATGATTTGATTTCAGTTTTAGAAATGCATTTAATATTTGCTAAGTTTAGCATAGACTAGAAAAAAATCAAACTGAATTTCGGAAGACTGTGTTGAGCTTCACGTTGCCAACTTTCTAAACCATGAGACTGTTGACCTTCTGGGTAGTTTCTCAACCAGAGCTTCGTCAATTTTCTTAGGGATAGTCTCCCAACTAGCAAAAATAAATCAGTTTTGTTTAGTGATAACAATTCATATGTAACAGATTATCATTCAAGAAGTTTACACGGTCAAGGCAAAATAAGAGTTCACTTAGAATTTTAGAGTGAAACAAAACTGTATTTTAAGTAGCACAATATGAAAAAAAGATGTAATATTTTTTCAGTTGTGCAAATATTCACGATGCATCGTTAATGCATGTTAGCAGTGGTATATATTCATTCAATATCAGCAAATATTCATTCAAGTCCAGCAAATGTCCATTCAAGACCAGCAAATGTCCATTCAAGATCAGCAAATGCACATTCAAGGTAAGCAAATGTCCATTCAAAATCAAGAAATATTAATTCAAGATCAGCAAATGTCCATTCAAGATAAGCAAATGCCCATTCAAGATAAGCAAATGCCCATTCAAGATCAGCAAATGTCCATTCAAGATCAGCAAATGTCCATTCAAGATCAGCAAAAGCACATTCAAGGTAAGCAAATGTCCATTCAAAATCAAGAAATATTAATTCAAGATCAGCAAATGTCCATTCAAGATAAGCAAATGTCCATTCAAGATCAGCAAATGTCCATTCAAGATCAGCAAATGTCCATTCAAGATCAGCAAATGCACATTCAAGGTAAGCAAATGTCCATTCAAAATCAAGAAATATTAATTCAAGATCAGCAAATGTCCATTCAAGATCAGCAAATGTCCATTCAAGATCAGCAAATATTCAATCAAGATCAGCAAATATTCATTCAAAATCTGCAAATATTCATTCAAGATCATTAAATATTTATTCAAGATCATCAATTAGGGATATTCTTTGGAATAAATCATTAAACAAAATGTGGTCAGCAATTCAGAAAAAATAGATATGTCTTTAAAAATAAAAGCAAAAAATTATGTGAAATTTTTCAAAACATTTTTTATCTATTCTAAAAATAGTTGACCAAACTGTGTCTCGCATTCGTTGGCATCAAAATGCAGGACAATACCGCACTTTGCGTGAAGCTTATATTCCAAGTAGGGAGGAAATTTGAGTCATATCCAATTTTTAAAGCAAATTAAAAAAGTATAATATTTTACCTGAGTTTGAAAAGTAACTGCCTACTAAGCAATCGTTGATAGCCACTAGGATTCAACACAAAACATGCGGGGTACTAACTGAAGACAACACTCTCTCTGTGTTGTACCACGTTAGAACATGGTCGAACATCTTGTTCTTCACATCTTACCATCTTTTATTAGTTTTAGTAATATTTTTTCCTTTATGAATTTTTCTTTCTGGTCCTTTCATCCATTTACTTGTTGAGTACTCGCTACTTTCCACCGCTTCTCTTAACTTTGTGTCCTGTAAGTGTTCGATTCTCCAAACCTTCTTTCCTCATCATATGACTCCCAATTTCAGCGTTCTCTTTCTGATTGTTACCAGAAATTTCTTTGTGGTTCCTATTAACCTTAAAACTTCCTTATTTCTGACATGTTCTATCCCTGGTATTCTTAATATTTGTCGATTGAATTACATCTCTGTCACTTGTAATATTTTCTCCATTTGTGACGAAATTGTCAAGACTTCAGTACCATCCAGGAGCATATTCCTCAAATATCAGTCCAGCATTCTTTTCTTCGTTTCCATTATTAATTTTCTATCCTTTAGTACTTTAATAAATATTTCAAACGGATGTTTTTTTTCTATTTCTATTCGACTTCAAATGCCTGTTCCTATATTGTTTAGATAATTGAATTTCTGTAAATATTTAATCTTGATATCCCCGATGTGTAATTCAAATCTTCGATTGTCCCTTTTGCTTACCACCATTACATTTCGGCTTCTGACTATTAATGATAAATAACTTCTTTCTTTCCTTGAGCATCCAGTTTTAGTTCTGAATCTGCCAACAGTGAAACAGCATCTGCATAAAGCATGTTACATCTGTCGCTAATAAATCTTGGTAGGTACTATAATTCTCCAAGAATAATCTCTTTTCTTCTCCCAATGCCTTATGCAAAACCACCTTGTTCCTCTTATATATCAGATCTTATAATATTTCCAGTTTTATTCTTAAGAATCATAATTATAATTTTTTTCCCATGGCTCATAAATCTAATTGTTCGGAGAAGTCTACATTCGATTGAAATGACTTTCTTTGTCAAAAGTTATGAAAATTGATCGACTTACATCTTCAGGTATTTCACCACTATTGTATACGTTATTTAATATGTCAATAACCTTATTAATTTCAGAGCCATTTAAGATTGTCACCGTCTTTATAGCAACTTTATCTTCTTTTTGTCATGCTTTTATACAAGGTAACCAAAAAAGTTCTGTCGGTTTTTAGAGGAAAAAAAGAAAACGCTTCACATTACGTGTAACTTATATTTAGTCTTTGAAGTAATCGCCATCGGCATGCAGCACCTTCTGCCAACGTGTCTCCAGTTGTTCAATGCCCTTACGGCAGAACTCGGGGGGTTTTGACGCAAATATGTCCGTGAGGGCTTTGCGCAAGTCTGCTTCATTGATGAAGGATTTCCCACGAAGATGATTATCCAGGGAGTGGAAGAGGTGGTAATCGGATGGCGCAAGGTCAGGTGAATAAGGTGGATGGCACAAAGTCTCCCACCCAAGTTGCTGTATGGTATCCCTGACCACTCACGCGACATGCAGCCTGGCGTTGTCATGGAGGAAAAGTATACCTTTGCGATTCACCAGTGCTGGCTCTTTCTGGCGCAATGCCTGTTGCACGCGTTTCAATTGCTGCGAGTATAGGTCTCCAGTGACCGTTTGGCGAGTTGGTAGCAGTTCATAATGAACCACTTGACGACCTGTTCACCAGACACAAAGCATAATCTTGCGTGGGTGCATAGGCGGTCTTGCGGTGTGAGGGACAGCATCCTGAGGAGACAACCAATGTCTGGAACGCTTGGGAGTTTCGTACAGAACCCACTTTTCATCACTGGTAAGCACTCGATTGAATAAGGATGCGGTACGGTGGCGAGAAAGCAGCGATACGCAGGCTGCCACTCGTTGTCTCTTGTGGACCCCCAACAGCGTTTGCGGAACCCACTTGCTCAGTTTGTACGTCTTACCTAGGCGGTGCAGGTGAAGTCTGTTTCATCGGAAACGTTGAACTGTCTTGCAAGTTCACCACACGTTAGACTACTGTCCTCTTCAATGACCGCCTTCAGGAATCCGTCATTCAAGACCTGTGGTCGTCCACTGCGAGGCTCATCATGGAGAGACAAATCTCCCGACTTGAATTTTCGAAACCAATGCCTTGCAGTACGTTCATCCACAGCACAATCCCCAAACGCTTGACTTGATGTAGCTGCTGATAAGCCCACTTTGAAGTCGTAAAGCAAACAGCCCCGAACGAGATCTCTAGACACTTCCATCCTTCTCACAGCTGTCCGGCTTATAACTGATGGCCGGGCACGATGCGTGTGTTTTTTATAATGTCTGATGTTCCTACTGTCCGAATTTGAAAACAATTGCTACACGCATTTCGTATATATTTCAACTTCATTCAATGACTAATCAAAAAACGGACATAACTTTTTTGGTTACCTTGTATATTGTAGGTTACTCTCTACTTCGTTTATCATTTTGTGCAAGCCTGATCAGTCTGTGCTCATCAAATTATCGACCACTTCACATTTCCTAGTTAGGCATGTCTACTTGGTCTCCTTGCATTTCTCTCTGATTTTATTCAGACTTATGCGCCATTCCTTACTATTAACTTCTGTCTCCTTAGGTTGAGAATTTCACATGTCGAGATGATTTTGCTGTTGCAATTAATGCTTTCTTCAAGGTGTCCCACTTCGAATCCTCATCATGTCAAACGTCTCGTACATTTTCATGAATGTTATTTCATCTGCTAATTTCAAAACCGAGTTACTGCGGAGTTCTTTTTTCATATTGCAATGCATACAGTGTTTTGCAAAATGTTCTCTTTCTATGCGTGTAACTTGGAGGGGATCCCTTTTTCATGTAGCGTTTTTGAATGGTAAGGAATTCATATCCCGCAAATAGCATAACCTCTAGCAATTTTAATAGTTAATTTTTCAAGAACGATTGATCAACACGTATGTTTTAGAATATAAATATATGTTTCTTTAAAAAAATATTTGTTTATGTTTATCAATTAGCAGATTTTGTTCTTGATATCTTTTCCTGGGCGTTTACAATTCCAAAAGCGTCTTCGATATTCTCCGAATTAAATATTTGTTATTCATTGGTCATTCTCTGGACACCATTGAATAGATTTTTCTCTGTGCTCCTTGCGTGATCTAAGTCCATATTTATCCTCCATTTCACTATCCTGTTTATTTGTGTTTTAGTTTCCTTCATAATTGGGATTTTTTGTGATTTGGTTTGAGATTTGGTATTTCTTTTAGTGTATTGTAGAACTTACCTATTTAATCTCCGATGCTTTCTGATGTGGGTGCAAATATAAAAATGACGGACAGATTGACCAGCTTATCTTTCAATTCACCCGAAGGATTTTTTCTGATAGTTGCTAGTAATCCCAAACGCACTTCCTCGTAACGAAACGAGTTTACTAATAATAAGGCTAATTTGAGCACCCGAGATATTCACCAAGTTTAGCTGAGTTTGGTAGATATAGAGCACCTTAAGGGTTCAATTTACTGTAGCAGGCCTGGTCAGAGAAATAGGTTGCTAAACATTGCTCCAAGGTCAGTCAACATATACTGAGTACACTGAGAATAAACGAAAAAAAGCCGGGGAAGAATAATGAATGAATGCCAGAACATTAAGAGTGCGGGAAATTAAAAAATAAAAGCAGGGCTACATTTGAAGCGGATGAATGAAAAAGACGAACAAATGAAAAAGAATAAAGTTTATCAATGAGAGTGAAGGTGGAACGAAAGAAAGAACTTCATGGTTTGAAAACAATGAATCAAAAGTGAAGTCTATAACCGAGGGTGAAGATTTAGTGAAGACTGCACTGGGAATGTATAATGAGTTCAAGATAGAAAGCAACAATTGTGAGAGGAAAGGAAAGTTGATTAAAAAAATTCCCCATTGCTGTAGCCATAAATGATTAGTTAAGATTAGTAAAGGTCTTCATATTATCTGTGAGGGCAGAGGTTAATGATCTGATCTCAAGAGCTATTGTGACTGAGATTATAATTTTATGCTATTGAATTTCAATTGGGAACCAAAAATTCGAATGGCCTAACAAATCTTTCACTTTCATCTGTCTGTTTCTTTCCTGGTCTTCTTTTCTCTCTCTTTATATACATATATATATATATATATATATATATATATATATATATATATATATATATATATATATATAATTGTGTGTGTATATATATATGTATATATATATATATATATATATATATATATATGTGTGTGTGTGTGTGTGTAGTTATGTATGTGTGTGTGTGTTTCTAGTATTCAAAACTACACAAATAATACATATCAAACAGTCAAAACACGAAAGGAAACTAACAACAGTAAAACAAATGTACCTTGAAAATGAAGTGGCCGTAAGCGATTGGGACAATGGATGCTATGGTTTTTGTACTTACTTACTCCCGCCAAACGGAAAGATTAAGAACGCCGGAAAAACTAAATAATATTTAATAAAATCATCCTTGTTGGTCATATTTAAAGGATTGTGTTTAAAAGAACGGTTGCTGTCCAAATATACAGTAATGTGTAAACACACACAAACATATATATATATATTTTTTTGTCATCCACAGACAGACTGTTTCGCAGCTCATCAGTGTGGCTAGACGTCCGGTTGCCTTTAGCTAGGATCGAAACCCGACTGAACTTCTACCACTAAGCCGTCGGCTCACGGCAGGGATGAAGGTGAATTTTAACGTGTTTATTTTTAGATTTAGATAAACACACAGTGACTGACAGTGACTCAATTCTGCCGAAGAGCCATGCTATATTAGCTTAAATAGTCACTGTTTACAAACTCACACTTCAAACCAAAGAGCTCAACCGAAATTAATTTTTCAGATATATATATATATATATATATATATATATATATATATATATATATATATATACTGGGTGCAATGGATAAATTGTCGGTTAAATTACGCGAAAATGAAAATAACTCTGACATCTCATTTTAACAGATATTACCAAAATTACACACAAATATCTTGAAATACTAGAGAGTAAATTTATTCAATAAAATCATCATTGGCTTCAACCACGGTCACTAGATGACTTCGGAATTTCCTGCAACTCTTCTGGGCGGTTTCCTTGTTTAAGTTAATGAATCCTACCATAATCCTTGCCCTCAGTTCATCTTTGGTGTTACAAGAAGTAATAAAGATAGTTTCAAGTGTTTGTAGTTTCTACTTAAGAAATTAAAACCAACACTTAACCAAATTAATTATGAATATAGTAAAAAAATAGAAATGCTTATAGTATATAGTTCTTTAGAAATATCTACGTTAAAACTAAACAGTTTTTTCAAACAAGCAAATTATAACCTCCAAACAAGAATCTAATTTTTAACTAAGTTACCAACCACATTTATATTAAAATATTTACAACATGGAAAAGTTTTTAAATCACCTTTTGTGATTTTGAGAATGACCGGGATTATTAACGGTTTAACCACAAAAGCAAACAATACTTATACGTATAAACACAATTATTTGTCTTAAACGTCATAAATCTGAAGATGATATTGGAATATATCGAAAGTACTCGTAAAAATAAAAATGAATAAATATAACCACGGTACGTTCCTCGCTCTCTTTAATCATGAAACAACAAAACTTATACGTGATTACGAAAGGATATTACTGAAAATAATCAAAAAACATATCTAAATTGTTTTCTCGGACAAGTTTAAATGAAAATATGCTGTTAAACTATACGAAATTATATATATATATATATATATATATATATATATATATATATATATATATATATGACATAATATAATTGTTGAAACTTGACTAATGCATGGAATAATAATGCAACACAAAATGTACTTAGAACAAAATGTATTTAAACAAGAAAGTGTACACAATATTTACATATAGTCTTTTGTATATTCCTGGGAAGACCGTTCCTGGAGAATGTGTTGACTAAGTTACAGTCGGGCAGAGTCTCTAGTTGGATTTCTTGATTCGCCTCCCTGTCTTCCCGGTACCAACCATATTTATATAGTCGGTACTCTACTATGCAAATTAGGTGGATCCTACCACAACAATAATATAAAAGGCTCAAACACTAAACTTCCATGTTATAATTTATCACATTGGAATCGTAATCACGATCCAATATATCAGACCTACAAATTCAAAAAAGGTTTTTGAATTTTTAGGTCTGATGAATTAGGATCGTGATTACGATTCTAATGTAATAAATTATAACCATGGAATATTAGTGTTTGGGCCTTTTATAATATATTCTTGCTCTGTCTTGTACATAGAGCTCTACCTGGATTTTATTCTCTTGGATTTATACATATATATATATATATATATATATATATATATATATATATATATATATGTATATATATATGTGTATATATATATATATATATATATATATATATATATTGACCACTATATATGTATGTTGGCACATAGGCATATTATGTGACTCAAAGGCAGATACCAGATAATAATATATATATATATATATATATATATATATATATATATATATATGCACATACATGACGTATATAACTATTTGACGCACATTTGTCGAAATCCAAAGGCGCATTGAATGAGGAAATATGCCTTCTAAAAGCTAAGCAAAGTATGAAGAAGGGGGGGGGGAAATTTCATTAGAAACAAAGAAAAATGTGTTGAACTGTTATATATAAATCCTCTTATATGGCAGTGAGTGCTGGGCAACCTCTTCTCGAATTAAGAAGTCATATAAACCAAAGAAATGTTGTCATGCAGAAAGATGCTGAGAATACCATGAGGGAACATATCAGCAACAAATGTAGAATAAAAAGGGACACTTTTACCTAGAATCGAAAATTCAGATTTCTAGGGCATATAATGAGGAAAGAGGGTTTGGAGAAAATGACACTCATAAGACATTGAATGCAAGACGGACAAAAGAAATCAGTGAATAACCTACTTAACAATCTCGTGTAAATGCTTAGCAGGTCATGAAATAGGCGTGTTAGCAAAAAGACAAATCTTACTAAAAGCTACAAAGAACAGGAAGTTGTGGCGAGCTATGATCGCCAAAGTCCTGAATGGATACGGCACATTGAAGAAGAATGTATGTTTGTCTTATATATGACATTTTTCCAATCTTTATTGACTTTGACTTGTATTTACTTATGTTATTATAAAATGAAAATAAATACTCATCGAAATTAATAATAATGGTCGACAATGCTTCATCTGCAAAATACAATATAAAAAAACTATCACATCAGCTTTCAGCAAGGGAGCCAATAATTTTCTTCTTATTTTTACAAACTGCACATGCACTGTACGCTTCTCGACTGAAATAATGGCTTGAATTCCAGCGGTACCAGCAGTAAGTGTTCGAGCCTAAATAAAAGACATCATTTCGAATGCTGATTTTCAAGGCGGGTAGATTGTCGTGACAAAATCCTTTTTTTTCAGGCGTTTGTCCTTGTGCATGGATATTCGGGAGAAGGTTAAAGCGAGTCACCGATCGAAAAACACAAAAGGTCAAAAGGAGCTTCTTTCTCTCAACAGAATCAAATGCCGTTTACCTTTTCAAAGTTTACATTTCATCACAAGCAAATGCCTGAGTAACGTGACTTCACAATTACGAGTGGCCTAAGGCCAGTCTTCCTACACTCTTTCCTTTTATATTGCTGGCGGGGTGAAGAGCAACCTTCGGTTCTAAGATGAGATAATAACCTTATAATTATTGCCCGTGGTATCTTGCAAGATTCTGTTAGGACGACGCTTTACGATTTGGATTTAAGTCTCGAGGGCTCCTGATCGCACTTATTTTCACTTTGTCGTGTTCATCTATGTGGACAAAAGGACAATTGCAGTCGATTGAGTACGCCTTTCCCTGGAGTCTTGATTCTCAATTTGGAAAAAATAAAAAATAAATGAAAGTAAACAACTATTTGTATTGGAAATTTATTTATTTATTTACTTATTTCTTTCAAAACTGAAAAACAAACGACTGGACACGTAATTGTTGATATCAACACAGAAAACAAAATTTTTGGACCGTGTTCGAATCGAATTAAAATCACAGTTGCTGTTGTTACTTTACTGTTAATTATGTCATGCAACCTTCTATTATTGACATTTTCACCCGGATGTTTCAAGTGGCAGGTCATCAGATTTAATTGGTTAACTTTTAAAATTCCGTGATGTCGGTATCGATCCCAGGAAACGAAAATAAAAACAAGACAAAACTTCGAATGAATTTAGAAATGGTTGGCTGCTTCACGGGTCAAACGATAATGAATTCAATGACGGCAAAAGTAACATGTGTCAATTTTAGTCGTCGATTACAGCAGTTTTTAGAGTTACATTTGAGACTTTCGATACCGACAAATTATACAATCGATTACAAAATGGTGACCCCCATTACGGTGAGGATTTCAATTCCACAGTAAATAGTATAACGTCGATTTGTAGAAATTATTTCTTAAGATTAGTTCAAGCTTGTAAAAGCCACAGTAATGAAATATTTGCTGAAGTTCAAACGTCTACCGGCCTTTGTTCTCGAGAAAACTTAGTGAAGGTAATGTGCTCTTAAGTTTTTTTAGAGTGCGCAAGCCGGTAGACGTAATATACACAGTTTAGAACACGGTATGTCTGCTTAAACACAGGTATCCCCTAAAAGTAATGTTTGAATTAAGAAAAGGTGTCAGCTAAAAAAATAAAAATCCATTACTTTTAGTTTTCAATCAGCACGTGGCGATTGCGTTGTGCTATCGGTGAGGGAAAAACATATATTTGTTATTTATATAAATTGTAGGTCTGTTATCCATCGAGCAGACACACACACGCACACACACAAACACACACACACACACACACACACACACACACACACACACACATATATATATATATATATATATATATATATATATATATATTTAAATAAGTTTCTTTGCAATACAAAATTTATGGATAGCTAGGAATAAGCATGATTTATATGGCATTTTAATGTATATTTTAAAAGTAAAAAAAACAACCGGTTTTGTCCCAGGCTCATCAAGTTTATTTCTGGGATATAAAAAATAAACGTGTAAATTTAATTGATATTAATGATAACCAATAGAGTGGAAAAATGGAGGGAAAAAATGAATTTCAAGAAATCTAGAGTCCAATAACATTCAGACCCAGTAAGCATTCCCTCTGTTTACAGAGATCTGATATACAAGGACTCTAGAACCTTGAGGTGATATGAAGAGTGGGACCTGGACAAAATCGAAAAACGGTCCACCCTAAAATCAAAGACATAATTACTGCTATTTATAACATGCTCTTCACTTGAAGTGCCAGAAGTATTAATTAGTTGACTTTTCCTGGCATCTGGATTCAAAATCCTGTGGGTAAGTGTAGGTGTATATCAACTACTGGAGGGTAAGTGTAGGTGAGTATCAAATACTCGGCTAGTATATAATTGTTTCATAAGTCGAGGAGCTAATCATCATATCACTTAATCAAACAATATGACATAATTTGATGCTATTTTATCTCTGAAAAAGAAAAATGCTGTACACACAGTTAAAAGATAGGTGCCATTTATAGAGATGGTGCCATAGCAGACAGTATTGTGATTCGCTTGGTTCAGAAGTTGAAATTTTGATCTAGAAGAGTGAGAACGACCCGGCAGAAATACGCCAAGTTCAGGGAGCTTGAACTCGTGAAGTTGCCTTAAAGATCGCGAAACGTAGTGGAACAAAATAGCTCACATCTGGCTGAATAAATCTACGTATAAATATCTAAATATAAATATGAATTTACTTAAAAACCCTTAACAAATTTTGTTTCAACCAATAAATAATAAAACCTAAATGTATATTTAGTGAATGAATGTACGTAGGAAGAAAGTCGGTTCTTTCTGCACAGCATCCATTTGTATGAAATGTAATGAGTTTGTGTTTTATATATATATATATATATATATATATATATATATATATGTATGTGTGTGTGTGTGTGTGCGTGTGCGTGTGCGTGTGCGTGCGTATAATGATTCTATTAGCCAGCTATTTGTACTTTATTCCTTAGATAAGGATTTTTTGTTCCTGAAATGTGATTGTGAAACATATATACACGTCAGGGTAATTTTGAACTTTGATAAAAAAATGGATTCAACCATGAGTTTTCAATTTTTCTTCCACATACAACTAAAACAAATTTACGAGATATTACTTACCAAATATCAGGCAAAATGGCGAACATAAACTAGAGTTATAACAGAAAATAACATGTATCCAATACTTATGCGTGTCACTGTATATATATATATATATATATATATATATATATATATATATATATATATATATATATATATATATATATATATGTATGGAGAGAGGAAGAGAGAGAATTCGCCCAAAATATATATACACTTCAAGAAAGGAAAAACTTGCCTTTTGTAGTTTTATCAAATTGTGATAACACTGTTTACTGTGGTACAATATTTTGCTGATTTAACATCTGCATACTTTTATATATGGCGGACCGTAAAGAATGTTGTGTATCCCAGAAAACCGACTATATTGGTAGCCTTTAGACAAGGTATTAAAAAATGTATATGCAGCAATCCCACTGGATATTTTGACCAACTAATAAATGTCTGGAAGCTAAAGGCCACCATTTTTAGCATCTCTTGTCATTGTCGAGTGCAAAGGTAAATTGTATTAATCTCGTGATGTCAGAATAAATTTAGTATTACAATATCTATACAAGTTTTTCCTTTCCTGAAGTGTGTATACATTTTTGACACACTCTGTATTTGTGTGTGTGCGTGTAAAACTTGTTCAGTGTTTTAAGTTTGTTGTATACCTACATCCGACAGAGAACATTATTCGAACATCAGTCAAACCAGATTTTCCAGCATGGATTATACTCGGCCTTACCCCAGTGTAAAGATCGTGGAACATTTTCTTCTTGCCTTCGTGAGGCATTATGACAAGATAAAAAAAAAGTGAATATTTGATTTTTCTTTCCTACCTATTTTCTGAGAATTAACGTGACTTGCACTTAAACGGCGACAAATAAAATAGTAATATCTACCTGAATGACTCGGTTTACTTTTGTAATAAATTGTATTTCTAATAGTGTCTAAAATCACGAGAATGTCAAATGTTCGATCAAAAGTGTCCAATTTATGAAACTCATTAACACGATGCAACCGAGAAACCCATAGAAACAATTTATCTGTGCTATGCTTGTAAAATCATTTATAATCTCTTAAACGATCTTAAATAGTTTATATTTCATATCTAGAAAAAAAATTTTAAAGACCAAACCGGCGAACTTAGGATTTTGGGTAATTTTTTTTTTTGATTATATCAACTTCAGGCTTTAGATATTTATAAGACGTAGTTTAGTCTGGCACAAGACAGTAACAATGGGATATTTAACACGAATCGAACTCTTGAGGTCAGCAATAGTCTGATCGACAGGCCTTCTCATATATTAAGTAAGCTTAGTTTAAAGTAAGTTTGTAAAAGTAGTCCAGCACTTCAACCTTGTCGCCTTTATGAACATCGAACTCGCGACATTAGCAGTGCCGAATAAATGTTCTACGTTAGGTGCATTCTGGTATTTATTGAGTTGCAATTTGTTGCAGTTCAGTTGATAAGTTACACTGATGGCTTTGAAATTTGTTTCGTTTGTGCTGATCTCACTATTATTCCTTTCACTCCTTGACATCGAAATTCATTGAGGCTTCCGTGGTTTAATCTAGGACGTCCATTACCGGTCGATTGGGTCAGTACAAGAGCAGCATTTTGACGAGATTTTCGCACGTTCAGTGAAGCAAAACGACAATCAGTACAGAAATCAAATGTTCTTCCATCTTCAACGTAAAAAAAAGGAAAAGGAAAAAAGAAAGAAAAGATCACATGGCTTTTGAGCAGCGAGAGAAACGAAACAGGCCTTCAAAATATTTCTTTGTCGTCTGATAAATATCAACGAAAAACATCAATAACAACGACAGAGAGAGTTTTAACAATTTTTTTTCTGCTTCTTAAGATTTTTCACTCTATTGACTGATGAAGGGACAACATGTCTCTTTCATTATTCGGTGAACTTTTTTTTAGGTTTGTATGTATAATTTTACTTCTTTCGAGGAATTTCAGTTCTTCCAAATTCCTATCAAGACTCTTCGGGATTATTCTAAGTGTATCAATTACAATGGGTACAACCAACACCTTCGGGTTCCAGAGGTATTCACTTCTCTTGCAAGGTTATGATCTGCTGAAATTTCATTCACAAAGAAGATTTTGCTTTTCGTAGCTGTTGCTAGTTTTGTTGTTAAAGAAACGAATATTTTTTATTAATTTCGACCGCCGAAAATTATGATTTCTCTCTGATAATTATTTAGTTTTTTTCTTTTTTTTAAATTTCCTGCTTTATTCAAATAATGGAACATAGTCCATCCTTTGGACTTAGCATCTTTCATATCTACCAGCATGAAATTATTACTTGTACGTGTGAAAGCAAGCTTTTATTTCTCTCCCTTTGTTAAGATTCGTTTGTGTCTTTCCGCGTCTGTGCGTAAATCTTTTTTCTTTATAAATTTGGCAATAAGAAAGCGTGAGACATTACACAAAGCCTTCTTTTTCGTCTGACTGCGTGTATTTGTAGTTTTCGTATGCGCGTGGGGAGAGGTAGGTATAAAATATTTACTCAGCTTAGAGACGCAACATCCAGTAAGAAGACGAACACAATCTGCGAGAGTGGTTTGCTAACCATCGCTCTGCAGATGGTGCATATACACGCGTTTATACTTACCTGACCCCACCAGAACCATAATCAGGTTTAAAAGAAGTATAATATGCTTAACTCCAAGGGTGGGGGTAGGACGTCATTAAAAGGATCAAAGCTAATCCCTAGCACCTCAGGTGCAACCAATAGGTAAGTATCGAGGTAGCTGGACAATTTTCCTCTTTGTCTTATGTACGCAGGGGATTTCCACTGAAAAATGGCCTTGTGTCATATTACGTTCGAGTGGGGATTTGGATAAATACCTACACGTGCTTATATGCACTTTGTAACCTATGTCAGCAAAATAAACCTCTCAAAAAGTGAGCTACGTATTGGGGAATACTGGATAATTTTCTTATGCAGATAAGTAAGAGACTTGAAGCTAAAGAAGGATGTTGAGAATACCATAAACATAACATGTGAGCAAAGAGGAAGTCTTAAGGAAAATAGAATCAAAAGGGAAATTAAAATTTACAAATAGAAAGAGACCGAGGAACAAGTGCCTCGAGATTTTAACACACACAAGGACATATTGAAGGCAAGATTAGCAGAAGGAAAAGGCATGTAACCTACTTTTTAAAAATTCACACCAAGCAAGGCACCGTCCTGGGTAAGACGATAAACTACATCCGACAGCAAGGGCCCTGATCAGGAGCGTGAGACCACTTCTTAATTGCTGGTGATTCTAGGTCCACCCTGACCCGGTGTGGCAGCACTTGTTACGGTCCCAGTTATGGGAAAATAGTTAATCCCCAAACTGGGGTCAAAATACTACGAAAGTGTAAAAATGCGTTTTAATACATTTTTGTAAAAAAATATTACCAGCAACGAATTTTTGAAGAAAAAAAAAATTATTACCAGAATTAATTATTATTAGCATCAATAAATTTTTAGAAAAACATAATACCTACACTACATTTTTGAAAAAAGTAAATTAGCACCAATACATTTTGGGAAAAAATATTAGCAGCAATGCATTTTTGAAACAAAAATATTACCAGCAATAAAAATCTTGTCGGCATTAAATAACCCATTAAGGTTGTCTGTCTATATTTCTGAGATGAGGTATTATGTACACTATTGTCCTCATCTTTGTCGCCATATTTATTACAACGTTACGGCCATTGTACGCCCCGGCCTTCTTCAGGTGGTTGGAATGTCGAACTGAACCCTTTATTTCGTTCATTGGGGTGGACTGTTCTAGTTCTACGTGCCATGTCTAATGGATGTCAATTATCAGTTATCTCCTGTTAATTCTCCACCGCCTTAACCAGGTATTGAACTTACACTCTTTGGGTCCTGTCACTGGATCTAACCAACGTCTTTATCCACATGTGACCTTGATGACATCTGTGTATGAATTTCTGGGTATTATAAAACTAATGTCTTCAGAAAACATTTTTTACCAGTGCTCATATTGCAATTTTTGCTGTTATCATATCATGTTTTTACCAGAGCTCATATTAGAATTTGTGTTGTTATTATCGCTTTTCTCTGGCATTCCTTATTACTGGTTCCCATATTGTATTCATTTCTATGCTTGGTGGGCTCAGGAGATTTTTGTGGCCTACCATATGTGCTGATTCCTTAAGTTTACGAATTTCCCAATGGTGTTCTTTGTCTATGATCTCAACCTGATCCCACAGAGGGCGGCTATCTCACTTTTCTCTCCATATGTGGTCAACCACGCCTGATTTTTCCACTTTTTTCTCGTGTTACAGCTTTCTGTTAAGGTTGATATGCCGTAAAACAAACCAAACCAAACCAAGCATGGCAAGAAAAACTACTAATGAGTCACTGGGAGTGAAAGAAACAGAGAAAAAAAGAACAGTATTCAAGGAGACCGAAGATGACGATTGACACTGCATTTAATTTTTTGAAAATCGTAGTCAGTAGGAAAACAGGAAGCCGGAAGAATTGTTTCACAAGCAAGAAATGCTGGAGAAGAAACAATTAGCATAGAACATATGATTAAATCTAGCCATTTTAATAATGAAATTATGATACATAGCTACTATTTATAGAAGAGGCAAAGAGAAGGTACGTTACGAAGCTGCGTTATGTGACTGAAGCCGAGATGCCAGGTAAGGACCGATAAAATTGCCGATTATTCTTTGAATTTTGTCAAGAATCTCTAGACACCTAGCAGAGGCCCCAGACGAGATGAGGAAACAATATTCGATACACAGACGAATACTATACCTTTTCAACTTCAAAATGATAATAATCAACTTCAAAATGGAATGAGAATTTTCAAGTAAAAAAATTAATCAACTCCAAAATGGATTAATCAACTTCAAATTGGATCAATCAACTTCAAATTGGATCAATCAACTTCAAAATGGAACAATCAACTTCAAAATGGATTAATCAACTTCAAATTGAGAAAATGTCAAAAACCTAAAAACAATCAACTTCAAAATAAGAATAAACAACTTCAAATTGGAATAAACAACTTCAAATTGGAATAAACAACTTCAAATTGGAATAAACAACTTCAAATTGAGATATTTTTTGGGTTAAATTGAAAATTATTTTTTCACTTAATTTACCCCATGAGTAAGGAAATTGACTGTTCGTCTTCATTATATAGATGAAGAAAAAACCAAAATACAAACAACTTAGAGGCCAAGAAAGCATTGGGTGAGCCTACAGTAAATGTAGGAGGAGAAAGTCCCGTATGGGCAAAAATGATGATTGATGATGATGCTGGAGAAACCTCTACAAAAGAAGCTGAAGAAGAATTAGCAACAGCTCCAAAGAGGACTTACCTCAAGAAAACTGTGGCTGGCGAAAAAAAAGGCCTAGATTTTAGCTGCACATGCCGCAGCAAGAAATTGGAAAGACCTGACAAGAACAATTGGTGTGCCTCTGCCAACAGCGTACCGTTGGTTAGACCAGGGCGCTGATAAGAGTGACTCTAGGGGAGGAGCAAGAAAATATAAAATTACACAAGAGCATAAGAATTTTATGGCCGAATGAATTGAAAACTCTCCTAGGGTCACTCTTCAAGACATTGTAAATAAGTTGGTCGAAAAGTATGAGGTTCGTGTGACGAAAGAATGCATAAGAAAGCACTTGGACTCCATGGCCTTTACTTTAAAAGCGGTTCATTATGAACCAGAAGCTGCCAATAATAATGTCAATAAGGCGAAACGTAAGGATTACGCAGTAGCTTTATTAGAATTTCAGTCCCAAAGTGTGCCAATTCCCTATCTGGATGAAACCAATTTTAATCTCCATATTTCAAGAAGAGAAGGTCGCTCTAAAAAGGCACGAGGTGCACTACAGTCGCGGCCGGCTCCAGGGGAAATAACATCCATGTTATTGGATGTATTAGTAAGAATGGATTAATTCATCATAAAATTAAAAGAGGTTCTTTCAAAAAAGAGGATGCAAAAGAATGGACCAGGGAGTGCCTTAGAAAGGCAAATGAAATTTATGAAAGGGGAGTTGTCTTAGTTATTGATAACGCTCCTTGCCATACTTCAATTGAAGAAATTGTGGAGGAGGATGAATTTAGGCAACACCAAATTTTCAGACTTGCCCCTATAGTCCGATGTTAAATCCCATTGAAAAGGTTTGGTCAATCATTAAAGCTGACGTAAAAAGAAGTATGGCAGACTCAATTGTTGGGATTTTAAGAGGTGATGGCCAGGGATCTTTAACTACTAAAGAATTCCGCCTCAGCAAGTTAGAAGCGATGATCTCCGAGGCAATTAATAATATTTCCCCTGAGACTTGCACTAACTTCGTATCTGGAATAGAGATTACTTCCCTCTGTAATTAACTTAGATGATGTAATCTTTTAAATAAATTTCTTAGGAACGTTTATATTTTTTATATCCCTTTTAAGTAAAAATAAAAGAATAAATATTAAATTTATTAGTATTATATTAATTCTCAATTTGAAGTTGATTAATCCAATTTGAAGTTGATTATTTCTCATTTTGAAGTTGATTAATCCATTTTGAAGTTGATTATTATCATTTTGAAGTTGAAAATGTATAGACTTATGGCTGTGCGAGAATAATTGTCTACGACAACTTTTCTAGCCGCAGACCTAGCAATTGATTCGAAAGTGGCCCGTTTCGCTTTCTGAATGTCACGCCGAATTCCATGAGGAAAATAAGGTTTATTAAAATTGTGTTTATTTCGTTTCGTCCTCACTTGTTCACTCATATTTTCTCATGCATAACCACATACATAAGCAATGACTCAGCACAATGTTTCTTGAATTTTGTAACTTTTCGTTGAAGGCAACGTTTTCATCATTTTAAACGATTGGTGATTTTCACTAAGGAAGACCCTTTGTGTAAATATCATTTGCTTTAGAAACAGGACGTTCATAATAATTTTTTGTTATATTTTCTGCAGAAGAATCCTTTTTTCTATATAAAAGAAATATTTTTTAATCTAAATTTCAAATGAATAAATAAGAAAAAATCACAGCGTGTGTTAACCACTGTCATCTGTGATAAAATTATACCGGGAATTCATTTTCTTTTTTAATTATTGGGAAATCATTTCTCCAAAAACAATCAACCTTTCACCATTTCTATGGCAGATACTTACGCCTCTGGTCTTCTGTGATGAAAATGGTTGAGACAGCTTCAACGATAAAATTACCTTGAATCTTTTAGTAGTGCGGCCAGCTGTATGATGAGCCATATCTGATGCGGCCCACTCGTCAGAAAAGATTTCCCCATCTGAAAATGAGAGATCAAGAAGGCACAGTGAGTAGCTCTGCTGGATGTTAGCATCAGCCATGGAAGACAACAGATTGAAAACCATTTTCGAGATCAGCTGCCATTTTGATTTTAACGAGCCTATCAGACGTGCTATTAAGTCAGGAGTAAATAATCCTGTCATCCGCATAGATACCGAGTTGTGAACTGATGACACGGGAAGATCATTTATAAAAATAAGGAACAGAAAAGATAGCGTGAACCGACGGCAGAACAGAGACAGAAGTACAAGGAAACTACCGATTTTTAGGCAAATGATGTTCTGAAAACTCTTTTAATCCGGACAAAAATTACAAGCTCCCGACAAATCTGTAGGCCAAACTGAACATTGTAAAATTATCCCCAATTCGGACAACTCTTTAGTTCGTCTTAAAATAATTAGTAGATAGCGTATTTTTTTTTTATCAAGAAAGTGTTTTTTCATTCATGCTGATAAAAGAATCACTGGCGAGTTTTGTAAAAGAACATGCGTTTTCTCTCCCTCCGTAATATATATATATATATATATATATATATATATATATATATATATATATATATATATATATATATATATATATAATATTGCACATTGAGTGCCGGTGTTAATAAAATAATACACGAGAAATATAACAGAGTTATAAACTATATATTAATAAATATACATTTTTTTTCTCACCGGTAACACTACTCGTAGTTTCATGAAAAGCTTAAGATTGCGTTGTGCACGAAACTTCGATCCCTGCTACGAAAAACGCGGCTATTATCAGCCCCTAAGTATGTATGTATATATGTATGTATCTATCTATCTATCTATCTATCTATATACATATTTATATTTATATATATATATATATATATATATATATTATATATATATATAGATAGATAGATAGATGTGACGCAGGAGAATTTTGAGCGCTTTTTAAGTTTTTGTTTTATTTTAGAAAAGGTGCTCTATGCATTGAAATTATGTCATAAAGAATAAATCCGATTTGAAATACAATATTTTCTTCTCGGTTGATAGGTTATCCTAGACAATTTTTGTTTATAAACTTTCATGTATTACGCATTTGAATTTGATAGTATGCATGTGATTGAATGTGAGGAAGTTCGTTTGATGAGAACGAGGCGAAAGTGGGGATTAGGGAGGGAATGATTTTATGAACTGAGAAAAAAACTACTAGCACAAAACTTGCGGTTACATTTGGCAATTTCAACAAGAAAATTATAAGACCTAGCAGCAAATGATTAAATTGATTATAATTGAATGAGTTTTGGGGTGTTTGACCTTTTGAAAGTCATTAAAAACTTGAAAAAAAACAAACAATTTCCGATGATATCAAGTATCTAAAAGGAGTCTTGCAAGTCAGAAAGTTTCCTGGAAATAGTTCCGAGTGTGGCAAACACAAAAGGGACAACTTCACCTGCTGCGTGTGAGATTTCTGATTTTACATTGCCTGGTGGTGTTACGCCTGATATGCCTTCACAATGTTCTTATCTCAAGGTACCACAACGTCTATCAGGATCTACTTATGGCTGCTCTTGCGCACAAGTGTGATGCCAGGGCGATTGCTCCCCAAGCGATTGTCAGTTAAGACGGTCGTATCCTACAGGAACATCCCTTGATAGTTCTCGGATACTGACGGTGGTGAATATTCATATCACTTCTCTACGCACTCGAAGCCATAGTTCCTACATAGTTCCCATTGTATTCCGAGGTCTATTTTGTCATCGCGTCATCTGTATAAATTGTTATATAAATAATTAATCTGGATTTTGATGCAAAGGAATTTGTGTAAAACACAAAAGATTAATGAGAAAGGATACCGAAAAGTTTTCGATCTGACCGACTTCTCAAAAATCTGATTAAATGTTAAATCATTAGAATTTATTTGGAAATACGTTTTGATCGGACTGAGAAATTTTCATCGCTTCGTCATAACGTGCTAAACAACTTATTTCAATGAAATAAAATAAATACATAAGTTCATAAAAATAAACTCGTTTACAGAAAATGAATGTCTTTCTTTGTAAAGAATCTTTCACTTGCCAATCCTTTTCTGTTTTTTATCGTTTTTTATTTGTGAGTGCGTGGGTGTGTGTGTCTGTATGTGTGTGTACGTGCGTGGTTTTAAAAATGTTAGTGACGCTGGGTTAAATGTCCCATCATGTGGATCAGTTAGACACGACATCGTTCTCGCTTCATTTCATCTTCAGTTCGTTTGACTAACTAAAATCGTAAGGTTCGCCTGTCATCAATATTTATCGGTTGCGCTTAAAACATTTCTCCAAGAGGGAAAAAGGCTTTCGAATTATTAACGTTCATTTAAATACAGGAACAAATATTTAAGTAGTTGTAATTTTTTCCTTTTGGAGAAGGAACAGCCACCATTTGAAGTCTATTTCTTTATGCAATCAGGTTTTGAAAATTGTAAATCGCGAAAAGGAATTCAGAGTAAAACCGAAATTAAACGCAAGATTGGCCGACCAATCAATTCTACATGGGTTAGTGCAATCCAATCATTTAAGGACTTGGGAGAGAATGAGATGGGTTTATGATTTTGGAGAATTATATCGAAAAGTCAACAAACTGTGAAACAGGCTTTGATTTCCAAAATAGAAAAAGTATCGCGATATATCTTGGAATACATTCATTCACAGCTAAGTCTCGTAATGTCACTGCTGAAATTGCAACCATATGTTCTGTGCTAATAGTTTCTTCTACCGCACTTTTCGATTGTGGAACTCCCTGTTGGCTTCTAGCTTTCCTGCCAACTACGATCTCTAAAAGTTTAAATGCAATGCCAATCCTCATCAGCTGTCACCTTGAATCCTGTTCTTTTATTTTTCAATATGTGTCTTTCATTTTCAAATATTCCTTGCGTCTTAGTGGCTTTTATAGCTACTAAGACGCAACCTCTCAATAATTCAATCAGGTCCAGTAGACTCTCCTGTGGAGGAGGTGGCTACAGCCCCGATCACGCTCGGCGTTGCTATTGCGGGTTCCGTAGTACCTAGTAATACAGGTGTTTGATTATTCGAAAAACCGGATATAAAATATTTAACTTTTAGTCGATGAGATAATTTCAAATGAAAACCACACTTAGAAGATTAAATACAATATTTCATGATTAAGAGGAATGCGTGTTAGTCGGATGTAGACTGGAATTTGAACAAATGTGGAGATAATGAGACAAACTGGTAAAGGTTTTTTTACAGACAACACGTTTCGACTGTGTGCGCGACAGGCGTCTTCATGTCAAAATGAGAGACAAACCTGTGTGTAAAGAAAGTGCATTGGAATATTTGAGAAAATGGGTAATAAATGACCTTTGCAAATCCATCGACGATAAAGTGCTTTTTTTTGTAATGAATTTTGAAATTTCATATTGGATTAGAAATTAGATCTGTTTCTTTTTCGCTTTTAGCTCGTATACCGCATTGTGCTACTATTTCTTTTGTGAACGATTCGTGATATTAGGTATGAACCTGGTCTGAGGTTTGTCTTCGAGAATTTTAAGATCGATGCATTTTCTTCTTAGTGAATCCTTTAATTAGGTCAAAATTGTGAACATAACGACAATTTCATCTGTTTAACAATTTCACTGGACATAGAATTAATTTTAAACGGAACATTTTTTTATAGATTTAATTTACGAGAATTATGATGGATTTGTATAAAGTCTAAACATTAACTTTTTTTTTAAGTCGATTATTTTCAGAAAAAAAAATGCGCTCCCAATAAACCCGAATATTTAAAAATTTCCAACATCATTTTGTAAGTATATGTGGATCAGAAGATTTTAAGCAGATACAGGATTTTGAACGAAAATAAAAACGATGACAATTTAAGTTTCATCACTTCACTGGAGGAAATGGCAGCTTTTGGTGTAGAGAGAGAGAGAGAGAGAGAGAGAGAGAGAGAGAGAGAGAGAGAGAGAGAGAGAGAGGGGTGAGAGAGAGAGATAAAAAAAAAAAAAAATTAAAACATGTAAAGCAAGGGAATTCATTTTAAACATGAATGATCGACTCCAAATCTTTTTTCTACGATACGACTACTTATATAAAAAAAAAATGGTCAAGCATTTTAGAATTTAGTACGAAGTTAGTAAATGCAATTTTTGAAGTAAAAAACTCGGATTGAATAAGAGTTCGAATTCTGCGAGACAAAGTTCGTGCAATTGAATTGGCTGACCGATTAATCGATTAAGTGAAAATAGCCGGTGGATAAAGATAAACAAATGAAATAAAATATATAAAGAAAAACAAAAAAAAAAAAGGATAAAAAAGAATAAATAAGTAAATAGCTTATCAGGTAGATAAAACGTTCGCATTTCCCACAATTTTTTGTCTTACATTCAAGGGAAACTTCTTGCACGATTCTTATACATGTCAACAAAGAAATGTCTATAATCGTTTTTTAGCGGCTGCCGCAAATTCTTTTGACTTCTTTCCAGCCGATTTTCGACAAACCAATCCACTGATGTCTCGTTTTCAAACATCCAGAAAAGATTTTGGCGCCAGTCCTTACACTTTCCACCCTATTCGTTTAATCGAAACTGGTTTTCTTTTCATTTCCTTTCTGATGATACGGGTGGATTCACTCGTTTCTGTACGCTCGATTGCTTTCGTGGCAAATGTTTTCATTGTTGTTTCTCCTTAAAAATGTTTTCCTCTTATTAGTTACTCGAAGTCTAACTAAACAGAAGACACTATTTTTCTTTATTGCTATGATTTTTTTTAGTCTAAGTTTGCATGTCAACTTCATGGCCCGACGCCACTGAATTTGACTGGAACTGTCACAGCTTTTTAACTAAACAACTGTTTTTTTTTGTGTCCTTTGCACGTCAATAAAGCGAATCCTATGCTTGATTAGCGAAATAAAGCAAATCAGATATTTGCTTTTAAAGTATCTACCAGTGAAATTCCTCAAAACTGTTTATTTTCTTCTTTTAAATCTTAATTTCTCAATGGGGGATGGTGTTGGCAGCACAGTCGGTGTCGCATAATTAACATTATTAATTTCAAAAGTCGCATCATTAGATTTCACTGGAGATCAAGTGACACCAAGTCTCCTTATCCTCATTAATATTTCTATTAAACTGAAAACATCAAAATATTTTTCCAATTCTTCCAACCATAGTCCAAGGTTCTTGGGGGCTGTTTCAAGCTCGCCAATAATGATGCGTAGAAATGTCTCCTTTGTTTTCCAGAATTTGTTTCGGTTCCCTAGTAGGATTAAAATATTCTTCCAGAGTGCTATAGTTTTTTTTTTCCAATTCTTCCATTGCCTGCTAGATGAGCGACACTTACGATTTGAATGTGTTTTAATCTTTCGTTTATAAGAATTAAATCTGATCTTCTAAAGTCCATCTTCTGGTTTGTACAGATTCCATTGATTAGTTTGTAAAGGAATATTCTAGAACACAATTCTCAGAGAATGTAACATCTGATCCAGTCATATATGCACATCATCTGGGCCATTTATTGCATACATTAGCAATGATTTTTACATTATTATTATTTATTTTTTGTACTTGTATGTAATTTTTAAACATAACTTGAAGAGAGACATACTGTCGAAATATTGTTAAATATTATTAAACCTTGTTAAACACTGAGCCTTTTCTTTTACTTTGCTTAAATCACACTCTTCTAAATATTATTATCATTATTACATTTTGCATTTGCTTTGTGCAGAACGAGTTGCACCCAAGTCTCAACCATACATCATTCTCAAAGCACCATTAACAAAAGTAAATCTTGCTGTTTTGAGATGCCGCATTCTACAGACTTCTATCTTGTGTTTTTGTCACATCTATCAAGATGTTATTACAAGACAAGCAACGTTTGTAAAAGGCGTTCCAATAACTTGAACGGATTTTAAATGTGAATTAAGTTTAAGCGGCTAATGATTTTTTCTTTTTCTTTCAGATTTAACAACTTAAGTCTTTGGCAATTTCAACCATGGAAAGATTAACAATCAAACAACGTGTTAAAGTTATCGAAGCCTATTACGAAAATGGACGTTCAAACAGAAATGCATTTCGCACACTTCGCGATTTTTTTGGTCAACATAATCGACCAACCGAGAGTGTAATTGGAAACGACGTAATGTTATTGTGGAGAAGTTCAATTCCTGCGCGCGATGACGAATAGAGGTGTCTGGATTTTCGGCCACATTCTCGTGCACTGCAGCAATGTTTTCAGCTGAACGGCGTAAACGAGCACGCAATGGTGTTTTCACATCTGCTACCGACCCAGTTTGTCTGAATTTACGAACAATTTTTCCAATTGCACTCTTGAAACTTTAACATGTTGTTTGATTGTTAATCTTTCCAGGGTTGAAATTATCAAACAGTTAAGTTGTTAAATCTGAAAGAAAAAGAAAAAAAAATCATTAGACGCTTAAACTTAATTCACATTTAAAATCAGTTCAAGTTATTGGAACATCCTTTATATAATAATATTCTTAATTCTAGAAAAAACAACAACCAAAAAAGCTTACCTGGAATTTCTTTTCAAAACACGGAACAACAATGAATTGCGAAATCTATCGAATGTTTGAGTAAGAAGCGATATAAAAAAGAAACACCAGGATTGTTAATTTTAGGCCAGGAGTAGATGATTAGCAGAACAAAAAAAAAAAAAAAACGTGAGAGAAGACATTTCAGCAAATATGTAGATTGGGCGGTGAAACCGATGAAATTATTGCACGTAGGCTTATCGGAATGTTTCATGCTAGCACAGAAGGTTTTCAAAAAATATTACTCTAAGTATTTGAGTTTCATTTCTATGGGTTCTCGTTAAGCACTGATTGATACCAAAACCTCTCAAATTCCTAGCCTTTTTATCGATGTTACATGAATCCACTTCCTTTTACGTTCCTTTTTGCATATAATCTTTATGTTTAGTCATGCTCTTGTCCAGTCCAGGAAGTGTCCCGAGTAGATCTCAATTGATAAAATTCACGTGTTTCGTCCTTTATCATATTTCTACTGCAGACTTCCAATAACCTCCTTAATCTCCTAAAGGTTTTATTTTCCTTTCAGTCAATCAGGTTTTGTTTGTAACAGTTTATCGTTATTAATTCGGCTTAGAGCCATATCACGTTGAAACGCTGCTTCAAACACGATCACCGAAATTAAGCAATGTCGAGCCTGATCAGAATCTATATGAGCGAACGCTTGCGAATATCAGATCATGTAAGCTTGTATGTGCAGGTGGTGTAATAGATAACGGCTCAGAATTGGAAATCGGGTGCCAGGTTCCAATTACAGTCAGGTTCGTTATATTCACTTACGCGCAAATACCCTTTGGAAAGTTATGAAAATCCACCTCTTCTGCCCCAAGCTATAGGTTAATTAGTAGGAATTGTATCAATGAATCGCTAGTATCTCCAAATCTTCTTACAATCTAAAAATATTTTCTGTTTTTAAATAGCCTGCAAAAGTTTGATAAAGTTAAAAACAAACAAACAAATGAATCGTGATTCTTTTTATTTTAATATCCGACAGTTCAATTCCATTTATTGCCAAATGGTTTTCTTTTAGCATCATTAATGCTGCCCATTCACTTACGTGCTAATACCCTTGGGAAAGGTATGAATCTTCTTCTTCTGCCCCTAGCTAAGGGTAAATAGCAGAACAGACCGAGTTCTATAGCCTTGGATGGCAACTGGTCTACCGCAGTAAGAAATGGCAACTTACTGCGGCAAAAAATCTGCCTCGTCAGTCATGTATCGAAAGATACACGATCGCCTAAGTGTGTCTCCCGCATGGCACATACTGACTGAATGCTACACACTGATTTTTATAGAACTATTTCGATATCACTATGAAAAGTGTTCTTAACGGGTTTAACCCATTTTTACAGTTATATATTTTAGGTGGGGCGTAAACCATTTTAAATCATAGATAAGTATTAAAAGTTAGATACAGAAAACAACAACAACAACAACACAATCGACAGGGCAAGATATAATATCTAAAGAGAATGGGAAATAAAAATCGACAATGACAAGAAAGGTTTGACCAGAAATCAACCGTCTAATCCGTTAGGATAAGTCATAGAGGCAAACGGATATTTTCCGAGATTTAAAACCATTACTATTTGTTAGGTAAACGTTTGATGAAAGGACCTAAAAGATCGACTGAGGGATAATGAATCCTTGACAGGAGAGAAAAATAAAATATGCCAAGATTCGAACCCGTTACGGTTGGATTTGGAGAACGATGCATAATCACTAAGACAACGAGACAACAAGCGACGGTTTTGTTCTTAAAACATTAATTTGAAAAATTGCAGAAACAAATTTAACACTTCAAATGTAGTTAAAAAGAAAGATCATGAAGGAACAGTCGAATATCTCAACCAAGCAGAAAATAAAATCAGCCACGGTAAGACACGAATGAAAATAACGAAAGTCGAACTAGTAATATTATTTGAAGCCAGAAGACAAGCGATTACGCTGGTGTGGACGAGAAGTAACTCCCATGTCAGATTTAAATGTATGATAAGAAAACAAAAAAAGGTTCGACAAAGAACTGTTGAAAGTCTGACAATAATTAACCACGACGAGACACAAATTCGGAAATCTTTCATTCGATGTCAAGCGAAGATTCACTGAAGAGGACTATTTTCTAAAATGTTATTCTTTTGCTACATTAGATATTATTAGATATGTAAGTATTGAAAGGTTTGATAACGAATAAAAAGGAATAACTTTGAAATGTAGACGGTCCAACACAAAAGGGATTCGAAACGACTCAGGTGTGACTCGAAATCTGATTCAAAGTTGTCCTGATATCTAACGAGGGATAAAGGCCACAGCCCACCTTATTTTTGACATGTCAAACATTTGTTAATTATTAATCATATTCGAGAGAGTGAGAAAAATTCTTATAGTTGAATATTTAGAAGTTTGATAACAAAACAAGAATGATAACATGGAAATATGTAATTCGAGAGGAAATTAAAAAAGAAAGAAAAGAACAACCTCAATGAGATTCGAAATCGCCTCGTAATCTTTTCAAAACAGTCGCTGTGTTCATTAAGGCAGAAGGAGATGACCTAAGCGGATACTAACTCTTATCTCAATTTTGCTGAACTAGAGGTAATTAATAAAATGTTATTCTTTTTTAAAAAAAGAAAAGAAAGCATTTGTTTTGTTTTGTTTTACGGCATATCAACTTCAATGGATTATTGAATGCCGATAAAATTTTTATTGTTGATAATATTTTTTTTCAAAAATCTATTTCTGGCAATATTTTTTCTTCAAATATGTATCGCTGGTAATATATAAGTATTTCCGGTATTAAAACTTTTTTTTACACTTTCATAGCGTTTTGACCCCCGTTTGTGGGGTTAACTATTTACTCATTGTTGGGATCCTAACAGGTGCTACCACCCCGGGGACTTGAGAACACCAGCAATTAAGAGGTGATTCCACGCTCCTCAAAACCTCCTGATCAGAGGCCTTGCTGTTAGACGTAGTTTATCGTCTTACCCAGGACGCGGATGTAGTTTATCGTCATACCCAAGACGAAAAAAGAAAGTGTAAATGAAATCGACGATATAAAAGTAAAACAAAAGGGGAATTTTTTTAAAAAGCCCGAATACACAGGCGCTTTATACATTAAGCCACACAGTCGCTGAATACATGTTTTTTTTTGAATTATCAAACCATTAGGAAACTGAACAATATACAAATGGATTATAACAAAAACCAAGGGCACCTCGAGGCGGTGTAATGGTTAGCAAGCTTGTCTCGCTAGAACAATTACAACTGAGTAGTGAGTTCGATTTTCACTGGGTGTCCCATTTATTCGGCCCTGTGCCACATTCATGCCGCGCTTAGAAAATCACTATTTTGGGCACCTCGAGATACTGTAATGGTTAGAGAGCTTGTCTCGCTAGAACAATTACGACTGGGTAGTGAGTTCGATCCTCACTGGGTGCCCCCTACTTTCGGCCTTGTGCCACATCTAAGCTATGCCTGGAAAATCACTGAGGGCATCAAAGCGTGGTGTAATGGCTAGCAAGCTTGTCTCGCTAGAACAATTACGACTGAGTAGTGAGTTCGATTCTCACTGGGTGCCCCCTACTTTCGGCCTTGTGCCACATCTAAGCTATGCTTGGAAAATCACTGAGGGCATCAAAGCGTGGTGTAATAGTTAGCAAGCTTGTCTCGCTAGAACAATTACGACTGAGTAGTTCGATTCTCACTGGGTGCCCCCTACTTTCGGCCTTGTGCCACATCTAAGCTATGCTTGGAAAATCACTGAGGGCATCAAAGCGTGGTGTAATGGCTAGCAAGCTTGTCCCGCTAGAACAATTACGACTTAGTAGTGAGTTCGATTCTCACTGGGTGCCCCCTACTTTCGGCCTTGTGCCACATCTAAGCTATGCTTGGAAAATCACTGTAACAAAAAACAAAGGAATTACGAGTGAATATTGAATGAGTAATTCGTGTGTAAAAGAAAGTTATGAAAAAGCGATTCGGAACTTACAAAATTCTTATGCGCATTCATTATAGCACCTGGACGTTTCTTTAAAAAAATTAATCATCTCAAGGAAGGCAATAATGCCACTAAGACGCAAGGGGGCTACTGGTAGTGAAAGTGAATGAGAAGACTTTAGAAGGAACCAGAAACTCAATCTTAACGGGTGCTATCACTCCGGGTCAGATAGAACCTGGTGAAACCGGTAATTAAGAGATGAATCCACGCTCCTCAAAACATACCGATCTGCCAAGTGTAGGTTATTGTCATATCCAGGACGAACAAAAGTAGAAACAATGACAACACTAACTCCTAATCTACTGATTAGACATCCGACGATCTACCATCATGCGGCCGCAAATCCAGCATGCCAACCAAAATGTCAGTCCTTGTAAACTTTATTTATATCTTTTAATCGAAAGAGTATATAAATCCTAAATGAATGACAAAAGAATTATAAATGAGGAACAATGAAAATAAAAGAAACACACCAAGCATTCTCGAACTCGTAGTGCCTTATCCATTAGGCCAACCTTCCATCCCCGCCGAAAAACGTTATTAATGTTTTTGTTTTGTTTGTGTGTGTAAGGATATAAAACAAAAACGAATATAGCAAAAGGAATGTAAAGGGAGAGAGATGGAAAATACGGCAAATTCTACGAGATTCTAACTAGAAATCTTCTTATTTGAAGTCAAACACCTTATCCATTAGGACACGACGTTGCTTCGAAAATCTCAACCCTTTTAAACTTTATTGATAACATTTAAGTGCAAGGTTATCCAACATAAATGAAGGACAAAAAAACAAACAAACTGTAAATGAGGGTCAAAGATGGAAATAAATACGACTACGTTGAGTCTCGAACTCTTAAACGTCATACGTTTTCTCCATGAAGCTAAGCGGTCGAGGGCGCGATATGAAATGTTAAACTCTTTCAAATTCAATGATAACATTTAAATAGAAGTTCTTTAAACGTTAATGAATGGCAAAAGAGCGATGAATGATCAGCAAGAGTGGAAATCAAATCAAGCACGACGTGTGCCGAGCGCATATTCGAAATCAGTCGCTTTATTCATTGGGACACACAAGAGATTGAACCGATACTTAATCGGGAGTATCAAAGCGTTTAAACATTATTGCTGACATTAAATTTTAAGTTTCTCAAATATCTTAGAATGACCTAAGAATGCTAAACTTTCAACAAGACTGAAAATAAGAACAACGCCGATGACATTCGAAATCGTACTCAGGTCGTTCGCAGTCAGATGGCTTCCATTTTAGATCTCTTTTTACTAGTCAGTTATGTGCCATTCGTCATGCAGGATTAGACGATCCTGTATCTTTCGATACATGACTGACGAGGCAGATTTTTTTCCCGCAGTAGGTTGCTATTTCTTTCTGTGGTAGACCAGTTACCATCCAAGGCTATAGAACCCGGTCTGTCCTGCTATTTACCCATAGCTGGGAGGGAGAAGAAGAGGATTCATACTATTCCCAAGGGTCAGTTATGTGCCATGCGTGATTCACGCTTAGGCGACCATGTATCTTTCGATACATGACTGACGAGGTAGATTTTTTCCCACAGTAGGTTGCTATTTCTTTCTACGGTAGTAGACCAGTTGCCATCCAAGCCTATAGAACCCAATCTGTCCTGCTATTTACCCATAGCTGGGAAAAAAAGAAGAGGATTCATATTATACCCAAGGGTCAGTTAGTTAGGTGCCATGCACTATACACGCTTAGGCGATCATGTATCTTTCGATACATGACTGACGAGGCAGATTTTTTCCCATGGTAGGTTGCTATTTCTTTCTACGGTAGTAGACCAGTTGCCATCCAAGGCTATAGAACCCGGTCTGTCCTGCTATTTACCCATAGCTGAGGGGGAGAAGAAGAGGATTTATAACTTTCTCAATGATATTGGCACGTAAGTGAATGTAATTAATGGATTCGACAGGAATTCGAACTCGGCTCTCCTATTCCTGAATCCGAGCCCCTATCCATTACTCCACCGTTTGCTTTTATCCTGCTTTAATATGTGTTTACTTTTTTTTTTTTTTCTTAAATTAATGCAAACATTATTTTTAGGTTGAAACTGTTCATTTATGCATATGATCGAAAAACTTACAACGAATCCAAGATGATATAGCGTCAGTGTAAAAGATAAATGTATTTTTCTGAGATCGCCCACTACTGAAACATATATAATGATTATATCATATCTTTTCATTTTTGTTTTAACCTGACCTCCTTTCTGTATCGCCGATTTGCACCTGTCAAGAATAATAATCGTTTTTTATTGCTTTTGCTAACGGTTTGATTTTATGATAGGGTACATTGTTTATATGATCATTCATAATTCTATTCTCCATTGTTCTGTGCGAGTAATGAGGCATTTTTTTAAAAAAGATAGCAGACGATGGGGAAAAGTTCATTGATTTGAATTAATTCTTTTTCCTAGCGTCATTAGTGCAAATTTGGCAAAAATTCGACACGACTAAGAATTTTGTTAATTCGAATCTTTTCTTCAATTCTATACACCATAAACGAAACATAGACGCCTTTTTCGTTTCAATTTCTTCGTCCTATCTCTCTTTCTTTTTGTTTGCCATTTTCATTAAATATACACATCTCACTTTTACACCCCCCATGTCTATCTATCTATCTATCTATCTATCTATCTATCTATCTATCTATCTATCTATCTATCTATCTATCTACCAATTAGTCTGTTCATATATATCTATTGTATTGTCATTTAGATTGAGTCGAAACACTTGAGTTGTCAACAGGCGCTCACATCAAATTCTGACACACAGTTGATTCCATAATTTATACGCCATATTGCTTCCATTTGTTTTGCTCCTATATGTAACCTTACACAGAAACATATTCTCTCTCTCTCTCAACCCCCCATACATATATATATATATATATATATATATATATATATATATATATATATATATATATATATATATTATGCAAGTTTCATTAAAAACGACAGACAAGGTACTACGGTTAAGTTTTTTATTTAATTTTTCTTGTGTACAAACAAGAGTTTTCTTTGCTGGACAAAGGGTGTGTAAGAACTGTCCAAATGTTTTATCTTTCCGAGCGCTTTCGGCTATACCTTTAGCCATTATCAAGGATGATTTGATTTTTCAGCTTAATTGAGTGTGTGCATTATGTATATGTCTTAGTATGTAGTAGTGGCGTTTTAATTTCCAAATACGGTTAGCACGTTGTGGCTTTGTTCGTAGTTAATATTGTTATGGGTAGGCTTTTTCTTTTTTATTATTAAAGCCTCCATTATTTTTAACCTTTTAACAATATTAACTACGAACAAAGCCACAATGTGCTAACCGTATTTGGAAATTAAAACGCCACTACTACACACTAAGACATATACATAATGCCCACACTCAATTAAGCTGAAAAATCAAATCATCCTTGATAATGGCTAAAGGTATAGCCGAAAGCGCTCGGAAAAATAAAACATTTGGACAGTTCTTACACACCCTTTGTCCAACAAAGAAAGCTCTTGTTCGTACACAAGAAAAATTAAATAAAAAACTTAACCGTAGTACCTTGTCTGTCGTTTTTAATGAAACTTGCATAAAAGGAGGATTGCTGCCTAAATATACAACTATATATATATATTAGTATACAGTATGCTTTATTTATTAAATATGCGTGATTTGGGCGGCATGTATCGATCTGTTTAATATGAAGGAACAAATAGACTATCCAGAGTAATGATGCCTTAGTTCTCCACCTTGCATTTATCCGAGCGTCTACTTACCAAAAGATGTTATTTCGGATTCGCCATCAGCTGCCTTGTTGCTTTATCCTTGCAGTCTCGTCTTCAGTGTTTCAAGAGCGATTTTGATACCTAAGAAACGACCGAGAATCAAATCTACACTGCATCAGGGAACACGATTTTTTGCCAAAATGCTCTGGAACCTGTCTTAATATATATATATATATATATATATATATATATATATATGTTGAGTCTTGACTCATTGTTGAATCTCGCCTATTGCATGGAATAATAATGCAACACAAAATGTACTTAGAACAAGAATGTATTATAACAAGAAAGTGTACACAATAAGTACATATAGTATTTCTGTATATTTCTGGGAAGACGTTACTGGAGAATGTGTTGACTAGTCGCAGTCGATCAGAGTCTCTAGTTGGATCTCGTGATTCCTTCTCCCTCGTCTTCCGGTACCAACCACTATTTATATAGTTGGTAGTCACCTATGCAGATTAGGTGGATCCCACCACAACAATATATATATATATATATATATATATATATATATATTGTAATATATATATATATATATATATATATATATATATATATATATATATATATATATATATATATATTTATATGTATATATATATATATATATATATATATATATATATTTATATGTATATATATATATATATATATATATATATATATATATATTTATATGTATATATATATATATATATGTATATATATATATATATATATTACAATGTTATCCAACGTTTGTTCTTGTTCAGATAAAATTGTAGATGCTAAATACTTTTGGATTCCCGTTCTAATTGTCCAAGTTCTATATTAATGTATTCTGCCTGGGAATTTTCGATTTAAAATCAAACTGCCCCAGTAAAAAAAAATAATACTTAGCATTTTAAAAAAAACTAGCCTCGAAATTCACAGTCGTTAATTTCGTATTTTAATCCAACTCCACTTCAAAACTCCAAAACACGCGGTCGTCAAGTATTGGCTTCTTTATAACCCTTTCTTAATTATACATACATTGAAAGAGTCGATAAAAAACAAAAGCAAAAACAAAGACGTGACTGTGAGTTCTTTTCTAACGTAATCTTTATCCGCATCGTACAGAACAGGATACACAGTTTTCTTTTAACGTTACCATCAAAAAGAGATATGTGTTTGTAGTTTATTTTAATGAAAAGGGACAAGTCGCGTCTAAAGAAGCCCATCTACTAACGTACATCATGTTGCCGTTTTAACTCTTGAAGTGGTTGTGCGCATCTTGAATGAAAGTGTATTAAAAATCATACCACAAGGATTATAGGCATTCAAGGATTATAGACATTCAAGCCTTATACGTAGTCAAGGATTATAGGCAGACAAGGCATATAGACATTGAAGGCTTATAGACATTCAAGACTTATAGACATTCAAAGCTTATAGGTAGTCAAGGCTTATAGACATTCAAGGATTATAGACATTCAAGGCATATAGACATTGAAGGCTTATAGACATTCAAGACTTATAGACATTCAAAGCTTATAGGTAGTCAAGGCTTATAGACATTCAAGGATTATAGACATTTAAGGCATATAGACATTGAAGGGTTATAGACATTCAAGACTTATAGACATTCAAAGCTTATAGGCAGTCAAGGCTTATAGACATTCAAGGATTATAGACATTCAAGGCATATAGACATTGAAGGCTTATAGACATTCAAGGCTTATAGACATTCAAAGCTTATAGGTAGTCAAGGCTTATAGACATTCAAGGATTATAGATATTTAAGGCATATAGACATTGAAGGGTTATAGACATTCAAGACTTATAGACATTCAAAGCTTATAGGCAGTCAAGGCTTATAGACATTCAAGGATTATAGACATTTAAGGCATATAGACATTGAAGGGTTATAGACATTCAAGACTTATAGACATTCAAAGCTTATAGGCAGTCAAGGCTTATAGACATTCAAGGATTATAGACATTCAAGGCATATAGACATTGAAGGCTTATAGACATTCAAGGCTTATAGACATTCAAAGCTTATAGGCAGTCAAGGCTTATAGACATTCAAGGATTATAGACATTCAAGGCATATAGACATTGAAGGGTTATAGACATTCAAGACTTATAGACATTCAAAGCTTATAGGCAGTCAAGGCTTATAGACATTCAAGGCATATAGACATTCAAGGCTTATAGACATTCAAGGCATATAGACATTCAAGGATTATAGACATTCAAGACTTATAGACATTCAAAGCTTATAGGCAGTCAAGGCTTATAGACATTCAAGGATTATAGACATTTAAGGCATATAGACATTGAAGGGTTATAGACATTCAAGACTTATAGACATTCAAAGCTTATAGGCAGTCAAGGCTTATAGACATTCAAGGATTATAGACATTCAAGGCATATAGACATTGAAGGCTTATAGACATTCAAGGCTTATAGACATTCAAAGCTTATAGGTAGTCAAGGCTTATAGACATTCAAGGATTATAGGCATTTAAGGCATATAGACATTGAAGGGTTATAGACATTCAAGACTTATAGACATTCAAAGCTTATAGGCAGTCAAGGCTTATAGACATTCAAGGATTATAGACATTTAAGGCATATAGACATTGAAGGGTTATAGACATTCCAGACTTATAGACATTCAAAGCTTATAGGCAGTCAAGGCTTATAGACATTCAAGGATTATAGACATTCAAGGCATATAGACATTCAAGGCTTATAGACATTCAAGGCTTATAGACATTCAAAGCTTATAGGCAGTCAAGGCTTATAGACATTCAAGGATTATAGACATTCAAGGCATATAGACATTGAAGGGTTATAGACATTCAAGACTTATAGACATTCAAAGCTTATAGGCAGTCAAGGCTTATAGACATTCAAGGCATATAGACATTCAAGGCTTATAGACATTCAAGGCTTATAGACATTCAAGGATTATAGACATTCAAGGCATATAGACATTGAAGGCTTATAGACATTCAAGGCTTATAGACATTCAAAGCTTATAGGCAGTCAAGGCTTATAGACATTCAAGGATTATAGACATTCAAGGCATATAGACATTGAAGGGTTATAGACATTCAAGACTTATAGACATTCAAAGCTTATAGGCAGTCAAGGCTTATAGACATTCAAGGCATATAGACATTCAAGGCTTATAGACATTCAAGGCATATAGACATTCAAGGATTATAGACATTCAAGACTTATAGACATTCAAAGCTTATAGGCAGTCAAGGCTTATAGACATTCAAGGATTATAGACATTTAAGGCATATAGACATTGAAGGGTTATAGACATTCAAGACTTATAGACATTCAAAGCTTATAGGCAGTCAAGGCTTATAGACATTCAAGGATTATAGACATTCAAGGCATATAGACATTGAAGGCTTATAGACATTCAAGGCTTATAGACATTCAAAGCTTATAGGTAGTCAAGGCTTATAGACATTCAAGGATTATAGACATTTAAGGCATATAGACATTGAAGGGTTATAGACATTCAAGACTTATAGACATTCAAAGCTTATAGGCAGTCAAGGCTTATAGACATTCAAGGATAATAGACATTTAAGGCATATAGACATTGAAGGGTTATAGACATTCAAGACTTATAGACATTCAAAGCTTATAGGCAGTCAAGGCTTATAGACATTCAAGGATTATAGACATTCAAGGCATATAGACATTCAAGGCTTATAGTCATTCAAGGCTTATAGACATTCAAAGCTTATAGGCAGTCAAGGCTTATAGACATTCAAGGATTATAGACATTCAAGGCATATAGACATTGAAGGGTTATAGACATTCAAGACTTATAGACATTCAAAGCTTATAGGCAGTCAAGGCTTATAGACATTCAAGGCATATAGACATTTAAGGCATATAGACATTGAAGGGTTATAGACATTCAAGACTTATAGACATTCAAAGCTTATAGGTAGTCAAGGCTTATAGACATTCAAGGATTATAGACATTTAAGGCATATAGACATTGAAGGGTTATAGACATTCAAGACTTATAGACATTCAAAGCTTATAGGTAGTCAAGGCTTATAGACATTCAAGGATTATAGACATTTAAGGCATATAGACATTGAAGCGTTATAGACATTCAAGACTTATAGACATTCAAAGCTTATAGGCAGTCAAGGCTTATAGACATTCAAGGATTATAGACATTTAAGGCATATAGACATTGAAGGGTTATAGACATTCAAGACTTATAGACATTCAAAGCTTATAGGCAGTCAAGGCTTATAGACATTCAAGGATTATAGACATTCAAGGCATATAGACATTGAAGGCTTATAGACATTCAAGGCTTATAGACATTCAAAGCTTATAGGCAGTCAAGGCTTATAGACATTCAAGGATTATAGACATTCAAAGCTTATAGGCAGTCAAGGCTTATAGACATTCAAGGCATATAGACATTCAAGGCTTATAGACCTTCAAGGCATATAGACATTCAAGGATTATAGACATTCAAGACTTATAGACATTCAAAGCTTATAGGCAGTCAAGGCTTATAGACATTCAAGGATTATAGACATTCAAGGCATATAGACATTCAAGGATTATAGACATTCAAGACTTATAGACATTCAAAGCTTATAGGCAGTCAAGGCTTATAGACATTCAAGGATTATAGACATTCAAGGCATATAGACATTGAAGGTTTATAGACATTCAAGACTTATGGACATTCAAAGCTTATAGGCAGTCAAGGCTTATAGACATTCAAGGATTATAGACATTCAAGGCATATAGACATTGAAGGCTTATAGACATTGAAGGCTTATAGACATTCAAAGCTTATAGGCAGTCAAGGCTTATAGACATTCAAGGCATATAGACATTCAAGGATTATAGACATTCAAGGCATATAGACATTCAAGGATTATAGACATTCAAGACTTATAGACATTCAAAGCTTATAGGCAGTCAAGGCTTATAGACATTCAAGGATTATAGACATTTAAGGCATATAGACATTGAAGGGTTATAGACATTCAAGACTTATAGACATTCAAAGCTTATAGGCAGTCAAGGCTTATAGACATTCAAGGATTATAGACATTCAAGGCTTATAGACATTCAAGGCTTATAGACATTCAAGACTTATAGACATTCAAAGCTTATAGACATTCAAGGCATATAGACACTCGAGGCTTATAGACATTCAAGGCTTATAAACATTCAAGGCATATAGATATTCAAGACCTATAGACATTCAAGGCATATAGACAGTCGAGGCATATAGACATTCATAGCTTATAGAAATTCAAGGCATTTAGACATTCAAGTCTTATAGGCAGTCAAGGACTATAGACAGTGAGGTCTTACTGACAGACAATAGTTATAGACACTCTAGGCATATAGACATTCAAAGTTTATAGACATACAAGGATTATAGACATTCAAGGCTTATCGGCAGTCAAGGATTATAGACAATATTACAGTAATATTATCGAGAAAATTAAATATAATTATTAAAAACAGTAAACAGAGTTTTCGTATGCAATTTGCTTTATTTATGAAATATACATGATCTGATCGGCATGTATCGATCTGTTTAATATTAAGGAACACATAAACTACCCAGAGTAATGACTCTGTAGTTATTTATCTGAGCGTCTAGTTACCAAAAGAGTTTATTTCGGGATCGCCATCAGCTGCCTCGTTACATTATCCTTGGAGTCTCGTCTTCAGCGTTTTAGGAGCGATTTTAATACATAAGAAACAACCTAGAATCATATCTAGACTGCAGCAGGGAAGACGAAACTCTGCCAAAATGCCCTGGAACCAGTCTGAAAGAATGTATTCGCACGGTTATTATGATTGAAACGCTTACACAAGCTCACCCAACGGCATATCACTGCTTTCTGAGGCGCCTCATGACAGGGTATCTTTTCAACATTATACAGTAAGGTTTTAGTCAACAAATAAGGCCGCTTTATCGATTTCCGAGAGAGATAATCAGGTTGGATACGGTCCGACACACTCCATATTTCTTTCTCTAAGGGATTCGTCTCTTGATTTGAACGTGATTTCAATCGTCGTGTGGTAGATGAGATCAGTCCTCAATGTCCAGACATCTTCCCTTTCCAAACACCCTCTATAGTCTACTGTCCCTCTGTAGTCCAGTATTGACCTAACTGACCAGAAGCAAATAGTTAGGCATTTATTGAACAAACAAATGTTCATCAACGCAAAATTCAAAAAAAGCAAACAAAAAAAACGAGAGAAAAAAAAGACAGAATATCGTCCATGTTAATTTACGAAAGCATTTGTAAAATGGAGAACGTCTCTCTGTAAATAAGAAACGACAAATATTAATTTCAAACTTGAAGAATTTAATGATTTCTTTGTTAAGAAGGAAGGCATCAAGTTGCCATAAGAAAGAATTTTGGCTTCTTATCAAGGAAATCCATTTAGTGTTTTTATAAATTATGTGAAGGATTTTGTTCAGCAAACAAGAATTTGCTTTGTTTGCTTAATTGAATAGAAAATGGAGAGACAAATCTATTGTGTTACAAAAACGGACTTAAGCAAAAGTAAAAGTCTCTAGTCGATTTCAGTTCCCATTAATTATGATGTGACCTGTATACGCACGCCCCCCCCATATATATATATATATATATATATATATATATATGTGTGTGTGTGTGTGTGTGTGTGTGTGTGTGTGTGTGTGTGTGTGTGTGTGAATGTCGTTCTTTCTTTCTCGTAGACCATTTTAAGATACTTTCTACATCGGAGTTGATATTCCCGATTATTTGAATATTTATGTAATTGTCAGAATTTCACTTAAACCTTAGCTAATGTTTTTCTTTCTACAACTGAATAAACAACTGAAGGCGGAGATAATTTTTTCCCCATTTTTCATTGTCAAAATTTCAACCTATAATGAAACTGTTGGTTTTCACAGTTGAAAAAAAAACAAAAAAACATTGAACATCATTTCAACAGACCGCAGCAAAAAACTTTACAGATACCTTGATAAATCGAAGTCTAGATACAATGTAGTAAAATACTGCAGTCGTTAACCAAGTATATTCTTTGTAGATTTCTCATAAGAAATTGTTTTTAAAGATTATCCGCGCCCTTTTCTTCGTGACTTTTCTGATATTTATCATGGCTGCTTATCAATTTGTCTCTATTGTCGATGTTTAGTGTTGAAAGTTTGTTTGCTTCGTTTGTTGGACAACCTTTTATCATGCCACCAATTATGAGGATCCCACTTAACCTTCTCGTTAAGAAAATAGCCCGAGACGTGCTAGGCAAACAGTAAATACAGAGATAAATAAAACCCACGATACACACATTTTATGAGTATATACATAAATAATAATAATAGCTGGCCACTCGTATTCGAGTATATCCGTCTATTGGTCGGCTAGCCAATCCCTATTGTAGATGCTCGCTCAGGCACATTTGTGTTTGTTCAACACCCACAGAGTCCACCGGCGGTTTATACTGCAACTAGGCTGAGCAGACCATAGTTACAGTTTCTGGGAGAGAGCGCGTTATCTAGCGTGATCAACAATCTGAACAAGGCTAGCACAATCGAACCCTCGGTCACGATGACTCGTGACTTCGTGCTAGCACAGTTATCAACGATCCCCAAAGTTCCGTCTATCCAATTTAACTTACAAGGATTGGGTCAACCCGTGGCATGGTTTTCAGGCGCGTTCCAAAGGTGCCTCATGCTGGAATCGACCCCACCAGACTGATAAATCAATCGTGGTGGGATTTAAATCCGGGTCACATGGTCAGAAAGCGAATTCTCTAACTACGCGATACATACATACATACGTATATATACATATATATATATATATATATATATATATATATATATATAATAATTATACTAATAATTATACTCGGTTGGTAAAAAACTCAGATGGCACAATTTGCAAGCATATCAAAACAAATTCATATTCGAGGAAAAATTTCGAAAAAAGAAAGAACTAGAAACATTTATTTTATTATATATATATATATATATATATATATATATATATATATATATATATATATATATATATATATAAAACTTATAGAAGATATAGTGGGCTGACACAAAACGATTTTAACCTGTTCTCTTTCTAGCTGAATAACCCAAAGGGATTTTCAGTGATTCTTACGGCAAATCGTGTCACCATAGCTAAACGTCTTATCTGAAAACCTGGAAAAAAGAAACTTAATTAGTTTAATGATTCTTTTAGATATTAACATTTTGTAGGCTGGACAATTATCCCATGCTGTTACACGAGTTGTAGAATTTTGCTGTTACACACGTCATATACACACACACACACATATATATATATATATATATATATATATATACATATATATATATATATATATATATATATATGTATGTGTGTGTGTGTGTGTGTGTGTGTGTGCGTGTGTGTGTGTGTGTGTGGATAGAAACTAAATAACGAGTTATTAACAACTGGTCATTCGTGCGATAGCCTGCGTATATCGGTAAGCAAAATTTGGGCACCTCGGCGTGGTGAAATAGTTAGCAAGCTTGTTTGGCTAGAACAATTACGACCAAGTAATTAGTTCGATCCTCACTGGGTGCTTCATACTTTCGGCCTTGTGCCACATCTAAGCAGCGCTTTGAAAATTACTATATCGGTATGCAAAGTTATGGTGTAAACGAACCAGTGCTCC
Organism: Acanthosepion esculentum; assembly: GCA_964036315.1. Lineage (NCBI taxonomy): Eukaryota > Metazoa > Mollusca > Cephalopoda > Sepiida > Sepiidae > Acanthosepion > Acanthosepion esculentum. Next base: position 51,917,143 of record OZ038493.1, read on the forward strand.
ATGCAGTTAAACAGAGCTTTAAAATATATTAATAAATACATCTATACCTAAGCTCTATAAGTCTACCATTCGACCTTGCATGGAGTATTGCTGCCATTTATGGTCTGGGGCCCCTGCGTGTTGCCTCGGGGTTCTTGATAAGATCCAGAGACGGATATGCAATGTGATTGGCCCTGATCTGTCATCTCGTCTGCAGTCGCTCTCTCACAGACGCAATGTTGCATCACTCTGCCTTTTCTACAAGTACTTCCACGGTAATTGCTCTGAGGAGTTGCTTTCACTTGTCCCTAAGCCTCGTGAATTCAAGCGTCCTACGAGGCTGGCATCCCGTTCCCACCCCTTCACCGTTGAAGCTGTTAGGTGTAGACGTCTTTTCTACTCCAATAGCTTCATGTCTCGCACATCTCGCCTATGGAACTCCCTTCCCTATTACTGTTTCCCTGACAAATACAATCTCCAACGGTTTAAGTGTAGTGTCAATTGTCATCTCCAGTTGCCTTGATCTATCCACTTCCTGACATCTTCCATTCCTATCTGCTCTCGCTCTATATCTCCCGCAACCTCCCCACCTCGATCGGCCCTCCGTCCTTCTCTTTCTCCACAACCCTTCCTTTACCACTCCTATCTGCTCTTCCTCCAACCCTTCTGTAACCCCTTGCGTGATAGTGGCCACCGGCCTTGCTCGGGGTGATACGCTTAAAAAAAAAAAAAAAAAAAAAAGAAAAAAGAAGCTTATCGTGCAACTCATAGTTTCATGATTTTACAACTCGTCAGGAACAAATGTTAAATAAACCACTTAATACACTTGTAGATAGTCTATGTATAAATATGTTCATATCTATCTACAAGTTTCGCGTTGAGATAATTTTGTTGGCTCAAGACGACATCAGGGAAGGCGGTGGCTGTATTACCATAGAGATTGAACGTTATTTCCATAACCTATATTTCTTTACTTTGTTATAGATATGGCAAAATAACACCTGATATGAAATACACACAAAGCAGAGGTGTGTCAAGCGAAAAAAAAATATCTCCATTCATATTTATTGAAGTTTACAGGAACCAAACAGTGGATGCGATCTCAGTTAGATGGTGGTTAATGCGTTTCACTGGAAATGCAAGATTTGTTCATCGCTGGCAGAAATACATAGCGACGCAAATGTGGTGTTTTGGCGCTGAAAACTTGTCCCGCGGCCATATTGTACACCCTGTTTCTGTTATAGTTTACGTGGAAGTAAACAGTAAGAGGTGGAGTAATGAATAGCGGCTCGGATTGAGGAATCGGAGAGCCGAGTTCGAATTCTAGTTGAATCCATTACATACTACGTGCTAATACTCTTGGGAAAGGTGTGAATTCTCTTCTCCTCCTCCAGCTATGGGTAAATAGCAGGACAGACCGGGTTCTATAGCCTTGGATGGCAACTGGTCTACCGCAGAAATTAATGGCAACCTACTGTGGGGAAAATAAATCTGCCTCGTCAGTCATGTATCGAAAGATACATGATCATCTAAGCGTCTATCTGTCTATCGCATTTATGTATATATCTCTAGGTAACCCTATCTATCTATCTATCTATCTATCTATCTATCTATCTCAGTCTGTTAATTATCTATCTATCTATCTATCTATCTATCTATCTATCTATCTATCTATCCCAGTCTGTTCATATCTATCTATCTATCTATTCCTTCCAACAGATCTCACCTTAACTCCGCGTAACCCTTTTCATGTTTGTTATTATTATTATTTTATGTTATTTGTTCTTGTCAGTCACCATTTGTTTACAAACAATGGACCCTCATTCGGCTTTCCAAGTCCTGGAGCACAAACTATATCGCCTCAGAATTTTTGTTGATTGACGGAGACAGTCCAAAACCTCTGATCCTATATCACTAAATATTGGCCTTGGACGATTAGTGTGAGTGTTTAGGGCCCGCCTTTCTTCATCCATTACACATCTTTTTTGTTCGCTGACCCTGATCTTTTTCAGTCTGACCTCCCCTTCTCTTTTCGTTGACTTTGATATTTACCCTAGCGTTAGTTAAGGTTCATAGACAGCGGTCAGTCATTTGTCGTTTTTAAGTACCCTCTCTAAGCAAACATTAAGCGTCACAGCATTCATTCCCAGTTTCAACACCAGTCTGTATGCCATATTCAAAATGAAACACATCCTTGCATCTTATTTTCTTGTTTGACTATGGGATACATTTCCTCGGTGCTTGTCTCACTCTACCTCCAGTCTTTTTTCTTTTGTTTGTGGCCTCTTCATTTTTGCCTTCTTTTTATTTCTTTGCTTCTTTTCTCTCCCAGTCTATAACTTATTCTCTGTCACGTTCACGTTCTTTCTTTCTGTCTTTCTTTTTTCTCTTACTCTGTTCTTTCTTTCTTCTTTCATTTTACGTGTTCTTTCTTTCTTTCTTTCTTTCTTTCTTTTCATTTCACGTGTCCTTTCTTTCTTTCTTTCTTTCATTTAACGTTTCCTTTCTTTCTTTCTTTCTTTCTTTCTTTTCTTTCGTCCTTTTTTTCTTTCTTTCTTTTTTCTTTCTTTTCTTCTATCATTTCACGTGTTCTTTCTTTCAATCTGTTCTCCCTTCCTTTCTTTTAATTTATTCTTTCTTTCTTTCAATCTGCTCTTTCTTTCTTTCTTTCTTTTGATCTGTTCTTTCTTTCTTTCTTTCTTTCTTTCTTTCAATCTGTCCTTTCTTTCTTTTAATCTGTTCTTTCTTTCTTTCTTTCTTTCTTTCAATCTGTTCTTTATTTCTTTTTTTTTAATCTGTCCTTTCTTTCTCTCTCTCTTTCTTACCATTATCCATTTATTGTACCGTACTCAAGCGACAAAGTACATTTCGTTGAACATGCCGCCTATTTTTAAGTCCCGTCCTAATATGCGGCATATTCACATAACCAGATGAAAAAGGCAATTGGAAAACAGATTTTCCTCCAATGAAGTGAGTGTAGCTTTGAGGCTAATTAACTCAATTTGATTTCCTCATATATAAAGCAAACGTCAAAACTAACATACTTGACTTGATATTTCCCCTTCAAAACCCCGGATTTCCGTCTTTTACTCAATTAGTTTTTATCTATGTGTGTCGGGAAATAAAGGGAACACAGAGTCCTGAGTCTTTTCATGTTCGTCGTTTGCAAATAAAAGAGGTTAAGGTCTTCTGAGGGCGAAACTAGAAATAAAGACTCCATTTTTGGGTTGAGTCAATTTTTGTCCATTCGTTTCTATTGCCAAATAAACAGCTGAAGTGAAGGAAGAATAATTTACATCTATATATATAAAGTTGTAGTCTCTGTTTGTCTGTTTCTTTGTTATCGAACTCCGCCTAGAATTTTGGAAACAGAACCCCATAACCATATATATTCTGAAACTAATTTACCCAGAGTACTTGGATAGATATATTTCATTTTGATCAAAGCGGGCACGGGGGTACAAACATACCACTGAAAATTTTTTCTCTTTGATATAAATTAAATTTAAATTTGAAAAAGGGAATGACTCTTAGGGTACTTGGATAAGTATATTTCATTTTGATCAACGAGGGACCCAAGAGAGTGGATGGTTGGCACCCCCACTGAAATATATTTTTCCCTTTGATTTAAATGAAATTTAAATTTGAACAAAGGAATGATTACTATCCAAAATATAGAAGGAGAAAGCCAGAAGATGCAGGTCACATCGGCAAGATCAAAATGAGATAATATGGACGTCATGTTGAGCGAGATATCAACAATCAGTGGGTAGTCCCTTACAATACACATTTGTTGTGACAATTCAACTGTCATATCAATGTTAAAATCGGCTCATCAATTCATTCAATCAAGTATTGCATCAAATTCATATCAAAGGTGTCAGATCAATCTGTTTTTACACAGACCCCCCCACTGAAATTTTTTTCCCTTTGATTTAAATGAAATTTAAATTTAAGCAAGGGAATGACTCCTATCCAAAATATAGGAGAAAGCCAGAAGATTGAGGTCACATCGGCAAGATCATTGATTAATATTGAAATGCATTATTTTTTTTCTAAAAATTATAACAATGATTTAAAATCAATCACCATTTTCTTACAAATAAAAAATGTGTGACACACAGGAAGTCTCAATAAAGTGGCAAAAAGACAATATTTTCAGGAGTATATATATTTACAAAATTATTTTGCCCTATAAAAGTCGCACTTTAAAAAAATCCATGACCATCACAGTTTCTCTGCGTTATATACGGTGAAAGTAGGCTTAAGCTTCTCATCTACGAATCTTGGTCAGTTGCGTTCCGGGTAAGGGAGAGAAAACCTCTTTCAATTTGACTTTAGAAACATATCTAGGTCACAAATTACAATAAGTTTACCTGAATTAGTATATAGCGATGTCGTTTCTGTATATTGCAATTAATTGATTTCTTAATCAAAAACTATTTCTTATTACTAAATCCATTATTATATTAATCGCTACAGGTGTTTGAAAAATATCCATGTCATTTTTTATTAACTCGAAAGTCTTATTAAAAGCATGTTTCTCCCTGTTATGAAACAAAGCAAAAATGGACGTTTCCGCAAACAAGTGCACCCACTAAACATAATGCTTATGATAATTTAGGTTGAAATTTGTAATCCCCCCCCCACAAATCCACTGTTATCGCTCTTTCCAGTACTAATGGGTGGGGGTTCCATCATAACCTTTTATTTGAAGTAGAGTTGAATGTTAACATTTTGATTATGGCATTATTTTCTCTTTGAGTTACATGAGATATCCATTTTAGCTGTTGCTGCTGCTGAAACTCCTTATGTGATGTTGCTTCTGTTATTTGATACAGTTCTTTGTTTGCGATTATGTAGCGCCAGTTCACAAGTTTCGAAGAAGTGTGGTTTCCACAAGGCCCATAGGCGTCACTCGCTCAAAGCCACTCTCAACCACTGATCTTACAAAAGCGGTTCTATACAGCTGACAGTTTAGATATTTCTGAACGGGTTTGGTGCTATGCATAGCATTTTTTTTAAAGAGCCCTGTGTAATCGAACTTGCATATGGGTGCTATGCATAGCACCCATATGCAAGTTCGATTACACAGGGCTCTTTAAAAAAAATGATTCGAGTTATCAGCCTAATGTTTTGGTTTTGTGGCAATTTTCAGGATTTGGGTGAGGCTACCTCTCGTGTAGTTAATTCTATGTTCAATTTCATTATCTCCGATCTCTAAATTTGTTGTAAACGATCTTTACATCGATTTGTTTGAAGTGTTTAGTATTTAGTAGGTCCACATCCTGAATTTTTATGATGGATTCAGGGTAAGTGCTATCAGCACTTTCATTCCAATTCCAGGTCAGATTTTCTGCTTTGGAAAGGTTTATCTTGAGACCTATTTCTTTATACACACACATATATACACACACACACGAATACATACACACATACCGTCCCAAAAAACATCCAGAAATACTACATCCGAGATTCACTAAAGAGTTCATTATCGATAGTATAGACCTAATTCTAAACAATAACACCTTTGAATTTGACAACAAAAACTATATCCAAATCCTGGGTACTGCAATGGGAACAAAAATAGCACCAACATATGCCACCCTAACATCAGCTTACCTAGAAGAAAACCTCTATGAAGGGATAGAACAAATATATGGGGAAAATATAAAAACCCAATTCACTAAATCTTGGAAAAGATACTTAGATAATTGCTTCATTTTCTGGAAATACTCATGGGGTGATATTAACCAATTCCACACTCTACTTCAAAACTTACACCCAAAAATCAAATTCACGCAAGAATATAATTTTAACGAATTACCATTTTTAGATATACTCATTAGAAATAAAAAAACAACCAAATAATCACAGATATCTACCACAAACCTACAGACATCCAACAATATCTTCATTTCAAGAGCCACCACCCAAAAAGCTGCCTAAAATCCACCCCCATTCTCTAGCACGTAGGGTTTGTACTATAGTGACTGATAAACACAACCGAAAAATCCACCTAGAAGAACTACATAAAAATCTAAAAAAAAACGAGGCTACTCCACAACACTAATAAACAAAGGTTTTGAACACGCAAAAAAATTCCTTTAGACCAACTTAGAAATAAAAAGAAACGTAACGTCGAACAAACTCTAGCATATGTCTCAACATGCAACAAAAACAATCCAGAACTATTCACAGAAATTATAAAAAATCTAGACCTACTTAGCAAGAATAATAAACTGAAAAATATACTAAAAACCACCAAAATAATTAAAAGCAAACGCCAATCTAAAAATCTAAAGCACATATTAACCTCATCCAAATTTAACCAACACACAATACAGGGAGTCACAAAATGCAACAAAAAAGATGTGGGGTTTGTAACATTATTATAGAAGGAAACTCCTACACTTTTGAAAACCTCAAAACGACATTCATAATAAATATAAACCTAAACTACAACTCAAAAATGTAATTTATGTACCCAAATGCACAAAATGCAAGAAGTCATATATAGGTATCAGTCAACAACTGAACAACAAGGTCTCCCTACACGAAAGCAACATAAAATTACGAGACAACAGAAAATTTTTTTTATCACAATACATCTTCAAATGTAACCAGGGTAAATTTAAAATTATGCCAATATATCAAACAGACAATTATTCTTACCTACAAATACAAAAAAAACTTCATATACAAATTTAAACCAGAACTAAATAGATCATAAACCCACACGCAAAAGCACACAACATGCACACATAATGGCCAAATACAGCGATCAAACCACTCACATACATGCACGCACGCTCACATCCACGTATCTGTGGAGCATGAATATATATATATATACTCACATATTGACAAAAGCAGGGGAACTACTCACGGGAAAACACACAAACCCCACACAACTCAGGAAGTATGTGTGTATGTATGTACGTATATATGTTTGTATGTATGTGTATGTGTGTATACTGATTCCATGTAACTTGGGAAGTATGTGTATCTACGTATGTATGTATGTATGTATGTATGTATGTATGTATTTATGTGTGTATGTGTATGTACTGATTCTTTGTAATGGGACGGTACGTGTGTGTGTGTGTTTGTGTGTGTATGTGTGTGTGTATGTTTGTGTGTGTGTAAAAATGTGTTTACTAATTCCCCGTAGTGAGACAGTGTATATGTAGAGAGAGGGAATATACACGCATGCTGACAGAAACACACGAAAATGGAAATAGATCTAAGAACAAACAGGGATCATTAAAAGATAAGAATGCCGATAACTACTTCATCATTTCTCGGACCAATCTTAATTGTTTTATAACCCTTCACGCAGAACTTTTCACTGCCAGTTCAAGAAAGACATTTGGGTCACTAACACAAACTAAAGATGATGTCTTATATCGAGAATATTTAACATCGGAAAACATAAAGGAGAAAAATTAATTATTTTTAATAATATGTGGAAATCTCCACCCTTTGCCTGATGACGGTCACGAGACCGGAAACACGTGTAGCAAAATTATGGAAAATAAAGCATAATATTTTTTAGAAAAACATCCACATTACAGCCAAAAACGTTTGCAGTTTCTCTCTTCTTTTTAATATATATATATATTAATGTATATTTGGGTAGCAGCTTTTCTTTTAAATATGTTTCGTTGAACATTACAGACAAGGGAAATTTAATAAATTTTTCATTAAGTTTTTCCAGCATTCTTACATTTTTATGTATGTATGTATGTATGTATGTTTGTATGTATGTATGAATTGGGATCAAATATGGATAACATACGCATGACAAACCAAGAAAATGTTAGGATGAGGAACAAATAGGAAACGTTTATAGATTTAACATGTTTCGCTTTTTATATAAACTTCATCAGAAAATGACATTGTGGAGAAAAGAAAATTCTCGTATTTCTTAACTGAGGATGGCGGGACGGAAGGATTGAGGTACTTACTGGAACCGTACAGGGAGCCGGACATTTTGACTTATTTTTTATTACTATAAACATTATACTTAGTGAGTACGGACATCAGTTTTTTTTTTTCATAACAATGAAATTAATAATTATCGGTTTAGAGGGAGGTACATTTTCTTAAAGAAATATATATATATGTGTTTGTCTGTGTACAGTTTAACCTGTTCCCCGCCAAAAAACCAAGAGATGTCAATTCAAACACGGTTAGCCACCAGATACAGAGTTTGTGATTTTTGTCATGTCAGCAGACACACACACATACATATAGGAGGCACGGTGGATTAGCGGCCATATTGTACATCCTGTTTCTGTTATAGTTTACGTGGAAATAAATAGTAAGCGGTGGAGTAATGAATAGCGGCTCGGATTGAGGAATTGGAGAGCCGAGTTCGAATTCCAGTCGAATCCATTACATTCACTTAAGTGCTAATACCCTTGGGAAAGGTATTAATCTTCTTCTCCCTCAAGCTATGGATAAATATCAAGACAGACTGGGTTCTTGGGTGGCAACTGGTCTAGGAGAAGGACAATTCTGAATTCAAAACGTGTGGAGGATCGTTTGGGGAACTTGTGGCACGTAGTGCACCGGGTCTCTGTATTCGGCCCTTCAAAAAGTGTGGATGGTTCTGCATAAAACCTTTACCACTATAATCAAATCATATGTGCTAGTGTCTGGCTGTCGGTTCCTAGAAACTGAGCTGCTTGACGAATACGATGGGAGAGTCCAACCCATATATATATATATATATATATATATATATATATATATATATATATATATATATATATATATATATATATATATATATATATATATACTAGGCTACCCGTGACCTATTGGGTCACTGACGGTTCAGGTTATAAAATAATGAAGTTGATTTCAACATCAAAATAATTGTCTGTCTGTTTGAAGAAAGTTGAAACAACAATACTTACTGTATAAACAAGTCGTATTTTTAAATCTTATTCACTTAAAATATTTTTTTAAATCAGATTAGCTTAAAAATATTTTTTAATATGCCAAAAAAATATTTTAAAATCATATTCACTTGAAAATATTTTTTTAAATATGGCAAAAAATATTTTTTAAATATTTAAATAATTGTCTGTTTAAAGAAAACTGAAATATAAATAAGGATTTTTTATTGATTCAACAATTTCTGACAGTACACTAAAGATTTTTTGTCAAGAATCAATAGTTATTTTACTCAAAAATATTTGGTAAACTTTGATGATATATATAAATGTCATATGCCCTAACTCATGACAAATATCTACGTATAGCGAGTTTATGAGGGGGACAGAAAATGTGCATCTTAGGTCGTACTGTAGGCCAATAAAGTTAAATGAAATGCATTTAAATTAGTATATTTTGACATTACCGGAAAATGCCCTTTATCAATGCAATGCGACGAAAGACTCAAATCTCTAGAAGCTATTATACAAAATAAACAGCTCAGATTCAATAAAATATCATCCATCACAGGAGACGGTATCTTGAAGTGTATATGATATATTTAGTGTTCGCATCTATTATATTAGAATGAGAAAAATACAAATAAATAAAAAAAACTATAATAATAATAAATAAATAAATGAATGGCATTCATTTTGTGAAGCCTTGTTCCCAATAACCGTTACACATGAGGTTCCGTTAGACTATTTCAAACTTACAGCATCCCGAAGAATACCAGAATATAGATAAAAGAATTCTAACTGCAATACAGACACCTAATTGTTCTTCATAATGACTGCGATGGTCGAAAGTATTTGAACAAAACCATAACAAAATATGAACTTCGGAAGTTTATTCATAAATTCGAGTAAAATAAAAAATTAAAAAAAAAACAGACCTTGTCGTTTCTTTTTAGTTAAATGTGTTTGTATCCACACACATACACACACACATACAGACACACACACGCACGCACGCACGCACACACACACACACACACACACACACACACACACACACACACATATATATATATATATATATATATATATATATATATATATATATATATATATATATATAAATCATCTCTGCCTTGAGCCAACGGCTTAGGAGTAGATTCTCCGACTGACGCCAATTCAGCCGGGCTTCGATTCTAGCTAGAGGTAACGGGATGTCTAGTCACACTGATGAGCTGTGATACAGTGAAACAGTCTGTCTGTAGGTGACAATATATATGCTCCTGAAATAAAATTATTTCGGTTGAGCTCTCAGGGGAAGAAGTGTGAGTTTTTAAACAGTGATTATTACTGCTACTAATGCAATACTCTTCGATAAAACAAATCGAGTTCTCTCAGACACTAGCGGGTTAAATGACATACGCTTAAATTCAGCTTCATTCCTGCCGTGCGGCAACGACTAACGCCAGTTCAGGTGAATTTCGATCCTAGCTAGAGGCAACCGGACGTCTATCCACACTGATGAGCTGTGATACAATGAAACATTCTCTCTGACAATATATATATATTTTTTACATGAAATTTCGAGAAAGTAAATTTATGTAGAAAATTTTTTATTTGTTAAAAGCAGGACTCCTTGGACAATGTAAATAATCATTTTTTTTTCAAAGTACAACTCATTTTCCGAAAATCTGCTTCGAATCTTAAAAAAAATGCATTAAAACTATGACATTTTTTAATTAGAAAAGCTTTTTAATTGCATTTATAAATGAGATTTATTAAGGACACTATTGTCTTAAGAACAAATTTTTTTCGATCTATAATGAATTTTTACAAGAATTGTTTTCATTTTTTTTAATTATAATAATTTATAATATTATAAATTTGGCATTACTTCAAACCAGTTAGGTGATATTGTTAGGTGAAAACTATATTTACGAATCAGAAATTGAAAACCTCAATAAAAGTAGTTTACACCCAATATTTAAAAAAACGAAATTATGTATATAAAATAATACGTAACGTGCTCCTGTTGGAAAGTATGGTCGACCATACACGACATTATCAGAAAATAAGACCGATGACTATAGTAAATTAAAAGTAAACATTCTTTAAATTTGTCAAAATATGTCCAAACTAGCCGATTTTAAATGATTTCCTGAAAGCGACCAAAAAGATTCCAATCAATATAATTTCTATTTGAAATAAACCAGAATATTTTGCTTCATGGAAATATAAAATTTAATCATTTAGCTTTCAATTAAAGCTAAAAAGAAAGCTTCAAGAATGCTTTTCAATTTTTAAGAATTCATTTCAAACGTTAGGTATCGAAACTTAGAAAAAATTAGTAGCGGTACCTACATTATAGCTATTTATATCTAAAAAGGGACTCAGATTTTAATTCTATTAAAATTCAGGCTGTTGTAAAGCGATACACTCGGGTATAAAAATAAGTTCAAGCGGGTAGGTGACGTATTGAAGGTGTACCAACCCCGGGTGGGCGGTGGTAAATTACAGCTAAAAAGGGTTGTTATGGGGTGGATAAAAGGGGAGGTATCACAACGTGAGGACAGGTGAGATGATATTCATGACAGGGTCTAAGGCAAGTGAAAAATGACTTCTGCTGGGTCACTGGGTACATGAAATTAGTAATCGCCTTTTCTCTCTGTATTGTTCCGATAAAAACAGCCGGACAATATAACGAGGTCAAGAATTGGTAGGTGGTCCCGAGTCAACTGCTCAGTATTTCAGAGAGCCATGAGAAACACGCGCGTATATGAGAAAAAACAACAAACAAACAAAAACCTGGTCTGTCCCATCCCACTGATGCGTAGCTCTTATTACAAGAGCTCAAACAAAGAAATCATAACATTGGTAAATAAAAGGAAATATATACAAAATCTCTCTCTCTCTCTTTATATATATATATATATATATATATATATATATATATATCTATCTATATATATATATATATATATATATATATATATATATATATATATATATATATATATATATATATATATATAAGATGTACACATACGGAGAACAGATCGAGACACTGATGTCAATGACATATTTTACAAAGATAATCTAATACCTACCTCTAATGACAGACTGATGCGCCAATCGTGAAAACTGGCTGTCAAAATCTTGACCTTTGTCAAGTCTTCAGCAGAAACAAAAAAAGTCCGAGGTCAACCGAATAATGTCCACCACAAACGCATACATAAACAAGCATACATTACCCATATATATATATATATATATATATATATCCAGGTAAGATGAGAAAGAATAGCGTATAATTCCAATGTAACGATTTTGACATGTTTTCGGTGTAATATCCTCATATACATACATACACACACACACACACACACACATATATACATATATATATATATATATATATATATATATATATATATATATATATATATATATATATAATATGGAGAAAACAACTGAAAAGTTGCAAATTAAAAAAAATTTGAATGTTTTTTTGTGAAAGTATTTATTTATATTTTTTATATATATATATATTTGATATTTCAGATCTGCCCCGATCTTTCGTCAGAAATAAATTAAATAACTTTTTTTTCTTTAATTTTTTTTTTTAAGCAAACGTATTTATTGAACAAAGTAACTAATAATAACAAAACAAAAGTCATTGAAACAAAGCAAGTTCAGTCGACCAACGATGACAATTCCAGAACAACGCAACCATAAACAATTTTTTCCATCCTCCGCCAGCCGCCATTATGGAGAAAGCATTACCTCTAATGCAACTGTGTTTGAATATTTCTAACGTAAATCTAACGATAATATTTTAGATGTTGTTTAAAAAGTTTTTTTAACGATATCTAAAAAAAATTTTTTTTAATTATTAAAATATTTATACAGATTTAAAATTCCCAATTCCACATCACGTGACGTCCACGTGTCACGACGGACGCTACTTGAAAACAAACTTCTGAATACAGTTATTTAATTTATTTCTGACGAAAGATCGGGGCAGATCTGAAATATCAAATATATATATATATAAAAATATAAATAAATATTTCACAAAAAATACATTCAATATTTTTTTTTTAATTTGCAACTTTTCAGTTGTTTTTTCTGCATATAATATACATATCAAGAAAGTATACGTGGCTTCTCATTCTGATATATATATATATATATATATATATATATATATATATATATATATATATATATATGTATATATATATATATATATATATAATTGGATTGATGTTAGTTTGTGACACTGGGTGACGACCACAAATAACGTGAAACTCAGTAGTAGTAGTAATTCCAAGTTAAGATCCCCCCTAACCCAATGCGTTCTAACTGGTTTCAAAGCAAGTAATATAATGTGAAAGCCTTGAATGCTTTATAAAAATATGCTTCCATTATCATTAAAAGTCTTTTACATTTAGATATTTTAAAATGAGAGTATTAACTCTCTCTTTCGCTCTCTCTCTGTCTCTGTCTGTTTCTGTCTTTGTCTCTGTCTCTGTCTGTCTGTCACTTTCTCTCTCTCTCTCTCTCTCTCTATATATATATATATATATGTATATAAAGAGAGAGGGAGAATGGTATTATTCATAAAATAATAAAAAATGTCGGATTAACAATAAAATTCATTAATTCTTTAGAAATTAAATGATAGAATACATCATTGATAAAATGATAGAATAAATTAATATATATATATATATACATATATATATATATTAATTTATTATTTAAAATGTCAGTATCATCTTATCTCTCTCTTTCTCTCTCTCTTACACACTCACACACACACACATGCACACACACATATATATACATTGTTTAAAATTTTCTATATTTGTACTTAATATCAGGAATAGAGCGTGGATACACAAATCAAAAATGCATATAATCTAATGGTCGCGTGAAACTGACTATTGATTTCTATGCCTACACTATTGATGTAAACAGAAACACACACACACACACACACACACACACACACACACACACACATATATATATATATATATATATATATATATATATATATATATATATATATATATATGCTTCATGGTATCCTCTTATAGAGAGGTGCTGCCTAGGAATAGGAATAGTCAGAGCCAGGTTTGAATGAATAAGAATAGTTACTGTACTGAGATTACGTCCTGAAAGCAGAGTAACTACACTTTGGAATTACCTTCTTCCAATCGACGATATAAAGATATGCTACATGGCCTGTTTTACGCATGCGGTGGGTGGGGGGTAGTGGCGAGAAAAAGAAATGAATCATCTAGGTAAAAAAATCAATTTGTTTATTTTTATTAACAAGTTTTAAGTATTGGCCAGTGTACTTCCAGAAGTTGTGTCTGTTTACATTCAGGATTATAATCCAAGTCACTGTATTTAAGGAGATACAGTTCTGATGCATTTTGAAAGTGAAAATAAGATATTCAAAAATTATGAATCACTTGCCACTCCTCCAGATTAAGACTCGCAGGTTAATTGATCAGGAGCAGATTGCATAAAGTTTAGAGCCTGCAACTTGTAATTTTTCGTTTAGTTGATTTCAGTTTCAAAATTGGAAGAGTTTAGAGAAGAGGATGAAAATTATGGACATGTCACCAAAAATGATTCAACATGAAATCGCGAAAGAGCTTGGAATATCAAGACATGCCGTCCATGTGGCCCAGAAGAAGCACGCTGTTGTTGGGAAAGTTTTGGATATGAAAATCTGGTAGACTTTCGAAATAACACCAAAGAAAGTCAGTGAGGTTATCAGTATGCAAGCAATTAACAGCTTTTCAAGTAATGGATGAAAGCAACACTACAACTAAACTATCAGTTCATACATGCTACGTAAGAGTATTGCGTAAAGGTAATGTAAATGGATACACGTTGCAAATAAAAGGAGCCACCCTGAACCAAAAGAGGTCGGAAACGCCGAAGATACAGGACAAAAGAACATCTATGAAAGATTTGCTATGGAAGGGAAATGAACAAAAGGGATATAATGGGACGAAAGCAAAAGAGAAATGAATTCTAATGCAAGAAAGTAAACTTGCAGATTAAGTGGTACAAGAAAAATCCAAAATATGCCACAAAGACAGTAAAATTCAGCGGTGAAGTTGAATGGTTTGAGGCTCGATCAAAAGCAAAAAAGTTGATACAAATCGATGGAACACTGAATAGCAAGAATATATTACTTTGCTAAAGTCTCACCTCTTATCAGAAATAGGAGAAGGTGAAACAATTCAACATGATGGATCACGTTGCCATCCATCGCGTGTTGCAAAGTAGTTTCTCATTGATGAAGACATCGCCGCGTTACAAGATTGACGTGCCCCAAACCCTGACTTTAACGTAATCGAACCTACATGGAAAAAGTTCATAACATGGGTGTGTAATAGAAAGCCAAATAACTTGCAACATCTATTTGTTTACAGTTGAAACAATTTTTTATTCCCCCATCCCAGGTCGAGTTGAGCCTGTATTTTATACCAGTGGGAGTCATTCTGACTACGACTTTTAATGTCCGTAAATGTATATAAATTTATTTTGTGCAATTTTATAGTTTTTCTTCTATCAATAAAAGCAACAAATTTTAATTTTCCTCATGTGGCTCAGAACATTTGTCTGCCTTATTTTCAGTATCATGATGCCTTCAGGTCTATATATCTCTTGTTCACGTGAATACGACTACTTACATTACAGTCCTTAATAACTGAAGCTACTCCCCGTAAAATTACATTATGGAATGTTTAATATTGACTTGTTGCCTAGGTGGTCCATTTCATTTGCTCGCCATTGTATAGAAATAAATACTCGAAACTGTCCAGTACATTTGATCAAGTGTCAGTGTACTATGGTCCTCCACCTAGAAAGAGTTAGAGAACCTGAGGTTCCCTATTACAGGATAGGAAACCTCAGGGTCAAACTTTTCTAACTGCTTTTCCATATGGTCAGAAAGTGATCCTCCTACCAGCATCTGTGACTGTTATTTACTACAAAGGTATGCTTATTTGGAAGACATTTTTATTTCTTTCTCATCTGGGAATGCAAAAATGCAATGCACCCCTTTCATTCATTCGGCGCGATACGTCATCATTAGGATTCCTAACTATTATCCGGAGTGTATGGGTTCGATATCTACACACACACACACACACACACACACACACACACACACACACACATATATATATATATATATATATATATATATATATATATATATATATATATATATATATATATATATATATATATATATATATATATATATATGCTTCATAGTCTCATCTTATAGAGAGGTGCTGCCTAGGAATAGGAATAATCCTAGCTCAATTATCATATTTCAGTTTTTTTCTGTTTACGGCCATATCACGTTGAAACACCGGTTCCCGGACGATCACCGAAGTTAAGAAACGTCGATCCTGGTCAGTACCAAGACGGGTGACCGCTTGGGAATACTAGGGGATAAGCTTGGATAGCGGTTGGTGTAATGGATAACGGCTCAGAATTGGAATTTGGAGAGCTGAGTTCCAATTCCAGTTGGCCTCGTTATATTCCCTTACGCGTAAAACAATCCATTGGAAAGGTATGAATTCACCTCTTCTTCTTCCTGCTATGGGTTAACTAGTAGGACTTATATCAGTAATTCATTATTACCCCACCACCACCAAATTCTTATGATCTAAAATATTTTCTAGCTTTAAATAACCTGCAAAAGGTCGTAAAAACAAACCAATCAAAATTTCGTTCTCAATTGAAAATAGAATAAAGTATGGTTCAAATTACAATTTGTCCATTCGTTCTATATGGGAGAGTGATTATGGTTTCCGGCTATTGGTTAATTTTGTATATAGGAATCTGGAATATCTATTAACTTTTTTTCAATTGAAAATTACTTAATATACTTCTTCGGTTTCATTCTATTGCTATAACAATATATCATTTATGAGCGACTAATTAATCGCAGAATTGAACAATGTAATGTTTCAGTTTCTTTGATGACACACTGCGGCTCATCTCATATGATGCATTGGTTAAGATTCCTGCCATTCACCAGTTGGCACAAGTTCCAGTTCTTGTATGAGAATTTCAATTAAAAGTCTCTGTTTCTTGACAATGGAATGATGAAATGTTCCATTTTTAAGCAGGAGTCAGATTCCCGGATCCAACCGGCCTTGTAATTAGTATTGCAGGTTCGTTTTTTTTTGTTTGGTAAGGAGAATTAAGTTTTGCTTCCTTCTCAGTTCTGTATGAAATAATGCAATGTTCCTGTTCCTTATCAAGACCCCTGTGACTAATGCATTATAGTATCGGTGCTTACGACTCTTGGCTTTCATCTGAACTTCTCGGATTCGATTGTCACTATCATTAACCAGAATAAAAGTCCATTTCTTTCTTGAGAATTAATATCCCGACCTCGAGGCTTATCCATAGAGTTTAGTGGTTAAGATAACTGTCACCCACGCAGCTTTCCTTCGATTCTGCATATTTTAACAAATCAGAAATTGACCCTCTTTCCAGTTATATTAAGTAAACCAGTAGAATACAGAGGCATTTCAAGATTAAAAAAGAATTGGTCAATCTGTTCGGTAACCTGTCAACGACAGTAGGATTTTTTTGCATCATCACCAATCTTCTGATTTGAATGTGCGGATCAATGCAAACAAATATCCAATGTCTTTCCCCTTGAAATGCAATGGAGACATTTTCTAGTCCGAGTTTGTTTTAGAATGGCTGCAAACAAAACACAAGGATTAATTCTGCCACCGATTGGCATCTACCTAAAATGTGACCTCATCTCACGTGACCAACTCTATGCAGTCATGAGATGAGATGAGATGAGATGGAAGTCCTTAGAAACTGTGAATCGTGATGAAATCGTTAAGCAAGGAAGAGGAACAACTCACATAATAAGCAATGTTATTTTTCAAATGTAACGTGATGAGGAATTTTTTTTGTGATACTAGACTTTTGTTAATCATAAAAACATGGATGATTTTAACCCAAAATACTTTATGAATATTGCTATCTTATCTATACGTATGTAATGAGAATAAATTCAGATTATCATTTAGTTTCTTTCTCCACGGAAAATGGAATACCCCCCTATCCCAGCTTTTTTTTCTCAACACCGTCGTCGATCAAGCCATACAGTCAAAAGGTTAGATTTTCTGGCTGTCATCCAGGCGGCTGAAGTTCAATTGCCAGTATAGGAATTCCGATTAAGTTTTTTTTTTTTTTCTCAGGGGAGAATTGAATAAAGTAATAACATACATCTTTCTCGTAATTGGTGTACCTCATCATATATAGTTTAGTGGTTAAGTTTCTGCGCTCTAACCCAGGTCTTTCGGTTTCGTCCCTCAATAATTGAAATTTAGTTTCAGACGATCAACCTCAGCCTCAGGATGATGTATGCAGTGGGAAGCTTTCTCGTTTTGACATCCATTCGCTTAATGTCAGCTACGCTCCAATTACTGCTGTTGAAATTGTATTGCACCTCAGGGACAGCCAAATTGTTTATGGCTGATATTCTGTTTTGTGAAGTCAGTTCGGTATTTAACACCAGATGCACATTATTATTATTATTATTATTATTATTATTATTATTATTATTATTATTATTATTAAATATTTCGGTTTTCTTGCCTCTGTTTTGTATAGTACTGCCTCCAAGTTTTAACCAATGACAGCACATTTTTTTTGCATCGGAATATATAAAAAGGGATCAGCTGCCATGCAATCAGAATTAAATGTATTTGTGATCACTACATGGAGAGAAATCTGCGCAGAATGTGAAAAGGACCCACGAGTACCGATGTAATTCCCAAAGCTCCAATTACAACACGTAATATTGTTGTGTGACATATTACTGATTTCTGTCTTGAGATCCTGGTATTTACTTATTATTATTATTATTATTATTATTATTGTTTTTTTTATTTCCTTTGATTTCTGACGTGTACACATTTCTTTCCGGGTCCCGCCCAGAGACCTAAGGTTAGAGATGGCATCATGACACTTTCCACTGACAAAAAAAAAATTACACAGATAAAGTCCTTCGTAAAGTGTGGGCTGTACTTGTGAGAACAATTTTTTAAATTTTATTTGAGGCATGGGCTTCCAGGAATCCCTTCAATTAGTATACTGGAATTTTTTCCAACCAATCCTAGGGCTCCAACTACAACAGGGATTGTTGACGTTCCCATGTGCCACATTTTTACTACTACTATTATTATTATTATTATTATTATTATTATTATTATTATTATTATTTCCTTTGTTTTCTAGTGTGTACTCATTTCTTTCCGGGTCCCAACAAGAGACCTAACGTCAGAAATGGCATCATGACATTTTCCACTGAGCAGTTTTGAAAAAAAAATCACACATATTTTACATAGATAAAAAACTTCGTAAGATTTGTGCTGTAGTTGTGAGTACAAATTTTTGTATTTCTTTAAGGTATGGGCTACCAGGGATTCCTTCAATTAGTCTATTGGAATCTTTTACAACCAATCCGAGTGCTCCAGCTACAACTGGAACTGTTAATGTCCTCATGCGCCACATTTTTGAGATTTCGATTTAAAGTTCCTTGTATTTTGATAGTTTTTTTAAAAAGATTTTCAAAGATACATTGCAGTCTGCATGAACTGCCATATCAATAAGGAGGCACATTTTCTATTTTCGGTCTCTAATCACGATGTCAGGGCGATTAGCTATGGTTGTTCATTGTTCTATCTGTGTGTATTGTAAATTAATAATAATAATAATTTGTTATAGTTGTTGATAGAAAATGGATAAATTTTCTAATTCCTGTTTTGAATCATGATTAGAAGCACTACTCCCCCTCCAACCTGTTTAATTCTCGGAAACAACAACAACAACAACAATAACAACAACAATAATAATAATAATGATAATAATAATAATAATAATAATAATAATAATAATAATAAATAAATAAATAAAAAGCAAAGCTAGAAGCGCTGCATCGTCAAAGAAATGAATTTCAGTGTTAATTCGTATTGACATTAGAACGTTTAAAATTGCATTAGAGTGACAGAACGTTTATTTATAATGGATTCTTCTGGTGGGAATTGTTTCTTGTAGGCGGATTGATATAATACAGATCTTCCTCGAGACAGATTGAGAAAATACAGGTTTCCCCTTGAATTCCTAACACAAAGAAGTTGTGAAGTGATGCCCGAGGGAAAGAAACGCATCGTTGTAGTCTGCATTAAAAAAAAAAGTGCTTCATAGGAAACTCTTGTTTTGATGAAACAAATTCAATCAGCAGACTTTACTTTTTCTTTTCGTTTTTTTTTCTCCTATTATACGAAAACATGAGGTCCTTCTCAATATGCGTCCAACATTTGCGAAAACTCTTCTCATCCTGTGTGGTATTACGTTTTGAATAATTTTAGATTTGTGTGCAAATGTTTTTCTTCTGTTTTCTAAGGTATTTCAAGTGAACCGCTTGCGTTGCACTATTTAGACTTGGTCATTTGGACCATCAACAATTCTGATATATCTTTTTCGTGTTTATTTTCAATATAACATAGTTGCCTATTCCTCAGATATTTTCCTTAAACTTTTTTCAAATGCGAATGTTAATAATAGCCAGATGCTTATGAGGAAATATTTGGCGTTTATTGACCGAGCAACCAGTGCTACTTTAGGGTGACATTTATAAAATATTTCTACTGAAATAATTTTTAGCAAACTAGTTATTTCAAATCCATTAACTTTTATCGCTCTTTCCAGTATCGATGGGTGGGAGGAGGTCTTTCCTAACCTTTTGTAGTGTGGAATATCAATATCTTATCTATGCCATTTTTTCCTCTTCGGTTTACCGTATATACTCGCGTATCATGCGACATTTGAAGACCTAATTTTTAAGCTAATTTTAAGGGGGTCGTCGCATCAGACATGAGATATAAAATTAGCGTATGTATTGCTGGCTCTGGCTAGTTGACTAAACTATGTATACATTTACTGTAGTCAAATTAGCTTCAAAATTAGGTCTTCAAAGGTCGCATGATAAGCGAGTTTTCACGGTATATGTGTGATAGCCATTGTAGTTGCTGCTGTTGAATGTACTTAAGTGATATGGTTTCTTTTATTTGGTACTGTACTTTGCGAGCGACCCGTTTCTGAAAGAAAAATATATGGCCAGTGTGAAAAAAAGATACGAAGGACACAATAGAAATGGAAACTAGAAATGGGACGCACTAAGAGAAGCTTTAGTGGCATCAGCAAACGATATCATCCCAATGGACGAAGAAGAAAAAACGAATGAATGACTGATGAGATTCTCGACATGATGAAAAGGAGACAGAAAACTCTAAGATACGGAACGGAATACAGAAAACTACACAACGAAATAAGAACCAAATGCAGGGAGACTAAAGAAGAGTGGCTAAACAAAAAGATATGTGCAGATATAGAGAGACTGAGAACCACACACAAAGGAGATATGCATAAATAAATAAGGGAACTAACAGGACAGAGGATATGCTCGTCAACTGGCCGTATAAAATCAAAAGGTGGAACGCTCATATTAGAGAAGGAGTAGAAGCTTTATCGGCGAAACTGAACAGAAACAAAACAGGGTCAAATTCCTACCTGAGTTCTGTGAGGTCAGGTGAGAAT
The DNA here is from genome assembly GCA_964036315.1 of Acanthosepion esculentum. Taxonomy (NCBI): domain Eukaryota; kingdom Metazoa; phylum Mollusca; class Cephalopoda; order Sepiida; family Sepiidae; genus Acanthosepion; species Acanthosepion esculentum. Next base: position 51,938,706 of record OZ038493.1, read on the forward strand.
ACAGATGAACACAACCGTCTACTTTATTATCAGAGCAGCTGGAGTAATAAACAGATAATACGAAACATAGATTCTGAAATTACCGTACATACTCGCATATCATGAGATATAAAATTAGCGTATGTACTACTGACCCTGGCTACGCCATTGACCAAACTATGTATCCGTTTACTCAAATCAAATTAGCTTCAAAATTAGGTCTTCAAAGGTCGCATGATACGCGAGTATATACCGTATATGGGTGGTGAATTATGATTCTAGAGGTATATATGAAAAGACATACATATTAATTCTATGATTTTTATTCATTTCAGCAATCAAATAACATAGTAAAAATATAACATAAGTAAAATTATGTCATTCTTATAATAAGATTTACATTTAATAATACATAATCTATAATACAGGGTGTCCATAAGCCGATTTATAATTTAAAAAATACATATTACAAAGTCTATTGATGCGGTACCACAACTAGATGACCTTAAACCAACCATCATTTTCCAGCAAGATGATGCACCACCACATTGAGGACTGCATGTTTGTGGGTTCCTAAATCCTAAAGGCTGGTGGATTGGAAGGGATGGCCCACTTCTATGTCCACCTCGTTCACCAGATATCACTCCCCTGGACTTCTTTCTATTAGGTTATGTTAAAGATATCTTGTATTGAACAAAGATACGGGACATTTCTAATCTAAAGCAAAAGATCAATGACGCCATTGCCACCATTCTTATAGATATACCGTATATACTCGCGTATCATGCGACTTTTGAAGACCTAATTTTGAAGCTAATTTTAAGGGGGTCGCATCATACATAAGATATAAAATTGGCGTATGTACCGCATACAAACTATATATCCGTTTACGCGAATCAAATTACCTTCAAAATTAGGTCTTCAAAGGTCGCATGATACGCGTGTATATACGGTATCCATTGTAGTTGCTGCCGCTGCTTGTTGTCAGTAACCTGATTATTATCGGCTGTATAAATATTTAAAGTTTCGTTTGGTGCTTAACTTTCTTAAATGGCTTTTAGACAACGGCAGAATTGCATGAATTGCAAGAAACAAATGTGGGTCAACATTATGAAGTAGTCAGCGTTTACATGGGAATAATAAAAAGGAAGCTAATACTACTACTACTGGTTGTAGACAACTTGCCTTGTAATAGATGAAGGGTTAGCAAGATAGGTTGGTAGGCAATAATGAAACTATTTCAGTTGTGTAGAGAGTTCAATTCTTATTGAGGGCGTGGCATTGTATCAAGAAAATATATTTTAACAATACTTTCAGAATAAAGAATGACACGGTAGTGCTTATGGTCAGTGGCGCACTTGGAATATTCCCAAAGATCATTGCAAGAAGTTTGGAATACATCAGTTCCGAATACGATTATTATCTGCGAGAATATTTGGTGCTGGTGATTTGAGAAGGCTTGTTGTCACTTAACACTCAAGGATAATCATTTAGATATTCTGATGTGAAAATGCAGCAGCAAAAACGAATTGTGCCAAGCGCCGATTGATTAAACCGAAGAATATAGGGAATATTATTGTTGTGGATTCCGGGAAAGGAATCCTGCACAAATAAATAAACAACGCCAGTAATTGAGATAGAAAAATAAGTGTATTAAACGTAAGAATACAGACTTGAAGTGAAGATTAGTAGTCCAGGAATGCGGGTTAGTAGAAAGTATATGTAGAAGTCTCTGTAAGTGAAGCTGTAATTATCTCTCTCTCTGGACTCTCGTATAACTCTCTGTGAACACCCTGTGTGCTGTCTCCGTATCTCTCACCCTGACTCAACGTATCTCAAACCTGCAGGTATTCTCTCTGTAAGTATAAGCATACTTTGGACGAGTCTATTTTGTATAAAAGGGGTCTGCCCCACAACAATTATCGAAACAGGGAGAGAAAGAAATCGGCTCAGAAGAGCGTCGGGGCAGTAATCAGTTTCAACAAATGGTAAGAATAGAAGCAAGAAACTGTCTTTGAAAATAAAAAGAATAAAATTATAGAAGATTTTAACATTTATACTCGAATCGGTTAGCTTTCCTCTTTTGCGTCTTGACTGTATGAATCTAAGCGTACAAATAGATTGTCAAGTAGCTTTCCCCGTTTTATTGTTGAGCTAGTGAGATGCAACCGAATGTTCTATTCTAATAGTTTTTTTTTTCTCGGACTTCTCGCCCGTGGATCTCCCGGTTTCTTAATTCCCTACAATCTTCAAAACTTTAATTGCAACGCTAATCGCCATCTTCTGTCTTCCTGCACCGTGTCCTTTCATTGTACTTTCTCCCCACTAAATTCTTCTCACCCTCTTTCACTCTCAGTAACGTCTTGAGTTTTAGTGGCATTATTGCCTTGACTGGGGTAAAATGATTAAAATAAAGGTCAGATCAAGAGAACAGAATTGTTTTAAATATTTGTAAATTTTCTGATATTCTATTGGAGCAAAGTTTGAAGATGAAGATAGGGTCAAGTGAAAACATGAAATAGGATATGGAACTTATCTGAAACTTGAATAAACTCCTTAGTAGAGTCGTGCCCATAATCATTAGAACACTCGACCAACTTTAACGAAACTTTCAAGATGATTGAACGACTCAGACCAGAGCAATCTGTTAAATTCGGTACTTATACTTAACTCGCAAGAAGAGAAGTGAAGTCAGTCAATATTTAAAAAACAGATTTAAACTGGTACACACGAAGAAATTAAATGAATTTTTACAGCTGGATGACATAATTTAGTGGCTAAAAAGCAATTTTCTTCCATCTAAATAAATAAACGGTAAATTCTATCTGTCTGTCCGTGTGTCTGAAACCTCATCTAACTCAGGTCACGCTTGCTCTACATAGACATATTATACCTTTTTGGAATCAGGGGGATCCCAGGATTGAAAGATCAGATCTTCATCTAGTGTTTGAACATCCAGTATTGGCATTTGTGTCTGGGTGAGGAGGGAAGGGTTAAAAATTAACTTTTTAAAATAACTGAAAAAAAAAATAGTCATTTTAAAAGTTTTTAATTTATACTTAGTTTAAAGTAACACCAAAACTTTGTGAATTTATTGTTTTTTAATTCAGTTTCTGAATATCTCACAAACTTTGCGAATTGAGGAAATCAATTTCATTTCTTCAAAATGCCAAAGGAATCAGAGTTAAAAATGAGAGGTTTCGTGACGTGAGGTTTTGAAATTCCGCAGTATTTGTGATTTGAAGAATTCAACACAATTGAAGTTCCACGGAGTTTGTGATTTTTTCAAACCAATTTCTTGAATTTTTACAATATTTCTTTCTGTTCTATTCTTTTTCCTTCTAACCTGAATGTTTATCTTATCTCTTAAGGCGAATGCTAAGTATTCCACAAATGTCCACAACGAGGTGTGGCCACAACAACTGCACGCAATAAAACCAAACTTAATTTTGATAAACACTCATGAATGTTCAACGGGTCAATGTTTCGACAATTTATCGGATATCAAAATGATAAGTGTTTCTACAGTCGGACTAGTTGATTGAAAGTGGGCGTCACTGTGAGAGGATATTTTCAGACATAACTCAATAAATGCCTTTCTGCCAGAGTTACTTTTCACAAGAATACATATCGAACGATAACGTTTCTAAATCCGTAACCATTTGTCGGTTTTATCTTCCTAACTACTGTCTTTATTTGCTTTCTTCTTTACATTAGTTTATGTCGGTCATTTTCTGGTTTTCTTTGCTGCAGTCAACTGGATAAATTCAACAGTAAATCTTTTCTCAACACCGTTTTATCGTCTATCACATGTTGACATCATTTTGTTTGCTTCATTCTTTTGCTCAGTTTGAAATTTAAAGTAGCTATCCTTCAACCATATCCTTCTATCTGATAAGAACGACTGAATACTTGTAAAATCTTGAAGTCGCCATCAATACTCCATGTTTGTGCGAATATTTGGAGAGAAGCGAACACATCGTAGGAACGAATGACTACGGATTAATCATTTATGTAAAATGAAAATGGCAGCAGGGATCTTTTTACTCAACTCAGCGGGCAGGATGAAGACTCCGAGGAAGACAAACAGGAAAGGAGAAAAAGAAGAAAGAGAGAAGGGGAATGGAAAGAGAGAAGTGAGGCGGAAGAATGAATGTAAAAGAGAAGGAAAGAAAGAAATGAGGGTATTTGTGTTAACACAATGGGGAAACTAATTGAAAAAGTGATGGAAAGGTAAAAGAAAACAGGAGAAAGAAAAAAAGGAAGTGAAAAAAAGAATGGTTAATAAAAGAAAAGTGAATGAATGGATGAAAGAAACAATGAAATAATAAGTTAAAGAAAGAATAACTTAAGGAAAGAAAAAGAAATAAAAATAAAACATGGCGCTCACGTAAAAGGATGAGAAAGCAAAAAGAAACACACAAGAAGCAAATGATCACGTGTTTACTCTGAAAGACTCAGATCAGTTGACATTCGATTTTGGAGATCGAAAGGAAGATTAATGAGTGCTAAATCTATAGAAATCACTGGATAATCCGTAAATCTTTTTTCTTTCTTTTTCAGTAAAAAAAAAAGAATAATGATATGAAAAATAAAAATAAAATGAGTTCGATTACAATCAGCAGAAATAGATCTACGAGGGAATGTGGAAAATTTCTTGGGGCCAACCCACTTCTCAAAATTTGATCAAATCAACAAACATCTGAATAAATAGAGAAGGCTTCTTGGTTCGACCGAGAACTTTTCGGCTGCCTCTTTGTATATGTATGTGTGTATGCTTATGTGAGTGTAAGTATGCATACGCGTTAACAGATGTACAGATGTATTTGTTAGTGCACATAAAACAAACACACGTACATGAATTGAAAAAAATCAGATAACCCTCAACAGAAAGAAAGGTAAACTTTGGGAGGGCTACCTCTCATTTGTACAAATACAAAAGTTTATAGGGCTGTCTACTTGTAATAACATTCAACGAAAATGTCAAAAAGACAATTAAGTTATTCAGGTTTGCTTCATCTTTTTGTAACACTTTTTGTGTCATGGCGAATATTATGACCAAATTGATTGAAACGGAATCCTTTGGCTTCGGTTCTTGTTAATTTATTCATGTGGTGTATTGAGGAAGTTTCGTCAGATAACTGAGATTTATCGTAGATATGTAGATGATATGTTTCCTTTTTGAATTATTTAAATTCTCAATATCAGAATATAAAGTTCAATGTCGAGTATGAAAAATAATTCTTTACCATTTTTTTCAGAAATTCATTTCAGAGAAGTACTTTTTGAAAACTAATTAATTGACTATATACTAATTTCACAATTTTAATCCTGAAAAATGAATAAAATAGTATTAGATAAACCTCTTATAGATCGTCTATTGAAAATCACCAACACTGAAAAATAATAAAACATGTTACCAAAAAAATACTGTTTCTATAAACTTATATCCAAGATATTGGCGGAAATTTGACGACTCCCTAATTTGAATCGTGGCTTGATGAACAAAGATGAGACAATTGAACAATTTGTAAACATACTTTTTATAATAAATACATCATAAGAATAGTGGATTACTAGAAATGTATTTTTTTAGCAGTTAAAAATCATGGCATCAGGGACGATATCCAAAAAGGTGTCTGTTTGAAATAGATGAACCATTTATCTGTGCTATGGTGTCTTCTTCCGATAGCTTCTTTGTCCGTGCATTATTCAAGTTTGCTCGTGGCTAGCATCGCCTGTTACTGGAGTAGGCTGAAAACACATATGGCCCATTCGTGGTCACCTCGGCCACTCACTTGGCGCCTAGTTTTGCTTCGCGCATAATTTTGAGTCATACCCATTATTATTAGATGACGTACTATCAGCAGAAGTTATCTACAAAAGGGAGATAACGTATATTTTTTATAATACTGTTAACTGGCAAATATAAAAAAATATTAATTCTGTGAATGTTAACATTAATCCCCACCCCCTCAAAAATGTAACAAGCTGGTGCAAAAATTTGTGAAACTACCACACTTGGCGAAATATTAAAAAATATTTAATTTAAAATGTATGTATGTAAATTTTGTAGAGATTGTGACATGCTGAGATTTTTTTCCAAGTCAAAAAATTGTTTTTTTTTTCAGACGAAATACAGTGTAACCCGGATATAAGAGAGTTGTCGGGACCGGAGACGAAGTCTCTTATATCCGGGTTTCTCTTATATTCGATTTTCTCTTATATCCGGGTTTGGTCTATTATATATACATTAACACAGGCTCTAATTTGGGACCAGAGAAAATCTCTCTTATAACCGGGTTTATCTTATATCCGGGTTACACTGTACATAAAATATCGACTGATTCAATAGTAATCATCGTGTATAAATTTGAATGCGCAAACGGTTATTCAGTTATATTGGAGAGACATCTCGTCATTTCCACGAACATGTAAATTCCTCCATTTTCAAAAATTTCTCAAATAACAAGCAATGTAAACAAAAAAAAAATGTAAGTTTGTTTCGATAGGGAAGGGAGAGCATTTAAATTGACTATTAAAAAGGATGCTGGATTGCTAAAAGGGTGACTTATTTAAATAGACAAGTTAATCAAAGGACGAAGGACTGACCATCAATTGTAATGAGATCGAGTGTATAGTTATGAACAAGACGAACATCTCAAGTTGCGGTTTATGAATTGGTCACGTCAAAGTGAAGCAAATACAGAAATGGAAGTATTTGGCAGCTATTTTAAAAGTGGTACCGAAATCCGGAGGCGTATTAGAAGAATGAAAGATGCCTTCCAAATACTGATCAGGAAAAAGAAACAGGGAACTTTCGTTAGAAACAAGGAATTAAATTATTGAACTGTTATTTAATATCAATTATTGGCAGTAAATGCGGGACAATTCTCTCACTGATAGAGAGGAAATTCGAAATAACACAAATGAGCTTTCATAGAATAGTGCCGATTATACTATCGGCAGAACATGTGAACAATAAGGAGGTTTTAAGGAAAATATTAACAAAAAGCCCGCTTGTACTTATATATAAAAAAATAGCCAGTTGATATTTTTCGTATACATAATAAAAAAAAGATGGCTTGGAGAATTTGAGGTCCACAGGCCATATTGAAGGCAACGTATGCTAAATTAATAGCGCTCTATTTAGTATATAATGAGAGAAACAGTGATTATCTTATCGAGCTTGTGTAAATGAATAAAAGAACAGAGACTAGGAGGAATAGTAAGGATTTAATGCTACGAAGGACAGGAAATAGTGGAGAGTCATGATCGCTCACTGGCGAAAGAGAGACGATACATAAAAGAAGTCGACTCATGTTAGTTTCAATATAGAATTTCCAATTTTCTATCTCTTTTTGCAAGGTTGAAAATATATTTCAAGTGAGCACTGTTGAGTGACAGGCTAATTCTATAAAGAAAGGGCCATGTGCGTTAATGTAAAGCTCTTCAGTAAAATGAATTGGTGCACTCCGGTTCATTGGCATTTGTTTACACTCGTAAAAACAATCGGCTAGATTTAGCTGTTTCTCTCTGTCGAATGAAGATAGCTCAGTGGTAGAAACTGTAACTTACACCAATTCTGTTGAGTTTCGATCTGGGCTTGAAGCATTCGGATGTCTAGTCGCAATGAGGAGCTGTGATGCAGCGAAACAGTACTGTCTGCGAATTATATATATATATATATATATATATATATATATATATATATATATATATATATATATATATATATATGCCGTATTTTTCGGCTTACAATGTGCTCTTTTTTCCCTGAAAAATACGTGTGCGTCTTCCAAGACGAATGTAAGGCAACACCCAGGCTCAAGTAAGCCTGGACGGTCACCTAATTAGCTTGACTGATAGGGACGTGGATTTGTAGGTTGAGTCATTACACTATAATGTTAGCTATCTATCTAATTCAGCGTTTTATATGATGTAACCTCAGTACTTAGCTGTTACAAATATTTCCAAGAATATAAACCTTCCTGGAGCCGAGCCACAAGCTTAAACATATTCTGTTTGCTAGCAGCGGCTGGAGCCTGTCTGCTCTTTATCTTGATGGTGTAGGTTTTCTCACACTCTTATGTCGTGAAAATATCAGTTATCATCAGGCTGTCACACGTATCACAAGCTTCTTTTTGTCCTGGTAATTATCACATATGGCGAGTTCATCAAAAAGATTTAAAACCACCTTTGGACAAGGTAAGATGTATAGTATATTTACTAACCACCAACTAGTATATCATTGCCATAAAAACAAATCGGACGAGTGATTAATGTAAACAATATGTCACGCCAGTACGTGTTGGACGTATGGTGAATGTGTTGTATGAGAATTACTTATTTTTTTCTCAGAAATTTCTTTCCAATATTAGGGTGCGTCTACCAAGCCGCAGTGTCTTGTAAGCCGGAAGATACGGTATTTATATATATATATATATATATATATATATATATATATATATATATATATATATATATATATATAGGGGGTATCAAATATACGTTTATAAACTTTGGGGCGGGTTCCTTACACAAAAACAAGGATAAAAGTTCATATAAACATATATCTGCAAATTCTTTGTTTTTGAGCAATTAAGTTTACGGTAGATGACACTGTGTTGCCATATAGACTAGGTTACATTTGTCATTCGTGTACATTTCTGATTAGTCTCTCTTCAACGTTTTACGTGTGTAGTAGTGAGTTAATTGAGAAGTGTTCCATTTAACAATGGCAGGATATTCATATCGTGAGCAGGCATATATGATATTTTACACACGGCTGCGCGAATGGTAATGGTCGCGAAGATGCACGGCTGTATAAGATTACTTTTCCGGACCGAAGGCAGCCGAGTCATCCAACTTTTGCTGCTGTTTATTGTCGCGTTGATCCATGCCGCCTGTAACTATGGATCGCTGAAGACCTAGATCCGCATGACTATGAAGAACACATTCTACAGACTGTTGGAGACGATCCAGTTTTTAGCACACATCAAGCGGCCCTAGCATGGAGGGTACAGCTCCTGTATCCTTATCATTTGCAACATGTACAGGGTCTTTCGCCCTCTGATCGCTCACCTCGAGAAAACTTTTGCCGATGGTTTATTGCACAAACTGCCGATCTGCTGTTTGTCCCTTCAGTAATGTTTACGGATGAGGCAACATTTGAAAGAGATGGAATAACAAATTTACACAGCCAACATGTGTGGGTAGATCCGAATCCCCATCGTACAATAAAGACTAGATACCAGCATCACTTTACGATTAATGTGTGGGTTGGAATTCTAAGTGACTGTCTGGTAGGTCCATATGTTTTCCAGCACGTCTTATAGGAGCTGTTTACAGGGACTCTATTGCGAACACACTTCCAGATCTGCTAGAGGAGATACCTCTGTTAATACGAAGACGCGCGTGGCTCGTGTATAATGGTGTTCCAGCACATTTAATCATATTGATCGCGATGCACAGGCTAACATTTATGATCAAAGATGGATAGATAGGGGATGACCAGTTCCATGGCCTGCACGTTCCCCCGATCTCAATCTTTTGGATTTTTATCTGTGGGGCCACCTAAAACAATTGGTTTATGCAGCAGACATTAATGATGTAGAGAGGCTTCATCAACGTGTCATGGAGGCCTGCTGCGAAACCATTCGACACCGTGTGGGAGTATTTGAAAGGGTCCGCCAGTCAACGATCTGACGGGTACAAGGTTGTGGAGAAGCAAGCGGATGACATTATGAACCTTTGTTATGAGTTGCTGCGTTGAAGTACAACGATGGGCTTTTGGTCATATGTTTATATGAAGAAGTATTTATACCTACATACATACATACACACACACACACACAGACAGACAGACAGACACACACACACACGCCCCCCACATATATATATAATATACGTGTGACGTGTGTTTTTATGTGCTTGTATGCGTGTTTGTGGTGGGTTTGGGAGAAAGTAATAATAATAATAATAATAATAATGAGAAAGTTTGGTAAGTAGAACCACAGTGCGCATGTGCACACCATGTGGCGAGTATAAATAATGCTTGAAAGTTGCACGTTTCGGTCTGGGGTCATGGTCAGAGAGCTAGTCTCATTGACCATTATCACTGAGTAGTGAGCTCGATCTTCATTGGGTACCCCATGTTGTGGCCTTGTACCAAAATTAGTTTTAGTAAATAAAAACAACTTGTAAAATTTTCGGTTTTCTCACGTTTTCAGTTCATTGGAACACATCACTTGAAGTCGACGTTTTTCCGAATTGTAAAAATGGTCAGTTCAAAAATCGGAAAAAAAAACTTTGAAATTTTCTACAAAATCGAGAGAAAAAAAAACATCGAAATTTTTTATATGCTAACTATGGAAATGGACGCGTGTCACGTGAATGAAAAGTGGGAGGTTTTGTGGGGCTCAAGCGGATTACGAAGATGTATATTGTGGTTGCTTGTGCCCGTCGTAGACCGGTGGGTTTGTTCAAAAATCAAATAAATCGTTCAGTATGGTGATTTTCTAAGCGTATCTGTGACACAAGGCCGAATATATAGAACACCCTGTGAGGATTGAACTCACTACTCAGTCATAATTATGATAGCGATACAAGCTTACTATTACGAGGTGCCCTAAAAATCGTTCGATATGATTGATAACTGAGAATGTTTACAGAAATGGCCGCACCGATAAAAAGACTGTAAGGCACATTTTACACAAAAATCTGAACATAACAAAAGTTCGACGTCTGTATGTCACATGATGCGTAACAGAGAACAGAAGACGCCATTAATTCCAAACGTTCAGTGGTTGTTTATACCTTGATATTGGCCAATGTATAGCATGTGATTTGCGCATGCGCTCAATACTTCGACAAACATAAATCCAGTCTCGTAGATATTAGAACAGTTTGGTCAAATAAAATAATGAAGGATAATTCCAATAAAAACATATTCTTTTTTCACTCAGATCAATAAAAGACTAATTGACTTTACACCTAAACGAACTTATTTTATATCAAATGTGTGATCATCCTGACTCATTAATAAAGCATAAAAGGGCTATAGAATTTTCGATGACGGTAACACTCATTACTAAATATGGGTCAATGGAAACAAAATCTGTCACCTTCCGCAAGTGACTGATTTATTTTTTTTTTTTTTGTAAAAGTACCTGTTAACCATCTCTTATAAACAAGTACTAAAATGAATAATAAACCAACAAATGGTTTAGAGTTCCGTTCTGGTGACAAGGAATTGAGTTTTTTTTTAATATAAAATATATTTGTTTTGGGGTTGAAGTTGTCGTTTTATTATAGTAAAAACAGGGAAAAGAAAATCAAAAATATTTTACTGAAAATAAAAAGCAGTTCGTAATCAAAAAGCGAAATTAAAAAAAGCAGAAAACGATGAAAAAGAAACGAGAAAAAAAAAAGAAATCCATTCTAATCCCAAATGATAAATGTTTTTCAAAAAACAAGACGGAAGTAGAAAAGCTTCTTTTTGCCGTTGACGCGTCTCTTCCAGATTTCGTTTCACCAAATTTCCACCAACCGGAAGTTAACCGATCAGATTTAATTACTATGTGTAATCAATATTGTGTTTCTGACGCTATTCGATAAATCAAACCACCGCCTCCCTCTTTGTCATGTCTGTACTTCTTGAAGACATTTGGGTTTTTTTTTAGTATAGGCATTTGGCGAGGAGATTAACCTCTTCGAGGGGAGCCAAGCGTGGCGAACGAGACGAATGGTGGTACCAGACAGAAGATAAAGAGGCCTGATTTCTTGATCGCTGCCATTTTATTTCACACGATACGGAAAATAAGGGTGAATCGGTGGGAGCGGATAAAGAAGGTTTGGAGAAGGGGGCATATAAGAATTATTAAAGCAAAAAAGATAGGAAGATAAAAAAAACGATAAAGGCAAAAAGAGATAGACAAATAGATAGACCTAAATGTGTAAATGCTTATGTAGCATAGTGTACTCAGCTACACATGTACGCTTATAAACGACTTATATTTATAAGCTACATAAACGAATATGGGATGTAATTTCGCAATTTATGGATGCTGATATTTATTGTTATAGACTGCTTAGTGGTTGAGATAGTAGTATTGTTTCATATTAGTGTCGGGGGTCGCAGTTCGTGTCAAAATCTAAGTTAGGATTTTGAATACTGACAGCCTTCTCAAGATGGGGAATTTTAAACGGAGCCTGACGCAACACAAACTTATTGATTAATTATTATTTAAAAAAAAAAGAATGGAGAAATTATTTTACCACACATCATATAACATATTCTCTCTCAACATCGCATCTTTCTATACACACACATACACACACACACACACACACACACACACACATATATATATATATATATATATATATATATATATATATATATAAATCTGACGATTGCACTAGCATGAAACAGACTGTCGCCTCTAAGTGCTGACTTCCATGTCCACTTTTATATTTACACACGCTCTATCTCTGATATTGAGCACTTTATCCCATAAATATAGCACACTTTAATACTATATATATATATATATATATATATGTATATATATATATATATATATATATATATATATATATATATATATATATATATAGTATGTATGTATGTATGTTTCAGTCCGTACTTTTGACGTCTGTGATTCTTTCACTAAGCCTCATAAATGCATCTATGTTGATTCCTTCACACATGGTAAACGTTACAATTGTAACAATGAAAATCTGTCTTGTAAACACATGTGCTACCATTTAGATATTTATCAGGTGCTCCACAGGACTCGATTCCTGTTGATTCAAACGGGGAAATATTAATATGAAAGGAAAAAAATCAGAGCAAAGAAAGAAAGAAAGAAAGAAAGAAAGAAAGAAAGAAAGAAAGAAAGAAACAATGAAAAAAAGAAAGATGAAGTTAAACAAGAATAAATATCTAAATATCTATCACCATAGAGAAAAATCTTATCGAAACAGGTCGAAGGTCATTCTGAAAACTCGCTTTATGTTAATCAATATTTGATTAACAAACAAATGTGATATTCTAAATATAAAACGGCAGGTTTCGTCCAACCTTCCAGGCGGCTTAAGGACTCACTTATCTTATATCTAGGTGCTTTCTTACTAACCTACACCGTCGCTCTTCCTTGCAGCATGTGCAATTAATCCTCACTGTTGGATTTTGTCCAATTTTGGGGATCATTTATTTTCTGATTTTCTTAGTGTTTATGCTGATAATACCACTATTTATTCCTGTCTCAACAGTAAAAATCCGATAGGTCCGACAAAGTAGAACTGGTAATTTCTAAACAGTTGTTAACTGGTGCAAGCAATGACTCGTATATTTTAAAAACCTATAAAACTATCTTTTCATTATCAAATGCTAGGTCTGAAGCTAGAAAGGTTGGTTCACTGTATCATACCATAGAGAACCATTTTGTCTTCCATCAGCATGGCTGATGCTATCCTCCATGATTGTAACTCATTGTGTCATCTTGCTCTCACTTTTTCTACTGACAGAGTGATTATATTTGAATATTGCGAGTTCTCCTACTAGGAAAGTTGATTCAATGTGTCGTGCAAAACATTTTTCTCGCGAGAGTTCATCTTGCACATTATCAACACTTTACATCAAAATAGCGATAGAGCGGAGAGAGGCTTGTGATGTTTCATCTATGGGAAAGGGGTTGTAGGGTGGAAAATAATTTATCACTCACAAGGACGTGGAGATGCTATTGGACTCTTAACCATTCGTCCGTGCATTGGATATTGTTACCATATCTGGTATGAAGCTCCTGTTATATATCTTTAGATTCTCGGCAAATTTCAATGAAGGGTCAGTAATGTTCCTAATGGTCCTGACCTGGCATCTCGAATTCAGTCATTTTCCTATCGCCGTGACTTTCTCTTGTCTTTTCTATAAATATATTCATGGCAGTTGTTCTAATGGGCTCCATGCATGGGATGCAAGTAACAAACTTCACAAGATTTGGCGTTCGAACTTTCCATCTTCTTTAAAAGTCCAAACCTTTCGAACATTGATTGAACAAATCCTACTGTATGCATCAGAAACTTGGACATTATTTGTTCGTCTTGACTGGATGGAATATATACAAATCTACTTAGAAAATCTAGAACATCAGTTGGAGATCCCCAAAACGCTTAACACAATTTACGGAGAACTGAGACCAATCTCTCTTCATCTCAAAAAAAAAAAAGAAGAAAAAAATAGATTACAGATGGCGGCCATTGCCACCGAGTGGGCAGTGGGCAGGGAAATCGTCTCATTCTTACTCCTTTGGCATCCTTTCCCAGACACCGTAGCTCGGGACTCAGGGTTGGACATTGGGCAACTGGAAACATCAATGCAGCAACCAACAGTGTGGAAAGGGATTGTCAATGGAGTTACGACCAACCATAGGGAGGTCGAAGGATGATGATGATGATGAATGACCTCTCCTCTTTGGTACTTTCATTTAATTTAATCGTGCTATTAGACTGGCAAGTAGATTTCGCCGTTTTACTATTGAAATAGATGAATGCAACTGTAATTTCTATTCTTTTCTCGCACTTCTTTCCTGTGGAATGTCACTGCTACATCCGATCCTCAAACATTTAAATGCAACGTCAATCGCCATCTTCTGTGTTCAGGAAACTTGTCCTTTTATTTTCCTTTCTCCCCAGTCTTCTGATTGTCTTTACTTCTCAGTAACCCCTGTCATCTTAGTGGCATTATCGCCTTGCTTGTTGTGAAATGAAAAAAATTACAATAATGTTCAGCCTGTACAAGGCCCAAGAGACACTCGAGGTAGAAGGTTACAGAGCAACAGGCACAATTTATGGGTGTTTATGGGGAAGATAACGGTTAACAGTAGATATTAGCAGGTTACGACTGTGGTGATCGGAGAAGCACCCTATTGGGAGTTCCACAAAGCAGTGGTTCGTGGGAAGAAGCTACTCGAGTGGAACATACATCTCACCAATGAAATACGAAGGGAATGAGCTACAATGTGCGTGGTATAGAGCTGGTTGAAGTAAGGAATGTGATACGTTTGAACACTTTACATCAAAATAGCGATAGAGCGGCGAGAGGCTTGTGATGTTTCATCTGTGGGAAAGGGGTCGTAAGGTGGAAAATAATTCATCACCCACAAAGACGTTGAGACGCTATTGTACTCTATCGAGGCTGGAAAGTGAAGACTAGGCAGCTCCTATCCATATAGGGCAGCAGTACTTTAGCAGTACTTTTGTGGTGATCTGGCCCTTTTAAAAGTAGAGGATACAGGAGGCGTCAGGTACTTACTGGAGTGGTACAGAGAACCGGACATTTATCCATATATACGAGTTCCACTTACGGTCTGGATTAAGCTTAAGTCGCAATAGTCAATTGAGGCACCGGGCCTTCCTGAGAGAGCGCGCGTCCATCGCGAAAATGCGAAAATTCAAGGTCTGCGCGGTGATAGCTATATAGAATATAGAAGCGAGTGAATGAAATATAAAAATAACTCCGAGAAATATACTCAACAGAAGTCAGTATTTAATTTGGAAAAAGAAAATGTGTTTTTCATTTGTTCTTTGTTAGCATCGACTTTAGAATAACAATGGAAAGTTTTCTTAAAATTAGCAGAGCTTTATTGTTTGGTGGTAATCAACTGGGGCGATATTATCATCTTTGATACACAAGCACATATAAGTTTATATTTGTTGTGAATTGGTAAACAATTAGCAAAACGGATTAGAAAAGTAAGGCGATTATCTCGTCTTTATGATAATATGATGAGTGTCAATTCAAGTCGAACAATTTTATTGTCTTTTTTCTTTTTGAAAATCTTAATCCGATTTGTTTCATTGTCAAAAACTTACTTGAAGGGAAGAAAAAAAGAAAAAAATTAATTTGAAAACTTGACGTGGAAATATTTGTCTTTTAAAGTGAATAAAATTATAAATTTATTGAAAAGAAATCAAATTAGATTCGAAATATTTTTACTTCCAACGATCATGTAACATTTGAAGAATGCTTTAATCTTAATCACTCACAGATTCACATGAAGAGGAAAAGAGGCGATAAAAGGTCAAATATGAATGGTGAAAGAATTTGAATGGGGAAAGGGTTAAATATATTCATGACGTCGTGATATTTCTGCAAATAAAACTTGCGTGCTGGTCATATTAGAATTAAATATTACAATTAAATATAACCACGATCAAAATTATTTTTTTTATTTTAAAAGCTTTCTGAATATGGACACAAACTCCTTTGATTTGATATCTCACCGTCAGTCAATGAGTCAGTCACTCTTTCTCTTACTCAATATATATGTGTATATATATATATATATATATATATATGTGTGTGTGTGTGTGTGTGTGTGTGTGTGTGTGTGTGTGTGTGTATACCGGGTGTAACAACAAAATTATTCAAATCGTGTAAAAGCAAAATTATCCATTTGTTAGATTAAGCTTTGAACCATTGTATATTAGAAATGATTAAAGATATCTTACTGGAATTCCCCGAGGTTTTTATAATACTGTTGTACTCAACTTTCAGCAATAAGTATGTATAATTACTCTCCAAGCTCAGCTGAAGAATCGTGATGAAATCGATCATAAACGAAATTTCAAAATTAATTCACGGTTCTGTTGAGGGTTCTTGAATGTACTTTGAAGATGGAAGCCAGAGTATGAATGTTGGCACCATTACTGAAAGCCTGAATGATCTTTACCCTCTCACCATTTCTCAGTTGGGAAAACAGTGGGGCAGACACAAAACAATTTTAACCTGCTTTCTTTTTAGCTGAAAAACTCAAAAATTTGTCAGTAATTCTTACGAATAATGGTGTCAGGATGGCTAAAAGTCTTATCTGAAAACATGTAAAAAAAGAAACTCAAGTAGTTTAGTATTTTTTTATATGCTAAACTTTTTGTGGGATTGTCAATTATTCTGTTACGCGATTTGGACATATTTACTGTTACACCGGTATATATATATATATATATATATATATATATATATATATATATATATATATATATATATATATATATATATATGGAGTAAGAGGGATCAATATCGGAGATAGACCATTTATAGATATAGACAGTATGGTCATAGAAACCAACACTGCATGATGACTCTAAGTTTCACACCAGAAACCGATCTTCAGATCACGTGTCACTCCTTGTTTAGTGGGTTTAATATTTAGGCTACTGAAAGGATTACGGGAACTTGGCAAAGAGGAAATCGGCATCTTTTCCATTTTTTGCTTAGGCTTAATACTTCGGATTATTTATTATTTAGTCTTAATACTTCGGATTATTTAAATTTAGTCTTAATACTTCGGATTATTTATTATTTAGTCTTAATACTTCGGATTATTTATTATTAGTCTTAATACTTCAGATTATTTACACTCATAAACCTTAAGTTTGCTTATTTTATTTATTATTTTAAATTTATTCATTTTGCATTTCATTTATATTGTATATTTTCTTTCATTCTTGCTTTGCATGAAGCTTTTCAGCCGATATATACTTCAACCTTCATTTATTATCTAGAGCACTGAGGTGAAATAATTTCTCCCTTCACCTTTTTAGTTTTCAGGTTACCCTTTAGGCTGATGTATTCTATGAATTTTTTAAAAAAGAATGTTAACAAATACTTTTTTACACACAACCCAGTTCTGCGGAATCAGAATCAACATTGAGTTTAAGCAAGCGAATGAGCCAATTGGAGTAAAGTACCATGCAGATTTAAATTTTTCCCACCTGTGACGAATGCAGCTATCGATTTTTTTTGCATGCTAGCATGCTAGTTAACATTCGTGTCAGTCAGCTGTTGGCTCTCACGCTGGCCAATAGAATCTTCCTGTCTATTCGTGGCAGCCATCTATAGGCTCTCACTCTGGCCAGTAGAAAATGATCACAAACTACATGAAAACTACCGTAGAAGCATGAAAAAATCGATTATTTCCACTATCGATGGGAGTTGGGAAATGCAAAGTCAGTCTTGGTCTTTTTACTAACTTGGAGCATGTGCATGTAAATTTTGGTGCAAATCCGTCGAAAATTGCGGCCGTGCATTCATTACACACACACACACACACGCATCCTGCCTTTTATAGATAAAGATATTACTAGGATCCACTTAGATTATATATCAACGGATTTATTACTTTTACTAAGAGCCACTGAAGTTAGTGGTTACTATGTGATATTGAATGAGCGTAAGAAAGAGCAAGAAGTAAGAAGTATTATATGAGTAAGAAAGCCAAGATATATTGTCTTGGGTGCTCTTTTTGATTTTTTGAGGATAAATACAAATGACAAAATGAATAGACAGGTTTTATGTTGAAAGTTCAAATTTAAAAGACCAGTATTAAACAAAACGTATTCTTGTCGTGTATGCTTGTCGAATTGTCTTCGGGCTTCTTGCTTTCCAATCAAATTTGATCTCCAAAAATTAAATACAATGTCTATCGTTATCTTATGTCCTCTTAAATTATGTTCTTTTATTGTTCTCTTTCTTCAGTAATGTTTTTCTTATATTCTTTCACACTCGGTAAGCCTCTGTATGTTAGTGGGTCTCTTGCCTTGCTTGGGGTGAAATGATTTAAAAAAAGAAAAAAGTGAAGTTCTTAGAACTATGCAAGAAATATAACGGCTAACTGTACACTTGACAAGGACAATATTTAATTAATGAGTAACACTTCATGGTTCAGTCAGAGACGTTCAAAGTGTAGTGTGGGAGTAAACTTTAGAAGGAACCGGAAACACAATCCTAAGCAGAAAACAAGACATAAATCCCTACACCTGTTCAAAATACCGGATAGGGTCATATATATATATATATATATATATATATATATATATATATATATATATATATATATATGTGTGTGTGTGTGTGTGTGTGTGTGTGTGTGTGTGTGTATGTGAGTGTGTGTGTCTCTCTCTCTCTCTCTATATATATATATGTGTGTGTGTGTGTGTAAGGTCTGTATTGCAACCTAGGGAAGGTTACTGAATAGAATAATCAAACGAAGGATTGGTAATGAACGACAATACTTAGGACAAGAACAACGCATATAAGATTCGCCAGCAGTGCGTAGAAGTAGTAGTCAACTGCTAGAAGTGAGTGAAGTAAATTCAATAATGAATCTACAACTTTTGGATATCTACCAACCGCCGCACGCGGTCAGATGTGGCACAAGGCCGAATTTAATGTGGGGTATCTGAGCCTGTAGGCTCGGCCAGAAATTTCCCCGTAGACCCCGTATAAAATGCGGTCGGGTAGCTGTTTCCCGAGACTAGACTATGTCCTTCGACATAGCCTCGTCTGGGGATCCTCTGTGTCCGGAGGCAGAGAGTTTGACCAACACAGCTGGAGACAAATCCCCAATTGAAGACCAACATACAGTATTTACTACTGTATTTATGTCAATGGGAACATACCCATTATCGTCCGTAGGTATGCTGCAACAGTCTGACAAAAAATATCGGACTGTTGTTATAGTAATGGAGCTAAAGTACGCAGAATGAAACCGCTTGGTACCGATTGACTTTGAACGCTGCCATTCATACTTTCTAAGTTATAACATTCTCGTTCACTTCTCCTGTTTATAGCAGTGCTTGCAAGGAAAGTGTGTAGCGTGTGGTAGTCTCACCACGCCACAGAGGTTCCATTAGTAACCATGAATTGTGAAGCATTTTTGGGACAAGGAAAACATTCCCCAGGTACGACAACCATAATATTTCCCAGATCTCGCCTCTTGCTACTGTTTCCTCTTCAAAAATAAAATCTCACTTGAAAGGAACAAACAAGTTTTCAAGATATCGAGGATATCCAAGAGAATGCAACGAAGCAGCTGCTCGCTATTCCGAAAATGAGTCCCAGGAATGGTTCCATTAATGGAAACGACGCTGTTTGGATTTCGAAGGGGACTACTTCTAGTTGATATGCATTGTAGTTTTCTTTTTATAGCACCAGTTCCGATACGTTTAACCAAATTTGTATATATATCATATAAAGATTATATATACAAGAGTAGATCACAAAATCGGTAGACTCTCACTGTTAATAGGCGAATATAGATGTGAAGTTTTCATTGCATAATGTTTTATCTAAATGAACCATAAAGAAATATTGGGTAAAGTTTATTGAAAACGAGTGAAATTATTTAAAAAATAAATATTTGTTATGTAAAATAAAGTCTCTTTCCTCATTAGGCTACCTACTTTTTGATGTACTTATGTACATATATTAAAGACAGAAATTTGAGATTATAGGATTATATTTGAGATTATAGGTCAGCTCAGAAATTAGGTTGTGACGAATAATCACAGGCGTTTCTTCCAGCTTTTTCTCTTTAGCCGTTGGTCCTCGATCATGTTTTCCTCAATCATGTTTTCATTAAAGCGTTTCCGCCTCGGTATTAACACTCTTATTCAAAACGCGTTCACAAACACAATGTCGATAAACATTCACAGAAATACAAGTTCAAAGAGCAGGCCCTTTCCTTCTATAGTGCTAAATTGAATTTGGTCTCTCCGAGGGATCTATTTCTTTTATTTTCCTTTAGGGTCATCGCTTCGTAGGCGAAATCCGAGACACCTGTCAAGCCACGCCTACCTACAAATAAGAAGAAAAAGGTTTTAGTTAGACAAAGAGAGAAAGAAAAAGAAGAAAAAGTTTTATTTTATAACGAGACAATAAGGCAAAGTCGCCATTTTGGTCCAGCAAATAAGTTGTTATGGCTGACAATTATCTTGTTGGAAAATTGAACAGATATCAGAAAGTCCTGTGACCTTTATACGAGGTGACATTCCCATCGTCCTCGGAATGAAACATTATGAAATGCTTCAATTTCCGCAGAAAGAAAAGACAACGATGTTGAGAGGAAACAATTGTTTGAAAGCATTAAAAAAAGAGGCGTCGTCTGCGATCGACTTTCTCTTAGAATTATTTGCATTAGGAATGAAAGCAAAAAATATAAAGAAAAAACGTTTTAAGAAAAGAGTTTCAGCTTTTTTCTGTTTTTATTGCATTGTTTCTATTTGTTTCTTTTTCGGTTTCGTGTCAATTAAAACATAATTTGATGGCATTATAAATAACCTTAAAGCAACACAGATGCACATAAGCACATAAAACACACACACATATTACTTTATACGTTATTATAATGGATACCCGTATTTCAAATAGACCCCCGTTTTTATTTTAAACAGTTCGTCTTGCGCATTCGAGAATTAAATAAAGAAAATGTGCTCTCCAGCAGAGCTCGAACCTGTGACTCTTTTTGGGGAGAAACTACACTTTTATCCGCCGAGATTTATCACGTGGCTACAGAGAGTATCACACTTCTGCAATGCTTTGCCTTTTAAGTAAAGTACATTTCCTCATTCAGATATTTTTCTCAAAGGACCGTATCTGATCAGTTTCATATGCGAAATGTAAACAAAGAAAGAATTAATGGATTTATTTTTAATCCGACATTTTTATTATTTCAAACCTTATTATAGTAGATACTCGTATTTGAAACAGACGCCCATTTTATTTTAAATAGTGCATAGTAGGTATATACGCGTACCCACTATAATAACGTTTGAAATAATGAAAATGTCGGATTTAATATAAATACCATAACTCTTTAGAAATTGCTTTGTTTCCGTTCCGGATGTGAAACTAAGCAGATATGGGCTTTTGAGAGAAAAAAATATCTGAATAAGTAAGTGCGTTTTCCTTAAAGAGGAAAATAGAGCCGAGAGGTAAAGCACACCAAATCAAGCGGTGGTTTCTCTTACAAAGGGGAACGCAAGTTTGATTCATGCCGGAGAACAAATTTTCTTTATAAAGATTTCTCGAATGTGCAAACCGATAGACGTAATACACACTGTTTAAAATAAAACAAAATGGGTCGTGTATTTCAAAAGCGAGTAATCACTATAAAAACGTTTGATGTAATAAAAATGGCGGCAGAAAAATAAATTTGGACAAAATATTTAATTGTAAACTCTGAATGCGTTTGTTTCACATTCTGGGCAGATCAATCAAGACAAATTTCCTCGGAAACAAATTCAATCAGACTAATGCTATATGATCAGGTAGATTTCAGATAATAAAGTTCTAATCTACCTATGCGCTCAAAATATATTCTCTCTTTCTCTCTCTACAGAGCTGGGTTTTTGGAGTGCCTTTAAGAAACAGGAATGAGACTCAAAACTTAAATATAACAAAGGGAATAATGTCGATTTATGAATAAAAATCTATTAATTCCTTACAAATAATATATATATATATATATATATATATATATATATAGCCTGACAATTGCGTTTAAGTATGAAACAGATTATTGCTTCCGGGTGTTGACTTCAGTGCTCACTTTTATATTTACATACGCTCTATACCTGATATTGAGCACTTTAATCCATAAATATAGCATACCATAAAATTAGAGTATATATATATATATAAACAGCCCTTTCTGATGGTATTTAAACTATCTTCTGTGGAAGGCTCTTGATTGGGCCTTGATCACAATAGGTAGGGAGCAGTAGATGAGATAGGCAAGAATAAACTACAAAAGAACTCAAAATTGATCACAGCATTTAAGTATTGCATTAATATTTAAGCTTACCCTTTAAAAGTTCAACGATAATACTTCTGCCGTCACTTAATTTAAAGACAATTTGATGTATTTAGGTCCTTACTTTCCGTTCAACCAATTATTTCTATTTCATGGGTGACTTTCACTGGATTTCGCAATTAATTTCGATTATTCCCAAATTTATTTCCAAGTTATAAAACTGTTATCGTAGAAGAAATTTGTAGCAAAAAGTCACTTAAAGAAATCGCCGAAAACCATCACAGTAATGAAAACTTGGGAATCCAAAATTTCAGGATTGAGGGTTCAGATCCGGTTCGATTCCAAAATATGTTGGGCTACGACCTCTAGGAGTAAAGTTGAAAAAGTGTGACACAATTACACACTGACATTCCTATTATATATATATATATATATATATATATATATATATATATATATATATATATATATATATTAAATGGATTATTTGAATTCCACATTATTTCATATTAATATAAAACATTATTTGTAGTGGATTTGAACTGAGATCATTGTTTTCTTTTATTTGCTTGAAAAGTGAAATTAATCCCAAACAGCCTACATTGAGAAATTCTAAAGAAACGTGTATCCACTTTTCCATCAGGGAAACTGCTCTTATAGTCGAAGTGTGCCGTTGCCAATTCGGCTACAGGCGACCATCTTGATACAGTGGATCTCAATTACAAACTTAAGGAATGCACACTTCTTATTGGGACTTCTGCTAATCTGTTTCTGATTGCGTTTTTATTTTCGTCCCAGAAACGTAAACACTCATTTTTAAAAAGACGTTTTGAAAGATAAAGGTAATCCTAAGAAAACCAAATATATGCAATAGAAAAATCAGTATATTTTGAGCATATTTTAAACATATTCAGATTATTTTATACAGCCTTGAAAGCGACAACATGCTCGGCAGAAATGGCTTTTGTTCAACTTTCTATCACAACCACAATGACGGTTTGCCGCTCAGCTAGTCCTTGGTAAAGGATGGTTAGTCTTCGTTATTATGGAAGAAAGTGTTGCTGGCGACACAGGAGTTTGAACATAGATCGCCAGTAAGCAAACACAGGCGATCCCATTATTGAATTAAGTAGATCACATGACCATAGAGGAAATGTATATATATGGGAATTAGCTTGGCGACTAATTGATCGCCATTTCTAGTCTATCCTCTGTTACCATACGACCGCTATTCTCTACTCTATTCACTATACTATTTCTCTATACTGGTCACTATTCGGTGGCTACTTTTCGAGCGAGTATCATCGAGCAAGTACTATTAGTGCGAGTGATATTCGAAGGCGTGTGACACCAGTATTGTTCAACGGCGTACTATAGTTGTATCTGCGATTACAAAGTCTCTACTACACGAGCATTACGAAAGTGACAATGCGTATTCGTTGACATCACAAAAGTGGCGACGAATGTTCGTTGGCATCACAAAAGTCTTGTATTCGCCGAGACCACAGACATAGTAGTTCATGCAATGTGAAACCAAAAAGGTATCGCCTTGAGTCTATGGCATTTAAATCAGGAGAACTACGAGGCCACATGCCGAGTGTGACATGATCGTGAACATATTTGGTATGCACCCTACACTGGGGTCAAGCTGGTTCTGCGGAAGAGATCAGGGTTCTGCTTGAACACGTACAGCCAGTGCCTGGATGCAAGCAACGTGTCCTTCATATAAAAGTAGGCGGTGGCATTGTCTGTAATGTGTCATTGACAAGAAACTGGCAATCTCGTGTTGCTGTGGTTTGTAGCGAGTAACACGAGCACTGGGTACCTTTTTCATTTCGTGTCACGTTGAATGCTGCCATATTAGAGGACGTCAAAACTTCGCGCATGTTGCGGAACATTGACTTAAGCCGTCACCGATCTATTAAGTAGACTCAAATGTCTTGGACACATATATATCATATATATATATCACTCTCAGTCACTGTGTTTATCCGAATCTAAAAATAAACACGCTAAAATTCACCTCCATCCCGTACCGTACGCTGATGGCTTAACGGGTAGAGATTCCGACTGACGAAAAATCAGTCGGGTTTCGATCGTAGCTAGAGGCAACCGGACGTCTAGCCACACTGATGAGCTGCGAAACAGTCTGTCTGTGGATGACAAAAATATATATATATATACTAGCATAATCCGTTTATCGCTCTATTTAGCGTTTAGTCTTTCTACTCGTTTTTTTTTCTTTGTACTTGGAGCTTAAGCACTTGACGATTGATTTCGTTTTGTTTTTATTTCTTTATTTCTAATTTTCCCTCGGGTACCGATTTGTTCTACTACAAGTTGAACTATCCGAGGTTTTCCAAACGAGTATTATCATATATATATATATATATATATATATATATATATATATATCTCCATTCGTATGTTTATTAGTGTATATTTTATAGTGTTGCCATATATGACGATGAGTATTAGAACGTTGCTACTGCCTGAACAGTGAGATAGTTGATTGGTTTGCCTCAGTATCCACTTACTCAACTCATTCAATCATCGTTGCTTACCTGTAATGAGATCTTTTGTCAAAATATCTATGCGTATAAACATGTCTGCTCTCTAGAAACCGAGTGCGCGTCTGTTTCGAGAGTATAGGCGTTGAGATTCCGATATTTAACAACAGACAAACGTTCACGCCTCGACGAGTACATTCCCCTCCCCTGGTTATTAATGTCTCCTTCACAGAAAGCCTTTTTTTCACCTCCTTTCCTCTTGGAAATGTCTCTTCGCCACAGGTTAAGGTTCAACTTCCGACCAGAGTTTGCCATCACTCGATGTTCGCCTCACCTCTTTTCTCGCTTTTTCCCGCCTTCCACCATTTCATCGCGCTCTTTCCAGTCAATAACTTCAATGGATGTTGTGTCTAACAATGGTCTCACAGTGTAACAAACGATCTTAAAAATAAGAAAATAATTGAACATTTTTTTTTCTTTAATCCTCATCTGCTTATTTTTATTGGTAATTTATACACAGGTCACGCGTCATGAATTTCAAGGAATTTCAAGCGTTGATTTCGTTTGCATGAAGTGAAAATGGTGGGTGGGGGATCTGAATTGAAAAGTAATCGATCAATATTCGCATCGTATTAAGTAGAAACAATCACATTGAAAACTATTTCATAAATTCAATAAAATACGCTTTATACATCTTTTTGTTTTAAAATCTGAATTTAGCCGAAATTTTACATTAGTTATTTAATTTTATTGATTTTATTTGTAAACGGTCTCAAGAACTTAAGCAGCAAATATTTTTTGTTGCTACTGTACGAGTCATTCAAAACGGGGCTAAAAAAAAGGTTCTCTTGTGCCAAAGATAATCATCATTGAATCCTCAATTTAAAAAAAATATCTTGAAAAACCGTT
The DNA here is from genome assembly GCA_964036315.1 of Acanthosepion esculentum. Taxonomy (NCBI): domain Eukaryota; kingdom Metazoa; phylum Mollusca; class Cephalopoda; order Sepiida; family Sepiidae; genus Acanthosepion; species Acanthosepion esculentum. The sequence continues at coordinate 51,964,702 of OZ038493.1, forward strand.
ATACAATTATAGACATTTGCTAACCTGAATTCCCGATTCGATATTCTTGCTATTATTGTAATAACTAGGTACCACAACAATTTGAGCTAAAGCCCCTTAAAATGCATTTTAAATAATTTAAATGTCTCCTTTTTAGTAAAAGTTTGGTTCTATTTTAAAGATAATCGTCTAATACTAAACGAAAAGTAATTTTAAGTGTTTCAGTAAGACTTTAAAACATTTTTCAAACATTCTATCATCAATTTATCATCGATCCGCCATTTTAATTGAAAAATAACAGCATATTTAAAACATCTTAAAAATATCTTAAAAATCAAATATCTAAATAGCGGGTAGTGTGTTTTTGCTTTCAATTCGGAACAAAAAAAAACGCATCCATTTTGGCAGTGCTTATTAAAGATTAGTATGATCAAGTTGTTACTCCGTTTGTAGCACCCGATTTTAAATAAACTGTTACGAATCATTTCCAAGAAAATATAGACATTTTTTGCCCAATTTGGGGGTAAATCATGGGGGGGACTTTTCTGTTAATTCACCCTAAAATATTAATTCGCCCCAAAACATTAAGAATTTGTATTTACTAAAAGTCACACCAAATTCTCCGAGAGCGAGGCTCTTCCATTGCACTCTGGTTGGGTATTGACATTTGCGTTCTCCCCAAATTTCTAAGTGCGGTGTCTATGTTAGCGATAAACAAGCCAAAAACAGATTTTTATCTCTTTTTTTTTTAAATTGTAAAAAATTCCTTGTAAATTCCTCGAATATCAACTGCACTTACGAGATGTGAATAACTCCGATTTTTCATTCTGAGGGTTGGAGTTATGACGAGGCAAGCTAAACAAATTCTGATTTTAAAATTTCAAAAAAGGGCCAAAAATTTAATTAAAAAAAAAACTTTAGTTTAAAATTTATACTTTTTTGGTCTGAATTAATATTCGAGGTAATGCTTTCTCCATCATAGCGGCTGGCAGAGGATAGAAAACAAAATTGTTTATAGTTACGTTGTTCTGGAATTGTCATCATTGGTCGACTGAACTTGCTTTGTTTCAATGACTTTTGTTTTGTTATTTTTATATAGTAATATATATTTATATTTTTACGTAATAAATTATTCGGTTCATAAAAAAAATAAAAAAAATGTAAATTAAACTTATATTTGCAATAAGTAACTTTACATTATTTGGGGTGAATTAAACATCATTGGAAATAGGCGTCTGGCGACATGGACGCCGTCTATTACAGAGTGATGTATTTACAGCAGTATTTTCGGAACTAATATATTAAACAAACGGAAAGTGCCAGATTAAAAATTCAAGTGTTCAAATTTGCCGGATAGATTTTAAGTATATAAATTATCTGTACATGAAGTCAACAAAGAGGGGCGCTGATCGAGGAGTAATATTAAACAATTAATTTCTCAGGCAAAATACCAGGTGTAGTAGTATTTCTCAGTAGTCGCTCCATTATTATAGCCTTTTGTCATACTAAAGTAAGCTTAATAGATATCAATAGGATTTAATTTATTCTCAAAGAATTTGAGTCTTTATTCATTCCGTCAAAATGCTTCAATGTCGTACAAGCTTTCAAGATGAAACTTGCATTAAGCAAAAATAAAAATCTCCTCTTGACCTGAATTGGATATTTCTACTTTAATCTTTTTCTCTTGACTCTTTGTTAATATCAGTTTATCTTGAAACGATGAACAATGAGAGCAAGAATACAAAGTAAAAATAACGTGGATGGTGGAGGGGAAGTAGCATTTTTGAAGAATTCGACCATATATATATATATATATATATATATATATATATATATATATATATATATATATGTATACATTTTTAATTTTTTATTATAGGATATTAAATCCGAATATATTTTACATATGTTCGAATATAGTATCCTAGAATAAAGAATTATCGCTCTCCTGTAGTACTTAGCCCTATTTTTAAATTAATGTTATGAACGTTTGAATTTGTATTTGATTCGTTCTCATTTCATTCGGTCATATATATATATATATATATATATATATATATATATATATATATATATATATATATATATACATACATACATATTATTATTATTATTTTTATTATAAGAGATTATAATAAAACATTTTGAAATCGCTACACAAAAGCGTTCATGTTTCATTACTTTGATTGTACTTTTTCTGGTGATGGTAAATAATTGGTGATTAAATGATTTTTAAGAAAATTTCAAAACAAAGTGTTACCTCTTTTCCGAAAGCCAAAGGTCGCGTGGTGTGGGAAAACATGAGATCAGAATTAAAAATAGACTTGTGTGTATGTCTTCATTATGTCAGATCTGTTATTTTTCTCATTTGTGTATATATATATATATTTATATATATGTGTGTGTGTGTGTGTGTGTGCGTGTGTATATATATATATACACATATACATATGTATATATATATATATATATATATATATATATATATATATATATATGTATACAGGTACAAAGTGATATTAAGAGAACGTATCTTATTTTATTAGGAGCATTAGGAACATCCCTTGACAACACGTCTTACGAACGGAGCGAAACAAGTGTTGGCTGTGTTCGGAAACTAAACAAAAAATCCACTAAGAAAACTTCAACAACTAATGTTCATCACAGAAAACCAAACAAACATGTATTTACATTAATAACTATCGCTTCCACGAAAATTCTTCTCTTCTTGCAAATGGCTCAAGTATAAGCCAAGAGAGGTCGAGAAAACCAAAAATATGGACAATTTCTTCACCCACTCAGTTCCCCAAAAAGAAAACTTTGAAGAACACAAAAAAATTAAATAAAATTTTCAAGAAATCCCTTTTCCGCCATCTTTAACGAAACATGCGTGCACACACGCAAACATACATAGATAGATATACGTATTATATATATATATATATATATATATATATATATATATATATATATATATATATATATATATATATATATAATCTGATGATATTAATGGGCAATATATATATATATATAAAAACTGATGATATTAATGGGTAATATATATATATATATATATATATATATATATATATATATATATACATAAATTTTCAAGAGGATAGAATCCAGGTAGAACTCAATGTCCAGTACAGAGTAAGAATATAATATAAAAAGCTCAAACACTAATATTCCATTGTTATAATTTATTACAGTGGAATCGTAATCACGATCCAATTCATTTTGAATTTGTAGGTTTGATGAATTGGATCGTGATTATGATTACAATGCAATAAATTATAATCATGGAATGTTAGTGTTTGAGCATTTTATATTATATTATATTATATTATATTATATTATATTATATATATATATATATATATATATATATATATATATATATATATATATATATATATATAGTAGGTCATTCGCAGTTTCTTGTTTTGCTCGCCAGCAGTTATATGCAAAGTGCATTTTGCGTTCACGTAAGACTGTAAAAATCATTAACGAAACATGCGTGCACGCACGCAAACATACATAGATACAAATACGTATTATATATATATATATATATATATATAAAGCGGTGTCCTTAGAAATTCATTTCCTTTTTTCCTTTTTCTTTTTTTTCTTTTCTTTTTTGCCTGTATCTGGATAAATTTAAAATCTATTTATTGTCGTAAAATTCTTTGGTCTGAAGAGATGGGGTCTGATCCCGTGAAATAAATTATTACCAATGGATTTCTAAGGATTCCGCTTTCATTATTAGATCTGCTCTGTTCTTACACTGAGCTCTCTTTTATAATTACCCTTACTAATTATCAAATATTATATACACACACACATATATATATATATATATATATATATATATATATATATATATATATATATATGTGTGTGTGTGTGTGTGTGTGTGTGTGTGTGTGTGTGTCTGTGTGTATAATTGAAATATTGAAATATTACAGAAGCATTCGATCTCGTCTTTTGATAATAAGAAATGTCTTGGGTATATTGAAAAATTATGAATAGCAAAACACTACCTCATTCAGTAAATGTGACTGTTTTTTTCTGTCGTTATTTCTTTCTTATAAAATATAAATAAACACGTGTTTAGTAATTGTCGAAAAAACTACAAAAACGATCATTTTGAATCGTTCTGTTTGGTTTTAGACACTTAAATAAACTCTAATAATCTGTATAATAAATTTTACTATCGTAATATCAGAATGTTCAAAAAGAAAATTACTCTATGTCTTTCAAAAATCACATTTTGTATGTGTATCTCGCTCTCTGTCTGTGTGTGTGTCTCTCTCTCGCTCTCTCTCTCTCTCTCTCTCTCTCTCTCTCTCTATATATATATATATATATATATATATATATATATATAAAGCTTGTCTGAAGTATATAAATGTTTTAAGGTGACCAAAAAATAATATGTCGGATCTCATAAAAAAACGAACAGAGAATTACCAAAAATTAATCGAATTTCTAATCCGAAAGAAAATCTCATTTGTAGTTGTTCTGTTGGTAACAATTTAAGGTTAACAATAAAAAGAGTCTCTCTGTTCGACATTTTTGTTCAGTGTCTATCGAAAATCACTTGAAAAAAAATGTCCGATTTTATTCACATGTTTTTTCAAGAGTACTACTGAAAAAGATTTTTGCCCACTTATTAATACATAACCATCTATATATGATCAAAATGAAACTCGTTCACATCTTTCACAATTTCTTTCATGTTTCATTTAGATCATCATTCTTCTTCAATGTTGTAATTCTTCCATCATTCCAAACTCATTCACTCTTTCATTTCTATTTAGTCTTTTTTTCTTTCATCTTTTTGGATCTGCTGTCATTTTGCTGTACTCATTCCTTTTTTTTTAGCTTTTGGCTTTCGTTTATTTCTTTCACATTTCATTTAACTAATTCTTTCTTTATTTTTTTTCTTTCTTTCTTTATTTTTTCTTTCTTCTTTCTTTCTTTTTCTTTCTTTCTTTCGTTCTTTTTTCTTTCTTTCTTTCTTTTTTCTTTCTTTCTTTCTTTATTTTTTCTTTCTTTCTTTCTTGCTTTCTTTTTCTTTCTTTCTTTCTTTCTTTCTTTCTTTCTTTCTTTCTTTCTTTCTTTCTTTCTTTCTGTCAAAGGTCATCTGATTTGAATTTAATGCTTGCTCACCCACACCTTACTTCTTCCAGTTTTGAGCCCCACCCGTTGATAAAGACAAACAAGACCAACGAAGCGGATGATATCAAAATAACGGCCTTATAACCATTTTTGGGTTTCTTAATTTTGTTGACAAAAATCTTACCATTCCACGGACCAATCCTCACGCTTAAAATCCTTTGCAACGTGTACTAATGGAGTAACTGACTGAATTGCTTGCTTTCTGAACTCTTTTAAAATTAAGTTTTCAAAGTATTTATATATTGTCCAGCAATAAATATCGTTGAAAAGCGAATTGTCGTAAATAGTGTATAACATTTGCCACTTAAAAGGAGCCATAATTGTTTGCACGATGGGGTAATGGATAGTGGCTCGGATTGAGGAATCGGAGAGCCGATTTCGAATTCTCGTCGAATCGATTACATTCACTAACGTGCTAATACCCTTGGGAAAGGTATGAATCCTCCCCCCCCCCCAATCAGCTATGGTTAAATAGCAGGACAGACCGTGTTCTATAGCCTTGGATTGCAACTGGCCTACCGCAGAAAGAAATGGCAATACTGCGGGAAAAAATCTGCCTCGTCAGTCATGTATCGAAAGATACATGATTGCCTAAGCGTGTATCACGCATGGCACGCAACGGACTGACTGACCCCGAACTTCGATGTATAAAAAGACTACGAAGGAAGGAACGATGTAAAAAGGGGACCGAGAGGAAGGGGAAGGTAAAAAGAAAGAAAAACATATCGTCTTTGAGAGTGAGAGTGAAGAAAGAAAGAGTAAGTAATTTATGATATACATGAAAGAGAGAGAGAGAGAGAAAAGAGAAAGAGAGAAAGGAATCAGTGGTGAAAGAGAGAAGAGAGGAAAAGGGAAATAAATCAATGGTATGAGAGAGAGAAAGAGATGAGAGAAAAAAAAGAAAGAAATGAATGGTATAAGAGAGAGAGAAGAGAGAGAGAGAAAGAGAAAGAGAAAGAAATTAACGGTTTAAGAGAGTGAGTGAAAAGTGAGAGAGAAATCAATGGGTTAAGAGAGTGAATGAAGAGTTAATGAGAGAGTAAGAAAGAAATAATTTAAACGAGAGAAAGAAGATAAGAAGAAAGAGAAAGATAATAAAAGCTAAAGGTGAGTAAAACAAGACCCGAGAGAGTTTTGAACTGGGGGTAATATGGAGTTGGGATAAGGATTTCCTGTATTGAAATTGTTTTGTAGTAAATCATGTCTAAGAAATGATTTCAAATGAAAAGATTATAATTAATTAATAAAATATTTCTTATTGCTAATCGATATTAATCGATGTTGTAAATGGTATTAAAAATGTTTTAATATAATTTCCATTGTCGTTAATTCTAAACATATTTCATCAGATTAACTGAAAATAATTTACAAGAAGAAAAACTAAAATGAATACATTTCTTGTGACGATTACAAGTTTGGATCTAAATGTACCAATATTGTCAGAATCTCTGCACGTATGTACCAGTTGTAACAGCAAAATTGTCCAATTGCTAGATTAACCTTTGAACCGTTGTATCTTAGAAATGCTTAAAGCTTTCTTACTTGAATTCTCAGTGGTTTTTATAACACTAATGGGATCTACTTTGAACAATAAGAATGTATTTATCTCTAAGTTGAAATGGTGATCCCTCTTACTGTTGTGACCTCCTGATTCAGTTTTCCGCTCTACTGTTCCCTCTTTTTTAAACTTATTCACCGTTCACTTGATGGTTTTTGAATATGGAAGCCAGAGTATGAATGTTGGTACCATTACTGAAAGTTCTGAATAATCTTCTAATCATTATCAGTTGGGAAGACATAGTGGGGCTGACACAAAACGATTTTAACCTGTTCTCTTTCTAGCTGAATAACTCACGGATTTTTCAGTGATTCTTACGACAAATGGTGTCATGATGGCGAAACGTCTTATCTGAAAATCTGGAAAAAAGAAACCCAATTATTTCAGAGGTTTTTTTGATTTTTGAAAATTTATTTTTTAAGCTTATCACCCCAAGCAAAGGGGTTACAGAAGGTTTGGAGGAAGAGCAGATAGGAGTGGTAAAAGAGGGGATGTGGAGAAAGATAGTGGATCGATCAAGGCAAGGGGGTTACAGAAGATTTGGAGCGAGAGCAGATAGGAATGAAAGGTGAAAGGATGTGAAGTGGATAGATCAAAGCAACTGGAGATGTCGATTGACATTACACTTAAATAGTTGGAGATTATATTTGTCAGGGAAACAGAAATAAGGAAGGGAGTTTCATAGGCAAGATGTGCGAGACATGAAGCTATTGGAGTAGAAGAGACGTCTACAGATATTAAAATTTTGTGGGGAGGGACAATTATCTCATGCTGTTACACGATTTAGACAATTTTTCTGTTATACCCGGTATATCATATTTGGCCAGATTTGTGAAAGAGAACTTCAGTTCCATTTTTATCCTGATATTAAAATGTCGATAAATTCTTCGATGATTCAATTTCAATATTAAAATAGAGAATAAAAAGAAAAAAAAAAACATAAATGCAGCATCTCCTTTATTTTTCATTCGAAATATTTCGGATATTTTACAGGGGTTAAAAAGTGAAGAATTTGTTTCCGAACATCAAAACGTGAACTCGAAGAGTTTATTTAACCCTTCACTGTTGCTTTCACTACATTTACTGATATTATATAATGCTTGGAGTGTTTACTACTACTACTACTACTAATAATACTAATGTATAGCTGACCACTCGTATTAGCCAATCCCTATTGCAGACGCTTGCTCAGGCGCATTTTTGTTTATTCAACACCCACAGAGCCCACCTGTGGTTTATACCATAACCATGCTTAGCAGAACTTAAGTACAGTTTCTGGGAAAGAGCGTGTTATCTAGCGTGATCAACAATTGAACAAGGCCAGCACACTCAAGCCCTCGGCCACGATGAATTGTGATTTCGTGCTAGTAGAGTTATCGACAGCCCCCAAGGGTTCCTTCTATCCAATTTCACTCACAAGGCTTGGGTCAACCCGTGTTGTGGTTTTCAGACACTTTCCAAAGGTGCCACACGCTGGGATCAATCCCTCCAGTTCGATAACATCAGGAAGTCTCCTTCCTGATAAATCGATCATGGTGAAATTTGAACTCGGGTCTCATGGTCAGAATGCGATTGTGTCCACGTGCCCATAATAATACTAATGCTACTACTAATAATAGTAGCTGCCCTGAATACTAATTCTGTCCAGAAGAATATCTAGCACCAATTGGATTCTGACAACTGTAGCCTTGGAAAATGTCAACTACACCATTAACGTTTGTGGAAGGCTTGTACAGAAAGAATACAATTGTCATCATGATAAAGTGACTTTTCAATTGCATTGATGCCTTATTTCAAAATAACAATATTATCTTTGACGGTGGATATGTCTGTATAACCACACTCTGAGGATGGCTTATGTGAGCCGAAAGCTTAGGACCAAATTAATTAAAAAAATCCAAATGTTGAACAGTTTTTGTCATTATTTTCACTCGAAATTAAAGCAAACATTCGAATATTAGAACGGCTCATGATCAGACATAATAGACATTCATTGTCTGTTATATTAAATAATATATATTTAAACACACACACACACACACACACATATATATATATATATATATGTATGTATGTGTGGGCAAAGAAAACAGCATCTCAATGCAACCCATAATATCAGGGGAAAAACGCGCACCCTACAAACTAAAAAAATGGCTCTAATATATATATTACATGTGCGTGTCTGCACGTGCACGCACGAGTATATATCTGGAAGCACATAAACATCTATATGTGTGCGTACAGGTATATATATACATATATAAGAAATAGTTGTACATATGTATATATGTTTACAAGAATACGCAGAAGGCTCTATAATTTATATATGCGCCTCTATATAAGTGAATATGTATATGTGCACATGTATGTACAAGTATAAAGCTCTAATATATGTATATGCCTGGGTGGGTGTGTATGGATATCGACGTATATGCAAGTATATATATATATATATATATATATATATATATATATATATATATATATATATATATGTATATATATATGTGTGTGTATATATAAAGAAATATAGTCTTAAAGTGTGCTATATTTATGGGATAAAGTGCTCAATATCAGAGATAGAACGTGTGTAAATATAAAAGTGAACATAAAAGTCAACACTTAGAAGCGACAGTCTGTTTCATGCTAGTGCAATCGTCAGGCAACTAGTCTAGTATATATATATATATATATATATATATATATATATATATATATATATATATATATAAACACTCTCATTTCTGTGGATTCATTTAAAATATCCAACAATACCAAACGACTTTAATATATATATATATATATATATATATATATATAGACAAACACAAATAAACAAGTGAACAGACACTCCCTTGAATCTGGACATTTAAGATGATAAGGTAATGTAATTAAATTTGATCCATAATTTACGCTTATCCGCAGATATCCCAAGGCATTTTCCTTACATACAGTTTTGTCTTTCCTTCATTCTCACCTGAGGAATCTAAAGAGAGCAGAAGCACTCGGCAAAAGCCGTGATGTTATTTCCTGAAACATCACGACTTAAAGTACTATGTTATCGTACGGACAATATATATTTCGATATCATTTTCAAATAAAAAGTCTCATGAGAAAATATGAGAAAATTCAAAAGAAAAAATGCAGGACGATGTTGTCTTTAACATTCAACACAACATGTTTAATATATATATATATATATATATATATATATATATATATATATATATATATATATATATATATATGTGTGTGTGTGTGTGTGTGTGTGTGTGTGTGTGTGTGTGTATGTTTGTTTGTGCA
>OZ038493.1:51979731-51999731 GCA_964036315.1 Acanthosepion esculentum
ACTTTTTGCACTTATAAGTAAATGGGTATCAAAATGCGTTTTGTGATGTTTACTCGACTGCGCATCCGTTTATTTGTGTATATGTCAAGGAAAACTTTCGGAAATACGCAGAAGACGAAAGCGTCTGTACTCAAATATCAACCTTTAATATGCAACTACTCAAGCTTTAATTGCTGCTACTTAAACCAACCGATCGCAAAAATCCTCAAAAACTTAGAACGCTTATGCAGTTTTCAAGCATATCAAATCTTTTGTAGGTGGGTGATTTCCTCTTGTTGACGAGAAGAAAACATTGTGAGCATTTTGCTTACGGCGAAGAAAAGAGGCTGGCGACCAAAAGATGGCATCTGAAATGTCGCTCAGATCAGATGATGTGAATAAAACGTTAAAGATTTACAGTTGGAAGATCATTTGCAAACAGGAAACTATATCAAACGGATTCGGCTGTTTGCATTCAAAAATATTTGTAGAACTGGTTAAGTAGATTTTTCTCTCTTATTATTTTTGTTTGCTGTTCTCTGATCTACGTTCTGAAAACAACATATTTCTTTGATTTGCTTCCTTTCTCGCTGTTTGCAAAGCGCCCATTGTTAATCCAATGGAAATTCTTGTTGAAATACAACTATGAACGAAAATCTTTGAAATTTTATAGCTTACGCTTGAGTATATATTCAAATGTTTCCATTTTGCATCGTGTCTTTCGCAATGAATATAACTGAATGTTCAATGAAACCGTTTCTCTAACATTTTTAAGGGAAGGCTAATGATAAAATTTGCATAAAAGTTATTTTGAATCACGGGGCTTGGGATATTGAATAATTATATTTACAAAGAAATGTTCAGATATTTTACAAGTTCGGTAAGGTTCTTACGCGATCAAATTCGGCCTCAAAAGGAATTGAAATGACCACCTGAAAAAATGTACACTATCCTTTTGTAATTGTGCTTGTACTCCCCACCCACTCTTCGTTAGTTAGCACGGACGTCCTGTCAATACCTCATAAATAATGAACTATTCTGCGTTATGATCTTGCGCAAAGAAGGGAAAAGACATTGTTTTCATTGAGAAAATAAAACAAAGAAGAAAGAAAGAAGGGAAGATAAGAGTGGAGAGAGAGAGAGAATCAGATTAAGCTAATAAGAACAGATACTATACTTTGATCTCAACCAAAAGACCGAGATGCGATTGTATTTACTAGCCGCCCCGCGCTGGTAGAATATGACAGGGGTCGGAGCGTGTGCACCCTGGCTAGGTCCCAAATTTTTTTTTTTTTCAAAACACGGTCAAGATATTATGGAGACCTACCGGACACTATTCGGAATATACTTGTCGACAACACTAATATAATAGCATCATCCACTTGCAAAAAGAGGCTAAAAATAATGGAAGCCTTACTAATAAAAACAAACAAACCAACACTTAATAATATTAACTTTGAACATGGACATAATATCTTGACCGTGTTTTGAAAGAAAAAAAATGAATCACTTTATAAAACATACATATAACAAACTATTTCTATTTCAAATTCTAACAGTTGAAATATAATCGTTGAAAATGGCTAAATGTATAGCCGAAAGCGCTCGGATAAAAAGAACATTCGGACAGTTTTTATATAATTTATCCTCTGAAAAGAAAAACTTTATTAGATCGCACGAGAAATTATATAAAAAACTAAATAAAAGCACCTTGTCAGTCGTTTATAATGAAATGTGCATATATATATATATATATATATATATATATATATTCGCTCTTTACCACAAATTATATTTAAAATTAATGATATTTTAATTTTAAAAACATGTTATTACGTTATTATATCATTCCAAAGTGAACGATGGGATATTGTTATATGATTATTATATCATTTTTGTTGCTGTTGCCATCATTTCTATTACTGTGTTAATGATCTGCATATGTAGTTTATATTTCCTGGTATAATTGCATTGTTATTGCCATTGTTTAAATAATTTAAATAATGATGATAATAATAATATATAATTTATATATATGTGTATGTATATGTGTTTGTACTTGTATATGTATGTGGGTGTATATATTTATGTATATATATGCGTATATATGAACACCGTCGCTTGTTACTTGTTGATCACTTGAGAAGAGGTAAAATCTGTCAACACCTTTACTGTTTTTCTACGCAGTATTTATCTGTTAAAACATGATTTAAGAAAATGACAGGTGAGCGCCTTTTTTCTGTAATATTTAAGTACTTATTAATCTTGAAAATGTTGGAAAATATTCTTCGTAATCTAAAGGAATGTTGAATTAAATTTACTATAGTCATCCCTCTTGTTTCCTAATTATGTTGTGTATGGTCGACCATACTTCCCACAGGGGCAAGTTACGTAATATTTTATATACATGAAAAAAAAATAATTAAAAAAAAAATAATATTGGGTGCAAACGACTTTTATTGAGCTTTTCAATTTTTGATTCGTAAATATACTTTTCACTTAATAACAATACACCTAACTGGATTGTTGTAATGCAGAATTTTAACCGAATTATAATATTATAAATTATTATAATTAAAATCTTAAAAAATGAAAACAATTCTTGTAAAAATTCATCGTTTTTAAGGCAATAATTTCCTTTATAAATCTTATTTATAAAAGCAATTGAAAGCTTTTCTAATTAAATAATGTCATAATTTTATTGCATTTTTTATTTTAAGATTCGGATCAGATTTTCTGAACATAAGTAGCAATATTTTTAAAAAGGATTGATTTACATTCTCCAAGGAGTCCTGCTTTTAACTAATAAAACAAATTTTGAGATTGCAATTTAATTTCTCGAAATTTCATGAAATTAAGTAAGTGGGGGTAACATGTTTTTAAAAATTATTTATTACTAAGATTTTTTAAACAAAAATTCAAAAATAATTTCATTCTTTTGTGAATAAGTTCTGAAAGTTTCATTAAGATCCGACAATTATTTGATTTTTGCAAGAATTTCCAAATCAATGTGGTTTTCACCCGAAAAAAGCACGAAAACTTTATAAATTAACGTCGACCGCTGACGTAAAAAAATTCGAAGGTGCTACAAAGGATTAAAAAATTTAATAAAATAAAAAATTACTTTGGTCATTCCTCTTAATTATAACGTGAACATTCTGATAATAAAACTTTGTTTTTATTAAATTTGGGGCTTTTTTCTTCGTGCTATTCTGTTTTGTCAGCGAGCAAGTCGAGGTACATATTTTAGAGACATGTTACATAGTTATATTATTTGTTGATATACCTGATATGTAATCGTTACCTACTAGTTTTATTAATTTTTGACGCAAATCTTTTTTTTTTTGTTACCTGATTCGGCAGAACATTGAACAGTTATTAGACTCTTATTACTGATAATAATATGAAGAAAGAGAAACAAAGAGGAATACAATAATAGTAATAAAAATGATGGCGATAGTTGTGGTGATTGTGGTGATAGTGATTTAGCGGTTATTTTTGAATGGTCTTTTGTTATTTATTCATTAGTAATATTTTTACCATTTTTATTTTTAAGTCTTACAATACAAACATTTATAATAAACTTTCCTTTAAATATTATTAATTGTATTTATGGGTAAAATATATTCGTCTAGGAGCAGGATTAGGGAGATTTGAATACAGTTTCATATTGTTGAACATAAGAGAGAAAAAGAGAAAAAGTGAAAGAAAATTTCGTTGAAAATTGAAGTTATGTCGAGGTCACGTGAAGCACGTCGGGTCCCCTTGATATCCAAAGGTATATAAATGAAGATTTTATCGTTGTTGTTAATAATAGCAAGAGTAAAAAAAAAAATGCAGGAGGGGGCCTGGCCATCTGAATGTGATGACCCACCATAGTATGGATATTCTCTGGCGCCCATGAACCAGCCCCCACGTATGGGTAAATACGAATTAACTATAATGCTGACACAACGAAAAATATTGGTAAGCAGCATCAGTCGTTCTGCTGGTCAACAAGGACCGCGATCCTCAGTGAGGAACCAGACTGTGATCGAAAAGTCTGAAACTGGAACAAACTCTACCCAACGAGAACTAGCGGAAAACCACGTCGAAGACAGTTCTCACAGAGGCCCTCTATCTTCATTAAAAGGAAATTCCACAAAAAGAACAATAAATAAATGGTCTAGTGAAGAGTATATTGAAGTAAAGATAACATTTTACATTGCTACGATAAATCCGAGAACGACAACAACGACCAAAGCTGCCTATAATATCTGGCGAGAAAACATCCCTCAAACAGACTAAACATCGATGCCAACAAGCTAGCCAATGTCAGGCATGACATCATCAGGAAAAAAAGAATACCTGACATAGAATTCGAATTCATCCGAGAAAACATCAAAAATAGATTAAACTTTAACATTGGGGGGTAACAACCCAGAGGAGACACATGGAGAGGAACCAGTTGTAATAATCAGTCTGACGTACACAAGCAAATAGAGGAAGATAATGACGAATATGAGAGAGAAACAGATGACAAAAACATCCTATATAAATCTGAGAGTGTAAAGGAAATGTCTTTCGAGGAAAAGCCAACAATTCCAAAAGTGAGAAAGAACCGTCAAGTGAGGGCAACTATCAACCTCGCTGACCAAACAATTAGAAAAATAAGGGATTAAACGGAAAGACCGATGAAGCTGACAGAAATTAATTATCTTGTATAGACGGTCTCGACAAGGATCGTAGAATTAATAGGTGAAAAAGTAAAAACATAACGTAAAACAAAAAATAAAAATGCCAGTTTGGAAAGAAAAAATAGAAAACGAAATAATTAAACTACGAGGAAAATTGTTACTTCTAAGACAAAGGCTCCACAATGAAAGAAAGAAAAAGGATACAACTGAAACGAAGCCTTGACATAAAGAATAAGACTGACATACCAAAAGTTAAAGAGAAGCTGAAACAACAAATTGGAGCGAAGGAACAGAGAATCAGGCGTTATGAAAAAAGAAACAGATACTTCTGGCAAAAGAAGATCTTCAAAGATGTCAATAAAATTTATTGGGAACTGGGAAAAAATAAAATAGAGATAAATATAGAAGTTCTGGTGTAAGATGTGAGAAAACTTCAAAATGCAAAATGAAAGAGCTACATGGATCAAGCAACATCAGAAACAATATAGAGTGCCAAAAATAAACGGATATCAATATTACTGAAACAACCGCTGCCATCCGCAAAACTAAAAACAGGAAAGCACTTGGAATAGACCGAACAGCCAATTTTTGGATAAAAACCTATCTAGCACCCACCAAGACCTTGCACGAGCATACAATGTTATAATCATAAATCTAGAGAAATGCCTCAAATGGATCACGTGTAGAGTAACATACCTACTCCCCAAAACAGAAGAGACGCAGAAACCGAAAAACTATAGGCCTATCACCTGCCTACCAACAATGTACAAGATCTTCACTTCTGTCATAACCGAGAGTACATACAACTTCCTTGAGAAAAACAATTTACTTCCAGCAAAACATTTTAAAGAGGAATTTACGGGTGCAAGGTCCAACTAATAATCAATAAAACAATATTGGAAGAGGTGAAAACAAGGAAAAGAAACTTATCAATAGCATGGATCAACTACAGTAAGGGTCGACAGTGTATCACACTTATGGATAGAGAAGAGTTTAAAAATATACAGAGTATGTCGCACAACGATCAAATTGATAATGGAGAGCGTGAAAAACTGGAAGCTACACTAAACCTAAGCCATATAAACGGTTCATTAATATTGAGTTCAATCAACATCAAAAGCAGTATCTTCCAAGGAGATTCATTGCCAAGATCCCTTTTCTGCTTTGCGTTAGCACCACTCAGCAGCCAACTGAACAACAGTAGCTAGGATACAAATCACAGAATGGCAAACTGAATCACCTATTCTATATTGATAATCTTAAAACGTTTGCCAAGGATGACAACCAGTAGAAAAACCTATTCACCATTGCCAAAACCTTCAGCGAAGACATTAGGATGGAGTTCGGAATCGACGAATGTGCCAAAGTCACCTTCAAAGGCGGTAAACTGACGAAAACTACAGACCTTGATATCAACAACAAAGTTAAGGAAATAGACCAAGATGGTATATACAAAGACTGAGGAATTAATGAAGGAGAAGGAATACAATATTCAGTTATGGAAACAAAGGCTGGAAATAGTATTATAGGAGAGTGCGTTTGATAATAAAAAGCGAACTTAATGGGACCAATAAAATGAATGGCTATCAATACCTTAGCTATACTCGTAGTAACATACAGCTTCACTATTATTAAACGGAAGTTGAATGACATTAAAAATTAGACGCCAAGACCAGAAAAATGCTTACTCAAATGAGGATGCACCACTCGAAATCAGATGTAGATAGGCTGTACGTACCAAGAACTTTAGGAGGCCGAGGTCTAATTTACCTTGAACTAACTCTAAAACTAAAACAATCTGATTGGAAGCATAATCACAAAAACCAATGACTTACCCTCTCCTACAAATAGTAAAACACCAAATCCACTTTATCAACAAAGAAGCTACACTCTTCAAGAAAGAGCTTAATATACCTGAAACCATGCAAACAAAAAAAAAAAAAAGAAAAAATGAAGCGAATACCATCTACGCCAAACGAGTAAAACAGAAGGCAAATCAATTTGGACAAATCCTATAAAAAAACCGGGAAGACAAAGCGTTTCATGGCAAATACCTAAAAAGAACGGAAAAATCAGATGTAGACTAACAAAATACACATCCGTGGTTGAGGAGCGCCGAGTTGAAGCTGAGACAGAAGGTCTAATTATTACAGATCAGGACCAAAGCCTCGCAACCAGATCCTATCACTGTCAATCATAATCAAGGATGGAACTAACCTGAAATGCAGGATCTGCGGAAAATATCATGAAATTGTCAACCATATTATTTCAGGATCTCCGGAACGAGCAAAAAATGAATATACCCATAGACATAACAAGGTAGCGACATGTGCACTGGAAGATATGCAAGAATCGCAAAATCGAAACCACTAAGGGATGGTATGAGAACCAATTAGACACAGTTACCAAAATAAGGATGTAACTATAATCTGGAACATGCCAATTCAAACTGACAGGGAAATAAAAGCCAACTGACCCGATATTATCATAAAAGATGTGAAATTCAAGAAGTGTATGCCTATTGACATAGTAGTAGCAACTTCCATGACAATTATCGAGAAATTCACCAAATCCAATAACCTGGAGATCGTGATCAACAGGATGTGGTGAATAAAGACTGTATCCCAGGTAACATCAGCATTCAGCCCTACTATGAACATTCCATATACTAAGAAAAGTGCTATCAATTAAAAATTCTCCTATAAGGCCTAAGAACCATAGTTTGGACCCGGCTCTACAGGATACAAAGTAGGAAACATTACATACACAAATAATAATAATAATAATAATAATAATAATAATAATAATAATAATAATAATAAGCATGTGTTAGCACCCACTGAATATCAAACACGGCATGATAGAGTGGGCTAATATCTGCAATGGAAAATATAGCACCTTTACGGGGAGGAAACTGCAAGAAACTTGTATGAACATCACTCAGACCCAGTTACAGAAATAGGACTTGTAACAATTATATGTGTAATAATATACACAGACAGAACAATCAAAGGTAATCGCCCAGACATCGAGATCAAAGACCACAAGAACATAATGTTCGTTCTTATTGACATGGCAGTGTCTGCAGACTGTAATGTATCTTTGAAGATCTTCAAAAATCTATCAAAATACAAGAATCTTGAAGTGGAAATCTAAAAAATCATGTGGAACTTGAGCACATCAATAATTCCAGTTCTCGTTGAAACCCTCGGATTGATTGGAAAAAGTTCCGAAAGACTCATTGAAGGGATTCCTGGTAGACCATGCCTTAAAGAAATACAAAAGACTGTACTCACCAGTACATCTCACACATTACGAAGTTCTTTATCTATGTAAAATTTGTGTGATCTTTAAGCGATTTTTTGTTTGTTTTTTTTTTGCAAAAAATGCACAGTGGAAATGTCATGAAGCCATTTCTGGCCTTACATATCTGCTTGGGATCTGGAAGGAAATGTGTATACAACAGAAATCAAAGGAATTAATAATAATAATAATAATAATAATAATAATAATAATAATAATAATAATAATAATAATGGAAAGAAGAAACAAATAGGAAAATCCATCAGTGGGTGTCACTGTTGAAATAAAGCCCTTAATAAAATAAAAAAATCTCTGGATCATTCCAGAGAACTGACAGAATTGTGGTATATAAGGTAACAGTAGTACCTATCATTACTAGAGTACACGGGAGAGTTTTGAGAAGACTTTAAACAACTTAAAGAAAAATATTATTGAAAGAAGAAATCTCTGGATTATTGAAGACACTTGTAATTTGATTTTCAACAAGACCCTCCACATACATCTGGCATGAAAATTCACAAATTATTATTATTAGTAGTAGTATTAATATTAGGAGGTGGAAGTTGGAGAAGTAGTAACAATGGTGAAACGAATGATGGTGTTGGCAGTAGTGGTATTAATAATTACGTTGTTTCAATAATTTTACTACTGTCTTAATAAAGTGCAAAACGAGTAAGAATTATTAGGAGTGATAAACATGAAAACTCTAGCAGATTTCGTGACTGTAATTATATCCAATCATAATTATAACCGTATTATTAATAAAAATGATTCAATATAAAACGAACAATAAGCAGCAAATGAACGCGAATAAAAAACTCGAGCCAAATCCCCAAATCTCTTTGTGTGGTAACTTCTACTGTTGTCCAAATGTCGTATATAACAACCCACGCTGATACTCTACCCTACCCAGAGAGATACATAAATAAACTTGTTTCCAAGCATTTCCCAGATGTTTCACTCAACGAGTTTAACCCTAAATAGACCTCGGATCAGCCGTTAACCGCTAAAGATCATCACAAAGATTCCAATTCTCTCCAATTCAAATGGTGATCTAAGGGTCATTGTCAAAGGGGAAATCGGCTTTTTTTTAAATCCTTTTTTTTAAAGATCCCCCGGTCCAGCCAAGTGTGAACGACTTTCTGAGCTGGATGAAAAGGATAATGGTTATTTGCCTATTGAAATCTTCATTTGTGAATCTTGGGGAAAGACTCACCCGAAGGGAAGCAATTGAAAATTTTTATGGGCATAAATTAAACAAATGTGGTCATTTGAAACGGACACCTGGTCTGAACTGGCGGTTGATTGGTCAGAGGCTCGAGTACCTGACACACACATCGAAAAACGTCCGTTCATACCATTATATCTATAAAATGGTTTCAAATTCTTCCTGGTTAATGTGCTGAATAGTAAAAAAATTAATATTGCAAATTCCATGGTTACTAAATTACTTTCCACAAAGTAAATAAATAAATAAATAAATGAATGTCAAAATATTCCTTTGTGGTTGTTTCTTCAGTTGAATATTTTAGAATAATAACGTACACAACATGTAGTAATAATAATAATAATAAAAATAAAAAAAATAATAATAATGATGATCTCAAAATGCAGATTCTGTGATAAATCTCCAGAAACAACTGACCGTCTTGCATTATGTTGCACTGTATTGGAACCCACTGAATATAAAACTCGGCATGATAGCATTGGCCAATATCTGCTCTGGAAAATATGCAACTTTTACGGGAAGGAAACTACAGAAAATTTGTATGCTCATCACCCAGACCCGGTTACGGAGATAGGACCTGTAAAAATTTTAGTGGACTTTACAATACACACAGACAGAACAATCAAAGCTAGGCCTAGACATCGGGATCAGAGACCGCAAAAACAAAATGTTTCTTCTTATTGACATAGCAGTCCTAGAAGATTGTAATGTATCTTTGAAGATCTTTAAAAAAAAAAACTATCAAAATACAAGGACCATGATTCGAAGTCTCAAAAATGTGGCACATGAGGACATGTTGTCGTTGGAGCCCTCGTGTTGATTAGAAAAGGTTCCGATAGATTCAGTGAAGGGATTTCTGGTAGCCAAAGCCTTAAAGAAATACAAAAAAATGTACTCATAAGGGCTTTATCTATGTAAAATGTGTGTAATCTTAGTTTGTGTTTTTTCTCAAAAAATTCTCAGTGTCCTTAGGTCTCTTATTGGGAGCCGGAAGGAAATGAGTATACACTAAAAATCAAAGGATATAAAATAAAAACAATAATATTCAAATCATATAATAATTATCAATCTGTATTTATATATTTCTTGTCCCATCTGTAGTGGGAAGGTATGTAAATCAACTTAAGTTAGCTTCTCTTAGTCGTTTTAGTAATCCGTACTCATAAATTTTTTTATTTGCATTTAAACAAAATTAGTTCCCGAACAAAATGAAGCTTTTAACTGATCACTTCTTTTACTCCTACGTGTCTTAGATTGATGTCTTACTTGTTCAAGCTTTTCCTGTGAGGCACTTAGATATATTTGTCGAGTAAGTGATTGTCTTTTTTTCAAATTGTTCTTAAAATAAGCTTTGTCGTCGCCGTCTTTATCATTCTGTTGTTAAACCTTTTCTTCCAAAAGATATTTCACTTTCACTGTTATATTAAGCACATAAAATTTTTAACATGAAAAGATATTGCGCAAAAAAGTGATTTATATAATACCAGGAGTTATCAATGAATCAGATATCACTGATTGTCTAAAACATATAAAGAGAACAGATTAATTAAACGGTTCATTTGCCTCCATTTTAGCTGTGAATTCTTTATCTACGCTTTATTGAATCTCAATACATTCTTTAAGATTTTTGTTTCAGTGCATCTCACTGTTAAAATCTTCTAACAATTGCCGTCATTTTTTACGACACGGGTATAATAATAATAATAATAATAATAATAATAATAATAATAATAATAATAATAATAATAATAATGCTGTTGGTTTCAATCTTTGTGAGAATGACTGCAAAACACTTTCCTCACCCCTTTTTTTGTGGGCAGAAACACACATATTCGTGCTGGTATTTTTTCTTAGCCAATAAAATAGGCTGGTTCTCGATTTCATCTTACTCAGTCCCGATCTGCCAGTTCAATATGATGATTTTCTGGATTAAAATCATTATATTAAATTGGCATATTTTTTATTCAATTTTGTTTGTTAGACAGTTCTCTTACTTATTTTGTATTTTACCATGGCTACTCAACTCACAAATGCAACATATATTAACTGGAGGAGCTTGTTCAGTACCATGGATGAGTAATAATGGTGATAATTTTGTTCCAATGAAAATATGTATGACTTTCTCCAAAATGACAATTGCTTTTTACTTATTTCTAAACCGAAAAAGGACAAAGCCCTATTTGAAGTCGATGAAAAAAAAAGATTGGAACCATTTTTTTATTTTATTTTATTTTATTTTTTGTTAGAAATGAAAGATAAGACAGTTTTCCTAGTCATATTCATTGAAGTACAAGGAACAATCCTCGAGAAACACTTAGAAAATCCGTAGGAATTATTTGGGTTAGGATACTCTAAAGTCGGCAAAAATAATAATTTGAAAAATCTAATTGTCCTTTGTTCCTTAGCGATGAAAACCAGAAATATCTGGGGTGAAGGTACAAATAATAATAATAATAATAATAATAATAATAATAATAAAGAAGAGGATTGTGTCAAGTCGAAGATGAAAAAGCAGATGATGAAATATGGAATACAACGGTTGTAGTAGAAATGTCAGGAGGACAAGAGGACAAGTGACAAGAGGACAAGTGAACAGAAGGACAAGTGGTCAAGTGGATTGGGTTGCAAGTGGACAGGGGGGGTAAATAGATTGGATAGAAAGTGGGCAAGAGGACAAGTGGATTGAATGGCAAGTGTACGGAAAAGTGACAAGAGTACAAGTGGACAGAAGGACAAGTAACAGGAGGACAAGTGGACAGGAAGACAAGTGACAAGAGAAGTAGACTGGAGGACAAGTGACACGAGGACCAATGAACAAGAGGACAAGTGGATTGGATGGCAAATGGACAGGAGGACAAGTGTACGTAAAAAGTGACAAGAGTACAAGTGGACAGGAGGACAAATGACAAGAGAAGTAAACAGGAGGACAAGTGACAAGAGGGCAAGTGTATAGAATGGCAAATGGGCAGGATGACAAGTGGACAGGAGGAAAAGTTACAAGTGGACAAAGTGGACAGGGGGAGAAGTGGACAGAGGGACAAGTGACAGGAGGACAAGTAACAAAGCAAAAACCTCAAAAGTGAGAAGAATGTCAACGACAGCCTTCATTCAGTAGCCTATGTCAACATTTTTGCACCGGTTAGCTTATATATCGGAAAATCATTTCAAAATTTTCTTATCATTACAAATTTTTCTTTTCGAACTTGATAATATAATTGTCGTGTAGAAAGATGACCGACCTTCTATACACTAATTGTTGAACATGGTCTGGTCCATCCGCTATAAGTGGAACGTCTGCTCATAGGCACGGTTGTCGCAAAGTAGGTCACAATGTATAGCATTTGAGTAATACGCATTGCCGCACTGAACTACGGTATTCTCTGTTACGGTATTATTAATCCATGTCTCTCCTGCGATTAAACGTGTTCTTAACTCAACCTTTTTGTTCCAGTGTTTTCTTACAGTATTATAAAACAGAACTACAAGCGTATACGAACTTTATAACCGTAATGATCTACATCAAGCTGGTGTTTACGGGGATAAACTTTGCCTTAACATCTGTTGAAAGTTGACACAGATTCCCAGCCTCATTGCTGCCAAAGTAGAAAAAATGTATGTCATCGGATGATATAAAACATTAAGTTTATAGTGGGAGATTTTGGAAATATGTTTGATATGATATAAATAATGATAGTCTGTAAGCGTAATATGTTATTTAATTACCGGGAAAAGGGAAGGGGGGATCGGCAAAGCATATAATAAATTAATGATTGCTTCATAAAAAATTATCTTGACTTAACGGACCAATTAATAAAATATGAAAGCCACATCCTAAACTTGTTTAATTATAGAGCATTAGCTTTTCAGAAGTCGATCTGTTCCTACAACTAAAAATGTGCAAGGCTCATTAAAAATAAAGGATTTCTAGAAAGGAAACCGTTCTATGTAATTTCCCAAGGTGAATGAGAGTATGAGAAATTGAATGGAAATCTAACATCATCCATTAGATCCTTTCGTAGGAGATGACTTAATATTATGCACAAGAGGCTGGCCACACGTACTCGTGGATGCCCGTCTAGCAATTGCTAGCCAATCCCTGTTGCAGACACATGCTCAGGCACATTTGTATTTGTTTAACTGCTACAGGGCCTTGTGACTTCGTGCTAGCAAAACCAGTGCCAGTCCCACAAAGAGTTTTATATACCCAATTTCATTCACAAGGCTTCGGTCAACCTGTGGTATGGTTTTCAAGTACTTTCCAAACGTGACGAACGCTGGTATCGCCTCTTCATAGATCACCATTCTATATGATTCGGGACAATGGTTACTCACTTTCGTATGAGCCTGGTATGATGGTACATAAGAATTGGAGGGATTCTGTAATCCATTAATCAAGACCGATAACAGTCTGGATCACAGAGATATCATAAATTCTACGATCCTTTCATTAGCTGCATTTTCTAATCATTTTACTTCAATCAAGGCAGGTTACAAGGAGTGAATAGGAAAAACTGAGGAAAGGACAGCATATGAACGGGATTAAGAAGACAGAAGATAGCGATTGACGTTGCATTTAAATTTTTGGACATTGCTTTTATCATGGAAGAAAGGAGTTCCACAGGCGGGAAGTGCGAGAAAAGAAACTGTTGGAGTAGAAGTGGCGGTTGCATTTAGATATTCCAACAGTAAACGGGTGGGACCTAAATGCCAATCTAGTGGCACGCTTAAATTCCTGTAGTCGGGGCACCAGGGAAAAAAGCTCGTCAGAGTAGTTGCCATGAAAATATTTGTAGAAAAGACAGATGGAACCCTCGTCACGTCGGTGGGAAAGCGACTGAAGTTGAGATGCCTGGTCAAGATCGGTTGCATTGCAGAGCCTTCTTTGGATTTTGTCAAGTATCTCAAGATGTACAGAGGGAGCACCAGATGATCACATAGGGGTTTTAATTAAGAGTTATCCGTTTATCTCTAAGTCTGTTCTACTATTTAACCCATATGTGGGGAGATTCATGGATTCATACCTTTCCTGTGAGTATTTGCGCGAAATTTAACGTGGCGAAACTCGACTGAAATACGAACTCGGCGGCCCGATTTCTTATTCGGAGCCGCTTTTCACTGCACCGCCTACTCTCTTCAAAATTCTGCTCAAATAATTATATTATACTCCAATTCTAGATCATATGAGCACCATTCCCAAAGAGGATTGAGATCAAATTCGGTAAGGAATAATGTTGGTGCCCAAAGCAAATATCAATATTTTCTCAAATGTGACAGAATAAAAGTAACTTTCTGTTCTTTCTTTACTGAAGTCAGTTCAACTGAAGCTGTTGATTTCCGAGAAATATTATTGCCTCCCTTATGGCAAAGAATAGTGTCTGGCATTGTATCCCTTTCTTGCATTGATTAATCTCAAATGGACAAGAATTTATTATTGGTACCTTGACCCTCAGCTTCGAAAGCGACACTCAATGTCAATTTATTTTCACTTTTGAAGAAAAACTTGCCTATTTGGTCGTTATCCGTTTGTTTAATCGTGTAGAAACGATGCAGATTCGGTTCTGGTCGGACACGGGATATGAGATAAAAATGTGGACAAAAAAAGGTGAAAATAGAATTTTTTTTTCGTGTCATTTTAGATAATGCTAAATGTTGCAGGGAAGGACAAAAGGCGGTTCATCAATTCTGCTCGATAGATTTATTTTGATCTCTCTCTTTAACAAACCCCAGCAGAGACTGTTTGTGGGAAAATATCCGTGTCAACCAAATGGTGATTGGAGAGTCGTGTTTATTTAATTATAAAATAAGTCAGCTTTAAAAAAAAAAATGAAACCTAAGAGAAAAATCACAAGAAGACAGTAGTTACCAAACGTCGAAGTTAATTGCAAATATAAATTCTGTGAAGCTGGTCAAGTAAGCATATGAAATTGAAAAGAAATAGAAACTTTATGTTGTCTTACTTTTCCTACTTAGATTGTCGCTTATTTTTCCGAATAATATTAAAATAAGGTTTAAAATACGCGCGTAAATTCATTTGCGTAAATCTGAATTATTAACTTTCTTCTATAATTCTCGCATATATTAGGTTGAGTCATAAATAATTTACGTTATGACTAATTGTAATGACGTTCCTTTAATATATCATGAGAAACGGTGAAAAGTGTGTTACATACAACAGTGTTCAATGCAAAAGGCAGTGGGTTGATAAGGATAAATCTCCACAACTGACCCTAAAATCTGAGTTCCATAGAAGAAAGGCAATGGACAAGTGCTGGGATCGTCGGGGTTCATTTTGAGTTCTTAAAGTGTATATTTGGGCAACAATTCTTCTTTTATACAAATTTCGTTAAAAAAGACTGACAAGTTATTGCTCGTAGTTTTTTTAAAAATTTTTCTTGTGTTCTTATAATCTTTTCTTTTCTAGATATAAATTATGTAGAAATTGAGCGAATGTTTCGTATGTCCGACCTCTTTCGGTTATACTTTTAGCCATTATCAACAATGATTTTATTTTTACTTTAAACTTTTTATGAATTTTTATGTATATATCTAGAGTTATAGGAATTATTTTACTTTCCAAACACGGTCAGCACATTGTGTCCGTGTTCGTAGTTGACGTTACTGAGTGTTGACATTTTCCTTTTTATTAATAATGTTTCCGTTATTTTTAGCCCTTTTTTACATGTGTATGAGGATATCATACTTGTATTGTTTACGAGTATGTTGCGGATGGAATTTGGTAGGTCTCTGTGTGTGTTTAAATGGGACCTAATTGAGCTATGATTAGAGAGATGTAACGTGAGTCTTCTTAGGTATGTAGTGGTATATCCAATATAATTATTCATGGATTGATCAGGAACACAGTTCTTTAAGGAACTGGTGAATTCATAAATAATATGGGTTGTCTATAATTTTGAGAAATAATCAACTACCCCAAATACACAGCAAGCAATACACAAATATCTCTCTCTCTCGCTCTCTCTCGCTCTCTCTCTCTCTCTCTCTCTCTCTCTCTCTCTCTCTCTCTATATATATATATATATATATATATATATATATATATATATATATATAATATTAATATTAGTAAGAGTAGTAGTAATCTTCTCAATATAGGTAACTACATTCGTTTCGGAAAACCTTCGGTTTCTTGATTTGCAAATGATCAAATCAATATCGAAGGAAAAAAGTTATAAAAAAGAGAAAGAGCAAAGAACATGAACGTCTGTCAAAAACAATCGTTCAGCATGCAGGTCCAAAACCCAAAGAAAAAAACCCGATACGAGTACGCAATCAACTAAATAAAGTGCTCAATACAATAAGTAGAGAAGACCTAGTTAAACCTAGAGAGCCAGACAAATATATATATATATATATATATATATATATATATATATATATATATATATACATATATATATATATATATATATATATATATATATATATATATAATGGACTCTCCCGTCGGTTTCGACGTATGAGGATCTGACAGCTTAGTTGATTCAGTTATGAAATTTTGTGCGATAATCTTAAGTGGCATTTAAGACCAACTAGTGATTTACAAAGGAGGCCACATATGGAGCAAGTGTGAGGATTGTGAGATGAGTTCACTGTTAGATTGGCTGACCTTTTAGTTCTTGCTCTCGCTTCTTGAAGATGAATCAGACAAGCAGATTGAAAACTGCTGAGTCCACTAAAACACGTTGATCTCCATTCTACCCGCTCCAAGGCTAAGCGCTCAAGGGTGTTATGTGGTATATTGACAGCTGACAAGTTGCTTTTCAGCTTGTTTTGTATCTTAGCCATGGACGTTCTACATTCCTGCAACCCTGATCTAACTGGCTGTACATTAGGATCTTGGGTATCCTGTCATCAGACATTCTCAAGACATGACCAGTCCACCGTAACTGAGACTGTATGAGAAAAGTCTCGATTCCTCCAATATTACACTTGTTAAACAGGTCTACGTTAGATGTCCTATCTTGAAGGTTAACTCCACAGATTGCACACAGACAGCTTTTATGGAAAATATCCAGCTGGCATATATGGTACCTGTATTGAGTCCACGACTCTGAGCCGTACAAAAGGATGGCAAGTACAACAGCTCTGTAAACCCGAATTTTCGTATCCAGTCGAATACCCCGCTCATTCCACAAGCGATGGCGAAGTATGCAGAAAGCACTGGTAGCCTTAACAATATATATATATATTGACATCCACAGACAGTCTGTTTCACTGTATCACAGCTTTTCAGTGTGGCTAGACGTCCGATTGCTTCAAGCCGGGATCGAAATCCGACCGATTTGGTATCATTCAGAGATCCTATCCCTAGGCTATCGTCGCACGGCTGAGAGGAAGGGAAATGTTAACGTTTTCTATACGAAATATGTCAGAGGAGAGCTCAATTCAATTGAAGAGCAATGCGTTAATAGCGGTATGAGCCACTGTTTTAAAAATTATCCTTTTCTCAAGAGAGCTCAACTGGATTTCCCGGGAGCATATATATATATATATATATATATATATATATATATATATATATATATATATATATATTGTCATCCACAGATAGACTGTTTCGTTGTATCACAGCTCTTCAGTGTGACTAGACGTCCGATTGCTATATATATATATATATATATATATATATATATATATATATATATATATATATAAAACTTATACATATACCTGCAAGTAAGTTAAAGTGTCAATATTTTTGGCGGGGGATAAGAAATGGAAACATCAAAATAAACAGTCTTTTTCTATGAAAAAATCCACACAGACATACATACATACACTCAAACTCTCTGTCTTTCTCGCAAATAATCTCTCCTTTGCCGTCTCCCTCTCTCAAAAATACTCAAAATATTTTTTTACTCTCATTAAACAGACAAATGTTGTCTTCTTTCTTGCATCTCTCTTTCTTTTTCTCTCATATTCAATCTCATCGTTCCTGTCTCCCTCATACACAGATATGTTTTGTCTATCCCATTCTCTTTTATACACCCCAATTCTTTCTTATGTCCACACCTTCTCTCTTTGTGACTCTCACACAAACTCTTTGACCCGCTCGCTTTCTCAGATACGAACTCTCAGTTCCTCTCTTCAGCAAACTCGCCCCTTCTCCCCTATCAAGGACCTGTGAACAATAGTACTTGATGAGGGTAAAATACGAAAATCGCTCGCTTTTGGGTAGTTACAGTCACGACCCACTAAATACTTGACGGCTAATCGGCTCAATTACGACTGTCTTTTTCTCAAATGAATCACGAGAAATTTCATTTGTTTTTCTCAATCCGGAAATGATAAAGTCACACATCAAAGTGATGACTCTTCATTTATCACAATCAGTTGATGCGTCCTTAAAGGGCTGAATTTATCTGGAAATAAACACCGATTTTCTTTGTTGGTTGCAGTGAAAGTAAGAGGGGGGGAGAGAAATACAAATAAAGGCCGGCTTATGACGGATAATATTCCAATGTAGATTTTCCCTTCACCGAATTTCACGACAACGACAAATTTAGGGCAGATAATAAAAGAGACAAGTATGAAAACATTCAAGTAGAATCCAGCTGGGAAAACCGGAAGTGTTTCTTTTCTTTCATTTTTTTTTTTTTTTACAGTAATGTTCAGCCTTTACAAGACACAGGGGCCACTGGAGGTAGGGGGTTACGTTGTAGGTATGTTCAATACTTCGCTAAAAAAGGGCATACTCTGATAAAAAAGACCCAAAACTTGATTAAACAATTTTTTATCGTCTAAATGTTTATGTTATTATTAAGAGGAAAGACCAAAGCATTTTTAAACATTCTTTTAAATGTTTTATTCCTTTCTAGCACGTCCGAAATTTTAGTTAAAAATCTTGTTTTTTTGAGTCAGCAAAATTTACATAAAATCGATCATGTCATCCATTTTTGACAACTTTGTAAACAAAAGTGAAATTCTCCGTTTAAAAATCTTGTAAAATTCTATTATACTTTTTTTCTAAAGTTATTTTAGGAAAATTAGAAAATATAAAGTATACTTAATGTAATTTGAAAAAAATTACTTAATTTTTTAACAGAAAAAATTTAGTTGGAAATAAGAGAAGCATGTCTAACGATGGTGATTGGTTTTGGAGGTGTAAATTGACGTGTACGTCAATGTATCAACAACTAACGTTAGGGAAATTTATCGGACGGAAGGGCAAAAGTGACAGTATTCTCGAATTTTAAATGAACCAGCTTATTTAACTATAAAGTAATTCTTAAAAATTAAATACTTACAAAAGTCTAATATTTATTGACTTTTTAGGTACATTTTAACGAAGTTATGTCCAAAGCCTTCAATTCACTAAAATTGAATCTAAAAAGAAAAAAATAATTGCAGTATATTTCTCACTGAAAAAGAAAAAACTGATCATATTTAAAAAATGGAAAAAATTTTTTTTAGTGAAATATGTAAAAACCAGAAAATTAAAAATTTTGAAAAATGCGATGATGGTGATCAGTCAGTCAGAGAATTTGACACAAAATCAACGCAATTTATGAGGCCGAATCCTCGCTATCAGGAGAAACTACTCTTAAAACACGGGACATTATTTCTGAATTGTACCTCCGTAGTTTTGCCGGAAACGATTTTAATACCTTTTTGGCATATTAAAATATTATTTTAAAAATAGAAAGGCTTTGCAGATTGTAATAAGCTTTCACATTTATAATCTGTTAAAATAGATCTAGATACACATATTCAAATTTAATTTTAAAATATTTAACAACTTTATCACATTTTGTATTTAAAATTGAAAAAAGAAAACAATTCTTGTACAAATT
>OZ038493.1:52010958-52038458 GCA_964036315.1 Acanthosepion esculentum
CAGCATCAGTGACAGAATTAAAGCGAATATCGAGCTAAGCGACCCATGAGATATTTTTGAATTCGACCTCTGACCCTCCCATTTTTTGCAATCTCATTTTAATGGTTATTCTCTTTTATGTTTTGTCGAATCGTATTTCCTTTCCTTTTTTCTTTCTTATTGTTTTCTTTCTTTCAGCTTTCTTTTTCTTTCTTTCTATTTTCTTTTATATCTTTATCTTTGTCTGTATATCCTTCTTTCTTTTTGTTTGTTTCTTTCTTTCTTTCTTTCTTTCTTATCCGTTTATCTTTCTCTCTCATCTCTTTTTATCTCTTTTATGATATCTTTTTATTCTTTTATCTTTCTTCCTTTCTTTTCCTTTTTTTGTTTTCTTTTATATCTTCATCTTTCTTTGTATATCTTTCTTTCTGTCTTTCTTTCTTCCTTTTTCTTTCTTTCTTCCTTTTTTCTTACATATCCCATTATCTCTATTTCTCTCTCTCTCATCTCTTTTTATCTCTTTTCATATCTCTTTTTATCCTTTTATCTTTCTTTCTTTTATGATCTTTCTCTTTTTCATTTAATATCTTGACTTTCTCTTCTTTATTTTCTTCTTTTTTTTTACATTTATTTTCCTTTTTTTCTTTCTTGTGTCATTCCTCGACTTTCTCTATCCTTTTAACTTTTCTTTCGTTCTCTTTTCTTTTGTCTCTTTTTCTTCTTTTCCTCTTTCTTTCTCTCATTCTTTTTTTTACTTTTTATTTCTTCTCTTTTTCCTTCAGTGTCTCTTAATCCTTTTCCTTCTTATACTTTCTTTTCCCCTTCAACGCCATTTTCTCTATCTCCTTCTCCTTCATAAATCTCAAAGCCACCCTTCCGCTCACTCACCCACTCCAAGTAACTCAGTTCTCTATGTTCCTCGAGGATATGGTCAGTCTATAAATATAAGCATATTCTTCTATGTCAATTAACACGTACCTTTGTGAGCCACTTGAGAATTCGGCTTCAGGCAGAATTTCACGCCTACCTGTCCTCTTAATTGGTTTTTACCTGATAAGCTTCACACCTGAATGTATTGCAAGTCCATAAAATCGGCATCTATGGTGCAAAAAACCGGATCGGATCCTTTTATGACAATTTCGTATTTTATTGACACGTCGACTGCTACAACGGTCAGTCAAAAAAACTTATAATCTCACTCAAAAGCACGTCGATTCCCTCTGCTCGGGAGGACGCAGTTTCGAATCCTACCGGAGATTGCATATTTTTCCTTAATAAGATTTCTCAAATATTCCGCCGGTAAATGAAAATAAATAAATATACTGTTTAATAAATGAATGGAACATCTACTAAAATAACGTTTAAAGTGATAAAACGCTGGTACACGCATACAGGTGTGCGTATCATTTTTATTTATAGAAATACAGAATGTGTGTATGGGTTATTTTATTCGTTCGCATTTTGGACGTTCTGAAATTAAGAGTGTTTGTTATATATATAAATATATATAAATATATATATATATATATATATTTATACTTTTGACTGGTTTGTTTTTCTCACAACATTTTTAGCCGATCTTTGGCTGTTAAATTTTAGCCGATCTATTCTTCGGTTATTCTAGTCGATAGGAATGAGAGCCGGCAGATTGTGTTATGTCAATTATTTAGGTGGAAACGGATCGATTATTTTCTTAATTTAAAAATCAACATTATTACTATGACTCGAATACCGACCTTTGGCGACAGTGAAAATTACACAACTCTTACGGCCACCAAACTAACAAAATTTTCTTCTTCTTCTTCTTCTTCTTCTTCTTCTTCTTCTTCTTCTTTACTGAGGCCACACATGCCTCACCCATTCATATTTGCTGAAGAATGAAGATCAATCAACACGTACAACATGCCAAGATGCACTCACGGTGAACATACATTTTATCTGAATGTACTATTTTAGCTCCTGTAAGAAGCAAATACTACAAGGAAAACAACAAGAGAAAATACTGAAACCGTCAACATTACGCTGATATGCCGCTAAATTAATACAACCAAGTTGAATCATCATCATCATCATCATCATCATCTTCTTCTTCTTCTTGTAGTAGTAGTAGTAGTATTGATGATTTAAAATTTACTTCCGACACAAAAATTCAAACTTATTATTTAGGCAATTTTTCCATTGGAGATAATCCACTTCTACACAATTAATTTACCTCGACTTTCACACATTTGTTTTCTATCTGTCGATCTTACTGCTACTCTTTTCTTTACCAAAAACCTTCTTTTCTTAACACAATGCAAAAACACCCAGTCTTTGTCTCAGGTGTCATCTTTTCTCTTTGCCCTCTCCTTAACGGAATCTGCCGATTGTCATTCAATAGTTCAACCATGTTTTTTTTGCATATCTGGATTATTGATATTATTAGCAATAGACCGACAGTTAAAATTTCTGGGACACATAGTGAGGAAAGAAGGGTTACAAAATTTGACTTTCACGAGTCATATTGAAGTCAAGAAGAGGACGAGAAGGAAAAAAACGATTAAACTACCTAGCGAGCTTGCGTAAACTGTAAATGGTTGGCAGAACAAGGAATGTCAGGGATAAAAAGCAAACGTTGCTAATAGCTACAGAAGTTGTGGAGAGCCATGATCGTCCACATCCTAGAAGAAGTATAGACGAGTCTGATACAAGCATTGTTCACTTAAAGTCACTACACTAGCGAATTTATAACTCGACAACCATTAAGATACGGTAGCCGTTAGTGATTCTCTCAAGAATAAAAAATCGGCAATAATTATTTAATTTAAGCAAAACAAGCTCAATATAAAAGATAAACCAATGACATACACATTCGGACGTGATATTTACCGTAATTTCACGAAAATAATACGCATTTTTTACTGTAATTACAAGTGATAGAAGGGGTGCGTATTATAAATAGGTTTAAACAAAAATATTTTTTCGTTATTGATTTATAATAATAAATACGTACTTGTTGTTCTAAAATAAGAAAAATATTATCTCAGTTTTCATTTTAAATCCAACAATAATAATTGTAGCATTTTTTGTCAATAAATTTATGTTTATCAGTAACTGCATTTTTTATTTGGCGAAAATATAAAAAGTCTATAAAAAAAGGCCAATTTCGAAGAAAAGAGGATATCAAGTTAACAATTTATTCTTCTCCTTTCCAGTTGTTTTTATTGGAACAGAATTCACCCCTTTGAATTCCAGAGTCTGAAAACAAGGTACATCAAATGTCAAGGGTGTTTGGTCAGTATTTTCAATACAGCCTAAAGGATAGTTGTGCTTTTTTCTTAGCTGAATAACAAAACGCTGAAAATTCAAAAGCTTATTTTCGTAGTCATCAGGCAAACGCTGGGCTATGGATGATCTTCTCCTAATAGATATATCAAATCTCTTCATAAAAAGAAAACACCAGTTTGCTGAAGCTTTAAATGTGATTCCAGGATACATGGTTTTCATAAGTTCTTTTGCCTTCATCCTTATTTCCACAGTACTTATGGAACATCCACTTGATCGTCTTTCTTTCACAAATTCAACTAAACTTTATTCCATATCTGGATATTGAGATTTTCTTCTTCTACCTATAGCTTTGGCACTTGAGTTACACTTTTTAGTTCATTTTTATTCTTTCTCTATAAACGTATCTTAGCCTCATTCAACTCATACTCTTTAGCTGCATCTCTGTTTCCCATTCTTTCTGCTAATTCTATTATTTTTGTTTCAATTTTGGACTATAACTCGAACGTTCCGACATTTTGGCGGTAAAATAAGATGTTATATTTATCGGGAAAACCGCGGGTAATTTTCAACATTATTTTAGCCGCTTAGTTTCAATTTTATTCTTAATGTCAAGGTCGACAAAATGTCTTCGTAATTATTTTTTTTTTTGACAAAATTTATAGATGCGTATTATACATAGGGATAGATATATTTCTTTGATTTTTGGATCATTTGTTGGAGAGCGTATTATTTATGGGTGCGTATTATTTTCGAGAAATTACGGTAATTCAAAGAACACAAGGATTTATCTCAGTAGAGGACTAGTTCATACCCACAAATATATTTCTCAGTCAATAGATTTTATCAAACTAACAATTTTTAATTATGAGAGTGAGGCAGGTAAGCAAGACGTGGTATTCGTTTGCGTCAAGTATCTTCACCCTTTCGATTATACATTCTTTTTAACTTGTACTTGTAAAATCAAAGGCGACTTCTAACAGAGGAAACAGGGTTTTTTGCCTTACGAAAGGATTCAAGATGTAATTTAAACGAGCTCTTACGTGACATTGCAGTAAATCTTGGCTTCATATGAAATATAGAGAATAACAAGAGGAAATTATCAATCATTGGGGAATTACGAACAAACGGCGTGGCTTCTAATCTCTTTTTTTTTTTTTACCTCCGAGTAACTGCTCTTGAACTTTCAGGACAATTTCAATGGATCAATCTTGTTTGTAACTTAGGTCCCGTCAGAATACAATTAAGATATTTTTTCGGAAAGCAAATGTTTTTTCTTATCAATCAAGCAGTCTAAGAAAAGCTCTGGTGATTGATGAAATATATTTAAAAGTAGACATCGAAAACAAAAAAGTAATAATAAAAAAAAATAACATAAATAAAAAAATAAACACCCGAAGAAAAAATAAAGAGAAATGAAATTAAATACGTTCTTGTAGGTAACTTGAAAAAAAAAAAAACTTTGATGGATATAAAACTATATATATATATATATCTTTGTTATGCACATATGTTAAGACTATACTGTCAGAGGTGATGTAAATGCATCAACAAATAAACGTAAGCAATATACATTCATTTCTGAAAATTTATACATACTCACACGTGTGTGCATAGAGAGGGGAATAAAATAAACTATTTAGACTTACTCGCGTAGACACGATAGGATAGGATCCTGTTACGTGCGTTAAAATATACTTGCATTACGTAACTGAAACACATTTCTTTACTGATGTTTACAGGTACGCACGCACATACACGCACATTCACACATATGTATATATTTATATGAGAGAGAGAGAGAGAGAGAGAGAGAGAGAGAGAGAGAGAGAGAGAGAGAGAGAGAATGAAAATTTACGTACTCGTTTCGAAACAACCGTTCGATATTTTTGCAGAAAGTTTTAACGAAATGTTTTCGCTTGGTGGGAATCGCTTCAACCGCGCCAAATGTTTATTTATGTAAATGAGTCTTCCCAAGGTGAGTGAATTCATTTTATGACATTACATTTCCATAACACCATAATTCTATAAGATTCGCCAAACGTCCGGTTCACACTCCTACCCGGTCTTTTGAACAGGAGTACAAGTTTATCCCTAATGTTTCTGTTTACGACTGGATTTCCATTTTTTTCTAAAATCTTTTCATTCACTTTCACTTCCAGTATATCCTTGCGTCTTAGTGACATTATAGCCTTACTTGGGGTGAACAGATTAAAAAAAAAGACACTGTCAAGGTTATCTCTATGGGTAACAACTTTTTGCTTATCACCATTTGGGCAAGTAAGGTAAGTGTGGGATAGCGATTTGGCCAAGTATTCATTCATCCAGTAATTTTCCTCTCAAAATGTGTGACATGACAGTGACAAGACACTTTTAATGATATCTGTCGAAGAGGCAGTGCAGGGGGAGAAGATTTATGCATTCTGACAGTATCTAATCTCAGTTGGAAATTCAGCATAATTTACAGATTCGTTTTTCCAGTAACCGTTACAATATAACGATATATTGTTGTAACTTAGAAAGAGTTACTGAATAAGGAATAACCAAAACGGAGGTTGGAAATGAAATGGCAATCTTTATAACATCAACAAAATACAATACTCGCCAGCGGCTTGAAATAGGTAAACCACTGCTAGTGGTGGACTACTTAGCATATTAACCCCCACTTACAGTAGTGTCCAACGTATTTATGAGAATTGGGACATACACATTAGTGTTCATAGGTACGGTATAACACACACATACACACACACACGCACACACACACACACACACACACACACACACACACACACATACACACACACACACACATATATATATATATATATAAAACATTTCACCCCAAGTAAGGCGGGAGTGCCACTAGTACGCAGGGGGTTATAGAGAGTGAAAGTGACGGAAAAACTGTGTACAGAGGGGGTTGGGGAAAGGATAAAAGATGAACGGGGTTCAAGACAGCAGAAGATGGCGATTGACGTTTAATGTTTGAAGATTGTGGTTATCAGGGAAGCAAGTAAGAGGAGGAGGAACTTCCCACTGGAGTAGATGCTGCGGTTTGTAGTATCTGTTCCGTAACGGCGACCTTCTCTCCTCTCTCCCCATCTGCGTGGACAGAATCCTCGGTCTTGTTCCTTAACATCTGTTCGGTAGCGGTGGTATGACCGGCTATAACTAGCTTTTACAAGCTATGACCTGCTTAAACATGCTAAGACCAGCGGCATGAGTGGAAACACTCAGGTTCCCACGTTAAAAACCGACCTAATGTCACAACCTGGCTCAGTGTGTGTGTGTGGGGGGGGGTCAAGGTAAATCCCGCAAAGCAAGTAAGAGGAACGGAGTTCCACTGTCTGGAAGTGCGTGAAAAGAAACTGTTGGAGTAGAAGTGGTGGTTGCATTTAACAGTAAAATTTTGGGACCAAAATGCTAATCTAGCAGAACGCTTAAATTCATGTTTTGTCGTGGCATCAGGGAAGATAGCTCATCAAAACAGTTGCCATGAAAATATTTGTAGAAAAGACAGAGGGAAGCCACATCACGTCTATGAGAAAGTGACTGAAATCGAGATGTCAAGTCACACACACACACACACACACACACACACACACACACACACACACACATATATATATATATATATATATATATAAAAGGTGTATTTCGGCAGCAAGAATTCTCTCAAACATGTTGTGTTAAGTGATATGGACAAGTTGTCTTTCAAATTTCCGAATAAGTTGTTTTTAACAAAAATTAACTTATTCCGAAATTTGAAAAATATTATTAAAAAAATCATAGTGGAAACAGACCGAGCAATAACTGGTATATAATCCAAGTGAATCCTAATAATATAATATAAAATATTAAAACTTATTCACATAGCTCAATGTTTTATTGAAACAGTGCATATAAATTACATACAATAAGATTCAAGATTACTTCATGGTCATGACCATTTCACCTTACAAATTAAGATTAATTTGTAAGGATTTTCAAACCGATTAGGTTAATAAGAAAAAATAAAGAAATAAAATATTTTTCTTAAAAAAATAAAATATTTTTTCTTAATAAAAAATCAAAATACTTTTTCTTATTAACCTAATCGGTTTGAAAATCCTTACAAATTTATCTTAATCTTATATTGGAATCAAATATCAATTTGATTCGAAAGAATGATAGAATAAGTCACAAACAAGAAGCGTTTATAAATTTGACATGTTTCACTTTTAAGCTTCATCAGACATTCTGGAAATGCATTATGGAAGAGAATGTTCCAGTTCAAAGTACCGGAAAATTCTCTTCCAAAACCCATTTCCAGGATGTCTGAGGAAAACTAAATAAAAGTGATACATCTCAAATTTATAGTAGTTTCATAATTATTATAATACACACACGCGCAGGTAGACACACACACACACACACGTGTGTGTGTGTGTGTATTGTGTATTTAAGCAGCAATCCTTCATTTATGCATGTTTCATTAAAAACGACAGCCACGGTACTACGATTAAGCATTTTATTTAATTTTTCTTGTGTTCAAAGAAATGTTTTCTTTTTTGGACACAGTGTGTGTAGAATCTGTCCAAATGTACTGTAATTCTGAGCACTTTTGGGCATACTTTTAGCCATTATCAAGGATGGTTTTATTCTTTCAATTTAATTGTTTTTTTTTAATATTAGAAATAATGGAAGCCTTAATAATTAAAAAAGAAGTCAACACTTAATAATATTAACTACGAACACGGCCACAATGTGTTTGGAAAATAAACCATCCCTATAATTCTAAAATCATACACACAACCCATACACCTAATTAAAAAGCAAAAATAAAATCATTTTTGATAATGGCTAAATGTATAGCCGAAAGCGCTCGGAACTATAGAACATTTGGAAAGTTTCTACACACTCTGTGTCCAAAAAAGAAAACACGTTTTCGAACACCAGAAAAATTAAATAAAAAGCTTAATCGTAGTGCCTTGTCCTTTTCTGTCGTTTGTAATGAAACATGCATATATATATATATATATATATATATATATATATATATATATATATATATATATATAGTTAGAGAATGTGTCCCTTGTGATTCTATTCATGGTAATGATAAATAAACGTAACTATAACTACTTGGAAATTTCGAAAAACATTTCCTCTCAATTAAACCATCTTCTGAATCCGACAAATGCAATGGGGAAATTTCACCCCCCAGTTTTTTTCCGAGGTCGACAGGGATTTTAATACGTTTGATGTTCAATGAACTTTTCAAACTGAAAGTTGTCGAAGGCCAAAGAAAAAAGCCCCTTCATTTGATGCAAACCAGGGAGGCCTAGGTTAGAGGTCATCAATCATGGCTGACATCCAAAGAGCACACATGCGACGTGATACTATCATCCATCTTGTCGACTATGGCAAACAAAGATGTTATCTTCCCTGTCTAGCTTGGTCAGGGTCCATATGGTTGTCTGAATAGGGGGTAATTTTAGCGAAATTTTATCGTTTGATATACAGTAAGACAAGGGAGTCAGGAATGGAAACTAATCCGGTGCGCTGGGCGTTTTCATTATTTTATGTCACATGTGAATATTGATATGATTTTACTGCAATTATAATTTAAGTTTCTAATTTAAGACATTGCTAATTTTTTAAAAATAATACCCATACAATAGGTAAAGCATTTTCAATGATTTTTTAAATTGTTTTTCTTCGTCAACATTTGTTTTTTTTTTATAAAAACATGTTTCAGTTGTTGAGAATATATTCTGTCAATGGCCATAGAATTGAAGAAAAGTATTCTGTTACCATCAGTTATATGCCATGCGTGATATAGGCGATCATGTATCTTTCGATACACGACTGACGAGGCAGATTTTTCCCGCAGTAGGTTGCTATTTCTTTCTGTGGTAGACCAGTTACCATCCAAGGCTATAGAACGCGGTCTGTCTTACTATTTACCCATAGCCGGGGGGGGGGGAAGAAGAAGATTTTTACCTTTCCCAGGGGTATTAGCACGTAAGTGAATGTAATGGATTCGACTGGAATTCGAACTCGGCGATCCGATTCCTCAGTCCTAGGCGCTATCCATTACTCCACCATGCCTCGTCTCTATTACCATACTGCTGCCATATCTGGTCTGTGCTATTCATCTCGAGATTCTTCACAAAATTCAAAGATGGATCTGTAATGTAACCGATCCTGGCTAGGCATTTCGACTTCGGTCACTTTCCCACCGACATTAAGTGATTTCCATCTGTCTTTTCTACAACTATTTTCATGGCAACTGCTCTGACGAGCCTTTCTTTCTGGTCTCCCGACTACATGAATTTAAGTGTGCCACTAGATTGGCATCTCGCTTCTACCCGTTTACTGTTGAAATAGCTAAATGCAACCGACACTTTTACTTCAGCAGTTTCTTTTCTCGCACTTCACATCTGTGGAACTCCCTTCTCTTTACTTGTTTCCCTGATAACTAAAACCTTCAAAAATTTAAATGCAGCGTCAATGGACATCCCATTCACCTTTTATCCTTTCCTCAACACTCACTATAGTCATTCTTTTCTCTCACTTTCACTCCCTGTAACCCCTTGCGTACTAGTGGCATTTCCGCCTTGCTTGGGGTGAAATGATTAAAAAAAAATTAGTCGAATTATGAAGTTCGGAGAGACGCCAAAGAATATGAACAAAGAAGCTCGTCTGAGCAATGAAATACTCATCGATCATTTGTAATAAGAAATTTTCTCAAAGTCATAGTGCTTAAATATACCTCACAGAAACACACACACAAATTTCTTATTTGTTACACAAATGTATTAATATTTTTATGTTATCCTTATTTATATATAATATGTGTTTGATTAATTAGTTTCATTGTTAGCATTGAATATGAGCTAAGTACATAGGGATTGAATTTTGTATGTTATGGAGGCTATTTTTTTAATAAGCAAGCATCAGTCAATTTTTGTTGTTTCTTAATCGAATAAAGTAATGGGTACCTTTTAAAACTGGCTGAAAAAAATAATAAATAATTCATCTATGTACTGTGCCCCTTAAGGACGTGTGTGATCATAATCCTCCACAACATCCTGTTCTCTGTAACACTTAGTAAGGTTTGTCTTTTCGCTATCACTCCCAATCCATGTTCTGTCATCCATTTATTCAAGATAGTTACTTACAACTTTCCCACCTGCCTTCAATATGTCTTGCGAGTGTCAATTTCTCCAAACATTCTTTCCTCATTATGTCTCAAAAAAATGTCGACTGTAACTTTCTGATTCTAAGTATAAGCTTCCTTTTCATTTCCCTTCTCCACAAAAGTTCCTCGTCTAGGATATTCTCCGCATTTCTGTGGCCCAAGTCCATTCTTCATTTGTGAGGAGATTGTCAAACATTCACTACCATAAAGAAGGACTGCATATTGCATAACAGTTTAGTATTAGCTTCTAACGAAATTTATTGTCTCTTCATATTTTTCTTAGCATCTGGAAGGCATCTTTAGCTTTTCCAATTCGCCTTCGGATTTCAGTGTCACATATTTTGCCTCCAGTTAAAAAACTTTGTTGAATTAACATAAAATCTGCAGTCCAATCACACACTCGCACAAATATATATATATATATATATATATATATATATATATATATATATATATATATATATATATATATATATATATATATATATATATATATATATAAATAAAAGTGAATATTGAAGTCAACTCTCAGAGGCGACAGATTATTTCATGATTGCGTTTAGCATGAAAAAGTCTGTTGCCTCTGAGTGTTGACTTCAATGTTCACTTTTACGGCGGAGTAAAGGATAGCGGTTCAAATAAAGGAATCGGAGAGCCGAGTTCGAATTCCAGTCGAATCCATCACATTCACTTACGTGCTAATACCCTTGGGAATGGTATGAATTCTCTTCTTCTCCACCCAGCTATGTGTAAATAGCACGTCAGACCGGGTTCTATAGACTCGGATGGCAATTGGTACCGCAGAAAGAAATGGCAACCTACTGTGGGAAAAAATCTGCCTCTTAAGTTATGTATCGAAAGATCATCTAAGCGTGTATCAGGTATGGCACATAACTGACTATTGGTCTCTACTTTGAACAATAAGATTGTATTTAGCGCTAAGTTGAAATGATGATCCCTGTTCATGTTGTGGCATCCTGATCCAGTTTTACTCTCTACTGTTCCCTCTTTTTTAATCTTATTCACCATTCACTTGGTGGTTCTTGAATGGACTTTCAAGATGGAAGAATTTTGATACCATTACTAAAGGCCTGAATGATCTTTTCCCTCTCGCCATTGCTCAGTTGGGAAGACATAGTTGGGCTGACAAAAAATTATTTTAATCTGTTCTCTTTCTAGCTGAATATCTCAAAGGGTTTTTCAGTGATTCTTACAAAAAATATTTTTGTGATGTAAACGAACACGCGTTGCCACTTTCGTGATGCCAACGAATACTCGTTCTCACTTTCGGAATGCGTAATGTTGTAGTAGAGACTTTGTAATCGCAGATACAACTATAGCACGCCGTTGAATAATACTGGTGTCATACGCCTTCGAATATCATTCGCACTAATAGTACTTGCTCGATAATACTCGCTCGACAAGTAACCCGTATAGTGATCTGAATAGAGAAATAGTTAAGTGGATAGAGTAGAGAATAGCGGTCCGTATAGTAATAGAGAATAGACTAGAATTAGCGATCCGAATAGTAATAGAGGATATAGAAATGCAGATCAATTAGACACACGCTACCTTCAATATATGCGTTTCCTCTATGGTCACGTGGTCTACTTATTTCAATAATGGGATCGCCTGTGTTTGCTCACTGATGATATATGTTCAAAATCAAGTGTCGGCAGCGGCACATTATTCCTATATACACACACACACACACATATATATATATATATGTGTATGTGTGTGTCTTTGTGTGTGTGTGTGTGTGTAAAAATGTCAGATAGAATATATCTGTAGAAGGACAATATGAAAAAAGAAAACTCAGCTTAGCCGACTCGTTTCGTCCTCTGCAGAACTTTATCAAGACGCATTTGAGGATGAAACGTGTCAGCTAAGATAAGTTTTCTTTTTTTCTTTTTTCATTCATAAATGAAACAAAAAAAATTCTTTACTGACACGTTTCATAATAGAAATAGAATTTATTAGGAGGATTTGATATAATTAAGTAATTCACCGAGTCTAGAAGAAAACTCAACAGCTTGGCAGAAAGCACCGGACGCATCATCAGCAGTGCGCATCCACTACCGAGAATTGAAACCCGGTCAATTACGTTAGGAGGCCAACGTCATACCAACTGTAGCACGGGCCGTCGGTGACAAATAGGTAGCGAATTATATATATATATTGTTACGCTCACGTGCGATAAGATAGACAATATGTTTCGCACACGTGGTGGTAACAAAAAAATATAAAAACCTGAAGTGTGATTATTGGTAATGAGACAATTTATTTACATTAACAACATAAAAATTAACAGTTAACAAACATGAATACAAAAGCTAACATAATGGATTTTAGGAAACTACTATCTTTTGCCTAAGGCAGGAACCGAGAAGGTCAAATACGGGGTCAGGTAAGGAGTTCACGAGGAAGAAGGAAGGTAGTTACCTTTTTGGAATGGACAACCGCTAAGTTTTAAACAGACCACTCAATTTTTACAAGAATTCAAAGACAATATTAAAATAACATTCTTTGGTCAATGAAAAGTTCAAAATATCTATTTACCACTGGTCCCAGGAGGGTTTCATGCAGACGTTCCGTGGCTGGAGAAAATGTAGAAGGATTCTTACGGT
Organism: Acanthosepion esculentum; assembly: GCA_964036315.1. NCBI lineage: Eukaryota > Metazoa > Mollusca > Cephalopoda > Sepiida > Sepiidae > Acanthosepion > Acanthosepion esculentum. The sequence goes on from OZ038493.1 coordinate 52,024,021, forward strand.
TGGACTTAGAATCCGTGAATCTACCGGAGTTAGCTTGGCGACAGCAACTTACAAACTGTCTGGGTGCCTTTGAAAAACCTATTTATAGGGGACCGAAACAACTAGGTAGAATTTTCTGGGACCTTCTAAAGCGTTCTCGATTTTTCTAGAATGTTCCAAAAGCTATTTACTGATCGAAGCTATTTAGTGAATTAAAACTTTTTGGATTTTATTACTGGGACAATCTAGAGTGGCCTATTGTACATTTAAACTATTTTAATTACTTTAAATAACACTTTTTATAGAAATGCTTCCTCGTAACACCTCCCCCCTTTAGAGTAAAGTTTTGAAATGACAATGAAAAACTTTCAAGAGAAAATCAGTCAAGTTATTCATCATTTTTTTTTTTTTTTTGTTGCAATGAATATTCTTTTCTCACTATAAAATCATAATTTTATATCCTCGATAAAGCGCCTGCAATGACATTGTTCTTTCCTTTAATATGTGCTACAATGATATCATATTCTTGTAGGAGAAGACTCCATCTTGTCAGTCTTTGATTTTTATTCGCCATTTTTTGAAGGAAAGTTAGTGGATTGTGGTCCGTATAGACCAGAACAGGAGAAACAGTAACATTAAGATAAAAGTCAAAATGTTGTAGAGTTGATAACACCGCCAAGCATTCTTTTTCAATGGTAGAATAATTCTTCTGGCAGGTGTTTAACTTTTTTGAAAAATATCCAACGGCTCTATCAATACCTTCATCGTCTTCTTGAATTAAAACACCACCCATTCCGACATCACTGGCATCAATTTTCAGTTTGAACTGTTTTGAAAAAACAGGAGTTGCAAGAGCCGGGCCACCAATGAGGGTTGACTTGATTTTGTTGAAAGCCCCATCACAGGCTTCACTCCATTTGTATTTTACGTTCTTCTTCAGGAGGTCGGTGAGAGGACTTGCTATAGATGAGAAATTTTTACAAAATTTTCGGTAGAATCCTGCCATACCGAGAAATCTCATTAATTGTTTTTTATTTGTTGGAATAGGGTACTTCAAGATGGCATCCACTTTTGCTGTGATAGGCTTAACCTGTCCTTGTCCAACAGTGTGACCTAAATAGTTTACTTTTGCACAACAGAATTCACTCTTGCTTAGGTTCACACATAGGTTTGCTTCTTCAAGCTTCTGAAAAAATTTTCTGATGATGTGTAAATGTTCATCCCAGGTCATGCTGTAAACAATTACATCATCTATATAAACTTCACATCCCTGAATATTATGCAGAAGGGAATGCATCATCCTTTGAAAGGTTGCCGGTGCATTTCTCATCCCGAACGCCATAACTTTATATTGGTATAAACCATCCGGAGTCACAAAGGCTGAAATTTCTTTGGCATTGTCAGTTAAGGGTACTTGCCAGTAACCTTTCATCAGATCAAATTTACTGACATATTTTGCCTTTCCAAGATTGTCGATGCAGTCATCAATTCTAGGAATTGGAAAAGAATCACTTTTAGTTACTGCATTTACTTTCCGGAAGTCGGTCACGAATCTGTAAGTACCATCCGGTTTTGGTACCAGAATACAAGGAGAACTCCACTGACTTTGGCTTGGTTCGATGATGTCATTATCCAGCATATATTTCACTTCTGCTCTCAACTGCTGCAGCTTGATTGGATTTACCCGGTAAAAATGTTGTTTGATGGGTTTTTCCTCTCCAACTAAAACATCGTGTACAGCAACTGTCGTTTTTTCAGGAACATCAGGAAAAAGATTTTTGAAATCACTGACCAAATCATGAATTTCTTGTCTTTTTTCATTTGATAAATGTTCAAATTTTACATTTAAATTAGAAAGGATTTCCGAGTTTTTTAAATGGCTATCTTGACCCATGTCCTTCTCCCTAAAAACTACATCTTCCTCTTTGTCTATATCATTTTCAGATTGATTTGTAATATTAATGTTTGTTAAGGTTGAGATTGGCTTAATATTACTAAGATCATTTCTGTCAATATAACTTTTTAACATATTAATGTGGCAAATTCTTTTCTTTTTTCTTGTGTTATTTTCCTTCTGAGGAGGATTATTATTATGTGATATAAATGTTTTATTTAATTGTAACAGACCATCTGTTGCTAAGTCATCATTTTCTGAAATTTGTTTCTTGGCTCTCGCCCTAGTAATCGCACAATCAGGGTATAAGTCTCTGTCTTCTTCAACCAACGATTCTTTACTTTTTTCTATCTTATCACAGACAATTGGTTCTGCTATTACCCTGTCACCTGCTAAATCGTTGCCTAACAGTAAGGAGACACCTTTAACTGGTAGGGTTGGTCGTACACCGACTATGACAGGACCATTCACCAATTCTGATTTTATATAAATTTTGTGAAGGGGGACCTTAATTACTCCTAACTCCACGCCTTGTAACAAAACAAAATCGCCGGTGAAGGTCGATTCCGATAATTTAAGTGCCCTTTCTAACAGTAAGGTTTGAGACGCCCCGGTGTCTCGCAAGATTTGGACAGGCTTAGCTTCATCGGGGTTGCTGCTGTAAACGAAGCCTTGGGATAAAAAGGGTCTATAATTTTTTATACAGGCGTTTTCGGTGTTTTCGTCATCACCTACTTTTGAGAAAAGCTGAGGAGAGGAATCATTTTTAATTTGCTGAGTAAAAGCATGAGGTTGAAAAGAGTTATTTTCTTCTCGTTTTCTTTTTAAGATTCTGCAGTCGGATATGATATGGTTATCCTTCTTGCAGTATGCACAGAAGATTTTCGATTCCGTTGGGACAAAACTCTTTTGTGTATCTCTTATTTTCTTTTGTGTATATTTTCTATGATATACATTAGGGTGGGATTCAGACAAGGTTTGTTGTGTAAAACCTGACTGGTTTTCGGTTATATTAATTTTTTCAAAACTCCTATGCGTTAGCCTATGCGTATCAGCCATTACTGCGGCTTCGTTAATAGTGTTTATATTTTTATCCTCGAGATACATTCGAGTCTCGTTTGGAACACATTGCTTAAATTCTTCAATAAGAATAAGCTGTCGTAATTTTTCATAGTCATCTATTTTCTTCGCCCTAACCCATCTATCAAAAAGGTCCTCTTTTTCCCTAGCGAACTCGACATAAGTCTGCCGTTCGAATTTCTTATATTTTCTGAATTTCTGCCTATATGCCTCCGGTACTAATTCATATGCGTTTAGTATCGCATTTTTTATTTTTTCATAATCTGAGGCATCTTCAATACTGATGGCCGAGTAAATATCGGCAGCTCTGCCGACCAAAACCGTCTGTAAAAGTGTTGCCCAGATCTCATAAGGCCATCCTAAATTTACAGCAATTTTTTCAAAATGAGGAAAATACTTTTCCACTGTTTTTTCGGAAAATGTAGGCACTAGTTTTATATATCTACCTATATCAAACGTCTTTAAGGAAAAATTATCAGAATTCTGATTCCGATTTTCTCGTATTTTTAATTTTTCTAACTCTATTTTTTCTTTTTCTAGCTCTATTCTTTCTTTTTCTAGCTCCAATTTTTTCATTTCTAATTTGAGATGTAGACTACTTTGGTCATCTCTAACAATATTACCCGAGTCTAAAAACTCTTTTTCAATTAATTCTGTAGCTACAATATTTTTTATTTCCGCTTTTTTCATGGTTAGGTTTGTATTTAAACCGAAATATTCAGCAATTTGTACTAATTCCGATTTTCGTAAATTTTTAAATACTTCGCCCAGATCGGCTAAACTTAAAAAATTTTCCACTGAAAAAGGCATGTTACTTCACTTCACTTATTTTATTTTGAAAATAACTTAATGAATGCTATCTTTTAATTCAATTTATTTATTTATTTTATTGTTAACGAGTTAAGCTATTTTATACTTTTGTCAACAATTCTATCACGTTAGACGAGCCCCCAATTTGTTACGCTCACGTGCGATAAGATAGACAATATGTTTCGCACACGTGGTGGTAACAAAAAAATATAAAAACCTGAAGTGTGATTATTGGTAATGAGACAATTTATTTACATTAACAACATAAAAATTAACAGTTAACAAACATGAATACAAAAGCTAACATAATGGATTTTAGGAAACTACTATCTTTTGCCTAAGGCAGGAACCGAGAAGGTCAAATACGGGGTCAGGTAAGGAGTTCACGAGGAAGAAGGAAGGTAGTTACCTTTTTGGAATGGACAACCGCTAAGTTTTAAACAGACCACTCAATTTTTACAAGAATTCAAAGACAATATTAAAATAACATTCTTTGGTCAATGAAAAGTTCAAAATATCTATTTACCACTGGTCCCAGGAGGGTTTCATGCAGACGTTCCGTGGCTGGAGAAAATGTAGAAGGATTCTTACGGTTGGACTTAGAATCCGTGAATCTACCGGAGTTAGCTTGGCGACAGCAACTTACAAACTGTCTGGGTGCCTTTGAAAAACCTATTTATAGGGGACCGAAACAACTAGGTAGAATTTTCTGGGACCTTCTAAAGCGTTCTCGATTTTTCTAGAATGTTCCAAAAGCTATTTACTGATCGAAGCTATTTAGTGAATTAAAACTTTTTGGATTTTATTACTGGGACAATCTAGAGTGGCCTATTGTACATTTAAACTATTTTAATTACTTTAAATAACACTTTTTATAGAAATGCTTCCTCGTAACAATATATATAGAAAGAGAAACACACAGAGAGAGAGAGAGAGAGAGAGAGAGAGAGAGAGAGAGAGAGAGCGATGTGCAAAATATAGCTCTATTGATATATACATATGTACATATGTGTGTTTTCTGAGGCAAACAGCTCGTTTTCTCTTTACCATTTTGTTACGCTCCCCATTTCAGTTTAAAAGGAAAAAAAGACAATTCTAAAGTGATAATGGCGATATGCAAGATGCCAAGTCTGATCTTCGAATTACATCATCAGTCATTTCAAGGGAATCACATGTCGCGTTCTCGCTTCTGCGTTGGCTAAGCACTGCCGATTCATGCAACTGTGAGGAGAGAAGCCGGTACCGAGACATTTCTCTTTCACTTTGACACAATAGCCCCAGGTGGCCTGCCGAGGAGCGTCCTTGCCCTGCTAATGTCAATATCGGCACAAATCTGGTGAACAGATTTGAAAACCATCTGGCCTTCTGTTAATTTGGCAACATCACCGCATTTCTCGTAGTCGCATTCACGGATTGTTTATTGATATGTCTTCAGCTATGCGAATCTAAATCATAACGACGTCACTTACAGAAAAAAAACCCTAAAAAAGACCCAAAATGATTGCAAATACACACATAAGTATTCAGGAATACTGTAGGAATGTTAGTGAAAATACGAAAAGCATTGAATTAACAGCAGGGAGTTAATACGAAAACATTGATTGAATTGGGGACAGGTTTCGGCTGAAAAGAACAATAAAGGCAGTTTCATCTGGGATCCGCAGACATTTGTTTCAACAGTTTCATTGAAGAGAACAACTTAAAAACAGAAACGTAAATACATTGACAAGAAATTAACGATCACCTTGTGATTCTATACATCAATCTCGTAATGGAGATCTTTCCGAAACAAAATTTTAATGCAAAATTGTGCTGGTGGAATTCATGCACACACACACACATATATATATATATATATATATATATATATATATATATATATATATATAGTGTAACCCGGATATAAGAGAGTTGTCGGGACCGGAGAAGAAGTCTCTTATATCCGGGTTTCTCTTGTATCCGGGTTTGGTATATTATATATACATTAACACAGGCTCTAATTTGGGACCAGAGAAAATCTCTCTTATATCCGGGTTTATCTTATATCCGGGTCTCTTATATCCGAGTTACACTGTATACATATATATATATATATATATATATATATATATATATATATATATATATATGGCTCCTTATATATATATATTGCATCTCATAAATTTTAAGTTGAGCTCTCTCAGGAATATTGCAATTTGGAAAATCTTAATTATCTACGGATCATACCAACCAAATGGATTTTCTAGATGTGTTAAGTTTTTTCCTTTGATATTGTTGTAAGGTTACTGAATAGAATAATCACACGAAGGTTGGTAATGAACGATAACACTTAGGACAAGAACAACATATATAAGATTCGCCAGCGGGGCGTATAAGTAGTCAACTGCTAGAAGTGAGTCAAGTGAATTCCACAGTAAATCTCCAACTGCAGGATATCTAACTCTCCCTCGTCTGGGGATCCTCTCTACCCGGAGGCAGAGAGTTTGACCAGCACAGTTGAAGACGAATCTTCATCTGCAGGATATATACTAACCGCCCCACGCGGTCAGATGTGGCATAAGGCCGAATGTAATGTGGTGTATCCTAGCCAGTAGATTCGTCTAAAATTTCCTCGTAGACCCCGTATAAAACGGGGTGGGTAGCTGTTTCCCGAGACGAGACATAGCCCCTCTCTGTATTTACCATACTCATTATCGTCCGTAGGTATGCTACAACATATATATATATATATATATATATATATATATATATATATATATAAGGCAAGATGTGTGTGTGTGTGTGTGTGTGTGTGTGTAACGAATGCACGGCTGCAATTTTCGACGGATTTGCACCAAAATTTACATGCACATGCTCCAAGTTAGCTAATAGGCCAAGACCGACTTTGCACTTCCCAACTCCCATCGATAGTGGAAATAATCGATTTTTTCATGCGATGTTTTTGCGGCCATTTTCTACTGGCCAGAGTGAGAGCCTATGTCTGGATGGCCACGAATAGGCAGGAAGATTCTATTGGCCAGCGTGAGAGCCAACAGCTGACTGACACGAATGTTAACTAGCATTCTAGCATGCAAAAAAAAATCGATAGCTGCATTCGTCACAAGAGGGAAAAATTTAAATCTGCATGGCACTTTACTCCAATTGGCTCATTCGCTTACTTAAACTCAACGTTGATTCTGATTTCGCAGAACAGGGTTGGGTGTGAAAATGTATATGTTGTTAACATTCTTTTTTCATTCGGTTTTTCCCGTTACGAGTCCTTTTTTAAAGCTGATCTTTTTGTGTTAATCTTGTTTAGTCCTTTTTTCGTAACAGATTTAATGTTTAGTATAGAGCTTAGAAAAAATTCGCAGTGTGAGATAGGCAAGAAGTAACCCATGTAGCAACATCAGTAAGGCAAATGGCACTCCTTTAAAGGCAAGGAAAGGCAAAAATATTTTAAGTCAAGTGATAGCGATTGCTGTATGTCGTACGATTTTTGAATCAAGCACGGGCAACGCCGGGCCATGCTGCTAGTATATATATATATATATATATATATATATATATATATATATATGTCTATTTTGGTAGCAATCCTTTCTTCATGCACATTTCATTGAATACGACAGACAAGATGCTTATCTATTTCTTAGACAATTTCTCATGTGATCTAATATTTCTTTCTTCTCAGATGATGAATTATATAAAAATTGCCCGAATGTTTTTTTTATCCGAGCGCTTACAGTTATACATTTAGCCATTTTCAAGGTTGACATATTCTAACTTTAAAATAAGAAAGAATAAGTTTGTTGCATGTATGTAATTATATAATGTTTTCATTTTCAAAAGACGGTCAAGATATTGTGGCCATGTTCACAATTGATATTACTGAGTGTTGAGAGTATATATATATATATATATATATATATATATATATATATATATATATATATATATATATATGACATTGTACCGCTGAAAATAATAAAACAAATACTTGTATATGATATAAACTCATAATATTTTCTTGAAGATTGATTTGTCATATTTCCGATCAAAGTGCTAACCAGTAACACATGATACAGAAAGACAAAAATAACAATAACGTAGCTTCTTTGTGTAGAAACACAATGATACGCAAAAGTCAAATTGCAAACAACGATTACAAATTTTAGAAACTATGCACATTAAATCCAAACAAACAATAATCAACAAAATCTTTTATGATTCTGAAAAATGCATTGTAAAATATGCTTCATATTTGAGAATACAAACTCCGTCACGGTTACGGATTTGAAACTAAAAATTTAACATCACATCCAAGTGACAACATCAAAAATTAAAATGTGAAATCGTTTACAACAATGTCCAGCGATGAAGAAGTTCATGGGGAAAACGTAAAGCCAATCGGTATCAGAAGAAGGTGTTGCTGTACATTTAGTGGAATTTAAGAGGCACTGTGTACTCCACAAAATCAGGCATTGTATTAAAACAAATACTATTCCCAACTGAACTGTTTAAAGGCATCATTTGACGAAGAGCGCCCGGAATTTTCCAATCGGAAAGATGTCATCATTCCATTATGACAGCGCCAGACCTCACATCTTTTTGCAGAGCCGGCAGAAATTGGTACAGCTTTTACTATACCCACTGTACTCCCCCGACCTTGCAACTTCGGATTACTACTTATTTCAATCCATTGCAAAATACTTTAAATGGGAAGGATTTATTTCTCTGTGTGTCTGTAAAAACACTTACACCAGAAAGATGACAAGTTCTGGAAGAATGCCTCAAAGTGGAGAAAATTAATTGAACAAAATGGCACATATGTCATTGAATAAATCCATATACAAATATATAAATATTGCTTTCGAAATTCGTTTAAAAATGCTACGGACTTTCGTTCTAACCCAATGCATAGATGATGTGTTTTGGCAGAGGAGGGGCGTATTCAACATCTAATAATTTTGAGGCATACGCGCTTAAAGGTTTTAGGCAGATTTGATCAACATTTTTTTCATGGTTAGCCGTAAGGAATTGTAAATGTAGGACTACCTTCCACTTAAGTAAAATAATAACAATAATAATATTTATTAAGAATTTATTGCAGGAAATATCAAGATCTACGGAAATATTGTTGACAATTATGTATTTAGTTACATAACAAATAAAAATAATATAAATTTTGATGCTATATTCAATTTGTTGTTAGGTATTTTTCATTTTCTCCTTTGTTATTGGCGCACTTTAGAATACTTTGGCTACAATGCTAAGTTTCGTAAGTTGAAGAAACTGGAGCTATTTCGTTTCCGCTTTGTTGCCTCTCTTTTCTATTGTTTTCAGATCGCTTTCTTCCAGTCATTTTGATGGGCGATAGCGAAATTCTGAAATTTAGAATCATCTTATCCCATTTCAAAAATAAAGGAATATTTTAAATTAATATACGACCAAAAATAAAATGCTTTTGACAAAAACCTTAATGATTTTACTATAATTATGTAACAATAATACAATGATATTCCGCAGACAAATCTACGATTTATGTTACCTCATCTCATTGCATGGTTACGAACTATAAACCTAAATTGAGCTTGAAATATTGCGTAATCGACTCTAATTTTTTTTTAAATACTTGCATATGATATAATGAATAATTTGCAGGGAAAAAAGCAATTTTCGATTTTTTGTTGAATACGTCTCTCCTCCACCGAACGCGTCATATATACAATGGGTTGGTAAAATAAAAGAACCAATAGGAAACGTGTATCACTCTAACATGTCTCACTTTTATTAAAACCTCGTCAGAGATTGAGAGAAAACGGGCAAAAAGACAGTAAACACTGATATTTTCAATTATGTTTGGGTCAGTTCTCATCGGTTAGGGACGTGTCACATGTATTAAAACCGTGGATAATTCTATGTGTATGTAGGTTTGTGAAGATTCTTCTATGTTTAAGTGGACAACGAATGGTAATGTGTATTTGTAATTGTGTGCGTTATGCGACCAACCCTCGCAACGGGAAGTCGCAGGATTCTGATTTTATGGCTCGCTTGTTTAGGAATGTATTTTTTGTATTAAATAGAGATAAGCCAGACTCTTTAAGAATAGATTGAAAGACGGTGATGTAATGTAATGTTTTAGACGTGTGTTTATAGTTGGTAATAATGTTATTATTAAGTTTTCAATGTATTTTCTCCTTAAAGCATTATGTTCTTTTTTTTTAAATTACGGTGGCATTAATGAAATTAAAATGTTTATGTGGGGGGAGGCATCACATGAACTAAAAGTCCACATCTACAAACATAAAAGAGACTAGCGTTTGGACAATCGATCTCTCTCGTTTTGTATCTAAATAATCCTTTCGAAATTCACTTAAAAATGCTACGAACTTTCGTTCTGACACAAGACACACACACACACACACACACACACACACACACACACACACACACACACACACACACACATATATATATATATATATATACGGCTAAAAAATTGATGCATAAATTATAGGGAAAAATAAAAAGTCAGCACTTAATAATATCTACTATAAATTTGGGCAGAGTGTTTTGTCCGTATTTGAAATAAACAAAAAACAAACAAAAACAAATTTCCATCACTATAGATACATATATATAAAAATCTACATATTCAGTTAAAAAAAAAGCCTTCATAAAAAAAGTGCTCGGATATATAGACCATTCGGTCCGTTTTTACATAGTTTATATTCAGAAAAATAAGCACTTGTACGAAAGCAAGAAAATTTGAATAAAAAAGCTTAATCGCCGGACCTTGACATTTTTCTTTAATGAAATTATATATATATATATATATATTTGTGTATTTAGGCAGCAATCCTTCTTTCAAGCACATTTCATTAAAAACGACTGACAAGGTGCTTTTATTTAGTTTTTTATATAATTTCTCGTGCGATCTAATAAAGTTTTTCTTTTCAGAGGATAAATTATATAAAAATTGTCCGAATGTTCTTTTTTCCGAGCGCTTTCGGCTATACATTTAGCCATTATCAAGGAGTATATTTCAACTGTTAGAATTAGAAATAGTTTGTTATGTGTATGTTTTATAAAGTGATTCATTTTTTGTTTCAAAACACGGTCAAGATATTATATATATATATGTCCCGATGGAATAATGGATAGCGGCTCAGAATGAAGAATCGTAGACTTCCAGTCAAATCCATTACATTCACTTACGTATTAATACCCTTGGGGAAGGTATGGATCCTCTTCTTCTCCACCAACTATGGGTAAATAGCAGGACAGACCGGGTTCTGTAGCCTGTAATGGCAACTTGGCGTGTGTGTGCGTGTGTGTGTGTATGTGTGGAGAAATCTTCTGCCAATGTTGATGTATGGGGACCCAACAGTGCAGTTTTAGAACTGAACTGCCAGACTCTCCACACACACGATTAGATTATAGTGATGAAGAATTGTATAGAACAAGCCATTGCTTTCTGAAGAACCGATAACTATTAAATGGTGCAGAGATTTGTACGAAGTGTCAAAAAATCCTTCCTCAATTATGAATTCAGGGATCTCATTCTCTTAGACTGTTTGGCAACCAAGGCTTGAGAGTCCAGCGTGCTCTGTTAATTGGCCTGGAGCAAGAATAGATGGATTCATAATTTCCCCAATGTTATTAGTGTGAAAATGTCACAACAACCTCGACTAGAATTTGAACTCGGGCTACCGATCCTATTTTCTGTCCTGATAAACATTACACTACGTGTACATCTATCTATCTATCTATCTATCTATCTATCTCTCTCTCTCTCTCTCTCTCTCTCTATATATATATATATATATATATATATATATATTGGTAATAATCCGTTGGTATAATCCAGGCTAGTCCTATTAATACAACATAAAATTTGAAATATGTTAAAACTGACTCAGAAAAAAGCGCTAAATGTTTTTCTTTCATTAAACAGAGCAAATTTTCTTTACAGTTGGAATTAAGTTATATTTAGTTAATGATCATTTTAACCTACGAATTTTAATTTTAAAATTCGCAGGATTTTTCAGACTGTTTATGCTATCAGTTTGTAGTGGGATACTATTTAGTTGGAGAAAGAGAGAGGATGTTATGGGGGACTTATTGGGCGGTATGGAGAGAAGTCAACGTTACTGGAATTATAATTACTGGAGGTAGAAGATCCTGGAGACGAAGAAACCGATGTGCTGACCTACATCCTAATGGTCACACGGCCAAAATTTAATTCGACGAGAATTTATGTATATATATATATATATATTCTGCCAATTTTTATGTATGGGAGCCTAAAAGAACAGTTTTAGAACTGAACTGCCAGACTCTCCACACACATGATTTGATTATAATGATGAAGATTTGTGTAGAACTAGCCATAGTTTTCAGAAGAATCGATAACTAAGAAATGGTGTAGAGAAAGATACGGAGTCTCCAAAAATCCCTTCTTAATTATAAATTCAGACCTTCAAAGGGACTTAGACTGTTTGGTAACCAAGGCTCGTGGGCCCAGCGTGCTCTGCTAATTGACCCTTAGCTGGAGCAAGAATAGATGGATTCATAATTTCCCCAATGGTATTAATGTGAAAATGTCACAACCTCGACTAGAATTTGAACTCGCGTTACCGATCCCATTTTCTGTCCTGATAAACATTACACTACGCGTACATCCATAAGTTCTCGGTCCGATGATGATTGGATTCCGAAACAGGTGGTCTTTTGTCCCGTCTTTGGGACATGACTTGAACCAACGACTCTCCAGTTCTCTTTCTCATATTCGTACCTATATAACAATTACTCAAGCAAGTATAATGTCCGCAAATGTATCTGAGGTAAATACTAGTTTTTCATCGCGTATTCAGCTTTTTGTTTTCAAAAAAAAAAAAGAAAATAAATAATAAAAGCGTATTGTGAGTTTTTGCCACATTGAATACATTTATTTATAGACAAGTACTGATCAATTTTTATGACATTACGCAGTAATTTAGTTTTTAAAATGTACGCGTTATCGTATGCAGTTGACGTCATAATAAAATGGTTTGTAAATACAAGATGTACCGGGCATTTGAGAAACCACCTTGACCCCTGTCAAAGTTGACCTTTTTCATTTTTCTTTGCAGCTTCCAGTTCAACACAGAAAATGAAAACGCAACGCAGCGGCAGCGACAGGTAAATAGCCAGCATTTGAAAATGGCTATTTGAACGTCTCTAACAAGTGTTACCTCAAGCCACTTCACTTTTTTCTCGCAGAGCTTCAGAGTCAATACCAACGCTTACGTCAACGTTGCAGAAACGTTTGTCAATCTGTGAAGTGAGTTTTTGTCCCTCGATGAATTTGCTTCCCCCTACACGACATACGATACCAAGGAGCGCCTGACCGCGAACTTTTGCCAACAAATCACAGTTCAAATGTAGCCTCCTAGCGGTCCTATTTTGAATATGCCAGACTACAATGTCTGTATTGGTGTCGAACGGTAGACGAATCATAGGACCTACAGTAACAACGACTTCGTAGGCGTGATGACGAACACAGACTAGAACTAACTGCTCCGGTTATGCAATCTCTTTCGAGGTCACATCGAAGTCAAAAACTGTTTTATTGATTAAATTTTTCTTCATTTTCTAGGTTGAATATGCGTGAAAATTCTTGTGAAAATATACAGATTTTATCGATTGAATATCTTTTTATAATTCTTACTCAATTACCTGGAACACCCTAGACATATATATATATATATATATATATATATATATATATATATATATATATATATATATATATATATATATATAAAGGGAAGAGGCTATAGTAGTTCAAACGAGAGAAATGTGTGTATAATAAAAAGAAGAGAGAAAACGCAAATGTTTTTGGTTGTAATGTGGATTTTAAAAAAATGTATTATGCTTTATTTTCCATAATTTTGCTACACGAGTTTCCGGTCTCGCGACCTTCATCAGGCAAAGAGTGGGTATTTTCACATATTATTAAAAGGAATTAATTTTTCTTATGTTTTTCGATGTTAAATATTCTCGATATTAGACATTCTCTATTCTGTCAGTTAAAGAATTCTGCGTGATGGGTAATAAAACAATTAAGACTGGTCCGAGAAAGGGTGAGAAAGATATCTATATTCTTATCTTTTAATGATCCCAGTGTGTTCTTATATATATATATATATATATATATATATATATATATATATATATATATATATATATATATATATATATGATTGAATACGTTACAAACGTTATGTCTGTTTGTTTTGATCATAATCATTTCACATTTACGAATAATTTCCGTATATTACAATTAAATAAGGCAAGAAATGCAAAACTATATGTAGCTATTTGTCAGCCATAGCATTTAAACGAAAAAGAAAACTTCAGTAATGTAGAGCTACACATAGTTTTTCCTTACCAATTCTATCCCTCAGAAAGGAATGGAAAGTACTTGGGTAATAAAAATGGTTGTCACTCTTACAGTGCATTTCTTGGTTCATTTAATTGTAATATACAGAAAAAATATTCGTGAATATGAAAGGCTTGTGATCAAAATAACCAGTCATAACGTTTGTAACTTATTCAATTACACATACCTGAAAGAGAATTTGCTGCCTACACACGCGCGCACACACACACACACACACACACACACACACACACACACACACATATA
>OZ038493.1:52040958-52110958 GCA_964036315.1 Acanthosepion esculentum
TGATTAACTTACACGAGTTGCATGTCCATTCGTTGCTTAACACCCGTGTCAAGTTGTTCCCCACTGCGCCGGCAGGAATGAAACAGCCGGTGCGACAATTACTTGTGTTTGATGAAATGCACAAATAACGAGTATGGCGCTTCTTCTGTTTTGTCGCTGCCAGTTGACAATTTGTCGGTTTTGGTGTTAAAATGGCGACAATGGATTTCACATCAAATTGAAACATCGCTAAGACATTAGGTTTGGCGATATGACAAGAAATGACAAGGACTGAACCTTTTATTGTTATCTATCTATCTATCTATCTATCTATCTATCTATCTATCTATCTATCTATCTATCTATCTATTATTATTATTATTATTATTATCATCTCCAAACACGGATGACAAGAACTGCTATCACTTGAATTTCTTTCTGTTCGCGGTATTTTTTGTGGAATATTATCTAATATATAAAGCTCAAAGTTTGTGTATGTGTCCGCTCGAAACTCTGCAAACTAATCATGCATATAAAGTTGGGGTTGTCTGTCTGTGCATGTGCTAATATCAAATAATATAATCTCTTATATCAAATAAAAGCGATTTTGTCGACATCAATGCGAACGCAGACTCTAACGGAATTTGGCAAATGGCCGATTAAAAAGTGGCGATGCCATTTGGAAACGAATATTAACCAACGTCCTTGGAACTTCCTTCCTTCCGCGGCATCAAATCAAAGGATTACAATAAAGATGACAATGGGGATGCGTTCAAAGTTTGACTCACTGATTTAAAAAAAAAAAAAATGTGCACATCTGCAAACAGAGGCCATGTCGTTTATCCGCGCATCTGTTTGGCTCATAGCAGAGTTTAAAGGATTATTAAAAATAAAAAACCAAAAAAACTTTAAGTTCAGATGACTTTAGCATCGACCCTGACCTACTCCAACGTGTTGCCTGGGGTGATAGCCCCTGGAGATGAACATCATAATAAGTTCTTATAAGAAATGCGGTTTCCTTTTTTTTTTTTAATTAAGCTGCAGTATCCTGTAAGAGTCGAACGCACTACACGTTAATTATTACCCCACACCGAGCCAACTGGATAACCAGAAACGAAGAATCCGTAACTAAGTTTGTGATGCCTTTGTTTTTTATTGGTAGTTTGTTAGATGAATGATATTATGTTCATATAACAAACGGATTTAATCTGTGGATTTTTTAAGTAAGAAGATGTTTAAAATATTAGAGTAGATCAGAAAGGCCGTTTTCTCCTATACAACAGCGAGGAGTTGCTCTGGGCTTACTGATGCGAAAGTGCGTTCACGTGTATATGCGCGCGTGTAAGCTCGGAACAGGGCAAGTAGATGACGAGTGGGACAGACATCCAAATTGCATATCGCCAAATAATAGAAATAGGAAACAAAGATGGAAAACAAAAAAAAAAAAAGAAGAGAGGCATCGTATGACTAATTAGTTCAACAGAAGCCAGAGAAAAGACAAGTGAACCCGGGCGAGTTTTGGGCCTCGTGATATGACGTCACTGACCACCTGGTGGCATCAACATTAAACACCCAGGTCACAACGACAATGGTGAACATTTTGAAAATTAGTCACGTGACGAGCGCCCGTCTTAGATCTCTTCGAAATTCACGCTACGCTTGGAAATCTCACACCGGGTAGCGAATTGGAAATGAAATAAAAACACATCGTCAAGATTCTTCAAGAATATTTTTTTTTTCTTCGAAGAAGAAAGAAGACCAGAAATAAACAAGGCCACAATTAACGTGCTGGTTTCAGTTGCAAAATATCAGGATTTCTTTCTGACTAAAATGCTTTTCTCGCTTGAAGGGCATCTGGTAATGTTACCAGGAGAAATGAACTAAATAAAAACGTTAATATAATTTTCTCTTCGAATTTTGAAAGTTAATATCTTTTAATATAATGATTTGCTTAACGAAAAAAAAAATACAATTCTAGCAGAATATTCAAAATTCAATATTCATTCATTTAATGAACATTTTTATTCGAATTAATATACTAATATATATATATATTAATATAACCCTGATATAAGAGACCCGGAAGAGAAACCCGGATATAAGAGAGATTTTCTCTGGTCCCAAATTAGAGCCTGTGTTAATGTATATATAATAGACCAAACCCGGATATAAAAGAAACCCGGATATAAGAGACTTCTTCTCCGGTCCCGACAACTCTCTTATATCCGGGTTACACTGTATAAATTCTTCCTCTCTCTATAAAGCTGTCTTTATTTCCTCTTTTAACCTTACACTATTCTTTTTTATGTTTGGGTGATTTACGCTCTCTCACTGTGCTTGTGTGTGTGCGTGTGCGTGTGCGCGTGCGCGGGCAGGTGTATGTGTGCGTGTGTGTGTATGAAGTGCATGATTTACAAGTTAAGCAATATAACACTCTGGCATTAAAAATGGAGGATAAAGATTTATAAAATCTTGGAACTTCAAAGCCAAAACAAAACAAATAAACTTGTCTATCCGACGCAAATATGCTTCTTTAATCTATCGAAAAATACATTGAATAATTTAAACAAGTTTTGCCTATTTTTTTTTCAGTTGGATCTTTTCATATTCACAGACAAGCTTTTTTGGTGTCATTATTGAAAGAAGAGAGAAAATCGCTCTGTTGATACATATTATTTTATTCCGAGTACTTTCGACATTAGCACAATGTCATCATGAGGGTGTTGTTTATTGCAAGACAAAAATTGCTGTGTTCATCTGAAAGTTAAATTTTTTACTTGTGAAGTGAAAAAGCTGAGTCAGTGCATGATCACTTGACACCGCTTCGGGGGTGGGGAGGTAAATAAGTACGATTTGTGGGGAATTTTTAAGAAATAAGTAGTAAAAATTATTAGTGCAAACCTTGCTATTTTGAACTATTTATTGTAACCATTTTAAATCATTGGAAAAATATGTTTTTCTCTATGTTATATACATATATATACTATACTGAAAAATTATTTTTCGTAGAGCTTAATGTTTAAAATATTAAACGTAATCGATTAGATTGCAGCTGAAACTAAACTAAAATATAAAAAATAAAATTTGATTTTTAAAATAATTTTATACTTTAGATATCGCATTTTTTGGTGTTCTCTTTCCCTTTCTTTCTTTCTTTCTTTCTTTCATTCTTTCTTTCTCTCTCTCTCTCCATATATATATTTATATATATATATATATATATATATATATATATATATATATATATACATATATATATATTGTGTATTTAGGCAGTAATCCTTCATTTATGCATGTTTCATTAAAAACAGCTTTCTTTTTTGGATACAGAGTGTGTAGAAACTGCTCAAATGTTCTGTAATTCCGAACGCTTTCGGCTATACTTTTAGCCATTATCAAGGATGATTTTATTTTTTCAGTTTAATTGAGTGTGTGCATTATGTGTATGTTTTTTAGTATTATAGATATGTATTATTTTCTGAACACGGTTAGCACACTGTGGCCTAGTTCGAACATTTCTTGTTCGAACACAAGAAAATTTAATTAAAAAGCTTAACCGTAGTACCTTGTTCGTCGTTTTTAAAGAAACATGCATATATATATATATATATATATATATATATATATATATATATAAAACAACTGAAAAGTTGCAAATTTAAAAAAAATGAATGTTTTTTTGTGAAAGTATTTATTTATATTTTATATATATATATATATATATATATATTTGATATTTCAGATCGACCCCGATCTTTCATCAGAAATAACTGTTATTTCCGATGAAAGATCGGGGTCGATCTGAAATATCAAATATAGATATATATAAAAAAATATAAATAAATACTTTCACAAAAAAAACATTGAATTTTTTTAAATTTGCAACTTTTCAGTTGTTTTTTTTTCTATATATACATATTAAGAATGTATAAGTGGCTTCTCATTATGTTATATATATATATATATATTGTCATCCACAGACAGACTGTTTCGCTGTATCACAGCTCATCAGTGTGGTTAGACGTCCGGTTGCCTCTAAATAGGATCGAAACCCGACTGAATTGGTGTCAATCGGGGATTCTACCACTAAGCTGTTGGCGAACGACAGGGATGAAGGTGAATTTAAGCGTATTTATTTTTAGATAATCATACAGTGACTGAGAGAACTCGATTCGATTTACCGAAGAGTCTTACATTATTAGCCGTAAAAGTCACTCTTTACAAACCCACATTTCCTCCCCAGAGAGCTCAACCGAAATAATTTTTTCAGGAGCATATATATTGTCATACACAGACAGACTGTTTCACTGTATCACAGCTATGTATGTATGTATGTATGTATGTTTGTATGTATGTACGTATGTATGAATGAGGAGAAAAAGTGGTGTAGTCAGACTCCAGAAACAGGCGTACATCTGGACTCAGATTCTTACTTTACGAGAAACATGACTCACAGTAAATGTACTCCATGATCTTTGATTCCATGAATCAATTGAAACCAAAGTCTGATATTTTGGAATAGGTTGATTTCTGCAGTGACATTTCAATGACTGAATGCCAGAAGGATCAGCTTATCATTTTTTGTTGCTTTGTTTGCGACTCAAATTAGTTTTAAAAAACCTCCATATTTTTCAGCTTTTGATTTCTACTCCAACTCCTTCATTTCAATAAAGGGTGAAGAAAAGAAAAATTTTATAAACCTTTATAAGTACGTGTTCGTCTTATTTTTCATCGATCCACATTGTCCCTGATTCTTTTATATCGTAGTTTCAGATGTGAAACGTAGGTGAATTTTTTAAAATTAAGGATACACTTTTAAAATGACAAATTTTGTTACAAATTAGCTTCGCGTCTTAAGTTAAGAAAAGAAAGGGAAAATGCGTTTTTGATGTTGATTTACGAAGCCTATGGTTAAGTGTGACCATGGTAAATTCAGGTAAGAAGTAAGCAGTTGCGGCTCAAGGGTGAAAAGGATGTGTCAAATATCCTGAACCTTGAAAGAAGTGTTTCTCGTAAAAAGGTTATTTTTTAATGGGTGTTTGATCAGCAGATATATCTGTCGGAAATCAAGCCAATAAAAATTCAGGCAAATTAAAAATATAGCAAAGAAAAATGAAAAAATCGAGAGTAAAGGGGAATTTCTGACGAGTGATAAAATTTGAAAAGTAATAGACATGAAATTTTGTGTGGATGTGTTACAAAGAATCGAGAAAATGTCAGCGAGAGAGAGAGAGAGAGAGGGGCGGGAGAGAGAGGGAGGGAGAGAGAGAGAGTTAACAAGAGGGCGGAACAGTGGCAAGAAAAGAAAAAGCAAATGATGTTAAAGGTGGAGGAAAATGGGTAAAATTCAGAGAGAGAGAGAGAGGGTGAAGAGAGAGAAAGAGAATAGGTGTAAGTCATAAAAAGAAACGTTTATGCTTGATCCCACTTTGCATGTTTGGTGAGACTTGTATCATTTAACTACTCTATAAAAATCAAGAGTCTAGCTGCTTTCCTTTCACTTAAAATGGCGGTCACCATAAAAGTATTTTTATGTCTCCAAAACCTTTACTAGTAGAGGTCACCTATTTGTTAGCCAACAACCTCTGCCCTGTGGTTTTTTATATCCCACCCTCGACCCTATAATTGTGACCCCGAAAAAATCAATTATCGACAACGCGGAAAAAGATTTTATCTACATTTTTTTTTTTATTTAACGAGATCGTTTGATTTTTTTGTTTAGGAAAGAAAAAAAAAAGATTTTGCAAAACAGATTTCACTTTGAGCCCCAAAGAATATTTTACAGAAAAGAAACTAGAATTATTTAGTTATTTATTCACTCATTCATGTCTTATACGACGCTTCTTCATCAGCTGAAATTATTTAACGAATACAATTGGCCTGTTCGTCTGTGTTAAAGATTTCAAAATACTGATTTTTAAGATAAATTGAGCCTTTTCATTTAGAAGTAATACAATCTTTAAACTTCGTGCTCCCCGCCAAAAAAACAAAAACCAAAAAAAAAAAACCCCAAAAAAAACGGTGTTTCAAAAAAAGTTTTTCCCTTGAGACCACTATTATTTTGTACTTTACTTCCTCGGCAATGTTTATTTACAAGATTATAAATATATGTTAGTCTAGTACAATGCGATATTTATAATTTATCTTTGATAAAGATTTATTATTTTCCATTTTATAAAGAAACAAACGTGAAAAATCCTTTTATTCAAACGTTTAAAAAAATACAAAATGATCAAAATCAGTAAACCATCCGCAATATTTATTATTTACCAGTTTATAAATAACTACGAACACAAGTTTTTTATTCATAATTTTATAAAAATATTAATGAATTATAAAAACAATATTTATTTCTTTATAAATTGATAAATGATGAACATTACATTGCATTAGTTGGTTCGCATTTTTAGGGCTCGCATTTTTAGAATGTTTAAATATAAATTATTCTTGTAAATAAACAATCTAATAGTGTTTAATATTTTTTATGTAAATTCTCAAGCAAAGAAAATGTATAAATTCCCTTCCATATGTTTGGGTTTTATCAAAATTCTAATCATCGCTTTTTAAAACAACAAGCATTGCCGAGAGAGTGAAGGTAGTTAAAATGATAGCGGCATCAAGGGAAAAATCGTCCTTTCGCGATACCATTTTATTGCGGGCACAATGTGTTTTTTTTCTAATTTGGTTGTTCCCTGGACTCAGCGAAGCGAAGACCAACATAGAATGAAGGAAGACTGAATCTTGTTTTACTACAAAATGTCAGTTCTCAGTTGAATAAATATTCGTCGAGAATATTCAATGAATGAACAAGGAAATTAATTCAAGAAAAGGAACAGGAGAAGTGAAGAATATTTCAGATAAAGAATTATCCGAACAACATGAAAAGGCAAAATGAAATTCAATAAATTCTTTTTTCATTTTATATTTTCTTTCCTTCTTTTCTTTTCGCATATTTCAATTTTTTAATAACTAGCTTAAAAGCCGCTCTCTCTCTAGAGGCATTTAAGCTAGCTCCCATGGAGGGTTCTTGATTGGGCTCTCAGCTTGTTCAGGAGTTTGAGAGTCCCTAAGTCTTTCCATATTCTTAGCATTCTCTCAAGCTCTCCTGGCTGTCGTTTCATTTGCGTTTTCATTTGCATGGGACTTTCTTTTCCTCGCAGTTTTGTCGCAAAAAATCACGTAAAAAAAATCACCAAAAACAATCGCAGTAATGAAAACTTGGGGATCCAAAATTTCTGTAACATGGGTTATTGAAAGTTAGAGAGTTGTGTCCCTTTAATTGTTTTTATCAGTCGAAGCCACGATGGTGGAATCCGAAAACAATCGTAGTAATGAAAAATTGGGATTTCCACATTTCAAGATTGTGGTTCCAGGACCGCCTCGGAATGTTTTTAATTTTCTCATGGTGTCGGCTTGATTCCAAAATGGTATGATATGTTGGGTTACGGCCTCTAGGAGTAAAGTTGATAAGTGTGGCACAGTGACACACTGACATTCGCATTTATTATGTAGATTATTATTTCCTTTTCTTTTATGGCAGCTGGATCACACTTTCCATTTTCGCACCTGTTCGTACCCGCACCAAAGTATCCTCTTCTTTCTTTCTTTCTTTCTTTCTTTCTTTCTTTCTTTCTTTCTTTCTTTCTTTCTTTTCATTTCTTTTCTTTTCTCTTTCTATTCGGTACTTCATAAAAGCACAGTCATGTGACTCCGGTTCATTGCCAGGAGTTGTTTACAAGAAAAGATTCAAATTCGCTCACTACCATGCACACACACGCGAACACATACACACACAGATATACACAATCACTCACACATTTATATATTTATATGTTAGTATATATATTAATGCAAGTTTCATAAACTTAAGATGTTATCTTATCCGAAGGATATATTTAGGAATTTGTTTTCTAATTTTTACTTAATATTTTCGATTTCTTTCTGTCCGTTAGTGGCCAACATAATTTTTTGCCATTAAAAAATTAATTACTGGAATCTTCACGAATATTCGAATCACTTCATCAAAACTTTTAAGACAGGACAGTTTCTAAATAAATCATTAAAATATGTTTGTAAAAACTGTTGATTCCATTGGTGAAGTTGAATTAAAAAGAATAAAATCTTGTAATTCCAACGGATAATTTATTGTTAAAACAGATATATTTCGGAAAGCTTTTACAATCCTTGATCACTCTTGAGAAATAAATGAAACATTGACTAAGCTACATTGTATACGTTATAAATTGAGATTACCCAGCATGGACTTCTCTACCTCAACGGAAAATACGAAAAAAATAGAATGAGTATTTTTTTTCTACTCTGGTTTGGAAATGACATTTCTTTCTTTCTTGAAGCAATTCGCACGCATTCAGCTTACGCATGTCTCGCGAACTCATTCGATCGATTTTTTTTTGTTAATTTGAATTTATAACGTATACAATATAACTTAGTCACTCTTTCATTTACTTCTCAAGAGTGATCAAAGCTTTCCAAAATATATGTTTTAACAATAAATTATCCGTTGGAATCACAAGTTTTTATTCTTTTTAATTAACATATGTTGTTCGCCAATATGAACAAGATTCTGTGACCTTTAATTAAATATACCTGGATGGAGAGTTGCTGGGCACGCGCGCGCACACACACACACACACACACACACACACATATATATATATATATATATATATATATATATATATATATATATATATATATATATAGTTTACGAAAAACTAGGTAATCCGTATGGGTAGACCCAAGGAGGATAAAATCCAGAGAGCTCAATGTAAATCAGAGCTAATAATTTAAATAAAAACAGATTAATTTAAGATTCCATATAATAAATTATTTCACCACAGCCCTTTTAAAGGACAGTGGATCATCAGATTTATTTCCAAATGTTGAAATGAAAAAAATGAAAATAAATTAACACATTTATGACGGGCAATAATAAGGAAATTAACGAAGTGGGAGCAGTGCAGGGGGTAGAAAGACAGAATTGAGTTAGATGTAACATTTCTATTGTTTCAAATTTAAATTTTCGCTGAAATCTAGACATTGACACGTTAAATCTGTTAACGGAAGTTATATCTCGATATGGGAGTGGGATAAACCAAAAAAGCATAAAAAGAAAAAAAGAAAAAGAGAGAAAAAAAAGAGAATGAGGTTGTGATAAAGTGTCATTAACCTCCATTGGAATAGGCGTTGTTTTTTTCTTTACTTTGAGATTTCGTAAATTCTTTTGTTTAAACAGTCTAAGTATATATATATATATATATATATATATATATATATATATATATATATATATATATATATATATATGATAAAATATAGTTTTACGGTACGGTATATTCATGGGTTAATGTATATAAATAATATACCTGTATATAAATAGTCGAGCAAAACACAATGCACATGGTCTGACAATTGCATTTAGCATGAAACAGACTGTCGCTTCTGAGTGTTGACTTCAATATATATATATATATATATATATATATATATATATATATATATATATATATATATATATATATTAGCTGACGTACCCGGTAATTTCCGGAAAAATGGATGTTATCCCCAGTTACCGTTCTGATATCCTTTCTTCGGTTATCCGAAACTAGCAATTCAAAGTAGGTATCACTAAAAAGGGCTTTTGTGCGTTCACAGAGAATGCCCACATGCCGCCCCTAGGATTTTGAGAGGAAATACCAATAAGTTATGAATACCAAAATCGTAAAGCGATTTACGTAATAATCGGTTATCCGAAATTAACAATTCAAAGTAAGTAGCCCTAAAAAGGGCTTTTGTGGGTTTACAGAGAATATAGCCCTTAAGAGTGTTAAAATAAATGGCTCAACCAAGCCACATGTCATCAAAATGATGGAAAATAGCTAGCTCAGTTGACTTGGTGCTCTACTGAATGCTCCCTCCTTCAGTGTCAGGTCCCAGTGGGCGTCGTCCTCCAGTGGTCTATGTTTGGCACAGGCTTCTCTTTAAGTCATATAGACTTCTCCATTATATCTTCGCATACGTAGAAAGAAGCACTCCTGCAGATTGGGGTGTACAGTGTACACCCGGCCGATGGTGTATTTCTTCCCAGCCTTCAATTTGTGCTCCTTGCTTGCGCCTGTTCCATCTATTGAGTGCCCAGGTGTAGTAGACGGGAACCTCAGCTTACAGTAGTTTTCGGGAAAACAGGTAACTTTGGCATAATTTGAAGAAAGCTGTCAAAATGGTTTCTGGTGTATTCTCAGCTACGTTTTGAGCAGTATCTTCTGTGAAATACACACGCTGGTCATTTGTTAAGATGAACAGCTAGATTCATCACTGTTGGATGCCGCTCGTAGGTTTCTAAACGCAGGACTCGCCACATTGCCTCGTCAGATCTGTCTTCAATATTGAATGAAGAGAAAGGTTTAAAAAACAATTAATTATTAGATTTTTTATTTCAGTTTCGCTTTTCATCGCGATTCGAATTGATATCATTTAATTAAACCGCCGTAATTAAAAGTAAAACTTAAGTGGGAAGGGTACGTGGCTCATATCGATTAAAGACGTTTGAATTTTTTAAGAAGGATGTCTATTTCCACAGCTAGATTTTTTTTAGCCAAACAGTATATAGCATGAAACCGTCCTTCAAATAGGTTGTTATTCCACAGAAAACAAAAACAACAACCATAAACCTCGATATGCCTTTTTAAGGGTAGGTTGAAATATGAGCTTAGGTAAAGTTTCTTATCACAAATAAGCTCAATTTAAATGTTATTTTACGTTTAAATGACCGAATGTAACGAGTCAATTTCTTTGTATTTAATAAATTATAACCTGGCGAATTTAATGATACACATGACGAAATGTAAACGAATAAATTTTTTGCAATGTAAACACACCACGGAGATCGTATTTAAAGAAAGATTATACTGAATTAATGTGTTAAATAAAGATTTTATTTAGAAAATAACCGGCGATTCGTTCAGATGTTGTCCCCTAAATTTTTAAAATTGAGCATATCTGTAATTTTAAGCTTTATAAGAGTTATTATTTCGTAACACGTGTAGCTTAATTTCTAAAAATGTTAACGAAACCAATTATCTCCCTTGCTTAAACACTTGTAAACAGCTTTTCGCATAGACTCGGCAGCCAGCTGCGATCTAGAGGCCGTAGCGTTCCTATTATAGATTTTTTATAAAAAACAAACAAACAATTAGCCAGTAACAAACTGGATGTTAGTTTAACTTATATGTAAAGTTTCATCAATATTGGTTCAAAGGTTTAGGCGGCAACGATTCAGACAAACAGACATAAATTTCTATTTCTATATATATATATATATATACATAAATTTCTATTTCTATATATATATATATACATAAATTTCTATTTATATATATCTATATATATATCTATATCTATATATATATATATATATATATATATATATGATGCACTCTCCTATCGATTTCGACGTCTGGGGGTCCGAGAACCCCATTCAGTTTTTATGTTTGTGTCGTTTGTGACACTTCAATCCCGCTAGTGACCTGCATACAAGTCCACATATTGTGTAACAACGGGAATCTCGGGATATAGCCACAGGAATACTTGCTGGCGCCTTTCGCCGTTGTCAGTTGTCTCTTAGACGGTCAATACGACTGATTTCAAACTTTCTGATATCACGCTAGCACAAGTTGCCTGAAGTTAGTATGGGACACATTGACAGCGCAATATTGAAGAAATATAATGGCATGATAGATAATTGTAATGACACTTTTCAGTCCGAGAAAGAACTACTTCAGACAGATTTTACTGCTGAAAATAAAAACACGGATGAGAGAAATACAACCAAGTATTTAGTATTATGTACCTAGTTTTATAGAGGCTATTTATTTTATATTTTGTAAATTTGGTAAGCTTTCCTCCTTGCATTATATGTAATACTCTGGATACTGGATGAATTTTAAAATATTTTCAATATATTTTTCTTCTTCCTGTAGATATTGTAGAAGGAAAAACGAGGTACCTCCTGGAAAAGAATTGCGCTCCTACGTTTCTAGTGTGAAAGATAATTGGAAAAATTATTTGCCGCGATCGCCCCACTGACACGACATGTGAGACAAGGTAGGTTTTAACGTGAGGAACCCGATCACGTACACTCGGGTCAGGCACAAAAACTGCCCAGTCCCCACAACCGTATGACTAGCGATCCTCCTTCTCTAAGATGAAGCAAAACATGGCTGATCCAGACGATGTCATTTAAGAACAACTCGATCTCGCAGCTCAGAGAATTTGTGAGACGAATTTGTGGCTTATGTAAATTTCCGAGCCGCAGCCACTCGATAAAATAAACATGAGCGAGAGAACATCAGAAGGCTTCCAGAGGACGACAAGTATGGATGGTTGGCTTTTGTTTATGGAGTTTCACGGTAGTCTTGTCGCAGTTAGCTCCTCCTCATTTCCTTAACCCTTCAACAGGGGTCTCTCTCGCCTACGAGTATAAATACTGGCTGACCTTTCGCCTCTTCCTCTTTTTCCGGCTTACGCACACGTGCGGCCAGCTGTCTCGACAAAGGCCTTGGGCCGCTACCTCGCGCGTGAGGCGAGGTAAAAAAAAACTTTCTCTTTTTCACTTACACCCATACGTGACCTATCACACAAACAGTCTTTCCCATATTCTGGGAACACGCTAAAAACAATATACGCGTTCGTACGGACACTCAACACACACACATAACTTTCCATACAAACACTCTGTAACTTTTCGTGTTTTAATGGTTGTTATTAATATATATTTGTTTGCATACATGTATATCGGTCTTGTTTGTTTCTTTATCTTCTTTGGACTCCATTATAGTCCAACATTCTTATGTAGCTGGACCGGCCAGCGGAAAATCTTAGCCCAGAGATCTCAATCTCCTCATCTCACACACTTCACACCGCACGGTCCACTACAGTCTCACCGATTGTGATTGCAGAAAGACACGGCACAACTGATACCCCAACTAGACATATCTTTTTGCAGCAAATATTGTGCACTAAGTGCACTTACGTAGATATCTATAAATATTTCGAATATTATTTTTTGTTGTGGTGTGAATAGAAAATTATGAGATCATTTTGTTAGAAGTTTGATTTTAGATCATCATCAATGTTTGACTTATCGAGAAAATGTATTAATTGCTTTTGTTTCATAAATAAATTTAATTTTATGTTTGATATCGTTTATTTTATTAAGAAGATCAGGCAATTAACTACAAAGACTTTATTTAAACTTGATATGAAATTTGTTACCATTACTTAAAAAAACAATAGGAGATTTAATTAGCATAAAAGAAAATAACAACAAAATTAAACCTGAAATATGAATTTAAAAAACAGACTATAAAATACATAGGTAAAATAAATATGAATTTAAATAAAATATTATATTTACAGAACGATATTCTTAGTGCAATAGTCGTAACTTGAAAAACCTGTGAAAATTTCAGTTTTCTTTTTTGAATTTTCTAATGAATCTTAATTCTTTTGATAATGATTTAGTAGCGAGTTCTATGACAATAAGATATGTGTAGAAATCCCCTTATCAATAACATCGTTAAATATTTGAGCTTAACATTTTTAACAAAATATTGCAATAACAATGAAACAGTTGTTAAACACTTCTATCTTTCCTTCTTTATTTCTTTCTTTAGTTTTCTCAATGAAATCAAATAGTCTTTTCCACGCGTTTAAAACGAATAGTCCATCATTTATGAGGTATTGGCACGGTGTAACGGTCGTGCGATCTAACAAGCAGGGACAAGTACAATTAAAATGAGTCTAACAAAAGTTGTAATGAGTCCGATAATAATTTTAACTTAAACAATGCAATTTTGATTAAATGAGAAAGAAATTTATTAAAGCGAAAATGATTGAAAGTTCATTAATTCCAGAATCCTTTACGTTAAATTTACATCGTAATAACGTACATTTTTCCTTCAAAATGTAGAATAGTTAAAAACGATAACTGTAAAAATGAGATGGATAAAAAGTTGAGTGAGCTAAGTTTTAAATTTTGATACAGCAGACGTCAAAGTTTAAATGCAAGGCCACCCTGTATCTTTATCGTTTCGCTGTAAACTGTGACCAGAGCTTGCTGTATTTTCTTCTCTCCTCTTTTTTCGCTTTTATACATAAGACTGGGTCCATCAATACGCCATTGGTTTGGCTGAAGAAGTGAATTATTGGAACGAAATGCGTTGCTATACAGTTTCCCGCCTCGTCATTCATCTGCTCACACATAAAAATCAATTTACATTTACAAAAATAAATGTTTTTGTTTTTCTGTTTTCATTAGTTTAAATAAATCAAGTTTAACGTCGATTAAAATATATTTTAGTTTGTATCTAAGATGATTTTTGGCTTTTAGGTTATGTTGAAATATTGTATGTGTAGGAGCATTAACATTCCGAACAGGAGACCCGGGTTCGAATTTCATCATAGTCGATTTGTCAAGGGGCTGGGGGAACGATCCCTTGGAAAGTGTTGGAAAACCATACCACCGGTTGACCCAAGCTTTGTGAATGAAATTGGGTAGACGAAGTTGTTCGGAAGCTGTCGATGGTTGTGCTGGCACGAAATCACAAGTCATAGTGACCGAGTGTTTGAATGTACTGGCGTTTTTTAAACATGTGATTACGCCAAAGGATGTGGTCTCTCCCATAATGGTAACTACGGTTTGGGTATTTGCGGTATAAACCACATGTGGGCTATGTGAAAAGACATACTTGAGTTGGCGTCTGCAACATGAGCTGTGTAGCCATCATAGCCGCCTTAGTTGAGAGACAGACTCGAAAACGAGCCACTAGCCTACAATATATCGTAAGAGTGCTTATATATGTTGAACGGTGAAAAAAGATCCTGATATATGTAGACACGCATTTAACTTTGCTCTTAGTTAAAATGACTTGCTGAATGTCACAATCTGTTAATTACCAACCTTTCATTTCATGATAATTTTTCAGTAATTACACGCTAAACCAGTTTAACGATTTGGCTAAAATCTTTTCATATAATCATTCACATGCCTGAATTTACATATGAACAGGTTTATATACACAAGCATATGAGTATATGTAAAATTACATATGAATGCATGAATAAGGTTTATATTATAAATTTGTTATAATACATATATATATATATATATATGTAATAATTAGGAGGATTTGATAAATGCAATTAAGTAATTCATCGAGTCTGAAACCTCAACAGAATGCTGAAAGCACTGTCACAGAATGCAGAAAGCACTGGACGGCCGTTTCGTCCTATATTTGGGACACATCAGCAGTGCGCATCCACTACCGAGAATTGAAACCCTGACAGTTAGGTTGCCAAGCGAACACCCCACCAACTGTTCTACGGGCCTCGGTGACGAAGAGGTAGCAAATCAGACTCAATATAGCGCCGCTCACTCACATTATTCCGTGGTGGAACCAAACTGAGATTCTCTGTAACCATAGGAGTGTGTCCCCGGGAGCCACGACTGCTATCACCAAGCCTGATCACTGGAGCTATTAGAAGCTGGATCAAGCAATGATATATAAGTAATAATTAGGAGGATTTGATAAATGTAATTAAGTAATTCATCGAGTCTGACACCTCAACAAAATGCTGAAAGCACTGTCACAGAATGCAGAAAGCACTGGACGGCCGTTTCGTCCTATATTTGGGAATACTATTCTGTTGAGGTTTCAGACTCGATGAATTACACACACACATATATATATATATATATATATATATATATATATATATATATATATATATATATATTATGGTGGACTCTCCCGCCGTATTCGACGTATGATGGTCAAACCCCTCAGTTCCTAGGAACCGACAGCCCAGACACCTGCACATATGATTTGATTACATTGGTGAAGGCTCTGTGCAGAACCAACCACACTTTCTGAAGAATACAGAGATCTGGTGCACAAACAACCCTCCGTTTTCCTTCTCCTAGACCAGTTGACATCCAAGGCTATTTAGCACTGAAGGGATATTAATACCTTTCTAAAGGGTTTTAGATGTAACTGTAGGAGTTCCAATGATTGCCCACAACAAAATAATTGCTTAGCTAGTTCCCTGATTTATTTTAGTGCTATTTCTATATTTGAAAACCCGAATATTGAAAAATTCTACCTCGGAAGTACTAAAAGCTTGTTTAAAACCAGATGGTATCAACATGCACTACCCTTCAACAATAGTACGTATAAAAATAGTACTTCGTTGTCGAAGTACATTTGGAGTTTAAAAGAGAAAAATAAAACTCCTACAGTTAAATGGAAACTACTTAGACGGACTCGAACCTGTAAATCTTTATAACTGTTGAAGGGTCTCCCCTTTTTACACAAATGGACTCACCCAGGGTATACATATACTACTGCCAGTGAATACTAGGAGAGCGGTAGACAGTCAAGTAGAATAACGTAGCGGCAAGAGTTACAGTCACGAGCATACAGCGATACGTCGATACCCAAGACTATATATATATATTTGTCTACTAATCCCGCATTCCTGGAACTACTAACCTGTATTACCAGTTTGTATTATTACTTTAATACGTTTATTTTCCTATATTCATTCTTGGCGTTTGTTATTATTTGATACCGGATTTCATCCCGGAATCCACAATATACGCACCATGTTATCTTTTTCTCAAGAAAAAATTGATAATTATCAGATTTAAGGACAGGATTAATCGCTTAAACCATAGGAATGAACTTACTGTTAATTGTAGACATAGTTCACTCTTCTCCGTGCAATATAAGCAATAAAATTATGAATAATAATATAATGGTATTGTAAGTTAGTAATATTATTATGTTTTGGTTTTTTATTTTATTTATTTATATTTATTTATTTTTTATATTTTATATTTTTATTTATTTTTTTTTTGCAACCTGGCCACCACCTTTAATTATAACTTACCCTTATTGACTCGCTAGTAATCTGACACAGTTAATTTGATATTGAATATTTGCGACCGTTTATGCATTAATTTAACATGGACTCAGAATCCGTTATTGTCATCTATGCATACATGTGCGTATCTATGTATGTGTGGGTATTTCTATATCTGTTTATATATGGGTGTATATACTTTTGTACATATATTTGTGGATGCGTGTCTGTGTGTTGGTATATATATGTGTATATGTATATGTTTTGAATTTTTCATTCCTCTATTGCCTGTGTGAATATCCATTCTTGTATTGACATGCTCATATATTTGTTTATATATATGTTTGTGTATTATGATGTGAATGTGTTTGTCCTGTCATTTGAAAATTCCCTTCCCTACCTACCACCTTATTTGAATTCTGACTTCCACGTATCAAATATGTGTAGCGATCGGAGATACTTTTTTCATCAGCGTCGAACTTGACTGATAAATTGACACTTCGCTAAGAACAATAAAATAAATATTTTCTCCTAGTTTCATTTCTGAATAATCTTGAAATAATATTAAACTTGTTACTTGGTTAACTTTAGAATTTGACATTTTAAATTTTAAATTTAACTTTTAATTAAAAATCTAATTTTTATATTGATTTCTAATTTAATCTAATCTTAACTTTATAGCACTAAATGATTGGACTCATACTAGAGTATGTTGTCATTTTATTTTAAATTACCATATACTTGTATTTTGATTGGTCATCATAGGTTGCGTAACAAAGAAGTTTTGGTTGGCTTTTGAACTCTTAAATCCGTTTCTTTTCCATTCAACATCATCACTTGATAAGACACCTGAAGTGTCGAAACAAAATTGCAAATTTTGTAGTGATTTTATAACATGCAAATGTTATAAATTTAAATATATATATATATATATATATATATATATATATATATATATATATATATATATATATATATATAACCGAGTGGGTAAATAAAGGTAAGTATAAGAGTGAGCTATCATATACAAATACATATAAATACTCTATAGTATAAGAGAAAACAGTGCTCAATGTTAAGTAACTGAGCTATTTAATATATATATATATACAATACGCTAGATTTAGTTGTGTAACTCTACCGAGTGAAGATAGCTCTGGCTGACACCAAATTAGTTGTGTTTCAATCCTGGCTTGAGGCATTCGAAAGTCTAGTCGCACTGAGGAGCTGTGATACAGCGAAACAGTACTGTCTGTGAATGACATAACATATATATATATATATATATATATATATATTAATAAATGTACGTAATATGTCATATTAATTGCACAACCCCGAGTTTAAATTCAAATTCAAAATTAAACAACAATTCATTTAAATATTTTAACTCCAATAATATTCTGCCCCCAACAATAATATATCTCGCGTGAACCAGAAATTAAAATAAAACCGGTGTCGACCCAAAATATAAATAAAACTAAAAACAATAATTCCAGCACTTGAAAATTGCTTCAGCTTGAAACCCGTGCAATTAATGTAAAATATGTATATTTCTTTATATATATATATATATATATATATATATATATATATATATATATATATATATATTGTCATCCACAGACAGACTGTTTCGCTGTGTCACAATTTAAGCGTATCTATTTTTAAATAAACACACAGTGACTGAGAGAACTCGATTCGATTTAACGAAGAGTCTTTCATTATTAGCCGTAAGAGTCACCGTTTACAAACCCAGGCTTCCTCAACCGAAAAAAAATTTCAGGAGCATATATATTGCCATCCACAGACAGACTGTTTCGCTGTATCACAGCTCATCAGTGTGGCTAGGATCGAAACCCGACTGAATTGGCCTCAGACAGAGATTCTAAGCCGTTGGTGCACGGCAGGGTTGAAGGTGAATTTAAGCGTATTTATTTTCAGATAAACACACAGAGAGAAGTCGATTCGATTTAACGAAGAGTATACGGAAACCTGCCAAACTCCATCCGCAACATACTCCTTAATATAATAGACTCATCCACATATAAAAATGGCTAAAAATAATGGCAACAACTCAGTAACATCAACTATAAACACGGCCAAAATGTGTCGACCGTGTTTGGTAAATAAAACTACCCGATGACTCTCTCTCTCTCTCTCTCTCTCTCTCTCTCTCTCTCTCTCTCTATATATATATATATATATATATATATATATATATATATATATATATATTCAGTTAAAAGTAAAAATAAAATCATCCTTGAAAATGGCTAAAAGAATAGCCGAAAGCGTTCGGGCATAGAGAAAATTTGAACAATTTCTACATAATTTTTGTCTAGAAATTAAGTAAATTATAAGAACAAAAGAAAACTTAAATAAAGCCTAACCGCAGTACCTTGTCGGTCGTTTTTAACGAAAACTTATATAAAAGTGGGATTGCTGCCGAAATACGCAATTATACATACATACATATATATATATATATATATATATATATATATATATATATATATATATATATATATATCATTTATATATATATATGTATATATATATATATATATATATATATATATATATATATATATATCATTTAGATATATTTGTGTATTTACATGTGTAAATGTACATATTTTATGAATGTAGCCCTATATATGTATAGAATTTCGTAAAACCTTTCCAAACATTGTGTTGTGTACACAACTTCCACATGAGCACGGAAAGTAAGCAAAAGACCCCCAAACAAATTGTTATCACAAGAGAGCCTTCTCCTATCCGCCAGCGAAACTTGGTCATCCCATCTTCCCAGACATCTTGATGGGGCTCAGCACCCTCCGGCAGTTGGTGGGTGGGTATCCTGTGGATAAGCGGACGGTAACGTGGTGCGCTGCCGAAAATTATCGCGGCTAAATTTAGCGAAATAGGAATCGTTCAAGTCAAGCAAGGATGATGCAAAATAGGAAGTATGGTGAGGTGTGTGGCAATGTCTTCACTTAATTTTGTTATTTTTTTACTATTTATTTACTGTGGACTTTTCTGTAAGAAAGAAAGATGTTGCTATTACCAGGGGATGACTTATTTTAAAGCCGAGTATGTTGTTCTGCGTGGTAATGGGGGTCGGGGAAAATGTCGTTTAGTGGCCATTAAAAATATTTTGATTTGCTGGAAGTCATTTCACTCAGAGCAGCACGTTGATGCCGGTGAGTTGATAGGATTTGAGTCAGTCATTCAGGGGAGAAAAAAACGAATCGCGAACCCAGTTCATGTTCTGATCACGTCATTTTTGATATTAATAAATCTGCCAAATATTAATTCTTCATTTCAGTCACCCATAGCTCGATTTTGTCAGAAGGAAGCACCAAAAGTGAACAGAAAATAAAACAGCGAAACTGCAGAAAAATATCTGTTATTCAAAATATAAAATGAATCATGAGAGAAAATGTATTATCTCTCTCGATGTATGTTCTGAAATGCCCAAGTAAAGTATTCTAAAATATCGAACATTTATTTCTTTGTAAAATACAGTGCCCTCAGCAGCGGCGTGCGTAATGTTTGTGGCCCATGGGGTAGTCTTACGGATTTTGCCGCTACTCTAAAGAATGTTACAAAACTGGACAAGAACTAAAAAATCTAAAAAAAAGGTTACAATTACGGTCATTTATTTTGATTTGATTATGAAAAAATCAGTAACAAAATATGATGTAAAACATATTTCTAATATAATTGGGAAAAAGAAAATATTTTATGGGAGGATTCGAAAGAACTCTAATCTCAATTAAACAAATTGAAGGTATTAATCAATAAAAAGATTCAATCCGGAATTAATTAAAGTGTATTATCATAAATGTCCAACTGAATAACGTTAGATTAAACCGCGTGTTTCTTTAGGGACCAGATAAAAATTGTTCCATCTTAGGTAGGGATTTTTCCTTCTTTATCTGCCATATTCAGTAAATAGTATATCTTCGAATTGGCATTTATTTTGGTTTTATTTTAATGAAAAAAATTCTCTGACCGATTGCCAAAGGTAACTGAAGCAATTCTTTTGTAAGAAAGACAAAATATCTTACGAGGACAGAATTATGAATTTGACTGAAAGATATCTTTATTTAATAAACTGAAATATCTGTTTATTTATCTACTTATCTAGCTGTCTTTTTGAAGTTTATGCTTGTGATGGGCGAGGAAAAGTGGGTACTTTACAGCAAGGTGAAACGCAAGAATTGATTGATTGATTTTACGGCTTATCAACTCTTTGTGGGTTAGTTAAAGACGGAAAATATTTCGAAAAATTGGAGGTTGCTTACAGAACCAGATGTTTCCAAGCAGTCCTTCATCTTAACACTGACAGGGGTCAACACTGATCGAATAAAACGCAATGATTCTTGCCATTTATATCATTAACTTCACTATCTGTTTTTTGTATGAATGATTCATGTAATGTAAATTGAACTGCACCACATACTTGATATTAAAATAACTGATCCAAAGTGCAAATTTCTGATAATAACGGCGACATTCATCTATTTATTGAACAATTTAGTTCATGCCACATTGACTGAAAAAAAACTACCTCTACAAAAGAATTCTCATATTACTATATTAGTACATAAACGCACAATCTAAAATTAAAAAAAAAAAATTCAACCTCAGCGTTGCAACCGCACACTCCAAAATTTCTCACAGTTAACAATAACATATTTCTAAAAAAAACGTATTTCGGAGTACATCTTAACTTTCGTTGTCCTGTTATTACCTGGATGTAAAAAAGACATATCTATTTCCATTTCTGAGGATGATTGTATGCACAAACGAAAGCTTGTAGTAAAAAAAGACCTTATACAACTGGAATTTATAAACAGGGATCATAACATTCATTTACAGGTTCGAGGTTAATGTATTTTATTAAAAATTGTTTGCGAGAGTGGTTCTTGCCATTTATATCATTAACTTCACTATCTGTTTTTTGCATGAATGATTCATGTAATGTAAATTGAACTGCTACACATGCTTGACATATATATATATATATATATATATATATATACCCGATGCGATGAGAACGAAAGTAATATATAACCATTTTCGACCCTCACCCGTCGATGTGCAGTTGAAATGCACTGAAACCAAGTTGCATCTTTGTAGTGAGTAAAATGGTTTTGTTTATATGATAAAATTATAATAAATAAATATATATATATATATGTATATATATATATATATATACAGTATGCACACACATGCACGCGCGTGCGCACACACACACGCACACACACACACACACACACACATATATATATATATATATATATATATATATATATATATATAAGATATATGATGGACTCTCCCCGTCAATTTCGACGTATGAGGATCCGACAACCTTATTCAGTTTTTATGTTTGTGTCGTATGTGACACTTCCGTCCCGCTAGTGACCTGTATCCAAGTACACATATCGTGCAAGGATATCGGAACATAGCCACATAGCTTTTCGCTGTTGTCTTTCGTCTCTTAGCCGGTCAAAAGGTCAGATTTCGAAATTTCTGATATCACTCTGGTACAATATCTCCGGTTATTTCTATCCAGAGAAACTTGCTCGAAATTAGTATGAGGTACGTTGACAGCCCGATATCAAATGGTGATATTTTTTATATTAATTACTCTCTTGAATGTGTTTCTCGTTTACCGATTATTGATTGAGTTTTTCTCCAATAAAACCTTCTTTGATTCTCTTCATGTTGTGGTAGGATCCACCTAATTTGCATAGTGGAGTACCGACGATATATGGTTGGTACCGGGAAGACAGGGAGGCGAATCAAGAGATTCAACTAGAGACTCTGCCCGACTGCGACATAGTCAACACATTCTCCAGGAACGGTCTACCCAGGGATATACAAAAGACTATATGTAAATATTGTGTACACTTTCTTGTTTAAATACATTTTGTTCTAAGTACATTTTGTGTTGCATTATTATTCCATGCATTAGTCAAGTTTCAACACTTCACTACAACGTTCTTATTCGTTTCTTTTTTTAAATTAAGTTTTCATCGCAAAATAAACCGACTTGTCACTGTTTAGAAGTTCAAAACTGTCACGTACAAAATTTGATTGAACACGTTTTATCTTCGAGAAGGGGCTTTCTTGTCGCTTTTTAAACAAAAAATGGTAACGCCCGTGTACCTCTATAGACCTTCTTAGGGCCCTCCAAATCGCAACGATGAAATAATGACAGTGCTGAACTTTATACAAGAATTCTTTGCTCAAGCGGAAATTCCATCTCTCAACAAAGAAGCGCCGCCTCTTTCGGAAAGGCACATATTGTAACAAGTGAGCCTTTGTTTGCGCTCACATTATCATCCGTTCGTTAATTGGTCTTTCACGTTTTCTCTTCTTTATCAATCGTCGCTTTTCGCCAAATTTCCTTCATACTGATTTCTTTCCGGTGTGATTTTGTTTTTGCCTTCATTAACAGCCCCTGTTCTCACCATTGTATAATTATAATTTTATTCAATGAAATCCATACATTATGGATGTCATTCCGGAATCGTTATCTCATCCTCCCGCTTATCTCTTCCTGCTTCTATACACACATACACTCACTACATGCACATACACGCGCGCGCATGCGCACAAATAATTTACTCTGTTTTTTTCTCCCTTTTTTTTGTGCTCTCCCTCACTTACTTTTTTATTATTTCACACCTTCTGGCTGATAATCTATCCTCCCAAAGCCTTTTTATGCGCATTCAAATTTCAATCGCAACGAGGCAACTTTTTTTTTTCCTTTCATTCAAAATAAACATTTCAGCGAGTCTTTTGCAATTCACAGCCAATCATTCACACTTGGCGGTTCCGAAGAATAAAAGAGAAATATTGCACCGGCGGGAAAGAAATTGAAGAAAGGAAAAGTATTCTCGATGGTTTTAAAGAATAATTGGATACATTTTGTGTCTGTTTCTTTTTTCTATTCATGATTGGATAATATTTGTTAAATAGAAAACAAAGAAAAAAAAAGAAATTGAACAAAATGTTCTACATTTGTTGGCGACCAGTTTAATTAGAAAGATTTACTACTTTAGATAAATATACAGACGCACAGAGATATCTCTAACGTTATGCAGTTACTCACCTGTAGACACACACACCCATATTTATATTTTAAAGAGAAAAAAACGCAAAAGTTTTTGATTATTATGTGGCTTTTATAAACTTTATTCTAAATATTTCTATACACGTGTTTCAGGACTTGTGATTTTCCTCAAGAGAATAATGATTAGTTCAAAATAGTTAAACGAATGATTTTTTTCTTATGTTAAATCTTTTAACCATTGTCTTTTGTGTGTAGCAGGAGTCATCTGAATCCATACTGGACAATGGTTAAAAGATTCATTCATTTAAATAACATGTTGTACTAACAATTCTTCGCTTGAGGAAGGTCACAAAACCCGAAACCCGTGTAGCGAAATATACAGAATAAAGTATGAAAAAATTCACATAATAATCAAAAACGTTTGCATTTTTTTTTCTCTCCTTAACATATACACCTTTCTCTCGTTGGAACAACAATCTCTCCGTGATATATATATATATATATATATACACGTACGGGGTGATTTATACACACATGATCCAAATATCCGTTACTTGTAGGAAAGTAAAAAATCAGTAAACATCAAAATCTTGCCCGGAATTATTTAATAAAAACAAAATTCTATCTAAGTATACATATTATACACACACACTAACACCCACCCATATATATATATATATATATATATGTGTGTGTGTGTGTGTGTGTGTGTGTGTGTGTGTGTGTATGTGTATGTGTGTGTGTGTGTGTATGTGTATGTGTGTGTGTCTATGTGTTTGCGCGCGTGGAATGTTGTGCAAAAGCTATGTTTAATAAAGAATTATTAGAGGAAAAGATACATTTTTGTACACAAAAATATTTCTGTAGGTGAAAATATGTGTATAAAATAGTATTTAGTATCACGATAGTATTTAGTATCACGACAAAGTCTGAATACATATGGCAAACGGAAAAGCGTTTCACTGAAACTCGATCAGATTACGCGATTCGAATTTTCTAGGCTTCAGCAGATCAAAAACGAAAGAAAGCAATATTTTGTGTATTTATGTGTATGTTAAATAATAAATTATTAGTACTTTTTCCGCTAAGCTCACGTTTTTCGTGATGAAAAAAAAAAAGAATGAAATTGTGTGACTTTGTAAAAACTCGTTAAATTTTATTCTGTATTTTTTCTTTACAGATTTCTAGTACTTGTTGAAAGTTATTTATACATTCCCCCAGCTTTTCTGCAATGGATTTTGAGGTAAATCCTCATCCTATTTTCAGAACGCAAAAGTTTTATATAGTCTTTTCTGAAATGAA
This sequence comes from Acanthosepion esculentum, assembly GCA_964036315.1. Lineage (NCBI taxonomy): Eukaryota > Metazoa > Mollusca > Cephalopoda > Sepiida > Sepiidae > Acanthosepion > Acanthosepion esculentum. Next base: position 52,066,283 of record OZ038493.1, read on the forward strand.
TTTAAGAATGGGTTGAAAGGAAAATTATTTTTTTATCTAATGAGGCTTAGAAAGGCGAAACGCGTAATCCAATCTACTTTAAATTAAACGGTTTTCCATCTATATAATAAATGTAAATGTCAGTGTTTCAATGTGTCACGTTTTCAACTTTACTCCTAAAGGCCGTAGCCCAACATATCATACCATTTTGGAATCAGGCCGACTCTGTGAGCAAATTAAAAGCATTCCCGGTCGGAGCCAGACACGCATTCCTGAAAATTTGGATTTCCAAGTTTACATTACTGCAATTGTTTTCGGCGATTTTTTACGTGATTTTTTGCGAGGAATTTTTTGTACGATAACAATTCTTATAACTTGGAAATAAATTTGGGAATAATCGAAATTAATTGTGAAATCCAGCGAAAGTCACCCATGAAAGAAAAATAACTGTTTGTAAGGAAAGTAAGAAACTACGTATTTCAAACTTTAAATTAAGTGCTGATAATTTATTGAACAGAGTAACTAATAATAACAAAACAAAAGTCATTGAAACAAAGCAAGTTCAGTCGACCATTGATGACAATTCCAGAACAACGTAACTATAAACAATTTTTTCTATCCTCTGCCAGCCGCTATGATGGAGAAAGCATTACCTCGAACCGTCGCCAGTGAGACACGCTGCAAGAGCCACTCCGCTTCGCGAGGCTCGTTCCTTAATCGAGACGCAATCGCGCCAATCCTCCGAAGGAACGCCATCGAACGAGGGCCAATAACCCCTGAAGTCTCCACTTTAAATTAAGTGGCGACAGAAGAATTATCGTTGAACTTTTTAAAGGTAATATTAAATATTAATGTAATACTTAAATGCAGCGATCAGTTATTGAGTTCTGTAGTTTATTGTTGCCTATTGCATCTACTCCTCCCTACGTATTGTGACGAAGGCTCCATCAAGAGCTCTCCGCAAGAGTTAGCTTAAATGCCACCCAATAGGGCGGCTTTTAAGCTAGTGTATCATATTTCTTCAAAATTTATCGGGATTCAATATCCCATTTTATACACATATTGTCGACACGGAAAATACATCGACAGCTCTAAAAACATATAAATCTTTACCTTCAACCCATTCTGAAAAAAGGGTGAGGATTTACCTTAAATTCAAAGCAGGAAAGCTGGGAGAAGGTATAATTAAATTTCAACAAAAATTGTAAAGAAAAGCTGCAGAATAAATATTAACAGCTTTTGTTACAAAGTCACACAATTTCGTTCATTTTTTTTTCATCACAAGAAACGTGACCTTAGCTGAAAATGTACTCATGATTTATTATTTAAGCATATGCATACATTTCTTTTTTTTTTCGTTTTTGATCTGATGAAGCTTAGAAAAGCTGAAACGCGTTATCTATTCTAGTTTCAATGAAACGCTTTGCCATTTGTCATATAAATGTTACTTTATAGTTGTGTTTTTGTCTATCTATCTATCTATCTATCTATCTATCTATCTATCTATCTATCTATCTAAGTTTGTTCATCTATCTATCTATCTATCTATTTCGGTGTGTTCATATCTAATATCTCAGTCTGTTCCTTATCTATCTATCTATCTATCTATCTATCTATCTATCTATCTATCTATCGAGCTCTCACTTGTTGGTTATTTCGTTTTTCTCACCGGTACCATTTGTCGGTGTTCAGCCCCAAATACAAAATGAAAAACAAATTGAATGATGTTTTTCAAGGTAAGTAGGTTTTTTCCATTTTGGAAATCATCCTAACACAATCTTTCACCACCCATTTTACCCTTTGCATCGGTTTAATTGCATTTAACACACACACACACACACACACACACACACACACACACACACACACACACACACACACACACACACACATATATATATATATATATATATATATATATATATATATATATAATCTCATTTATTTTTCGTTTTTTCCCTTTTGAATTTTCATTTTTCTTTACTCTTTTTTAACTTTCTTTCTTTCTTTCCTTCCCTCTTTCTTTCTTTCTTTCTTTCTTTCCTTCCTTCTTTCTTTCTTTCTTTCTTTCTTTCCTTCCTTCTTTCTTTCTTTCTTTCTTTCTTTCCCGCAAAACGTTCCTCTTATCTTTTTTATGCACTTTTGTTCCTTTCTTTCTTCGTTTTTTATCGCTTTCTTTTTATTTTTACCTTTTCTTTGATGATATTTTTTCTTTCCACGCAGCTGCTTCATTTTCCCACCTCGCTGTTTGCAGACATCTTTTGCTGATTCTTCCCAACCCCAATCGCTACCCTCACCCCTAGAGTCACTTAGAAATCCAAACGACCCTGAAACTAAAATAAATCTCCATTTCGCTGCTGTAGTCCTGGCTGGCTCTGCGTGATTTTAGCTTTTGGCGAAGACACATTCACTGAGGAAAGCAAAGACTATAGTATAAAGAACTGCTCAGAAATACATACGTCAAGCTTAGAGCTGAGGCAGCTAGTCAGGATCGAACTCTAATAAATTGGTTAACCATATGGCTAGGCACTAGATTCTATAAAATCGACCATATCAAAATGCACCTTGAAAGTCTACAGAGATTGACGCCTGCCTTAGAGTAAGTTAATCATACTGGAAGGCAATATGTATGATGGTCATTTGCTGTTCTATATAATGGCCTTGTGCCTGACGAAAATTAATGAATAATTACAGGTAAGAAGACAACAAAAAATAAAGAAAACTTTACTTTTTTTCATTCATTTAGTCATTCTTTCTGTAATTTTCTAATATCTTTTACATTCTGATTTTTTTCTTCGCGCTTGTTATTTCGTTTTCTCTAACTTTTCAAATCATTGTTAAAATTCAAAAGTTCGATTCCTCTCAAATGCACTTAATTCGATCTGTGCTCGTCATAATCTTAGCTGACGAGTGTTTTTTTAAAAAAAAAAAACAAAAAAAACGAAGTGCATTGGCCATTTTCAATCTCCACCTTCCTCTTTCATGACCGGCCGATTCACGTCGACCAATCTTCCTATAAACGATTTTTTTTTCATTATTTGGAATAATTTAGAAGCCTGACAAGCAAGGATAGGAATTAAAAAAAAAACTTGTCTTTGTCTGATGATTTCTTCTTTTTTCATTTTTCTTCTTCACACTCCTCAGAAAAACCTTCTCACGGAAATTAATGTGGTGAAAGAAAGAAAGATTGAAAGAAAGAAAAAAAGAAGGAAGGAAGGAAGGAAGGAAGGAAAACTATCGGTGGTGGCGAGTATTGTCTAGCCAGTGCTTTCTTGCTTAATTTCATCCTGGGAAGTAAGGCCCAGAAGAAAGTCGGTCAGTCGTACAAGAGAAACGCTGACCGAACTAAAAGGCACTCACCAGATTCCTTAGGAAGGGAATCGGGTGCAGAATAATGCAAATGAAAAAAGAAAAACGATGCGAATAAAAATAACCGCAGAAAAGTTGTCATAAAGAAAAAATAGAAACGAATGAAAATACTTGAAATTCACTGAAGTTGCATAAAAAGAGAAAAAAACTCTATTAAGAAAAAAAAAGACTAAAGAAAAAGAGGAAAAAGAAAAGAGAAAGAGATAAGAAAAAAGGAATTGACGGAAAGCAGAGAGTGAAAGAGTAAAATTAGAGAAAGAGACTAAGATAGAAGAGAAAGTAAAAGAGGCGAGAGAGAGAGAAAGCGAGAGAAATAGAGAGCAATAAAAAGCGATAAAACAAACATACATAAAACTATACAAAAAGCGCTTTTGTTATTGAAATCCTACAAGTTGTGCTGACAGATGTCAACAACTTCAGACTTACACCTAATTTGCATCTCATTTGCATAAAGTATCGCTCTGTTCGTAACGCCTGCAGTATTTTTTCCTAATGTCTTCCTACTTTTCTCCATTTTTTTGCTTCTCTCTTTGTCGTTTCCTTCTGTTATGTCTTGTAAATTGGTATCTACGTCAATAAGAACATAAAACGCTAAAATTTTAGCCTTGTGCCTGACTAGAATAAAGTCCTCTCATTTTTACGAGACACAAGCCTTCGACACTAAGTCATTTTTAAGTTAAAGAACTTAACACATTTCAACCTCATTACCAGCGAATCAGAATTGATGGAATTGACCTTTTGCATGCCGAGGAAAATTCCGTTGTCTAAAGTTGAACTTTCACATTCAATCCAGACATTTACAAGAAATTCTGACATGTGACATTCGATTAAAATCATTCGAAAAATAACCGTTCATCTATCTATCTATCTATCTATCTATCTATCTATCTATCTATTTATCTATCTATCTATCTTCCTCGTGTAGGCATAAAGAATATAGCCAATGTGCTGTTTTCACAAGGCATGAACCCATTTTTACTGAGATTTAACTAATTGCCTATGATTTTGTTAATTTCCATGAAGACAGGCAAATGCATAATTATCAATCCTCAAAGAGTAAGTACCCCAAATTTTTCGCTGACCCCCCCCCCCCAAAAAAAACACAGCATGATGAAAAAAGGCACCAAACTTAATGAAAGCGAAGTTTTATCTTCAAAATGTTTATGTGATTATTAAGCGGAAATACAAAAGTATTATTATTTTATTCACTTTTTTCATCCGTTCTAAATCGTTCGAAATTTTGGTTAAAAATCTTGGTTTTTTTCGTCAGCGTTCTATGTAAAATTTACGATTAGGGTTTTAGCGCCCCTTTTCAGGTAAAAAAACACATTGATTTGGAAATTCTTGCAAAAGTCAAATAATTGTTGGATTTTAATAAAACTTTCAGGACTTATTCATATATGTTTTAAATTATTTTTGAAATTTTTTAGAAAATCTTGGTAAAAATATTTTTAACATATGTTACCCCCACCACTTAATTTCATGAAAGTTCGAGAAATTAAATTTTCATCCAATATTTTTCATTATTTAAAAGCTGGACAAACTACTACTAATTTCCCGAAAATCTGCTCCGAACCGTAAAATAAAAAATGCAATAAAACTATCACATTATTTAATTAGAAAAGCTTTTAATTTTTTTTATAAATAAGATTTATTAAGGACACTATTGTATTAAGAATAAATATTTTTCAATGAATAATGAATTTTTACAAGAATTGTTTTTATTTTTTATTTAAATTATAATAATTTATAATATATAAATCATTTAAAATTCTGCATTACTTTTATCCAATTAAATAATATTATTCTTAATATTTTTTTAATTTTTAATGTATATAAAATATCATGTAAGGTTCCCATTTTTGAAAGTATGGTCGACCATATACGACATTATCAGAAAATAAGAGAGATTACTATAGGAAATTTAAAGTTAAAATCCTTAAAATTAGATTACAGTGAATATTTTCTAAAATTTTAATGATTACTGAGTAGTTGAAAATTATATAAAAATGGCGCCCACGTCATTTTCTTAAATTATGTTTTACAGATAAATTCTCTGTAGAACAACAATCATTATGTCAAGACCTGTCAACGCCTCGTCAATTAAGTAAAACTAAAACATGATGATGTCGGTTAAAAAACAGCTACTGTTTTGTTTTAAAAATACATTTCTATGTTATTTTAAACTTAAATAATATTTTTCAAAGCAAATCGATTATACATTAAAACTGCTAATATTCCTCAAATAAAGTTCCAGAAAAGCATATTTTATTTTTGGAAGAATTATTAATACATTACGATGAAAGACGATTGAAAATTATATATTTTAGAAAAAAAAAATCGATTCCAATCATAATTTCTGTTTGAAATACACCAGAGTATTTTGCTTATTGGAAATCGTAAGTTTAATCATTTAGCTTTCAATTAAAACTAAAATAAAAGCTTTAAGAAAGATTTTTCAAGTATAAAAACTAATTTTAAATCATAGGTACCGAAAATTAGTGGAGGTACCTACCAAAGTGTAATAAGGCCATTCTCGTGAACCTGTGACAGATAACCAAAATTGAAGATGATTTCCATTTGAAATGTTCAAAGAAGAAATGAAAACAATTTACATTATTCGGACTATTGTCCTCATCTTTGTCGCCATATTTATTACAACATTTCGGCCGATGTACGGTCCGGCCTTCTGCTGGATGGAATGTCGAACTGAACCCTTTATTTCGCTCACTGGGGTAGACTATTCTAGTTTCACGTGCCATGTCTAATGGATGTCAGTTATCAGTTATCTCTTGTTAATTCCCTCAAAGACACATGGCACAGTGGATAAAGGCGTTAGTTAGATCCAATGGAAATTAGAGATCTAAGAAAATGCAAAACTGACGGAGTCCACATCAAAACATACGTAGAAATCGAATAAGTTCCTCTACTGGAATTCACATTATTTCCATGACGACCGTATATACTAATATTAAGATTTTGAATTTTGTGACTAAATTGTTTTATGGTAAGAATTAATTAAGTTTCATTCTCATAAATAGTTTCACTCTAATATATATATATATATATATATATATATATATATATATATATATATATACACAAATATATATATACACAAATATATATATATATAATATACTATAATATATATATGTATATATAATATACTATAATATATATGTATATATAAATATATATATATATATATATATATATATATATATATATATATATATATATATATATATATATATATATATATATATATACGCACACACACGAGATATGCTTCGGAAATATTGCTTCGTATTTATTGTGTTATCCTATGACGTCAAGGGTAAATATTGGTGCTGCAGCAATAAAGGTGTTACCTTTCACCACGTAACTCATAATCCCTTTTTCCCTTGTTCTATCTATCTATCTATCTATCTATCTATCTATCTATCTATCTATCTATCTCCTTTTCACGTCTATCTAACTATCACCATGTAACCCATAATTTCAGCAGAGTACTAGCCGGACAAAATGGCGTCTGACATGAAAATGCAGGTGAATCGAAGAATTCATACATGCGGAATGAATTGCATCCATTGAAATTCATCAAGGCTTGGTTAACGTTTTTAGAGACCAAATAGTGGATGTGAGCACAATTAGGTTGTGGGTCGCGTGTTTTAACACCGAGGGCAACAATTTGAGGTACAAGACATGCCCTGAAAAGCACTACACAAAATCTTATTCATCACTGGTAAAAATGATGATGATGCAGTGATGATGTGAAAAATAATTTTGAAGTTATAAAATTCCTTTATCCAAAAGTGCTTTTGGGATCCTCTCCTATTTTTGAAATAAAGTTTAATTTCATAACATTCAGTTTAGTTGACAAAACTAATAAAATACTTATTTATTATACGATATATTTATTGGTAATGAATTATGAAGACGTTGTAAGATACCTATTTATTTCTAATTTGCTTTATTTCTTTTATTTTTAAATGGAATTTTACAGACATCCAAGGAGGAATGTTCTGTCCTTGCAAAGTCTATTTTTCCGTCTAAATTAACAATAAATATTTTCATAGGTTGATCAAGTGAAAACGCCCTAAACTTTTCCCTGTATATCCAACATTTGTTCTTCATTTGATTCGCCATCTTTTTCAAGATAAATAAGAGTTTTCTAAAGAAATTCGATTCTTTTATTGAAGGTTTTTGTTATTCCCTTTGCTGTTTCCATTTGGTTTTCGTTCGACTTATTTTCAAAATCACTTCCACCCGATTTGAAGCCCTCTGTCGTCTTCACCCAACTCACGTCCCGGCTTTTGCTCGTCGGGTTGTTGTTTCAGGCTGTTGGCGGATGGCAGAAGTAACAGCATTTGACCAACTGCAAAAGATAAAAGAAGGAAGGATCCCTTCTCCTCCTTTTTTTCACTACTTGAAAACCGGAAGTAACACCGAAATACAACGGACGAGACGCCTTGAATAAACGCAGTTCATTGAAGGGAATAAATACACCGATCATAAGTTCGAAACATTTCCAATTGACTGATCACACGTTTTTCGCTTTTTTTAAAATTATTTCTAGAACTTCGCCTTTTCAATGCGCATCTGTTTAATAGTATAGGCAAGCTGGACTTGTTTCAGTCGAACGATTTTTATTGAATGAACATGGATACAAGGCCACATTGCAAAGACATTTCCCAAGAAATGAAACTATTAACAATGACCTGCGAAACTCGCCTGCAAACATCTGCTGTATGAAAAGCATTTATATTTTTTGGTTGAAATATTTAAGCGGACGATATTACCTTTATCAGATTCAGGAAACAAATCATAGAAGCGATCTCAAGAGCATAGGCTTCTGAAGCTTGATCGCTAAGCACTGCACTATTACGCAAGGATGCATACTATAGAGCGATGGTTTGAAATCTCTCAGACAATTTCGCTAGTTTAGTGACTTTTATTCTCACATAACACACCAGGACCGCTGTCTTGTGTCAGCCTTATTTATGCTTAGTAAATAGCTCGACAACGTCTGTTGTAAAGCGATAATTAAGCGGCACTAGGTAAAAATCTTTGAGGACCGATGTCGGACTAAAGTGAATTCGGTATTCATTTTGAATTTGATTAATTTTAGACTAAATGTACCCTTCGTTTCTTTAAGGGGTATCAAATAACCAAAATGTACGGGTAGTGTCATGGTTAAGAGGGTCGGAATAAAATCGTTGAGACGAGTTCGAATTCTGGTCGAGTTAATTACATTCACTTTCGTACAAACACACTTGGAATAAATATGGATTACTGTGCCATGTGTCCTTGGCATCTGTGTATGAATTTTTGGGCATTATAGACCTAATGTCTTCAGCAACCATTTTTACCAGTGCTCATATTGCAATCTTTGCTGTTATCATTTCATGTTTTTAACAAGAGCTCATATTGCAATTTTTGTTGTTATTATCGCTTTTCTCTGGCACTCCTTATAACTGGTTCCATACTCATTTCTATGCTTGGTCGGCTCAGAAGATTTTTGTGGCCTAGCATATGCTCTGAAACCTTAAGTTTAAAAATTTTCCAATGGTGTTCTTTGTCTGTGATCTCAACCTGATCCCACAGAGGGAGGTGATCTCCCTTTTCTCTCAATATGTGGTCAGCCACGCCTGATTTTTCCACTTCCCTTCGTGTTACAGATTTCTGGTGTTCTTGAAGCCTTACCTTAAGAGGGCGGCCTGTCTCCCCTTTATATACCTTTCCGCAGCTGCACGGGATAGCGTATACATGTTTTTTTCTATGGGGGTCTTACTCGGGAGAGATATCTGCGAAGTGTCGTCCAGCTTTTGAAGGTTTTCTTGATGTTATATGGACCGCAGATCCTTTGTATTTTCTCTGATAACCCCTTCACATAAGGCAGTGGAGAACTTGGAGAGGAGAATTAACAGGAGATAACTGATAACTGACATCCATTAGACATGGCACGTGGAACTAGAACAGTCTACCCCAGTGAGCGAAATAAAGGGTTCAGTTCGACATTCCAAACAGCAAAAGAAGGCCGGAGCGTACAACGGTCGAAATGTTGTAATAAATATGGCGACAAATATGAGGACAATATTCTGAATAATGTAAATAGTGTACATAATACCTCATTTCAGAAATATAGACACATACTGATAGATCACTCTCTTCTCCACCATAGCCATGGACGAAATAATATTGTAGAATAGGCTCTCTAAGAGAAAGATAACTGTGAATTCCAACTATATGTAGCCCTGGAGAGGCGCAAACTATACAGCCAGTGAAAAGATTATAGAGTTCATAATTAACTGTGAGTGAGAGGGTGAACACGAAGGAAGGAAGGAAGGAAGGAAGGAAGGAAGGAAGGAAGGAAGGAATCGGGGGAGCAAGGAAGAAGGAAAGGATGAAAGGAAGGGAGGTGGGGGAAAGGAAGGAAGAAAGGAATGAAGAAACGAAGGGTGGAACAAAGAAAAGAACAAAGGGTGAAAGAAGGGGGATTGGTTTTGTTTCGTTTGTTTTACGGTATATCAACCTCAATAGGTTATTTAATGTCGACAAAATTGTTATTGCTGTTAATACTTTTTTCCAAAAATGTATTGCTGTTAATATTTTTTTCCAAAAAAATATATCGCTGGTAATATTTTTTTCAAAAATGTATATCTGGTATTTTTTTTTCAAACTGATATTAAAACCTATTTTTACACTTTCATAGTGTTTTGACCCCAGTTTGGGGGTTAGCTATTTACTCATAGCTGGGACCCTAATGGACGTGGGAACACCAGCAATTAAGAGTTGGTTCCACGCTCCTCAAAACCTCCTGATCAGAGGCCTTGCTGTTGGACGTAGTTTATCGTCTTACCCAGGACGCGGATGTAGTTTATCGTCTTACCCAGGACGCGGATGTAGTTTATCGTCTTACCCAGGACGTGGACGTAGTTTATCGTCATACCCAGGACGCGGAAAGAAGGGGGAAGTCAAGGTGGAAGGAAGAAAAGAAGGGGGTGAGTAATGAAGGAAGGAAGTAATCGAGGGAGCAGGGAAGGAAGAAAGGATGGAAAGAAGGAAGGAAGGAAGAAACGAGGGAAGGAACGAAGAAACGAATGGAGGAATAAAAGAACGAAGGAAGGGTGGAAGGAAGAAAGGAAGGAAGAGAGTAAAGAATGAATGAAGGAAGAAAGGAAAGGAGAGAGGAAGGAATCGAGCGAGAAAGGAAGGAAGGAATGAAGGATGGGAGGAAGGGAGGAACAAAAGAAGGAAGGAAGGAAGGAAGTGGGAAGGAAGGGTGAAAGGAAGAAAGGAAGGGAGAGAGTAAGAAGGAAGGAAGTGTGGAAGGAAGGGAACAAAGGTGGGGGAGAAAGAAAGGAAGGAAAAGAAGAAAGGAAGGAAAAGAAGAAAGGAAGGAAAAGAAGAAAGGAAGAAAGAAAGGACAGGAGCATTTTGTAACCATATCTTTGCTTTTTAGTGAAAGATTCTTTTGTCGTCGATGGATGCAGAATCTTCCATCTTCAAAGACCACAGAAATACAAAGAAATACAAATCCCGGATCCATCTTATAACATCGACGAAATATTTGGACAAAATGAAGGGATAATTTTGTTTTTTCGAATCAGCACACGTTACTAATTACTTGAGCAGATTTAAATACACTGCGTTCGCACATAGCTATCCTCCAACACGCATCCCCACACTAGCATATTCACGGACACAGATATAAGCAAACGTTGCGACAAACTCTTAAATAAATTGATTTAAGATTGACTCAATTCAGATGCGCGAACATGAACCGTGAAAGAATCGCAAACTACTTTTCGTCAAATCAGGAAAAAGTGAAAAGAAAAATCAGATCAGACGTTTAATTTAATTTGCCATGATTTAAGCAAAGCTTTTGACACATTCAGCTCTTTATCCCACCGTACCGCCCACCCATATATATATATATATATATATATATATATATATATATATATATATATATATATATATATATATATATATATGTAGCCAGAATTCAAATACTGATATTCAAGGCAGGCAAATTCCTCCTCTTTGTACATGATTCCTTACAAACCCAACATTTAGGCTTGTTCGTGACCAATGTAAGCTTGGTAAATATCTTATGCGTTTGGATTCATACGTATATGCTGGACAACAACCGATACTTTTTATTCACACAAACGCGCATGCGCGAGCGCACGCGCACACACACACATAACTGGAGGAAGTTCAGGAAGGCAGTCTAAAGACAGGTGAAAAATGAAAGAAAAATCATGAAATGTTGGCAAACGAATACTAAATTGAAAGAATTTACTGAACTTAGAGAGAAAATGAAAAGCAGCCCCGTAACATTTTTGCAAATGTAAAAAAAAAAAAAATGTTTATATTTATATTTATGTGTAATGTCAGCTATGACTTTCAGCAGGGGAAATTAATAACAAATCCAGAAAACAAACTCAAAAACGCACAAATGGGAAGAACAGTGCAGGGAAAACTCCAAGAGATAAAAGTATTTAATACAAAACAGAGAGCAATGACAATAGAAGGGATTTAAACGATAAACGTTGGCGGTAGGTTTAACACATAAGAAGTGGGGAATATAATGGAAGAAGATAAAAATTGATTGACGGAAGACAGATGTCCAGCAAACGCTGTACAAAAAGAGAAGACAGAAGGTTTAATTCGATAGAGTGTTTCGTTGGTAAGCACACTCACGGTCGTTATGGATTTTGCAAAAGAACATTTGTCTTGTTTTCTATTCATAATGAATAATGGCGCATATATATATATATATATTACAAAGAGTTAATCATACCTTGAATCAATTAGCAATATTAATGCAATTATTGGCGAGATCCCTTCGTTAGTAGACATAATTATAAGTATTATATTAGCGTTGCGATTTGCATGCTCCTACAATACATAGCCGTTAATAAATAGCTCATTCTTAAAAACATCTTTCGGTCGGCAAATCACATTTATTTCGTCTTCCAGTTTTGATTCTAAAGGAAAAAATACAGCCCGAAGATGAATGCATGAAGCATTTGAAAGTACTAGCGGAATTAAAAAAATAATAGATTTATTTAAAAAAATAATAGATTTATTTAAAAAAATAATACATCATATCCATTTTATACATAAGGATCTCATCGTTCAGTGGATTATTAGTAGTATAATACTTATAATTATGTCTACTAGCCAAGGGATTTCGCCAATAATTGCATTAATATTGCTAATTGATTCAAGGTATGATTAATTTTTTGTAATATAAAATTATATGCTCCCTATTTTATTACATATATATATATATGTGTGTGTGTGTGTGTGTGTGTATTTATATTATGCATACAAATAAACAGGCATATATATATATATATATATATATATATATATATATATATATATATATATATATATACACTTATGGGTATGATAAAAAATATACATATACGCACATATACTTGCACGTTCGTATGAATATATTTCAATTTCGGGTGTTATAAATACAGTACTCGATGTTATGTGACAAGGTTCAACCATAGGTTGAAATAGCAGCATTGTCGTTGATGTTTCGAGGGGAGTTCCACCTGGCATCCACGTACTTTGATGAGTAACTGGGAAGGTTCTCCGCAAGCCTAAGATCTGTTTTTTTTTATCTGGATAGGCGGTCTTACTAGAGTTAATTCTCAACTGGCATTTCTTTTAATGGTAGAGATTCTTAGGTTTTCACTTAATCTTTGAGGAGATCAAGGAGTTGTCAGCCCGTTCTGTGTTAAGCTCTGGTGTTACAAATGTTGCTTAGGGAGCCGAGGTTTGGTGATGGTCAGGTTCAGCTGGTGCCAAATGTTTTCAGCTTGGATGTCGCCAGGATACTTTGTGGTAAGCCTTGTTTTGAAAGAGGTGTTTGTCACACGCAAATTCTAGGAGATGCTGGCCATTTTCATTCACTTTCCCTATACCATGGACACCTAAAACGTTTGGCCTATACACTTGATCAGCGCCCACCCTCGCATTGAAGTCTCCTAGAAGGTAAATATGTTCATATGCTGGGATAAGCTTGACGACACTGTCGATTTTGAGCGTAGAATTGGTCTTTGACTTCGGCCGCAATTAAGTGTGTTCACGTATAGATGCACACAAGGTTTACAAGGCCTTCACATGTAGATGTTCAATCATACGGAGCAAGGTGTTATTGACAGTGAATCCAACTCTGTGATTCCTGCATTCAATCGATTTCTCTCCCATGCCAAAAGAAGGTGTAGTGGTCTTCCTTTAGAGAAGTCTTATTTCCTGCAGAGCTGTCACGCCAATGTCCAGTCTGTTTAGCTCACGATCGTTCACTGCAGTCTTGCAAGAGTCATCAATTTTTCTGGGTGTCATCCGATAGACCTGTGCGCATGATTCGCACATTCCAGCTTGCTATACGAAGATTCTTAGTTCATTTTTCCATTTTGCTGTTTATTTGGTTTTCGATCTGCTTGATAAGCCAGCAGCTAAAAGCTTCAGGTACCCACTAAAACAGGCAGACCGTGCGTGACCACCGAGAGAACAAGGCCTATTCGGTAGTGACGTGACGTCACAAAAGTAGTCCATGCAGTGAAACAGACAGTAATCATAATGTAACGAATAATTGTAAGAAAAAAATTAGTTTTAGAAAACTTTTAAAAAATACATTGTTTTACAAAACAAATAAACAGAATTGGATTTTATACAGAACTTTATTTCATATTAATTTTTTTTAAATAACCGATAAGAAAAAAAAATGTTGCTGAATGTTTTGTTAAAGAAATTAAACATCATGTTAGATTTCATTAAATTTTAAAGACTGAAATTCGTTCATTATTTTATTTGTTTCAAATTTGAAAACATTTTTTAAATCATTATCAGTATTGTTTTAATTTGCATGTTTTTATCTTAATTTTAGTAATTATTCTGTAAAGTTACAATATCGTAATTATTAATGATTTTATTCATATACACTCGGACAGCAACAACTCAATTATGAATTAGGAAACAAATAAACAATTAAATAAATAGACGAGCAAATTACATGTAAATGATAAATAAACGATTAAAATAAGAAACAAATAAACTAAATACATGAAAGTAAATAAATTTGATACAAAAAAGAGATTTAAAATTCAAATAATACTTATAGAAAAGTAGGTTACAGACAATTCATTTTAAGAATGAAATTCATTCATGATTTCAATTGTTTCACATTTGAACATTTTTTATAAATCATAATCAGCATTGTTTTAATTTGCATGTTTTTATTTCAATTTTAATAATTATTCTGTGAAGTTACAATTTTTGTAATCATTAAGAGATTATTACAGTAACAACTGAATTATGAATTAGGGAACAAACAATTAAATAAACAAATTATAATTAAATGATGAATAAATAAAACAATTAAACATAAACAAGAAACAAAAACACAAACAAGAAAATAAATTAGATACAAACAATAAATAGATTTAAAAATCAAATAATACTTTCAGAAAAATAGGTTACTGATACAAAATTTAGCTGAATGAAGTTTTCTTTTTCTGCTTAACTTGTTACTTGTAATATTATTTTCCCTAGAACAAAAATTATTTAAAAGAGCATTTGTAGAGCTCCAGACAAACATTCTTTGTATTTTTTCTATATTGTGACCCTCATCACAAGTGTCAACATAAAAAAGAACCTCATAATCTGCAAAAAACATTCTATGTTATATGCATGGCTTATTTTATTTTTCTTTGATTTACTGAATGAAGAAAAGAATGATTTTTTATCAGCTTATCAATGACTACATAATTATTCAGAACAAAATTTATAGTTTTATCATTAGGATATAAGAGAGAACCTCTATTAATCCCCTGAAAATAGATGCTTATTTCAGGTATTTCTTCCACATTATCTCTTACAGTTCCAGATATTAAATCTTTGCAGCTATTGCATTTAATTTTCTTAAAAACTGCATTACACCAATAACTTGCTAAGTATAGTATTACAGGTAGAACTTCTCTGCAATTATTTACATCATCCTCTTTAACATCAATTCTATATTTATATATATATAACTTTTCCTCCTCTGTCACTTCATCCCAGTTTGGTTCTTGTAAACTCTTTAAATCAATTTTAATGCATTGCTGATTAAATGGTAAGTTTAATTTTAAAACTGATTGCATTCTAATAATTTTTTCACACTCAAACACTTGCCGTATCGAGATATTTTACTGATCCCCAGTAAGTTGTTGATATTGACCAAACCTTGCCTCAAGGTGATCAGTTTGAAATTTGCCTGGTAATATGTACAGCATTTTCAGTTCTTCTATGCAATACTTGGTCAGTTCTAGAAATGCATAGGTTGTATGATGCAAAGCAGTGAAGTTTTCCTTTGTTAATTTGCCATTTCTTCCAGAAATGCTATTCCAAGATTCTAACCAGTCACAGAATACAGAGGGAAATCTAAAATTTTCTTCGTTTATTCTAAGTGGATTGCAGTATTTATTTCTAAGCCGACAACCTTTATATGGCATTTTAACATTCATTATTGTCCACCAAATATAAAATATGTTTATATATTCTGCAAAATTAGGCAAATATTTCTGTTTTCCTAAGATCAATAATCCTTGAATAGTGTATTCATTAAAAATTTGCAGAACTAAATTAGCATTTTGCCTTTCAAGATTAGTAGGAGAAAGTGCCTTTGAGGTTAATTTATAATAATATTTTAAAATTGACAGATTCTAAGGCATGAAGTTTCTGTAAGGTAGAAAATGTGGCACTTTGGATACTATCTAATTCATGATTTCCATCATGACAAAATTTGGGGAACAGCATGCATTTATTTGCATCTTTTTAACTAAGCCAATTGTTTCTAATGTATTTTAATATATGGACCGAGTCAAAAAGGAAGAAAAGAGGTCGAGACTTTATAACTGAGGGTGGATATACAATGGAAAGCTTTGGAGAACTGCAAAAGAAAGATATAGCTTTTTTATTTATAGCATTATTATCTGTTATGATTGATAATACTTGAAAGCCTATCTCCTCTAAACCAATTATTATATGTTTAACTATATCAAATAACTTCTCAGCTTTAAGACATTTAGTTGGCATAACATGCACAACATTTTATATTGTGAGAATACACTGCTAATCCTAAAAGCAAAAGCACTTGTTGCAGCTTCACTGCTGTTATCAGATAAGCCAACAATATTACCACCCTTATAATGTTTTAGATGAATTTCATCAACAAGTAAAGATACTGTGATGTCCTGCACTAGGAGCTTAAATTTATTTTTAATATACATAAGAAAATTGTTATGTTGCTCAATCAAAGGATTCATATATGTTGATAAGGTTAATCTTTTAATGGTTGAATAGCTAGGTAAAATTATATTTTTGCTGTCTCTTAACAATCTGTCCCCTTTAGGGGAGCAGTTATATAACAATGAAGAAAATATTTCTGTTGAATAATCAAGCTTATTTTGTGTCATTAAATTTAGCTGCTCATATATAAATTTGATTGTATTAATGTTTGATTCTTCTTGCACCAATGTAGAAATGACATTACCAATTTTAATATAAAACTCATATTTTGAGGTTCAAGTTGCTGTTGTTCTGTGTCCATTTTTTTCATGTTTTCTATCAGAATTTCAAGAGTTTTTTGATCAGTTACGTGTTTAGAAATCTTATAATCCCCTATTGAATGTATTTCCACATCTCTACAAAAAAACATGTACTGCAAAATCAGATTCGATTACAAGAGACAGATAGATTTTTGGATATGGGGATTTGATGATGCTGAATATAATAAGTGTCTTTTGCTGCCTAACAAAACTCCAGTAATTTCTATCAAGGAAATTTAATTTCCCTTCTAGATCATTATTATGGAATTTCTTCTGCATTTTATATGCTAAGTCATCATTAATACTTTGATTTAAAGCACTTTTAAGAGCAGAATTCTCTAGTCACATTCTCCTGGAATCTGGTGACTCTCTAGAAGTAGTCAATGAAGATAAATATGAGGGACAGTTTGGGAAAATTCTAGGAATAGCACCATCATGAAGATATATTTTTTTAGGTTAACTGCAATTGTGACACCTGTTTTTTCGTCAAAAGCTGACGATTCACTCCTTATGTCCTCCGGTCGAAAATGTAGTTCACATAAAAACTCAAAAAGATTTTAAAAACCAAACCTATTTTAAATTCTTGTGAAAATCTAAGGAAATCAATCAGCAAAAATCTAAAAAATAATATGAAGCAATAACTATTTTAGGAAAAGTGGAGAGAATTCAAGAAAAGATTATTAGTGACGAAGCTATGTAGAAATAAGAGAATTTTTAACGTTTATTCATTTCTTTAATTTAAAATGATGAATGCAAAACATTTTTATGAATAAAACAATTCTAAAAAATTGTTAAATTATTAGAATTATTTTTATGCCTAAAAAAATTCCTTTATTAATTTATATCGAAAATTTCTTAAAGTTTATTTTCATAAAAATTAGATTTCAGCTTTTAAAAACTTTCGCAAATTTCTTTTAATGAGTTTTGTGAATTATAAAGATATAAAATTATTTTAATCCTCAAAGTTTCAATTGAGTTTAATAACTTTTTAAAACAAGTTACAAAGCTGTTTTAAAATGTGTTGTAAATTAGACATAAAATTCAATTCAATTAAAGTTTCATTTAGTCACGAATAAAACAATTCTAAAAAATCGATAAAATTATTTTTTATGTATATAAAATATTCCTTTCGAAAATTTCTTTAAAGTTTATTTCTTAAAAAAATGAGATTTTAGATTTTAAAAACAACACGTACGAGAATGAATGTCTCTCTCTCTCTAAACTTTCTCGCTAGATTTATGTCTTATTAACTTTATGTTATGAATTACAAAGACATGGTATTAATTTTATCATTAAAGTTTCAATAAAATTGACTTATTTTTTAATACAAAAAATATACTCACTCTGCTGAATTTAGTAGATAAAAATGATCTCTTCTGATTGTACGAATCCAAACATCAGATAATTCTTTATCTTTAGTTAAAGAAAATACATGTATTTTAGGGCCGTTTTTATAATTCCCTTTGCAATTTGGTACAATGCATCTATAAGGCATTGTTTTTGTTTTAAATTAATTCAATATTTAAAAGAAAATATTAATAAGTAATTTAAAAATGCCGCCGTAAAAAAACTGCTACACAAAACAAACGACACGCTTCTTGCAAGTCGGACTCAATATGATGACGTCAAATTTGTCAACAACGAAATGAGACAGGCCTTCTCTCTCGGTGGTCACGGACCGTGGCGGGTCAATATTCTACTACCCGGAGGCTGTCCGGCTTGAGATGGGCAGTAGTTAACCAATTGAATACAGCGATCCCTCCCACAGGCGAAGACACCCCGTGGCGTCTATCTTCTCGCCAGTTTAATATTGACCCGTAAAATGCTGTCTTCCGTGTTGTTCTCACTGGGTGGTGATACTAAAGTGGCCTCTGCATGGTGCATGCCCGAGTGATGGTATATGGAGGCTGTGCACTGCGCAGACCACATGCCGCCATCTCGGTCGTACCGACAAGATCCAAAGGAATACAGGGCTTTACATTTGACAGCCAACCGCCATCGGATATTCAGTTTGGATTTACTTCCATAGACTTTTCAGCGTTTGGTTATGACCTCAAGGCAGCGGAGGTTTAAAAAAGGTTTTCTTTCCGTGATGGACTGCATATTCGGGCTGACTAGCTCTATCTACTCGACGCATCTGGTTATGAAGCACCAGATGTCCGCCTTCGCCATTTCTCCGGTTTGGGGAAAACCTCTTGGTTGTTAGAGGTTATTTGATACGTATTCCATGGGAGCGTTTTATAGACAGCGGGAACTGGTCTCCAATACAACCACCGGCTATGGAAACCTTTGGAACATATATAATGTACATATATGAACATTACATATATTGCGTGTTTTAAAAGCTCCCACAAAATTAAAGTTATTTTTAAAGGAAAGAAAGAAAGAAAGAAAGAAAGACAAATTACAAAATAGTTGTACAGAAATAAACAAACAACAAACATACAGAGTGAAAACTTCGATAACTGTAGAAAAATGTAGACGATAGATTTAAGCCTGAAATACACGGAGATTATGAAGTCATTGATTATAACATAAATAACCGCGTCTACTCTTCTTTAAAGAACTCAATAATGTAAAACAGACACTAGTTAACAATGGTTTTCCTAACCACCTTTTAGATCACCAAATTAGACTATTCCTTCCCAAAGTAAATAACAATGATAGTGAACACACAGTAAAAAATAACACAAATATTTTCTAAAAAAAACAAATGCACATCAACTACAAACAAGATGAATCTTCACTTAGTAATATCATAAAGAAATACACTATCTCAATTGACCCGAAAAAAGGAAAAAAAACAAAAAACAAATTAATTAACTATTACAAAAAAATGACAATAGCTAACCTTATCCTAAAAAATAACAACACACCAGCAAAATCATAATTACAACGAACAAATATTATCTATGAGTTTAAGGAACTGTGTTCCTGAATAAACCGAATTCATAAATAATTACATCGGTCACACTACTACATGCCTACCCAGACGCATTACGTTACACCTATCCGACCACAGCTCTATTAGAATCCACTTAAACACATACAAAAACTCCATCCGAAATATACTAGTAGAAAATAAAAACATAATAACCTCAACCACATATAAGAAAAGATTAAAAATAATGGAAGACATGATAATAAAAAAGAAAAAGCCAACACATGTTCTTGTAGTAGTTTCATTTTTTCAGACCCAAATAAAAAAGAAATGAGTAGAAAAAATAATTTATTTCCTTCATTAATGAATCCATAATTTTGTCTGTAGACATTTAAAAATAAATGTAAAGCTCTTTCATTTGTAACAAAGACGGTTCTAGCATCCTGGGTAAGACGATAAACTATATTCAACAGTAAGGCCTCTGATCAGGAGGTTTTGATGAGCGTGAAATCACCTCTTAATTGCTGTTAGGGTCCCAGCTATGGGCAAATAGTTAACCCACAAACTGGGGTCAAAACACTATGAAAGTGTAAAAATACGTTTTATACCAGAAATACTTTGTAAAAAAATATTTCCAGCAATAATTTTTTCAAGGAAAATTTTTACCAGCAATATATTGTTACCCGAAACACATTTTTGAAAAAAAACAATAAAAAAACAGCTATATATTTTTTTGAAAAAAATATTACCAGCAGTACATTTTGAGAAAAATATTAGCAGAAATAGATTTTTGATAAAATAAAATATTACCAGTAATAAAAAATTTGTCGGCATTAAATAACGCATTGAGGAAGATATGCTGTAAAACAAACCAAACCAAACCAGACAGTTCTCTCTTATTTCAAAGATGATTTCTGCCAATGTAGAGGTACTGGTAATTTTAAATGTTCTTTTTGCTAACCATGTTGGCAACCTTTGATAACGTCAGGCTAAATTCTAAAAGTTTTTTGGCACCCTCAAAATATTAGTCTCAGCTACGGCCGTGTATATATATTACGAAAGAGTCGGACATAAATAGCCAAACTCAAAAATCTAAAGATTTGTTAATTTTGGAAAAAAGATAGCAGATAGAAAATGAATATATAAATCGGGATTTAAGGCTAAAACACTCGGAGATTATGAAGTCATTATCTTCTATCTATATCTATAATTCTCAAAATGTGTGTGTGTGTGTGTGTGTGATCGGATGTTGTTTATGCGTTTCCACAGTTTTCATCCGATTTCGATGATTTTTTTTATTTGATAGATAACTCTTCAGTGCCAGTTTTGAGTCCAAATAGTTGGCGACAATGGCTCTCCATTACTTCCTGTCCATTATAACTCTCAGTAACGTTTTACTATTTACCATATGTTCTTAGATATATATCTTTCATAAAAACTTTAATAAAAATATATAGTTTAAATTATTACAATAATATTATCTATATTCTCAAAATGTGTTTGTATGTATGTATGTATGTATGTGTGTGTGTGTGTGTGTGTGTGTGTGTGTGTGTAGGTGTGTGTGATCGGATGTTGTTTATGCGCTTAACAGTTTTCATCCGAACGCTTCTGCGCGCGAGGCTGAAAATGATAATCAAAGGACTCAACGGCTGAGGAGAAACGCCTCTTCAACTGCTGCTGCGCGTGAGGCTGAAACAATATTGAGAACGCAAAAACGGCCCCCTTTTCAGGGCCACCCCATTCAAATTGTTACCCTCCCCCATTTGTGGATATATCTCAGTTGCACCCAATTGTTTTTACTAATATTGATTTTCGGATGGGCTGAATTTAAACTTAAACTGCTTCAATTGAACGGCAAAATTCCCAGTTATGAAAGATCCAGTCGGAGACGGGTTATACTGCTAGTTTAATATACAATAAAATAATTGATACCAACTTTTGAAAATACTGACACCTAAACTATCAATTGATAAAAAATGAACAATGGTTGAATATGCAAAGTTGATAAATATATCTTTAGGTAACGAAAAAAAGAAAGTAAAAATAAGGCAAAAGATCTTCAGGTTAGTTGTGCAATAACAAATAAATACTAATACAGAAAATCCTGATAACTGTGGTAAAAATTGAAAGAAGTAACAATAAATAACTTCAAATAAATGCAATGCTCATGATACATATAATAAATAAAGTAAAAATTAATAGTATTAAATTATTATATAACATTTAAGCAATACGTTTTATATGTTTTTCAGTTAAACTTAAAATCCTTTTTCTTGACTTCAGAACGCTTCCTTAATGAATTTAATAACAATATTAAGAAACTGATCCGTGAATTTGAGAGGATTAAAATAAAAATAAATAGACATAATATGTCTAGATTATATATATATATATATATATATATATATATATATATATATATATATATATATATGAAAGTGAACACTCAGAGGCGACGGGCTGTTTCATGCTAGACGCATTTGTCAGGCGGCCTGACGATTACGTCTAGTATGAAACAGTCTGTTGCCTCTGAGTGTTGAATTCAATGTTCACTTTCATATATATATTTACATACGCTCTATCTCTGATATTGAGCACTTTATCCCATAAATATAGCACAGCTTAAAACTATATTTATTCATATATATATATATATATATATATATATATATATATATATATATATATATTCATATATATATATATATATATATATATATATATATATTCATATATATATATATATATATATATATATATATATATATATATTCATATATATATATATATATATATATATATATATATATATATATATATATATATATATGATTTAAAGATCAATTGCAAATCAAATATAGATCAGAATCCGACAGGATGATGTAATAAAGAACAAATAGGAAACCTATATCAATCTAACATGTTTCACTTTTATTAAAGCTTAGTTAGAGATTTAGAGAAAACAGACAACAGAATAAAAGTGAAACATCTTAGATTGATATAGGTTTCTTATTTGTTCTTATATATATATATATATATATATATATATATATATATATATATATATATATATATATATATATATATATATATACTGCTAATTCTAGTTTATTAATCATACTCTCTAGCAGGTGCCCACAATTTGAATGTTACACCAAAATTATATATATATATATATATATATATATATATATATATATATATATATATATATGTGTGTGTGAGAGAGAGAGAGAGGGACTGACAGAGAGAGAGAGAGAGAAAGAGTGAGAGGAGAGGAAGAAAGAAAGAAAGAAAGAAAGAAAGACTGATTTCGCGTGTCGAATTGAGGGGTAAGAGCTTGTGATACTGCTGTCATCAACATGTTTATCTCGCAAGCTACTTACAGTGGATTCGATTTTAATCATGTAATCCTGAAGTCTAGCTTTGCGGCAAGTTTTTCGACTCCAGCAAATGTTTTACTACGGTGAGAATACTGCATTAAACAAATATAAATGTTTGCAATATTCAGAGAGACTTCAACGTGGAACAAAGTAATCAATGCCTAGGAATCCAGCTTCATGCCATAAGAATATGTGACTTGATTTAGTTCAGATTAAATCTTCTCTTCTGATATTGAACCTAAAGATCTAGACTTGCTGAGTTCCTTCTCGATTCATATCACATTCAGCATCTAACACAAGCGTATGTTGAAATAGTTTTAAAGTTGCTCAGGTGAATGTTCAAGAAACGCTGATGTATTTGTGAGGAACGCTAGGAATGCAACACGCCGGGATACATCAAGAATCAGACGCGAACACGGACACACACGTCTTTGTATAGGTGCATTTAGAATCACACTTCTAACATATGTTAAGAGATAAGCACATGTCTACAAAAAAGGCTTGTGTTTCCATTAATGCAACGTGAAATAAAATCTGTGAAACGAGCGTGGACATTTTGATGAACAAATAAGAAGCTCTCAAAGATTGTTGTTGATGTTTCGGTGTATACATAAATCATCCTCGTTATGGCGTTTCACAATGATCGATTGTAGTTAAAATGGTTCCTTTTGATAGGTGCATCTATAGTGTTAAACAAATAAAGAAATTGAACGGAAAACGCGAAACGTGTTTCCAGCACAGACACCTACACACACACAGAAAGGGAAAAGATTCTTATATGGAAACTAATTGGATGCCCAGTAGAAAATCCTTATGTTTTTGTCGTTGAGACCTTCGTTATGCAAACAGAAGGATTTTGTACTGGGCCTCTAATTAATTTCTATTTAAGAAATTTTCCTTCTGTACATATTGTCCATCGATTTATTGATAAATATATATTTATTACCATCGATTTAGCTCTGGTGAGCGAGGTTCGAAACCAGTTAGCTAGATCGTTTATCATTTTTTCCTTTTAATTGTAATGATGTGTGGTAATAAATACAAATTTTGTCTATTCATGGCGGTCATTAAGATTTACACCACTAATAAAATCTCTATATATAAACACACACACACACACACGCATATATATATATATATATATATATATATATATATATATATATATATATATATATATATATATATATATCTGATGGTCTGATGATTGCAGTCTGTCGCGTCTAAGTGTTGACTTCAATGTTCACTTTTATATTTACATACGCTCTATCTCTGATATTGAGCACGTTATCCCATTAATATAGCACACCTTAAGACTATATATATATATATATATATATATATATATATATATATATATATATATATATATATATATATATGTCTATGATGCCGCTCGTTATTGACATCAGTGTCAACTTTCATATTTTATATTAAAATACGGTCTTTCTCTGATATTGGCCACTTTTACCCATATATGTAGCATACTTTAAAACTGTATTGTTATCATACACACACACACACACATATATATATACACACACACTCACTATATATACATATATATATATATATATATATATATATATATATATATATATATATATATATATATATATATATATTGTGTATTTAGGCAGCAATCCTTCATTTATGCATGTTTCATTAAAACCGACAGACAATGTACTACGGTTAAGCTTTTCATTTTATACTTTTTGCGTTCGCATAAGAGCTTTCTTTTTTGGACACAGAGTGTGTAGAAACTGCCCAAATGTTCTATAGTTTCAAGCGCTTTCGGCAATACCTTTAGCCATTATTAAGGATGATTTTATTTTTCAGTTTAAACGAGTGTGTGTGTTATGTGTATGCTTTTAGTGTGTTATAGAGGTGTTTTATTTTTCGAACTCGGTTAGCGCACTGTGGCCTAGTTACATGCCTATCCAGACGCGTTACCTTACACCAATCTGACCAGAGCTCCATTAGAACCCATTTAAACACACACACAAACCTACCAGACTCCGTTCGAAACATACTAGTAGAAAAAACAAATATAATAACCTTATCCACTTGTAAAAAAAGATTAAAAATAATGGACGCCCTAATAATAAAAAAGAAAAAGCCAACTCTTAGCAATATTAACTACGAACTTTTATCATATAGAAGGGGGGAATATTATCAGCAGGGGTAGGGTATTTTATCATCAGAGGGTATTTTATCATCAGAGGGTATTTTATCATCAGAGGGTATTTTATCATCTAAGATGTGGTCATTTTATCGTCTGGCGGTGTATTTTATAAGCATATGAAGAGCTTTTTACCTTCTAAAATAGGGTCATTTTATAAGCTAGGGTGGATCATTTTATTATCTATGATGTAGACATTTTATCTGGGATGGTTACTTTTATCGTTTAGGGAGCATGTCATCATTTAAGACAAACTGTTTCCCTGACAAATACAATCTCCAACGGTTTAAGTGTAGCGTCAATCGACATCTCCAGTTGCCTTGATCTATCCACTTCCCTTCTCCACATCCTTTCATTTTTCATTCCTATCTGCTCTCGCTCCAAATCTTCTGTAACTCACTTGCCTTGATCGACCCACTGTCCTTCTCTTTCTCCACATCCTCTCCTTTACCACTCCTATCTGCTCTTTCTCCAACCCTTCTTTAACCCCTTGCGTGATAGTGGCCTCCAGCCTTGCTTGGGGTGATACGCTTAAAAAAAAAATGGATTGCAAGATATTTGAAGTTTAAAATACATGCTGCAGCCGTAATGTTCTGTTTAGTATCAGTGTTCTGTGCTGATCATTTATGGTAAAATTATTCAGTCTAATTTGATATCAACATATGTTTCTTCTCGATTCTTTTATAGAAAGCCTTTGGCATTTGGTATGTTTTCCCTTAATACATAAACTCAAGGTTCTTTTTGTCATTTTCAAAGTCTGGTCACATCACATAAATCCGTCTGCTAATTAGCAGCGACATCTGTTGTGTAACACCAGAAACCTTTTCATCCAGTACGTCCTCACATGATTGCAGGTGTTACTCTTCAGACAAGGTAATTCGACTCCCAGAATCGCTAATGATATGTGATAATAAAAAGGCAAATCAGATACGTATAACGTCTGGATAAAAAAAGGAAGAATCCTCCTCGACGACGAGAAATATATTTTTGGCAAACGATGGATGAAAAGCTTATTTAAATGTTTACCCCCTAAAAATGTTTTAAATATGAAAGAATGATAATGTTTGGGGACAAGATTTATTATTCTACGTAATTTTCAAACAAATATTCGCTGCTTTGGAAGTTTTATTCCAACGTCTCAGCTGATATGTTCTTCAATCTTCCTCAGATGTTTCACATTTTTTTTAAAATTTTGCTTTAATCATAACAAGTAATTGTAAAATTTAAAATTAGATTATTTGACCCATTAATGATCATTCTCTAAATTTGGGGATGATAGAAACTTAAGTGAAGATGAAACAAAGTGTAACATTTATTAACGACACGTTTCGCCAAGAGTATATGCTCTTCTTGGCTTCCTTGTGTTAAATTGAAAGAAAGACAAAACTGGGCGCGAGAAAAATGCTTTGGGATATCTGTATAAAAAAGGGATCCATAAATCAAATTAAATTACATTACCTTATCACCTCCAATGTTCAAACTCATGAGAGTGTCTGCCTGCTTGTTTGTTTTAACACGAAACATCAAACAGGCAGACAGACACCCTCTTTAGTCTGGACGTTGAAAGTGATAAGCTAATGTAATTTTTTTCTGATGCTATTATACAACCTACAAACACACAGATAAAAACTTATAATTAATACTGATTTTTAATGATTCTATAATTAATACGTTTTTTTTATCTTAATTAATAGCAGAATTTTTAGAAACTATAATTAATGCTGGATTTTATTTTAATTTGATAATTAATGCCAGATTTTACGATGGACATTATTGGGTTAAATGATTTTGACCACTTCCTCCCTTTATTCTTTCAAAATTATTTTGCTGCTATTATAAAGGTAGAAATTGATTATAAAGTTTTAGATGAATTTTTTTTAATATATTTTTTCGAAATCAGCGCTTCTCAGTGTCTCAGATCAGATTTTTTTCTTTCCGATTTCTACGCTTTCCCACTCTTGAATTTTTATTTTTGTTCATTCTTTTTTCAGTATTATGCTCATGAAATGTGTATGAGATATTTTTCGCTAATATTCCTGCTTCTGGTTAAAATTTCTCCCTACAGATTTCAAGATTCACTTCTGAGATCCGATTGTCTCAATTTTAAGAATGATTGATCTGAACAATTTATTGGGCTTTAAGAAATTATTCTGTCTCCGCACAGTCACGGAAAAAGACGAAAGAACACGAATTGACGAGTAAGGAATATCAGGGGCTGTAAGCTTGGATGCGCGGATAGTGTAATGGATAACAGCTCAAGTTCCAATTCCGGTTGGAGTCGTTATATTCCCTTACGCGCAAATACCCTTTGGAAAGGTATGAATCCCCCACCTCTTCCCCAGCTATGGATTAATTAGTACGATTTGTATCGGTAAATGATTATTATATAAAAAATTCTTATACAGTGTAACCCAGATATAAGAGAAACCCGATATAAGAGAGATTTTCTCTGGTCCCAAATTAGAGCCTGTGTTAATGTATATATAATAGACCAAACCCGAATATAAGAGAGATTTTCTCTGGTCCCAAATTAGAGCCTGTGTTAATGTATATATAATAGAACAAACCCGGATATAAGAGAAAACCAGATATAAGAGAAACCCGGGTATAAGAGACTTCTTCTCCGGTCCCGACAACTCTCTTATATCCGGGTTACACTGTAGTCTAAAAGTATTTTCTGGCTTTAAATAATCTGCACAAAGTTGATAATCTGTAAATAAATAAATAAATAAATAAACTCCTTCTGGGCAAAGTGCATAATCGAAATTAAACGGTGTATATTTGGAAATCGAAGACTTAATGAATGTCGAGATGACCTCTGCTTCAATTCGAAAATTAAGTCATGGTCTTGGGGTTGACCATTTCTGAGCGGCGGCGAAACCCGGTACGAATCCCCCTCGGTAGTTATTTTGATAAGTCACATGATCTTCATGAAAGTGTGATTTGTATTTAATAATACATGAAAAATGTTGTTTATTCGGCGCTGCACCACCGCGAGAAATCCAGATTCCTCTTTTCATAGTTGTCTCACTTGTCGGCTGCCATCCGTCAATGAGATGTCGACCTTCGGGAGTGAAGCTGAGGCTAAAGAATCCCAGAGAACCACCCCACACACACACACACCTAACTCATTATCTCACCCAATGCTTCACAAACTGCTCCGCTCACTAAACGTGTCCCCAATCGACCAAGGGGGAAAAGGACACTTGTTCTTTTCTGTCAACATCCTTCTCTTATTTTCTAATCGGCCTCGACCCTTCTTCTTCCCAACACCCCCCCATCCCCACTCTTACTCTTCTGCTGTTATTGTTGTTGTTGTTTCTTATCAAGAAAGAATACCTTTTAAGGAATACCTTTTTACCGTTTGAGAATCTGAATATATTTGTTACGGACCGTCTGTAAAAAACAATAATTAAGTTTCTTAGTTTTACAAAGATAAATTTCGCAATGGCTGACCTTTCTGCATTTTCGCTTCAGTTGCGATATTTGCATAGGGAATATATAAAGAAAAACAAAATCAGAGCAGAATCATTGAGAAGACAGTCTAATAAATACATTTACATGAGCTGAAAACAAAAGATGAAAATGACTAAGAGAAACTGATGTTATTGTGAGACACTTATTATCGCTGTTCAAGAATATTATGGATAATGATGAAATAATGATATGAACAACCTACCCTGTAGATTAAATAATGGGTTTAGTTTGAAATTCTCTGAAGATACACGGGTCGACATCTACGTGAAGAAAACCGAAGGGTACAGCGGCAGAAACGTAATAATAGCAACTAAATGAGGACATTAATCCGAATTTAATTCATGTAAATAATAAGAATATGAATGTTTACACTATAAGAAGTCTTTTATATAATAATCATTTGCTGATATATGTCCTACTAATTAATCCATATGCATATCTATCCGAATGTAATTCCTGTAAATAATGAGAATATAAATGTATGTTTTCGGTGTATAAAACGCACTTTTTATCACACAATCTGAAGTCAAAATCTGTTTGCTACCTCTATACTGAAGTAATATATATATATATATATATATATATATATATATATATATATATATATATATGTATATATTGAAGTTATAAATAATATATATATATATATATGGCTTTGAAAATATATATATATATATATTTATATATTTATATATATATGTGTGTATATATATATATATGTATATATTGAAGTTATAAATAATATATATATATATATGGCTTTGAAAATATATATATATATATATATATTTATATATATATGTGTATATATATATATACATATATATATATGTGTATATATATATACATATATATATATATACATATATATATATATATATATATATATATATATATATATATATATATATATATATATATATATATATATATATATATATATATATATATATATATATACGGCTTTGAAAATTCTTCCAACATTTCTTCAGAAAGATTCGTTGGTTGGAACGGCAATTTTCAAAATGGCGAAATTGGAAAGAGGTAGATACACCGATTTTTTTGTGTCTTTTTTTTTTGTAATAAATTTATTTTAGTCGTGGTCTTAATTAGCCATGCGTATCTGCCTTTTTCAGTTTCGTCGTTCCAACGAAACTTTCTGAAGAAATGTTAGATGAAAAAGGTCCCTTGAAAAAATTCTACGACGTTTTTATAACACTATTGAACTCTACTTTGAGGAATAAGAATGTATAATTACTCTCTAAGCTTAACAGAAGAATCGTGATGAAATTGACCATAAGCGAAAATGACAGTTCATCATTAATTAATCACTGCTAAGGATCGAAAGCTCATGAAGTATTGAAATAAAGTTCATATATATATATATATATATATATATATATATGTGTGTGTGTGTGTGTGTGTGTGTGTAATGTGTATGTAGACACTAGTATTTCATTAACAAATGATTATTTATATATGAAAGACCAACGATTTGTCCTAGAATACTTATAGCGTTCCCAGTGAAATTTCCGGAATATTTAATAAAAATGAGGTTAAAATAAGGATGTCCAAAGTGGATTTCACTAAAAAAAATAAAAGAATGAGAATCGTACCGGTTTGTCTATTTCAAATAGCTATTAATCCGATTTACAGATCTTCAGTTGTATTTGATAACTATATAAGATTAGTAATCTGTTACCAACTCTTAAAAACATAGAATCTCATCTGTAGAAAAGTCAGTTACGAATTTTCTTTCCTTTGGAGGGCTGCATACCCTATGATGCACAAACAAAAAATTCTCATATTTGACATACAACCACCACTATATCCCGTAGGTTAACTTGCCATTTGTCTGATCAATATGCTATTCTTGCACATACTAATTATAGATTACAAGCACTAATGCTCCCATTAGAATATGGAAAATGCTAAACATCATTAGTTCTAAAAATGTTTCAGATTATTAAGTACTAATTATAAAATACAAAATCCTAACTAAATAAGCTATTTGGGAAGTTTTGTATCCTTAAATAGGTTACAAACAGATAAAGGTGGTACTGGAGTGAAGGAACAGCACCACGCACGTAGATGAAAGAAAGAGGTTTATTTTAAAAGAGAATACACTACTGAAAGACAGGAAATCGGGTAGCAGACTAGTAACTCCCGAAGCAAGTCCTTTGCTCACTATATATAGCTAATGATATAGTCAGTCCACATAGGCAATAAGGATGTGGGACATTTCATTTCAACAGGAATGTATTAAATGTATTAAACAACTGATAACAAATTTAGTTCAGTAAAATTTTTTCCTACATATCATTCGATGCATGCTGTAATCCCAACACATAAATGGTCAACACCGTATTTAAAAGTATTTTAAAAATTCAAAGACTGGAAGACATCCTTAGAAGCTCAGAATTTTGGTAATGATCAGAAAATTGGTTGAAAACGCACGACCATTCAAACGCAGGAAGCGACACGCGTAGGTAAGATTATTCACTGGGCAAATTGTATCGTCATTTGTTAAAAACGTTTCAAATCTCAGTTTCTCGACTAAAACGCACTTTTTTCTTTTGGGGTTACAATACTTACATTCATTCGATCCAAACATACGGTCTTTTGTATGTAAAAACTGGAAATGAGTTATTAAACCATTTAAAAATGCATTGCTTTTCTGTTGACTTAAACTAAATTTGTATTAATATTATGTAAATATTGAAGTTTATACAATAATTCTTAAGTGCATTCACTACATCCGTACACACACACACACACATACACACAGAGATCACCCACACAGAGATAGAGAGAGAGAGAGAGAGACACACACAAACAGAACAATATATAGGCCGTACCAGCTGTTTCTGTATAAATGCGAAAAATTATTTTTAAAAGATAAGAAAAATTCAAATACGTATGAAGTCCAATTCTGAATAACGCAGATAATGTCTTAGCCAAATAATCTGGAATCCGTAATCGGCAAAACATCTCCAGGCCAAATTTACTTGCATTAAAGAGAAAGTCTTATGTCAGGGGAGGGTAGCTCCTTTGGTCAATTCCTGTGTTCGAAGGAAAACATGCTTGTTACTAGATCCTGATATGAGACGAAAAAAATATTCTTTGAAGTTCGTTTCATTTTGCGCCTGAGAGTCCTTCCAGAAATCCTGCTTAGCGTTTTGGGTTTATACATTTCACAGTGTTGCCATGTCTCAATGTCATCTATTTATTTGTGCCGTCAAATCGCGAACAAAACTGAGTAAAATTTGTGAAATGGAAACTTACCGAACATTGGGTGAACAAACAAGGATGCCGATCGAGTAACTTTCCCTCCGACAAAATTCAGAGGCCGGAGTCATTTTAAGCTCCGGAAACCAAAATGTCGCAGAGATTCTATTTAAAGATAAGTTGGTAAATAATACGGCGCACATATATACAAGCTATTTGATTGACTCTGATAAATGACAAAATGTTTATTTTTATATGGGCGGGAAAGAGAGAAACTTGAAAGTACCTCTCTTTGTTAACACACGCGCGCGCGCGCACACATATATATATATATATATATATAAATATTTGTATTTATATCTGAGGATAAGTTTGGTGGGTAAAACGGTTCTGTATTCTCCTCCCTTGACGCTGGTGGGCGATATTCGAGCCCAGGTAAAAAAAAAAAGATTTGAATGGTGAGTTTTAAGAGGGAAGTAGTTTCTATTAGAAGGATTCTTCCTAAACTGTTTAAGTTACTATATATCAACTTCCGTGTGGTATGTTTCAATATATATATATATATATATATATATATATATATATATATATATATATATATATATATATGTATATATATGTGTGTGTGTGTGTGTGTGTGTGTGTATGTGTATGTGTGTGTGTAATACATATATACATATATATATATGTAACATATATATATATGCATACATATATATATAAAAGTGAACATTGAAGTCAACAGTCAGAGGCGACAGGCTGTTTCATGCTAGTCGCAATCTTCAGGCCTCTAGCATGAAACAGCCTGTCGCCTCTGAGTGTTGACTTCAATGTTCACTTTTATATTTATATTTACATACACTCTATCTCTGATATTGAGCTCCTTATCCAATAAATATAGCACACCTTAAAACGAAATTTCTTCATCTTATATATATATATATATATATGAGTGTGTGTGTGTGTGTGTGTGTGTGTGTGTGTGAGTGTGTGTGTATAATGTAATAAATTTGGGTATGTAATCCCAACAGTTATAAGTTATTGACATTTGAAAAAACGTTCATGAATGTATGTTTCGAAACATTTCAACTTAGAGTTAGAAATCATTTAGAAAAGATCCAACCCAATTCATAAGACGTTTGGTATGTGAGAGAGAAATTTCAGAGCTAACAAAGAGCAAAGAAAAAAGACTTGAAAATGAAATCGGACGTGAAACGTGTGAAGCACCTTGTTACTCAAGAACAGAAAGTTAGAAGTTTAGAGAAGGCGAAGATAATCCTGAATAAGTTACTGGAATAATATATATATATATATATATATATATATATATATATATATATATATATATATATATATAATTGAACTTATTTTCAATCCTTCATGAGCTTCCGATCCTTAACTATGATTAAGTAATGATGAACGCGTCGTTTTTGTTTATGATCGATTTAATTCTTCTGTTAAGCTTGGAGGGTAATTATACATTCTTATTGCTCAAAATAGAGTCAGTTAATGATATAAAAACTTCGGAGAATTCCAGTAAGATATGCTTAATCATTTCCAAGATGCAACATTACAAAGATTAATCTAAGAAATGGACAATTTTGTTTTACACTATTTGGACAATTTTGATGTTTCACCGGTATATATATATATATATATATATATATATATATATATATATATATATATATATATATATATATATGCGTGGGAAAATGTATGCCAAAGTGAAAAAAAATTCCTTTAGGACTTCATCACACTAAATGTGATACGTTGGTGAAACTACACATGCACAAAAACGTGCCATTCTGGGAATTTTAATTAAATATATATATATATATATATATATATATATATATATATATATATATATATATGCGTGTAAGATGTTATTGTTTTTTATTTTCTTATTTGTTTATATATATATATATATTTATTTACTCATATATATTTATTATTTTATCTTAATTCTGTAAATTACTTATGTATTTATTTATTTTTCATAATGGAAGATTTTGATTTATCTGTTTTCTTTTAATCCTTAAAAATATATTCATGAATGTTGGCCTGGGAAAGGAGGTTTCCTCTTAGGAAAAAATCCCATACGCATGTTAACACTTTGGCAAGATTCGATAGCGGCCATCTTAAGAACTTTCCGTCTCAGTAAGTTATCTTTTCTCTTAATAAATGTGGCATTCTTTAGTTGGTTTGGTTTGTTTTACGGCATATCAACCTCAATGGATTATTTAATGGCGACAATTTTTTTATATTATGTAATATCTTTTCTATTTTTTTCAAAAAGATATTTCTGTTAATATATATTTTTTTCAATAATGAAATAAATGAGTTTGGGTGTTAACTATTTGCCCATAGCTGGGACCCTAACAGGTGCTACCACCCCGGGTCATGGTGGACCTGGGAACAATTAAGAGGTGGTTCCACGCTCCTCAAAACCTGAACAGACGCCTTGCTGTTGGACGTAGTTTATCGTCTTACCCAGGACGCGGATGTGGTTTATCGTCATATCATTTCTCTATATGACATACATTTGATAAATTGTTATGCATAAGGTCCTTTTTACTTCATGGATTCGTTTTACTTTAAATTTCTACAAGTTTCTCCACTATATTGGAGGAACAGCTGTGATAGTTTATTTTATATATACCTGTTTCTTTTTGTGATGATGTATCATTGATTGTATTTCATTGAGCATTTATGCCAAGATGCTATATAGCAAATGGCCAAGAATGTTTGAAAGAACGTATGGTTTGGTTTCATGCTGAGTGTCCATGTTGCGAATCTATCAGAATGTGACTTGTTATAATTTTAATACTGTTTTTTTGCTTTTCTGGCCTCGACAAATACTTTTGGATGACCGAAAGAATGGCATTTTTAATTCATCCTCCTTTTACGGCAACATATCGTCATCCCTCAGGGCAACGGCATAATTGTCGCAGTTCAAGCCTTTGACATTCTCAGTAAGTCGAAGATTGAAAATTGCTGTAAATTATCCCAGAGAACATAAACTTCACTGTTTCAAGAAAAGGTCTCGCTTGACGTTAATTCAGCTGTTATTACTGTGCTGAAAAACAATGAATTTAATTCCGTCACAGTCTCAGACTTTCGGTCTAGTCTTTCTCATTAGATTTCCAATTAACAAGATTATTAGAACATTTATGCATCTTAAAACTGATGTCAGTGGTTAACAAATCCTTTCGTGATTAGGAATTTTCTTATTAGTGTTTTTATTTCTCTACTAATGTTTT
This sequence comes from Acanthosepion esculentum, assembly GCA_964036315.1. Lineage (NCBI taxonomy): Eukaryota > Metazoa > Mollusca > Cephalopoda > Sepiida > Sepiidae > Acanthosepion > Acanthosepion esculentum. The sequence goes on from OZ038493.1 coordinate 52,101,676, forward strand.
TCTTATTAATTATCTATTTTCAGAACATTTTAATCATACACCAAACAACAACCGAGAGAGACTTGAAAAAATACAAAAAATACTTTACAATATTAATTGCAAAAAAAAAGATTACAAATCTAAGAAGCAATAACTATAAACGATCAACGTAAAATACATAAAATATTGATCAATATCAGAACCAGTATTTTAAATGAAGTTTAATATCTTTTAAAAATGATAAATAAAACAGTGTTTTAAATTCTTTAACAAAAGAAATCATCCAATCAGCACTAAATTCAAACTCGAAATATGACTATATTTCTGAGATGAGGTATTATGTACACTATTTAAATTATTCGGACTATTGTCCTCATCTTTATCGCCATATTTGTTGGTGGTTGAACCCTTTATTTTGCTCACTGGGGCAGACTGTTCTAGTGCCATGTGCCATGTCTAATGGATGTCAGTTATCAGTTATCTCCTGTTAATTCCAAGTTCTCCACCGCCTTAACCAGGTATTGAACTCACACTCTTGGATCTAAATAACGCCATTATCCACTGTGCCATGTGTCCTTGAGGACAACTATGTATGAATTTCTGGGTATTATAAACCTAATGTCTTCAGCAAACGTTTTTTTACCAGTGCTCATATTGGAATTTTTGCTCTTATCAATTTATGTTTTTACCAGAGCTCATATTGGAATTTTTGTTGTTACTGTTGCTTTTCGCTGGCACTCCTTATTACTGGTTCCCATATTGTATTTATTTCTATGATTGGTCGGCTCAGCAGATTTTTGTGGCCTAGCATCTGTGCTGATTCCCTAAGTTTACGAATTTTCCAATGATGTTCTTTATCTATGAACTCAACCTGCTCCCACAGAGGGCAGTGATCACCCTTTTCTCTCGATATGGAAAGAAAAGGGAGATCACACCCTCTGTGGGATAACATTGAGATCATATCAACTGGGCCATATGTCCACGGAGAGTGTACAACGGTCGAAACGTCGTTAAAATGACAATAAAATCGAGGTATTTTCCGATATTGTTTCTCCAAGAGCTTTCAAACATTTGGCTATCTTCAGGGTGTCAAGTTGTTTTTAAATAAGCATGGATTTCTTTCTTCAGCGCTTTATTTTGATAGTTTAAATTTAATTTTTTTTAAATTTATATTTCGAATTTGAGTATTTTATTATGTCACATATCTGGACGTCATATTTCGACTATTTACATTATTCGGACTATTGTCCTCATCTTTGTCGCCATATTTATTACAGTCTACCCCAATAAGCGAAATAAAGGGTTCAGTTCGACATTCCAAACACCTGAAGAAGTCCGGAGCGTACAACGGCCGAAACATTGTAATAAATATGGCGACAAAGATGACAATAACCCGAATAATGTAAATAGTCGATTGTGACGTCAAGATATGTGACATAATAAAATACTCAAATTCAAAATATAAATTAAAAAAAAATTAAATTTAAACTATCAATATATATATATATATATATATATATATATATATATATATATATATATACAGTGTAACCCGGATATAAGAGAGTTGACGGGACCGGAGAAGACGTCTCTTATATCCGGGTTTATCTTATATCCGGGTTTATCTTATATCCGGGTTTGGTCTATTTTGTTTAGGTAAGTATGGGAACACTTCATATAACGCTTTTTACGTACAGAACACTATTTAACAGTTATAGACATAAAAAACACAAAAACACAGACAAAAATACATTTTCAATCAGTTTTCACAAATAATTCAATCAAAAATTACTTTTTCTTAAAAAAATCAGTCATTTTTGATTGTACAGAAATATCTTTGTTAACATCATGAATACTTTCATACAGTCCGTAAATCATTTTCAATGCGCTATCAGGATTACTGCTTTTTGCTTCAAAGTAGGCTGTCAGAGTTTCAAGCGTATTCAATGGTTTGTCACTTTCAGAAACTTCAGAACTTACGCTTTCAGCATCATCATCTTCGTCAAAATCTTGATCATCCGATTTTATACCACGTGTGATGTCCGTGTCAGTCAGTTCTCCATAACATTGTGTACGGTCGTTGAAGCTGATAAATTCGTCAAAATCTGTTTGCTCTATGCCCGATGGTGGAGAAACGTGATCATTTTCGTCGAGTATTTCTTCCACTTCAGCCTGTGATTCAATGACAAAGCCGGCCTTTTTAAAACAATTTTGAATTGTTGACGGTTTGACCATGAAAAGTGCTTGTTTCATCATGTGCATGGCCTTCAAAACAGTTATCTGCTTGGCCACTTCGGACAGCGGCACTGGCGGTGTAGCATCGATCGCTGCGATTTGCATTCGAACAAGTTCCCGACGATAATACGCTTTGAATGAACGAATGATGCCTTGATCCAAAGGTTGAATGAGACTGGTGGTGTTTGCTGGCATGAACGACAATTTGATGTTTGACAGATTTGTACCCGGCAGTAAGTTATGACAAGTTGCATTGTCCAAAAACAGAATAATCTTTCGATTTTGAGCAATCATTTTTCGATCAAGCGTTTTCATAACGTCAGTAAACAGCTGACTAGTCAGCCAGGCTTTAAGATTAGCGAAGTAAGAAAACGGCAGAGTTTTGACATTTTTAAAGCAGTGTGGTTTTGCCGACTTACCAACAACTACAGCTTGCTTTTCACTGCCGTCCATGTTTGTGAACTGAAGCATCGTGAGTCTGTCTTTGGGAACTTTTGTCCCATTTGACTGTTCGTCGCCGGCAAATCGCATAGTTCCAGACGGCATGGCTTTGTAGAAAATTCCCGTTTCATCACAGTTCCAAACATCTTTTGGATCATATCCACGAAAAAGTTGCGGCAAAACGTTTTATCACCCATTAGTTGGCAGAACCGTGATCTGCTGACGTTGATTCGCCGTGAAATTTTTTGAACGAAACGTTATTGGCCTGCTTCCAGCGCATGAGCCAGCCATTGCTTGGTTCAAAATCAATTTCAAGATTTACGGCCAGTTGTGATGCTTTCTGCCTGATGACGTGATCGGTGACGGTAGCTCCATGACCACATGCTTGCGTAAACCATTGTGTAAGCGCTTCGTTAACGTCCTTGTGCACGGATTGGCGCTTTCGTTTGCGATTAGTGTTTCCGTTCATTTGCATGGAAGATCTGAGATCGTCTTCTTTCTTGAGAATTTCTGCTGCTGTTGAATAACCGATTCCGTACTTTTTGGCTGCAGCGGCCAGTTTGAGTTTCTTCACTTTGACATCGTCGATGAGCTCCAACTGTTCAGAAATGCTCAGACGCCGACATCACTAATCGCAATGATCGCAAACAAACGGTTTTCAGTGGCAAAATTAACAAACAAACTTCTGACTCAACAGAACAGTGGGTAAAGTGAAAGTGCTGTCCAGTAAATGCAACGACAAGCAAAGTCGGCAAAAAAGCGGGCGGCGCTACCCTTAGACACACAAATCAAAATCATAAGGTAGAGGGTGTCTCCTACAGACACAGATTGGACACACCGTGTCTCTAGACTAGTCAAGATTAAATCATTGAACTTCACTCTCTCTCTAACTGACCTCTGACCGATTTACGACATCACACTGTCACTCAAAACGAACTCTCTTATATCGGGGAGGACGGGACCAGAGAAAATCTCTCTTATATCAGAGTTTCTCTTATATCCGGGTCTCTTATATCCGGGTCTAATTTATATACATTAGCACAGGCTCTAATTTTGGACCAGAGAAAATCTCTCTTATATCCGGGTTACACTGTATGTGTATATATATATATATATATATATATATATATATATATATATATATATATATATATATATATATATATATATATATATATATATATATATATATATATGCTTATTTACACTGTTTGCTTCGTTCGGACTGTTGTCCTCATCTTTATTGTCATATTAACGACGTTTCGACCGTTGTACACTCCCCATGGACATATGGCCCAGTCGATAAAAGCGTTGCTTCAGTAATCCAAAAAATGATTTGACACAAAAAGTTGTGAGTTCAATACCTGGCTACAGCAGAGGGAACAGAAATTTGCAGAGTTGAGTTACTTAGTGGAATTAACTGGAACTGAGATATCACAAAAAAGGCATGACGTGTGGAACTAGAACAATATATGCCCGTGGAATAAATAAAGGATTCATGTCGAAATTCCGACGAAGGTCAGAATATACAACGGCTGAGTCGTCAGGAATATGACAATAAAGATGAGGACATCATTCCGAACGATGTGTATATTGGAGGCCATCTACATTAAAACGAAGCAACCCACACTCAACAAAATTACATTTCAAACTAGTCGCAACACATTACAGTGCATATGGTTCTGTTGTTATTATTTCGGTCTCTCACGTGGTACGACGTCACAGAACCGCTTCATGAATTTACAACCTGCGTCTGCTATTCCGCGACAGTTATCGTCGCATAGCAATATTCTATGTCAACATAACAGAATATCATCTTTGATGGTGAATATCCTTGTTTAAATGTCCGCATAACCATTCTGAAGATGGCGCATGTGAGCCGAAAGCTTAGATCAAGGAACAGCATAATAAAAAATATATCCAAATGTTGGACAATTTTTGTCTTTATTTTCACCCGAAATTAAAGCAAATATACGGAGTTCAGAAATAAAGCAAAATACGGAGTTTAGAACGGCTCATGGGTAAACGTAATAGACATTCATTGTCTGTTATATTTAACAGTATATGTTTAAATAATGATCTGCCGCCCCAATACACTATATATATGCATATAATTCTGGAACTACAAGTCAACAAACTCATAATAATTCACCGCCGATTACGAATCTTACATAAAGGCAAGAACATAAAAAGTTGACATAACTGCAGCAAACGACCCCAACTCTTAAGCAAACAACTAAGACAAGCCGACATTGAATTTAGAAATAACAAAAACATTGTAAATCGGAAGAGCGATAAATCTCACACTTTTGTTAGATTTTTTTTCTCCAACCAATTACAAAACAAAATTAAACTCTCTTCTCGACCAAAAAAAAAAAAAAAAGAAGCTAAATTTAAAAAAAAAAGAGGCTAAATAAAAACACCATTAGCCGAAAGGCACAGATAAATAGGCTGATTCTACGATATGGAACAAATATAGTATTAATTCCACTTGAAATATTCCACTCGGATAAAATTAATAGCGATACGCTAGCGTTATTGGACATTGAAAGTCACTTTACAAATGTTCCTGTCAAATAAACTACATATATAGCAACGCGAAACATATAAAAGCATTCTTTACACCCACATTCTAATACTAGACCAACAATTCTAGGTTAACCTCTATAATGTACCACCCAAGAACCTTTTTATTATCATTATCGTAACATTTACACACACGCACACACACACACACACACACACACACACACACACACACACACACACACACACACACACACTTATGATGTAGCTGTGGTGACAAATAAATAATAATAAATAAAAGGAAAACCAACGTTTCCACATATCTAAAAATAGGCGGATAATAAAAATTACCAGACAAACAAAGTCATAGTTCGACCAACCAATCGAAACGCTTTCACAACCAGGATATAAGGCCGCGTGCGAATGAGTGCCAGGACTTTCTGCGATCTGTCAGTGAAGATAAGGGTTAGAGTAGCCATTGTGCTTCTATTGTCTAGTTAGATAAGGTAGAGGAGTCGATTACTTTTGTAACGGTGAAAGGGTCTCTGTCTGCTGTCTCTTCTTCGTAGGTGGGCACCACTGGTAGAAAGGAGACCTTAGTAACGGCTGATGGTGAGAAGACGTGATCTGATCATGTCCGGGTCATGGTTACCATAACATACAACCCAGAAATATGCAGGCAGAGAAAGGCAAATTCTTCACAAAACGAAATATTTTTGAAAGTTTTGTGTGCTTTCTGCTTATTCAATAGAACAATAATACAGTTTGCAACATAAAAAACTCTCCTATGTCTCCATAACTTTCCCAGAAAACCTTTCACTCTCAAAACATGCCCCCATCTCCCGTATATTCACAGTTTAAAACATGTTCCCAATAAGGCGTGACTCCCATCTCCCGAATATTCGTAGATCAAGGTGTTCCTATATTTCGGACATTTGCATATCAAGGTGTGTCCCATGGTCACCTCATGGGGGCATCTGCCGCAATACTATTGTTAAAATAATTAGCGGCTGGGGAGAGCACATGAAAAAATGAATTTATGCCTTTCAGAAAAGCAGTCGGCCGAAGTTTTTGTGATTCGCCTTTCTACGTTGATGACCATTAGTCCGTTTCGTAATGTGACGTTAACCTAGCGAAATATAATTACGCTGATGACCATTAGTCCGTTTCGTAATGTGACGTTAACCTACCGAAATATAATTACGCTGATGACCATTAGTCCGTTTCGTAATGTGACGTTAATCTACCGAAATATAATTACGCTGATGACCATTAGTCCGTTTCGTAATGTGACGTTAATCTACCGAAATATAATTACGCTGATGACCATTAGTCCGTTTCGTAATGTGACGTTAACCTACCGAAATATAATTACGCTGATGACCATTAGTCCGTTTCGTAATGTAACGTTAATCTACCGAAATATAATGTCTTGAATGTTGCACTATTAGATCCCCCATCTTCACCGTTTAAATCAGTTATAGCATTAAAACTTTCACAAATGCATCTATTTTATCGACATAGTAAAATCTTAAAATATGTCCTTGTTTTGAAAGGTGATCGCAGTATTTCATTTTGCACCAGTGTCATTATTTTGGTTACAGGAAAACCGACACTGTTGTTGACAGGCATTAAATGATTGGCAAATGACAAAAAATCCAATTTGTCATCTTTAATGAGGTTATTTGAAGAATAAACAATCGGAAAGTTTGCAGAGACTCTGTCCTCAAATCTGATGACTCGATAGGGTTATATTTCACTATTATCGCCATTGTCCTCAAGGACACATGGCACAGTGGATAAAGGCGTTAGTTAGACCCAGTGACAGGACCCAAAGAGTGTGAGTTCAATACCTGGTTAAGGCGGTAGAGAACTTGGAGAGGGGAATTAACAGGAGATAACTGACATCCATTAGACATGGCACGTGGAACTAGGACAGTCTACCCCAGTGAGCGAAATAAAGAGTTCAGTTCGACATTCCAACCACCTGAAGAAGGCCGGAGCGTACAACGGCCGAAACGTTGTAATAAATATGGAAACAAAGATGAGGACAATAATCTGAATAATGTAAATAGTGTATCACCATTGTGTTTAAAATTCCGACATAGTAAAAATAAATGGTTTATTTACTTCTCCCAATTCTTACATTTACAAGAGATATTCAGATGTTTTCGCTGATTTGCAGCCCTCGAAAGATTTGCGACAATCTTCGAAGTTGGTGACTGTTGAACCGTCTTTTCTTTAGAATTGTTTACTTGGTGTTATGGAAAAGTTTCTCAGCCCCGGAAGGAAGTTAAGAGACTGATTATGAATAGAGAAAATATTCTGTTTAGATTTGCCTCAAAATAACATATGTCGCTGAATAAGAATTCCTTATCTTTTAAAGAGCTAAGCAAACCTAAACAGAAAATAAGCGGGTGTCTATATAAAAACTGTTATTCATGCAAGTTTATCGAAGGGAATCGAGGTTTCTCTACCACAAAATGGGTACTTCGTTAAAAATCTTTAACGTTAGGAAATTTAAAGACAGAAAAATCGTATTGTCTCTGGACATTTTTTTTTCAAATGCCAGTTCCGTAAACGAATTCCTTAAGCATCAGCTTCAGTTCTCCGCTCAATCAGCCGAATTTTTCTTTATGTATATTTGTTACTAAATTAGTCAATTTCTAGAACATTCTGCGTCTCCATGTCTTAAGTCACTTAAACTAACAAGGAAGTATTGTGGTCAGGGACTGGGACAGGAAAGAAAGATGAGGACGATGCAGCGCAAGTTCTTCTGGTAGAAATACTTACACACGCTGCAACACACCGATTGTGAAGTAAGGTTATACTAAGAAAATGACATCTCTCTAATTGTAACAACACACACACACGCACATATATATATATATTTAAACGTTATATATATATATATATATATATATATATATATATATATATATATGTGTGTGTGTGTGTGTGTGTGTGTGTGTAATTTGGCAGCAACTTTTCTTTTAAACATTTTAACATTCAACACAACATGTTTAAAAGAAATATATATATATATTTATATTTAAACGTTGTTTTTAATGGATAACGTTTGTTGGATTAATTAATAAAAATACACACTTTTCTTAACACGCACATACACACACAGACACACACACACACACACACACACACACACACACATATATATATATATATATATATATATATATATATATATATATATATATATATATATATATATGAATTGGGATAAAACACAGATCAAATATGAATAGGAATCCTACAAAATGATATGATAAAGAACATGTTTCACTTTTATTAAACTTTTTATGTTCCTTTTGTTTAAATAGTCCGGACCATAAAGCACATCATACCTAGACTCCATGATGTGATTAAATGGACCAGTCTCTAATACAAAGATCATTACCATGTCCAACACAATCGGAAGTATAATTTGGAAGAAAAATAAATCCAACACCAATATAAATGCCGGTACTTATAAAAAAAAATACCTTACATTGTAAAAACACTGATATCGGCGAAACATATCGAAATCTAAAAGCCCGTGTCTACGAACATTAAAAGGATTTACGTTTAAAAAACCATTAAATTCACTCGTAATACACAAGAACAAAACTGACCATGACTTTGATTTTATAACTGTCGCGCTAACCAAAAAAGAATATAATTCTTTACGTCAAAATTACATCGAGGGATTACTAATGAATATATTACCAACCATAAATACACGTCATTACATTAGCTCATCAACCAAAACATTATATTGCATTACCAACCTTTATAAACCCATTCTTAAAGAATCTAACGTACGTTTATCTAAGACAAACTTAAAAACGTATCCAAGTCAAAATGCGAAAACCACAAAAGGTAATGTCTACTACTACTACTACTACTACTACTACTACACACACACACACACACACACACACACACACACACACATACATACGAATATACATTTTCATAGATATAGACATACTAGAATTAGTATGAACTTACATACAAAAAGGAATTTTACGTCTTTTCCAGTGGGCTTTGAATCCGTTAATTTCTTGGAGCTTCGAGAGATGCTTCGTCTCTCCTTGAATTA
>OZ038493.1:52115958-52190958 GCA_964036315.1 Acanthosepion esculentum
AGTCTGGGGAGTTAGGTGACCAGATATAAGGGGTGATGGGGTCGTAGAAATTGACGGCCATGACTGAGTTCTCCTGCTGGTGCAGAGTCCTGTTGCCAGACCTAGGTTCTTCCAGCACGCACCCCCGTCTTCATCCAGCACTACCTCTTCAAGTCACTTGATGTAGGCCTCATCCAACTCTTTCCAAATCATCTGCACTATCCTCAGATTGATACCCAAAGACTTTGAAAGCTTCTCATTGGAGCTTCCGGCGTGAATACCAAAGCATTACAGTTTGCCGTTTCCAAATTTCTCTTTTACTCACAGACGGCGCCCAACTGATCCTGCTATACTATGCAGGCGACAAAATCAAAAACAAACAACGCACATGCGCGAAATTAAAAATATGAAATACCGACAATTTACCTATCGCACCCTGTATATACAGGACGGCAATAAAGTCAGTATACAGTTACTTACAATAACAATTAGAACAAAGCAATTAATTAATAGTCCAGAAATCTATTATTAAAATGTTTCTGGATAATTCTGGTTAATAACAATAAAATTCTATGGTAAACAATAGTAAATTAATTAACAATACTCTTCGAACTGCAAGCTACCTGCTTCAATGCTTTGTTTTTTTTATTATAAGTAACTGTTTAGTAACTTTATTACCACCCTGTATATATATATATATATATATATATATATATATATATATATATATATATATATATATATATTCATACATGTTTCATTAAATAATATAGATAAGTGTTGTCTATATATATTTTTTGTAAGTTCTTTTCATATCGTCTGATAAGCTTAATAACATTATCATTAAACAATGAAAGAAAATCACAATATTGATACATATTTTTAATCCAATCTAAGCTATATATAATATAATATAAGCAATCTAATATGATGTACAATATATATATATGTGAGTCAATGTACCATAAAACCCTCCAAATGATAAACAGATTTGATATTTCAACTTTGTAATGTCAAAATGATAATAACCGATTATTTAAGTGCTTCTATATTTCCTGTTATTTAATCCACGTCAATTTGCTTACACGACGTTTGAACACAATATTTCGCTCTGATGATTGTAGGATAATGTAAATAATTAGCATCATGGCGTCGGCGTTCATTGGAAATTGCTTAGAAGTGTTTCTCCATTTACATTAACAGCTATAATGGCTTCTCTATTTGTCTGCCTACTTTGACTGTTTGTGGCTTACGTTCATATCGCGTTGAAATACCGGTTCTCATTGGATCACCGAAGTTAAGCAACGTTGAACCTGTCAATACGAAGATGAGTGACTTCTTGAAAATGAAAGGTGCAGTAATCTTGGATACGCTGGTGGTGTAATGGATAATGTCTCGCAATGAGAAACCGGTGAGCTGAGTTCGAATTCTACTTGATTCGTTTATATTCACTTACGTCCAAGTACCACTAGGAAATGTAGGAATCCAACTCTTCTCCCCCATCTATGAGTTAAATAGTAGGAGTTGTATCGGAAAACTATTATTATCTCTAAAAAAAATTATTACGATCCAAAAATATGTTCTTGGTTTAAATAATTTGCAAAAATTTGATAAGCCGTAAAAAAAAAACAACAAATAAATCAATTTTCTATTTTGTTTGGGAAAACTGATTTCAAAAAAATCTTTCGGGCTTTTGTTAATCAAATTTTCATTTGAAGAAATTTAATGAATCACTCTTATTCAATTTTTATATAATTTTCCGATCCTGGGAATAAAATGTTTTTTTCACGTCTTTTAAATGTCGGTTTAAGTTAAGTAAATGAAGAAATGATGACTTGAATCTTTATCACATTAACTCGGTCTGACATCAAGCTTCGCTAACTGGATAACCAATGAGGATCGAACTCACCACGAGTTTCTTAAGGAATACTGACTGCCAACAGCAACACAGTCGGCATCTAATATTACTTTTGAGTTTCATAACCCTGTTTGGGCAGGGAGTGGGGGATGAACCTAGAATAAACATCGTGGTTACCGATAATAACAGGAAAACAAAACTGTGGATGTTACTATCGCAGCGGGTTCCGGGGTGAAACAGAAGGAGGGTGAGTAAACAAATAAACAAGACCTTGATTAAAACTTATTGTTAAATATACATGTGACAGTCGTACCAGTAATCCCGATAGCATGTTTCAAAACATCCTTGCAAAAATACAGGTTATTTAGAACTGAAAGCACTACGTCGTCGAGGTGGGAGTGGGTGATCTTGGGAATGACTTGATGTCACTTTGTCTCGACCGATGACTACTAGTTAGCTCGGGCAAAAATGCACTAAGTGATAATATATACAAATGAAGATATATAATGGATCGAATTAAATATTATGCGAGAATATCGTAAGGAAAGATTCATTTAGAATATGGACGAACAAATGTTAATGACAAAGTTATGTTAAATTGAGTTTTAAATAAATTCTATTTCGGTTTAGCAATTATCGGCTTTTTTATATTTTAGCAAAGAGTGTTTGGAGCCCAAACACGCAGCTTGCTGACATTCCCTAACTTTTCGATATCTCGACATATGCTAGATTGTGGTTGCTAATTCCCGAGTACTATGACGTGGATTGCTATCCCTAACTTTTCGATATCTCGGCATATGCTAGATAGTGGTTGCTAATTCCCGAATACTATTTCGTGGATTGCTATCCCTAACTTTTCGATATCTCGGCATATAGTAGATTGTGGTTGCTAATTCCCGAGTACTATGACGTGGATTGCTATCCCTAACTTTTCGATATCTCGGCATATGGTAGATTGTGGTTGCTAATTCCCGAGTACTATGACGTGGATTGCTATCCCTAACTTTTCGATATCTCGGCATATGGTAGATTGTGGTTGCTAATTCTTGAGGACTATGACGTGGATTGCTATCCCTAACTTTTCGATATCTCGGCATATGGTAGATTGTGGTTGCTAATTCTTGAGTACTATGACGTGGATCGCTATCCCTAACTTTTCGATATCTCGGCATATGGTAGATTGTGGTTGCTAATTCCCGAGTACTATGACGTGGATTGCTATCCCTAACTTTTCGATATCTCGGCATATGGTAGATTGTGGTTGCTAATTCTTGAGTACTATGACGTGGATTGCTATCCCTAACTTTTCGATATCTCGGCATATGCTAGATTGTGGTTGCTAATTCTTGAGTACTATGACGTGGATTGCTATCCCTAACTTTTCGATATCTCGGCATATGCTAGATTGTGGTTGCTAATTCTTGAGTACTATGACGTGGATTGCTATCCCTAACTTTTCGATATCTCGGCATATGGTAGATTGTGGTTGCTAATTCTTGAGTACTATGACGTGGATTGCTATCCCTAACTTTTCGATATCTCGGCATATGCTAGATTGTGGTTGCTAATTCTTGAGTACTATGACGTGGATTGCTATCCCTAACTTTTCGATATCTCGGCATATGCTAGATTGTGGTTGCTAATTCTTGAGTACTATGACGTGGATTGCTATCCCTAACTTTTCGATATCTCGGCATATGCTAGATTGTGGTTGCTAATTCTTGAGTACTATGACGTGGATTGCTATCCCTAACTTTTCGATATCTCGGCATATGCTAGATTGTGGTTGCTAATTCTTGAGTACTATGACGTGGATCGCTTTCCACTGACGACTTTAACGCTCTATTATGAACGCCACCGTCTGGATTCATCTGCCAATGAAATGTCTCCGGAACGAAACTTTGCAAACAAATCTCGTATTTGCCGGTTCTTTATGACTCCTTAATCATAACCACTCCATATCTTTCTATATATTTCAATATTCCCTTTCAATCGGAGTGGAATTAAGAAATTTATTCTTTTAACCACTGTGTATGCTGCCACTGCCGTGTAAAATTAGTGCCTGTTAGTGTACTACTATTCTTAACTAGTACGTACGATTAGTAATTAGGATTCGTCATTAAAATTAGTTCTTAAAAACGGAAATTACTTATAGTTCAAACTAATATTTTATTAGGTTGTTCGGAAAATAATGTCCCACTTTAAAATCAAATTTTATTCTTGAATTAATGTAAAAACAGTAATTACATCAATCAAAATTCAAACCCTAAACATCTATACGTTTCTGCCGTCGAGTTACAATGTTATTTATACCTTTATGTTAAAATTCTTAAGGCTTTCAAGCCAAGAAATATTTTAATGCAGTTTCCGCATCTACTTTGCAACGCAATGTCTTTTGGCTAGAATAACTGTTAAGATGTTTAAAAATATGATAGTCAGTGGGTAAGAGATCAGAGGAAATATGGTGGATGTTCCAAAGTTTCGTATTCCAAGTCGCTGATCTTCTGCAATATCACACTCGCAACGCATTTTCATGAAGTAGTTGAGCCATGTCGATTAAACAGTAAGCATTTAGCTTAACTGAATGTGCATTTCAGCCAGATCCTGGGAGAAGATTCAGCAGTGATGCTTTGGATAGATTCCAAAAAATAATGATAGATGATGTCATTGGTGGCTACCAGACAGTCACTATAATCTAATGTTGGTGAAATTTCGGTTTTGAAAAGTGTTTTGGTCCTTCGTCATGATCAAACCCTTGATCCGATCGTTTACAATTGTCATAAAGGATCCAGTTTTGAATCACTATTCAATCAAGAAATGGATCATTCGAATTTCGTAGACGCACTTTCGAACACATTTCAAAATGTCAAACTCTTTGACTTTCACTGACTTCATGCGGAACCAATTTATCAAGTTTCTTCAGCTTGCCATTTTTCTTGAAGTGGTCCGATATTGTCCAAATGGTAGCACCCATTATCTGAGATGTTTCTCTGACATTTTGACTTGTTTTTTGTTTTTTTCGATTATTGTTTTTAGATGTTGATTGTCAATTACAGATGGGCGTCCTCTATCACCTTGAACTGCAAGACTCGTATCGCTACTCAGAATTTCAGAAACCAATGCTCTACTGTCTGATCCCAAGTCGATCTTTTACCCCATGCTCTGTTAATATGGGCAGCAGTTTGGGAAGCATCGTGACCAGTCCCATGCAAAAAGGGTAAACGCATCTCTTCTTTTTCTCATCTTCATGACGAGGGCTATATAATGATTTAAGTTAAATTCTGAAAGAGATTGATACAAAATTAAGGAAGAGGACAATTTAATTATTAAGAATGAATAAAATATTTTTGCGCAACCTTTTTTTGATTCGTTTTACCTCAAGCAAGGTGATAATGCCATTAGAACTCAGAGTGTTAAAGGGAGTGATTGGTTTGGTTTGGTTTCTTTTACGGTATATCAACCTCAATGGGTTATTTAATGTCGACAAAATTTTTATTGCTGGTAATATTTTTTTCCAAAAATGTATTGCTGGTAATATTTTTTCAAATAATGTAATGCTGGTGATTTTTTAAATGTATTGCTGGTAATATTTTTTCCTTCAAAAATGTATTGCTGGTAATATTTATGTTCTTCAAAAATATATTACTGGTATGAAAAGCTAGTTTTACTCTTTCATAGTGTTTTGACCCCAGTTTGGAGTTAACTATTTGCCCATAGTTGGGACACTAACATCTGCTACCACCCCGGGTCAGGCTGGACCTGGACACACCAGCAATTAAGAGGTGGTTCCACGCTTCTCAAAACCTCCCGATCAAAGGTCTTGCTGCCAGATGTAGTTTATCGTCTTACCCAGGATGCGAATGTAGATTATCGTCAAAAGGGAGTGGAAATGAAAGAAAATAAGAAAACTGGGAAGGACTGAGGAAAGGACAAAAAAGGAACGGGGTTCAAGAAGACAAAAATGGCGATTGACATTTCATTTAGTCTTTTGAATATTATAGTTATCGGGGGGTGGGGCGCAATAAATCGGGAGAAAGTACCACAGGTGTGGAGTACGAGAAAAGAAATTGTTAGAGTAGAACTGGCGGTTGCATTTAGCTAGCTCAACAGTAAAACAGTGAGGCCGAGTTGCCAATGTCGTAGCACATTTAAATTCATGTAATCGAGGCATCAGGGAAAAAGCACATCAGAGCAGATGCCATGAAAAGACCGAGGGAAGCCACGTCACGCTCGTGAGAATGTGACTGAAGGTGCCTGGCCAGGATTACATTACAGAGCCCTTTTTTGTCAAGAATCGTGAGATGTGTAACAGTAACACCAAACCAGATATGGCATGAGTATTAGAATAATATATTAGAACACAGTTAAAATGTTTATTCTAAAATGGTACGTTATTTTCCGAACAACCTATTACTTGCATATTTTCTGATCGTCTGCTTCATTTAAATTGACTCAAACAGATTCCGCTTGTGCCTTTTACTTCTCTGAGTATGGACTTTAATTTTTAAGACGAGCGTATATCGATTACCGACGGACGTTGCACGACTGGCGGATTAATTTCCAGAGAGATGTTATCAAATACTGCTATAATGGGAAACTGTATTGTTTAGGGAGGGATCGGTGGGAGTGTCGCACAGGAAGAGTAAGATTTTGAAAAGGTCATTTCGCTCGGAATACAATGGAAAACATTCCTTACTAACGAGTGGCCAACAATTAGATTCTATTACTGAATATCAGAAATGCTTTGTTCCCCTATAAAATTAAGCTGAAATGGTGTTAGTAAAATACATACATAAATATGAATGGGGGGGGCACTTCGAAAGTAAAGTCTTTATTTCAACCAGAACGACAACAAATACAGAAATCACAATATCACATTTGCTGAGAACTAATTTCCAGCTGCATAAAACACCTTTTTTTCATATTGTCACCACCATTGGCTGTGCATTTTCTTCATATCATGTTGACGAATGTACAAACCTGCCTAAAACGTACAACGCTATCGCTACTGCTGAAACGCATTACTTACCACCTAAATGTGCTTATATCCTCTATTTGGTCTCCACAAGCATTGATAAATCGTCGATGGATGTCAGTAGGTGCAATATTTTCCACATGGAGAATTCACTTCTACCTCTTACGCACTTTCACACCAGATACCAAACTGTTATCTGTACCAATGCCCCCCCCCCAAATATGAGTTATTGGTGGGAAGGTTTGATTTCTATTACAGTAGCACCAACATTAGCCTCTGATAACGTGGGTCAACATTAAAAAATAAGTGAAATTTTGCGGCATACCTACGGAGGATAATGGGTAACATTCCCATTCACAGAAATACAGTAGTAAATATTGTATGTGGGTCTGCAGTTGGAGATTCACTGTGGAATTCACTTGACTCATTTCTAGCAGTTGACTACTCCTACTCGCCGTGTTGTTCTTGTCCTAAGTATTATCGTTCATTACCAACCTTCGTGTGATTATTCTATTCAGTAACCTTTCCTAGGTTACAACAGGAAATTACTTTCGAACAACACATGTATGTTGATCATCATCATCATCATCATCATCATCATCATCATCATCATCATCATCATCATCATCATCATCAATCCCGTAATCAAATGTAGCCCCAGGATCGCTAAGCACCTGGCACTAAAAGTTCGTCATATATGATTTCAATCTTCGCGATTTATTCTACCTTATAAGCACGAATATTAGAGTGAAATCATTTATGAAAATGAAATTTTTAATTAATTTTTAAAATTAAAGTTTTTATTCACGAAATTAAAAATCTTAATATTAATATATTAGTATATAATATTAATATTAATATATTATATATATATATATATATATATATATATATATATATATATATATATATAAAAAGTGGACATGGAAGTCAGCACTTAGAGGCGACAGTCTGTTTCATGCTAGTGCAATCGCCTGACGATTGCACTAGCATGAAATAGACTGTCGCCTCTAAGTGCTGACTTCCATGTCCACTTTTATATTTACACACGCTCTATCTCTGATATTAAGCACTTTACCCCATAAATATAGCACACTTTAAGACTATATTTCTGTATATATATATATATATATATATATATATATATATATATATATATATATATATATATTATATATATTTGATATACATATATATATATATATATATATATATATATATATATATATATATATATATATATATATATATATTAGTATATAATATTAATATTAATATATTAATATATACGATCGTTATGGAAGTAATGTGAATCTCATTAGAGGAATTTTTCGACTTCTATATTTGGTTTGATCTGGAGTCCATCACTTGTGCATTTTCTTAAATCTTTGAGTGTGAATACATTCTATTAAGCTAATTATGATAATCTCTTTAAACCTGATTGGGATAACATGGTAGGAGCTATCACAATTCGAACTAAAACTTCTTCTTTGGATATTTCTACACTGAACATCATTAAAGTTCGTTTATCAGTCATGTGTCCCTGGTTATGATCGTATTCCTCTTTGGCGATTAATCGTTGCGTAGTTTGCTTTCTTCATAAATATTGTCAGAATCCATAGTAACTGGGTAAGTCTGTACAAAGACGGGTTCGTACCTTGTTGTGGAAACAGCGTATTTGCCATGTGCAAGATAGATACATACACAGATATGTACCATGTCCCATTGGGATGTGATCGATCATGGCTCTCCCCAAACTCTTGTAATTCTTATATAACGTTTATCCCTTTGCCAAGCATCACACCTTCGTTTCGTTATCCATTCGCACGAGACATGCATGTCAGGTGGGTGGCTAACTGCCTTCCCATGTCTCTTTTGCTTTCGAAATGACCTGCTAATATCAAATTCTTCAAGCCTTCCTGCTCCATTGTCTCCCAAAACCATCAGCTCAGTATAAGAATCCTTTTTTGTTTCCGTTTCCCTTAAAACGTACGCGTTAATTACATGTTCAGTCCATTTATTCTCAGCATCCTTCTTTAGAGCCACGTTTCTTTTTTTTTTAGGCAAATCACCCCCAAGCAAGGCGGGAGTGCCACTAGCACGCAAGTGGTTAGAGAAGATTTAGAACAAAAGTAAAGAGGCGTGTTTCAAGAAAGGACACAGAGACGGACGTGGAACGAGCTCAGGGTGTCAGATGTCGACTGACATTATACTTGAATATTTGAAGAATATAAACATCGGGGAAGCTAGTAAGTGTAGGAAGATTCACAGACGGGAAGTGCGGAAGAAGAAGCTGTTTGAGAAGAAGGGAGTTACATTTAACCGTTTTGATAGTGAAAGGGTGGGACCAAGATACCAGCCTGGTAGCTCGTTTAAATTCATGTAGTTCGGGAACCAGCGAAAGTAGATCGTCGGAACAGTTTCCGTGAAAATAATTGTAGCACAGACAGAGGGAGGCCACAGCACGTCTGTGGGATAGCGATTGTATAAGATGTGCTAGATCAGGACCTATCATCTTGCATATTCGTCTCTGGATTTTGTCAAGGACCTGGAGATGTACAGCGGGAGAATCAGACCATATATGACAGCAATATCCCATGCATGGACACATGGTTGACTTATAGACTTGAAGGATGGACTCAGACGAGAAAAAACTTTCTGGCACGACACAGAGAGCCAACGTTCCTTGCGGTAGATGAAGCTATTGATTCAATGTATTTAACCCACCTCATGTCGGTGAACAGTGTGAAACCAAGCAGGCATAACAAGATGCTCTCAAGGAGTTGGGAATCAGCCATTCTGATGGGAGGGAGGAAGGGTTCTTTGTAGTGGGAAAAGGAGAGCGATTTCGTTTTGAAGGCATTAAAGTTTACAAGCCATTTCCTGCCCCAGTCAACCACAGATTGATGGTCCTTTTCGAAATCAGCAGCCAGGTATGTTTTATCAACGATACTAGATTTACTATTGAGACAGAAATAAATAGTGATGTCGTCCGCGTATATGCCAGCTGGGGAACTGATGACATCGGGAAGGTCATTGATGAAGATCGGGAACCGTGTAGGGCCCAAGATAGAGCCTTGGGGGACACCAGTGTTCGTGATAAAAGAGCCGGAGCAGAACCCGTTTAGGACGACCTTCAATTCACGGTTTGACAGGAATGATTGTATTGTCAAATAATCATCCTGCAATACCGTATCCCTGAAGCTTACGAAGAAAGCCAGCATGCCAAATCTTATCAACCGCTTTAGAGATGTCTAGAGCTACGGCTCGAGCTTTTCCATTGCTGTTGAGTTCTTGGTATACAAATTCAGTTATGGCCGTGAACACGTCAGCAGTAGATCGGATAAAGCGGAAACCATATTGCTTGTCGGTGATCAGATTATGTAAAGTAAGGTGCTTAACCACTTCGGCGTTGATTAAAGTCGAAGACTTTACCGAAGAGTGGTAGGAGACTGATAGGACGCTAGTTAGATGTGTCAGAAGGGTCACCAGAGCTTTTAAAGACATGCACAACGGACGAGGACTTCCAACAGGCTGGCTGGAAAGCAAGTCAGTGAGGCAATAGTTGTAAAGTTTAGAGAGGAGAGGAGACAATTCAGAAGCACATTTCTTCAGGACAATAGCCGGTATCCTGTCCCTACCACTAACCTTATGGGGATCTAATTTAGAGATGATGTCCAATACCATCGTTGGGATAATGTGCATCTCAATCAGTAGAGCCCCAGTTCTAGAGGGAAAGTCCGGTGTAGGTACACCAGATGAGTCTAGCGGTGAATTGGATGAGAACTTACGAGCAAAGCATTCAGCCTTATCGGCCGAGGAGATCAGGACCTCAAATTGGTTGAATAAAGGGGTATTGAATGTTTGCTGTTGTTCAGCGCGCTTTTGCAGCGCCGCCAATAATCTTTTGAACCAAACTTGCGAGACGCAATACGTTGATTCATTCTTTCGGCAAAGAGTAACTTTACTTCTTTCAGGACATGCTTGCACTCGTTACGAGCAGTGACAAAGAGACGTCCGTTGTAATCAGAGATGTGCCTACGGTATAGTAGTGATTCCTGTGAACAATAGCAGCTGAGTAAGCAGCTGAGAACCAAGGGGATGAACGCGATTTCACTTTATATTTTCTTGTAGGGATAAAAGCCTCGATTCCAGCTTTTATCCAGGATGAGACATCAGGCGCACATTTTTGGACGGTGAGGTTAAAGACAGTATTCCAGGGGGACATCACAAAGGAAATCTCGGAACGAGTCCCTATCTGCTCGTTGATAATAGTGTTATATTGTTATACTGGGAGAGGAGTAGAAGGAGATGAAAAGAAACACGACGGCATGATCAGAGTTGCCAAGAGGACAGAGCTGCGTGGCACGAAAAAACCCGGAGATGGAGGTAAAACAGAAATCAAGAAGGGAAGCCTTACCATCATGGTTGCTGGGGAAACGCGTAGGAAAGTCAACCACATGTTTGAGAGATTGAAATGTTAAGTATATTTTATGCCAGGAAGGTCTGTTACAGAGTGTTTAAGTCATTTGGTATGTTTTCAGATGGATGTAGAGAGATAGCCTTGTCTATGTTATCGGAAATGCAATCGAGTACACCACAGTCTTGGGAGGATGGAGAGCGATAGAGAAAGAAGAAATAGCTTATAGATTTGTGGTGAGATAGACGGAGACACATGTATGAATGGTCTGGAGATTCGAGAGAGAGAGCTCCCTATCCAGTGGC
This sequence comes from Acanthosepion esculentum, assembly GCA_964036315.1. Lineage (NCBI taxonomy): Eukaryota > Metazoa > Mollusca > Cephalopoda > Sepiida > Sepiidae > Acanthosepion > Acanthosepion esculentum. The sequence goes on from OZ038493.1 coordinate 52,127,496, forward strand.
AGATGGTCTCGTGCGTAAACTTCCAGGCCATGCATGTGGGTAATAGAGTACTTTCTTAGAATGGAAGTTAACCGGGAATCGAGAAGTTTGTATCAATGAAAAAAATGTCCAGCGTTCATTGCCATATAAGAGGATTAATATTATTTAATCGTTCAACATTTTTTTGTTTCTAGTGAAACTTTTCTGTTGCTTAATACTTTGCTTAGCTTTTGGAAGGCATTTTTTTGTTCCAGGTCACCTTCGGATCCGGGTGTTGAATTTTCCATCATCTTTTAAGACACTTCCGTGATATGTAAACTTTTGTATTCGTTTGATGTTGAATTATTTCGTCGTTCAAATATTGGACTTTTTCTTCTTGCTAACAACCATAAATGTTGTCTTCTGATAGTTGATGGTTAGTCCTTTCCTCTCGCTTTCCTTTACTTTGTCTAGGAGGTCCTGTAGTTTCCCTCTGTGTCTGCCACCAATACCATCTGCGTATCTTACATTATTACGATTACGATAGATAGATAGATAGATAGATAGATAGATAGATAGATAGATAGATAGATACGAACTGGCTAGAATACATAGATAGATACGAACAGACTAGGATATATATATATATATATATATATATATAGATAGGTAAGAACAGACAAGTATAGATAAATAGATAGATACGAACAGAGATAGATAGATAGATAGATAGATAGACAGATAGATAGATACGAACTGACTAGTTTATATATATATAATAATATATATATAAAAAAACACATGAGAAATTGTATAAAAATTAATCAAAGCACCTTGTCTGTCGTATTGAATGAAATGTTCATGAAAGAATGATAGCTGCCAAAATACACATTTTTTATAAATTCATATATATATATATATATATATATATATATATATATATATATATATATATATATATATATATATGTATGTATGTATATATATATATATTACATAGATCGATAGATACATAAGAACAGACTAACATAGATAGATAGATAGATAGATAGATAGATAGATAGATAGATAGGTACAAAGAAGTGAAAAGTGGTTAATAAATCTGATTGGTAATTAAAATCTGTGAACCCAAAAGTAATGTCAAAAATTTAATCATATTTATTGAAAACACTAAAACAAACATGTAATAAAATGTTATTTTAATTTAATTTTGTTTTTAATTTATGAAACAATGAACACAGACCATTCGATATTGTTTATAAATGGTGTTGGCATTTACCGGTCCTGACCCAGAATCTGTAGCTTTACGTCTATCACTCGTCCGTGCAGTGAATATTGCTGTCACATTTGATTTGATATTCCTGCGATGTATCTAGAGATTCTTGACATAATCTAAAAAAGAATCTGCAATTTGATCGGTCTTGACCTGGCATTTCAGCTTCAGTCACTTTTCACAGCGCGAACGTAGCTTCCCTGTACATTTTTTTATAAATATTTTCATGGTAATTGTTCTGATGAGCTTTCCTTCTTGATATCTTAACTTTACAAATTTAAACACAGTACTAGATTGGCAGCTAGGTCTCATCATTTTACCGATAAAATTGCTATATATAAGTTCTATGATAATAACTTCTTTTTTTTTCGTACTTGTTGACTGCGGAACTCTCTTCAAGCTTTTTACTTTTCTGTCAACTACAATATTGAAAAATTTAAATACAACGTCAATCGTCATCTTCTGTTACCTTGAATCCTGTCCTTTTTCTCTCCTCAATGATATTTTCTCAGTTTTTCCCTTTCAGTAACCTATTGCAGCTTAGAGGCTTTATCGCCTTGATTGCGGTGAAATGGTTTTAAAAAAGTAATTTCAAGTGGGACTTTGAAAGACGAAGTTATAACGTTAAATGTTAAAAGCACAAACGAAGAAAGGTGCGTCTAGTAGTGAATGCAGCAGGAATCACGAGCTTTTATTTATTGAAATCTGAACCAATTCTAAAGATTTCTTTTGTTTTGTCTCGAAATATGTGATAATGTTTATGGCTAACGTGACCTCTGACGACATATACTCTCTACCCACACACCAATCGGTAGCCTGGTGATTTTTACATGGTGAGCCACGACCAAAAGGTCATCTGCACGTCTTTGTGCGTGACTCGTGAGATCAAGTCCTTCAGCTCGGCTGCTTGTATGTCTAAGAATCCATTCGACCTTTATTAAATTAGCGTGTGGAAACTATCCGCCAAAAAGAAAAGAAACAGGCTTTATGTTTCTCTACCGCCACTATTTATTAGAATTAGGCCGAAAAATGATCAGAAGGTCGAGTCCAGCTATCCGGGGAAAATATTTCCAAGAAAAAAAATGTATCTAATGTTTTGACTAGATTTTGATTACCGATAAGCATGATTTAAATCCCGGTTAAAAAAAAAAAAATTGAAAAAGTGCAGACAGTCAGACGGGAAACAAAGTTTGGCCTTAAGAGAGAAACCTAATAATGAGTTTGCTGTTTTTGCAAACTCATTATTTGGTTTTTCTCTTGAGATTGAAGAAATAACTTATTTTTGCTATTTCAATTAGGCAATTATTTTTAGGTGATTACGTAAAACAAAATATTTTAATTGGGCAATTATTTACATTTGATTATGTAACAGCGAAAATTTTCAATTAAGTAATTATTCTCATGTGATTTTTAACAATGAAATATTTCTATTAGGCAATAATTTTAATGTGATTACGTAATAACGAAAAATTACAATTAGGCAATTATTTTCATGTGAGTACGTAACAACGAAAAATCTCTTTTTTCTTCTTTTCATTTTTATTTCGGTGCTTAATCTTTCTGTTCCTTTTTGCCTACTTTACATTTTCCGTTTCATTCTCTTTCTTTTTTTTGGGTTCGTTACGTTCCCTTACACGTACATATCGTTGAAAAAGGCATGAATCCATCTTTTCACCCAGTAAGGTGTTAATCAACATAGCTTCCATGTGTCTTTTCTATTAATATTTTCATAGTAATTGTTCTGATGAACTTTTCTCATGGTACCTCAACTTTACCGTATTGGGCAAGACGATAAACTACGTCCGGCAGGAAGGCCTCTGATCAGGAGGTTTTCAGCAGCATGGAACCACTTCTTAATTGCTGGTGTTCCCCGGTCCACCCTGTTAAGGTCCCAGCTATGGACAAATAGTTAACCCCTAAACTGGGGTCAAAACACTATGAAAGTGTAAAAATTATTTTTTAATACCAGAAATAGTATTTTTGTAAAAAATTATTACCAGAAATACATTATTACCAGTAATATACATTTTTTGAAAAAAATATTAGAAGCAATAGATTTTTGAAGAAAAGATTATTACCAGCAATAGATTTTTGAAGAGAAAATATATTACCAGCAATACATCTTTGGAAAAAAAATATTATCAGCAATAAAAAGTCCTGTCGGGATTAAATAACCCATTGAGGTTGATATGCTGTAAAACAAAGCAAACCAAACCTAAACTTCATGAATTTAAGCGCAGTACTAGATTTTCGGCACGGCCTCGTCATTTTACAGTTGAAATGGCTAAATGCAACCGTAAGTTCTATGCTAGCAGTTTCTTTTATTGCTCTTCTTGTCTGTGGAACTCTCTTCCGGCTTCTTGCTTCCCAGCCAACTTTGATCTTGAAAAATTTAAATGCAATGTCAATCATTAACTTCTGTCTCTTAATTCTTGTTCTTTTGTTGTTCTCTCTCTTTAATAGTATTTTTCTCATATTTTCTAACACTCAGTAACCTCTTGCGCCCTAGTAGCTTTATTGCCTTGCTTGGAGGGGAAATGATAAAAAATGATTAAAAAATAAAATGACTTGTATCTGGAAAAGTCATTGTTATTCTCAAAATATTGTTAACTGCAATTCGCACTCACGAAAAAGAAGAGTTAAGTTATTCTTACAATCCAAAGTATGTTTTGTCTTTAAAGAAACCATAAATCGTTGATAAACCTTAAAAGATCAATCAGTGTTCTTCTTTCTAGCTCCTTTTACTTCTATTTTTCTTTCTTCCATTTATTCCTTTTTATCTTCCTTCTTTAATTCAACTTCTTTCTCTCTCTCTTTCTTCTTTCTTATCTTCGGCGCCATCCTTTCCCCTTTCACCATCTTTCTCCACTGCACTACTTTCTCTCCTTTCTATTTTGTTTTCTCTTCATAAAAAAAAGTCTCGTCTGTAATTCTTGTTATCAGTCCAGGACGAAATAAAGCGGACAAAATGAACGCTGCCACTAAAAAATAATCACTCGGTAAAATTTGTCCAGGTTGCAAACATTTATTAATTGTCTTTCTCAAATCGACAGATTCAAAGCCAAGCCTCAGGTGAATATCTATTAATTCAGTGCAAATACATCGCCAGAATATGTTTTGTTTAAATTTTGTTCTTAAGAATCGTCGGAAATAAATTCTGATGATTTTGAAAGATATTAATAACGAAATGAACATCGATGCGGTTGAAATTGGCGCCGGAGAAATGAAAATAAATTGAATAAGGCATTTGTTGGGTGGAATGAATTTCGCGTGATGAGAGATCACTTAGGAAAAACCTTGGAAGCGAGACGTTCTAATTAAAGAGAAGTAATAAATAGTCTTTTAGCTTTAATGAGCAAAGACATTCCAGAATGTTCATCCTTTGAGCCGAAATTAACCTTTCAAGAAAAGTAATCATCTTTCTCTTCTTTCTTATCCCTATCTTGTCCTGCCCCCTCTCTCTCACTCTCTCTCTCTCTCTCTCTCTCTCTCTCTATATATATATATATATATATATATATATATTAATATATATTTCAAGACATTTTTATGTTTATACATTCTTTTTATAGATACAGATATTTAAGTAAATGCTCTGTTTTTTTTTTATAATAAACAGTATTAAACAACATTTACAGGCCTGAATGTCCGAGAAATTTTCATAGAAAATTTTCCTCTTCCGATTGGAATCGAACCTGTATCCTATACGGAACTGTCATATAGCCTGACGTGCCTTAACCGTTTCGGCCACAGAGGAGCGTTCGGTTAGCACGTCAGGCTATATGACGGTTCCGTATAGGATACAGGTTCGATTCCTGTCGGAGGACGAAAATTTTCTATGAAAATTTCACGGATATTCGGACGAGTAAATGTTGTTTAATACTGTTTAATATAAAAACAGAGCATTTACTTAAATATTTGTATTTATAAAAAGAATGTATAAACATAAAAATGTCTTAAAATGATTGTCGGAGTTTGTCTCTTTCATAATGTGTGACGTCATTACTATATATATATATATATATATAGATAGATAGATTGGAACCTCGGGTTACGAATTCAATTCGCTCCTGAAGGCCGTTCATAACTCGAAATGTTTGTAAACCGAAACTATTTTTACAATAGGATTCAATGCAGAGAAAAAAGTCACAGTACAAAAAAATTGGAAAAGAAAATACGGCGCAACACACGAATGTATGCAACACGGCGGTCGACTTAGAAATTATTCCGTTCGATGTTCGAGAACCGAAATTTTGTTCGATAACCGAGGCATTTTCATCTCGAATTTTCTGTTCGAAAACCGATTTGTTCGAGATGTGAGACGTTCGAGAACCGAGGTTCATCTATATATATATATATATATATATATATATATATATATATATATATATATATATAGAGAGAGAGAGAGAGAGAGAGAGAGAGAGAGTGAGAGAGAGAGAAAGAGAGAAAATTACAGAGAGAAATAGGTAATATATATATATATATATATATATATATATATATATATATATATTGATTTAAGGTGTGCTATGTACAATGAAGTCAACACTCAGAGAGGCGACAGGCTGTTTTATGCTAGACGCAATTGTCAGGACACGTGGCCTGACGATTGCGTCTAGCATGAAACAGCCTGTCGCCTCTGGGTGTTGACTGCAATGTTCACTTTTATATATATATATATATATATATATATATATATATATATATATATATATATATATATATATATATACAGACGTTATTATATTCAATTTATTTTGTTTAAATTTATTTTTTGTGGACAATCATATTCGTGTAGAAGCCCTGTTTTTTTTTTAATGAAATAGTATTTTTTAACCAACTACATCTACCGGGATGAATAAGATTTCTCGAATATTTAGGCCGGTAGATTTAATTGCATGAAAATACTTTCGTCCTCTGAGGGACTTTATTAAAGAAGGGTGAGAGGACGAAACGTCTCGGCTGAGTATAGTTTTTCTTCTCGACTCTTTTTATTCATTTTGTCTCTTCTACGGATATACTCCATCTGAGAGTATGCATACATACATACATACACACATACATATATATATATATATATATATATATATATATATATATATATATATATGTATATTCTCAGATATATTTTCAGATAAAAATTTAAAACTCTTCGGTAAAATGAATACGAACACTCTGACTGACTGGCGTTTGTTTACATTCATAAAAACAATACGCTAGAATTAGCATTTTCTCTCTGCCGAGGGGTAGACACTCCGATTGACACCAATCGGTCTGGTTTTGATCCTGGCTTGAGACTTTCGGACGTCTAGTCGCACTGAGGAGCTGTGATACAGCGAAACACTACTGTCTGAGAATGACAATATATATATATATATATATATATATATATATATATATATATATATATATATATATATGTGTGTGTGTGTGTATATATATATATATATATATATATATCTATATATATATTCTTCTGTCTGTGTGTATTGTAAAGTCCCATAAAATTGTTACAGATTCTATCTCTGTAACCGGGTCTGGGTGATATTTATACCAGTTTCTTGCAGTTTCCTTCCCCTAAAAATGGCATATTTTCCATTGCAGACATTGGACGACTCTGTCATGTCGAGTTTTATATTCAGTGAGGGCCAACACTGTGCAACCTGATACAAGATGGTGAATTGTTTCTAGATATTTATTACAAAATCTGCAGTTAACACAATTTTTCAGTATGCGTGCTTGGTAATTTCTAGTTAGCAAGAATTAATCCTGTGCAGCAATTATAAAAAACTTCGGTTTTAGCTTTTGACCCTGCACTAAGTAACCACTGATGAGTAAGTGGTTTGTCTACATCAGCTTGTCTGGTACGGGCAGAGTATAGACCATAAAGAGGCTTATCTTGCCATCGTTTCTGCATTTTGTACATTGCATTTGCTTTTGCTTTTTATTATTATTATTATCATTATTATTAGGTAAAATTCAAGCAGTAAATGAATTCTGTTTTGTCGCTCTTATGTGCATTTTATTGAAATAAATTTATTTTTCTGATGATGCTGGTTCATCGGTGAAACATGTCAAAATAGAAATTTTGCAACTATTTTAATTTACATCTTAATCAATGTAGATTACTTTTCTGGTTTCCCAGTAGAGAAGAATGTCTTTAATAAGACATTATCAGAAAATACTCCAGCAGAAATAAGCAGAATGCCTACATCTAGACAAAAAGTTATTTATCCATAAAATATTATTTGATAATGGCTTATAAAAAAACGTAAGCGCTCAGAAGATATTGTAAAATTTATGTTCAAAACCTACCGAGAAAGCAAGAAATTTGTCCCAACCGACGAAAAACATAAAAATAAATTTAAAAATATCCTAACGAAAGACTTTTGTTCCACCAAACATGCATTATATACATATATATATATATATATATATATATATATACATATATATATATATATATATATATACATATACATGAGTGTGTGTGTGTGTATGTGTGTGTGTGTCTGAGTGTGTGTATTATTTCAAACGTTATTTTTTAATGGTTACCCGTATTTGAAATAGATGCCCCCGTTTTTAATTTTATTTTAAACAGTTATTATTACGTTTATTGACTTGTTCATTCGAGGGAAATTAATAACAAAATATGGTCTCCGTTAGGGTTCGAGCCTGCGTCCCTCTTTGTAGAGAGAGTGTTCGAACACTACCAAAGAGCATTTAATTTATTAGGTTTTATGAAGGGCGCGAAACGATCGACGTTATACATACTGTTTAATATAAAAAATAGACAAATCTGGTATTGACTAAAAATTAGGTTTGAAGCAATAAAAATCTTGGATTAAAAATAAAAACCATTAATTTTACATATATATATATATATATATATATATATATATATATATATATATATATATATATATATATATATACATACATATATATATGTGTGTGTGTGTGTGTGTTTGTACGCATGTATATATATATATATATATATATATATATATATAAAGATTTGAAAATTTGAAATTAAAATAGATAAATACGCAAATAGCAAAATGTATATGCAGTCAAAAAGAAAATAATACACATACTAAAGTTAAATGGGAATTTTATAAAAAAGTAAACCATATGATATTACCAACAGGAATTGTAGATTATTATCAGTATTTACTTTTAATTATCAAATTAAATTATTAAATACGGAGAATGAAATAATGGGTCGATACCGATATATTAACAAATATTTACTTTGTTACTTTAATAATAATATAACATAAGAAATCATTCAAAATATTAATAAATAATACAAATACAACATAAAATATTATAATTTAATTAATAATATAACATAACAACTTCTATATAGACTATAAAAAAATAAATTTAATTTCCAAGAAAAATTTGAAACTGGAAGAAAAAATTTACAGGTAAAAAAATGAAGACGTAAACAAAAACAAAAATTCATAAATGTGCGGGTGTGTAAAAGAACGTTAAATTCATGAATTGGTCACGTGTACAAAAAAAAAACGGGAGTGGATGATATGCCGCTAAATAAAATCAACCAACCAACCACATGTATATGATGGACACTCCAGACATATGAGGGTCCAGGAGCACTGATTTTAAAAAACGAACGGTCGGACTATCCGTATATATGATTTGATTTTAGTGATGAAGTCTTATGCAGAACCAACCACATTTTTCGGGAGAGCCGAATATTGAGGACTAACCGTTGCACGTCGTATGCGGCAAGATATTCAAAGAACTCACCTAAGGTTTTTGTATTCAGATTTGGAGAACTCTGTATTCTTCTAGGCTCCTTGCCAACCAGGGATAAAGAGCCCAGTCTGCCCTGTTATTTAACACATACCTAGGGAGAGACGAATAGATAGATTCATATCTTTCTCAAGTGTATTTGTGAAGAAGTGAATTTAAGGAACTCAATTGGCATTAGAACTCGGTTTCCCGATTTCTCATTCCGAGCCGCTATTCTTCCAGCCATACATCTCCTTCTCTCTCTTTCTCTTCATATATATATATATATATATATATATATATATATATATATATATATATATATATATATATATATATATATATATATATATATTTGCTATTCTACCTGAACAACAAGTCCACTGGCGAGAGAGTTAAGGCGACAGAGAAAGTGAAACGAAAGACACCGATCCGTCGAAAACGACGGGAGAGTCCATCATATATATATATATATATATATAAGTATAGGATTGGTGTATACGGAATAAATTCCAATAACCAACAAATACTATTCTTAAAAGATTGCTCAATACAGAGTAGAGAAAATATAATTATTTATTCGAAAATTATAACATAAATATATTATAAAATCACTAAAAAAATAGCCATTTTGTTTCGACATTCAACACCATCACTTGATAAGACACCAGAAGTATTGAAAGAAAATGGCTATTTTTGTAGTGATTTTATAACATATTTATGTTATAATTTTCGAATAAATAATTATATATATATATATATATATATATATATATATATATATGATTTTCAGGCACTTTTCAAAGGTGCCACACGCTGGGATCGAGCTCGATCCAGTCAGATAACATCAGGAAGTCGCCTTCCTGACAAATCAACCATAGCCTGAAAACCATACCAGGGGTTGACCCAAGCCTTGTGACTAAAATTGGGTAGACGCAGCACTTTGGACTATCCGTCGATAGCTATGCTAGCATGAAGCCACGAGTCATCGTGGCCGAGGGCTTGAGCGTGCTGGCCTTGTTCACATTGTTGATCACGCTAAATAACACGGTCTATCCCAGAAACTGTAACTAAGGTCTGCTCAGCATAGTTTCAGTATAAACCACAGGTGAGCTCTGTGGGTTTTGAACAAATACTAATATGCCTGAGCGAGCGACTGCAATAGGGATTGGCTAGCTGCCCTAGTAAACGTATATCCTCGGATACGAGTGGCCAGCTATTATATATATATATATATATATATATATATATATATATATATATATATACCTACACAAAATTATATTTTATGAGGATATATATATATATATATATATATATATATATATATATATATATATATATATATATATATATATATATATATGTCTAACACTGAATTATAATATTTTATGAGGATGATAACCCCTCTCGGTCATCTTTAGTCCTCTTCACAGACTGAGAAACATTAAATCACTTCTTTTATTACCGGGTTTCATCTTTCGCGCGCTTTTCTCACACACTTTCGACCATTTACCCTCATTTTTTCCCTTTACATCAAAAGCTTATCAACTCATTAATTTGCTAAGTTTGTCTGCAAAAGGAATTACTCTTGTCGTGTTCATTTTAGCTTGAAGTTGAATCCTTTCTCTTGCGTCAAGCTTAAGCCTTTGCTTATTCCCTGCCATGTGTTTATAATCGTCAAATATATTTAACCTAACAACAAGACCGAGATGACTGGGCGAAGGGAGGAGGGAAAATGAAGACCATTTCGAAACTTTTACAACAATTTTGGTCAGACATCACTTATTTCGCAGGTAAAGATTGTTAAGGGTCTGCATAAAAAAATCTGTTTGTGTTATAGAAAAGAAAGAAAGAAAGAACAAGATTTCTGCTGCTCTCTTCTACCACCACCACCCACCCAGCAGTCGGGTTGTGGCTGGTTTGGGCGTAGATGTTAAGCATGACGAGTAATCCAGCCGGGTTGGGGCTTCAAAATAAATTTAAGGGAGTAAGTTCGGACATAATGCACTGAATATCCAGTTAAGTGCCGGCATATACAAAGACTGCGGTTGACTAGTGTCAAAACCGGGCTCCCATCTAATTTATTTTATATCCGCAGTTTTGAATTGCATATTTGATAAGTAATTCGGAGTTCACTAAGTGCAGATATATTGATGGCAAAAACATGGGGTAGGAGGATTCCTTATTAGGGACGGTTCACGAGTTGGCTATTGAAATGCCTGTGAATTGAATGTCTAGAATGTGCTGTCTGGAAGACTTACAGAGTAAAATGATCGCAGATTTTATATAGTATTATTGTGCATAAAACAATATTTAAATATTTTTTAGCACTATGTTGTATATCACCGAATAGATTCCAGTATAGAGTTTTTAGGATCAGTTTTTTCTTAAGCAAAATATAGTGGGTCGCCTTCTACACGAATAATTTATTTTTAAGAAGTTAGAAATCATGCATTTTTAGTGACCAGTTGTACTATACACAGGTAATTCTTTTTTTTTCTGGTGGGGTTAAGATTAATGCAAATTTCGGGGGTAGCACTATACATGAAGTCTGTTTATATTGGGTATTTACTCGTGTATAAGTCGACTCAAGACGTAATCAAATTCATGCAATCAAATTTCTTTAACTAGAAGTACCCGTGAAAATTTCACGGTTTTCCTGTTTGAATTTTCTGATTAATCGTAATTCTTAAGTTAATGATTGAAAAAGTTCCTTGCGAGTTTCACCACGACAATCTGTTGCAACGCTAAATATTTGAATTTAACAACTTTAACCAAATATTGCAAGGAGAATCGTATGTCTGTATGTGCAGGTCATTATTTAAAGAAGTCTACCTGTCTGCTATCCAATCCCTATTGTAGAATCTCGCTCAGGCACATTTGTGTTTGTTCACCACCCACAGAGCCCACCAGTGGTTTATACTGCAACTATGCTGAGTAGACCTTAGTTGCAGAGAGAGCGTGTTATCTAGAATGATCAACAATCTGAACAGAATGCCCACTCAAACCCTCGATCACGATGACTTGTGACAGCTATCGACGGTCCCAAGTGTTCCGTCTACCCAATTTCACTGACAGGGCTTGGGTCAACCTGTGGTAGTATAGTTTTCAGGCACTTTACAAAGGTGCCGCACGCTGGGATCGTGACCACTCCAGACTGATAACATCAGTAAGTCTTCTTCTTGACAAATCGACATGGTGAGATTCGAACTCGGGTCTCCTGGTCAGAAAACGAACGTTCTAACCACTCGGCTACCCGAATACGAGTGGCCAGATATTATTATTATTATTATTATTATTATTATTATTATTATTATTATTATTATTATTATTATTATCATCATCATCATCATCATCATCATCATCATCATCATCATCATCACCACCACCACCACCACCACCACCACCACCACCACCACCACCACCACCACCACCACCACCACCACTACTACTACTACTACTATTATTATTATTATCCTCATCACCACCACCACCACCACCACTACTACTACTACTATTATTATTATTATTATTATCATCATCATCATCATCATCCTCATCACCACCACCACCACTACTACTACTACTATTATTATTATTATTATTATTATTATTTAAAGAAGTAAGAGGATACAAGTGAACAGATTTGTTTTCCATTTCACGGAAGCAGACATTAAACGCATAAGATCGTTGTCGATTCTCTTTCTTTCTTTTTTTTTCTTTCGTTTACTCACTGAAGTCAAATAGCGTCTCTGATATGCCTTTCCGTCTTTCTTCACGATTAGGATGGAATAGTTCATTATTTATGAGGTGTTGACAGGGCGTAACGTACACGCTAACAAATTAACTAAAGAACAACAAGTATGTCCATATGGTCTTTCAATGTTTAAGACAGTCCGATTGAAATCGTCCATAAATTGCTTGAATATAAAAATGAAAAGTGCAAAAAGGATCATTTTTACTTATTTTTAAATGCAAATTTTTTCGGGTAAGTTTTTAATAAAAAAACGTGATACCTGATATGAAATGTCAAACCGTTTAAACCTTAGTTCCTTTTAGTTTTAATTAAACTGAAACGTAGATTGGGAATTATGTGCATCCGTTCCCTTTCAGTGTGTCATGAACATTGGGTTATTTATTTTCTTTCTTCATATCTCTTTTACTCTAACGGCAAGTACTTTCATTATTTTATTGGTCTGCGAGAATGTTTCAAAATCATCGTTTTTGAAGAATGTCCGATCCTGAAGATCCAAATACTGTTTGTGAAATCCATTTCCATGACATCGTAACTTACTGTGGACTCAATACCGATGGATTTTTAGGCAATAAATTGACTTTTGAAATCTAAAATATTATCACAGTCATTACATAAGTTTTATTTGCAGTCAAACCGACCGGACAACTAGCAAGTTTTTCCCATTTAACCAAAATATTTACAATAAAAATGAAAAAAAATTCTCGTTAATTGAAACAAACAAATCTTTTTATTTTGTTTATAAGAGTAAAAAAGAAATATCAAACACAAGTTTTGGATGATGTACTTTCTGTTACTAAATATGAATAAGACTTTTACATAAGTCTAGTGGCTTTCTTCAGGAATCAAGTGATAGCGTGTCTCTTAAGTTTTCTTACATTTTCTTCAATATTCTTACCAATGTTGCCAAAGAGTTTCACTTTTTTATTTTCAGTTCATGCAATATTTCTGCACAAGTCTTCGAGACTTTTCCAAATATTCTATCACTTTTATATTCCATAATTTATTTCGATTCTTTGCAAGAAATGCGAATTTTCACTTTTCAGGAAACCAATGTCCACTCTTTAACAAGTTTCTTTTTTGTGATAACCGAATCTTGTCTCCTGGTCTGGACAGGGACAGGGCGAGTTATTTCTATTTCAAAATTCCAAAGAATGTTTTTCTTCAATCATCCAAACAGCTTCTGATTTATGCCAGTTACATTTTCAACATGATCGAACCCAACTCCTTTGCACAATTCCCTGTCAAGCACTGTGTCTTCCCACTTGTTTCTATATTCCGTGTTAAATAATTTGTTAAATTTATGTACCATCTTTCTGTATGTTGGTGGGTTATCATAATACAGTAAAAATGACACACCGTAGAGACAGTTTTATTCGCACAATATCATTAAAATGTCCTAACAAAGAAATATACTTCCAGTTCAATTTGAAACTTAATAATAATAGTTTGCTGTCAGCGTTCGCGCTCATTCCGATGATCCGATTTATTACGTCTGTTGATATGTTTGTTACAAAACGAGAAAAGATAATCATATCAACACTGAAAAAGACAAAAGAAAAACATTACTAATTGCTTCAGAAAATAATGATATGAAATAACGATATTTTTATTTTATACGTTCTTATATATATAGAAATATTTTTACAAACATAAACTAATTGGCTAATACCATTATTTTACGTAAAAATTATTTATCTTTTCCTTTTTCTCATGCTATCATATATATTGACAAACTTTATGAATTTTTAAAAAATGTTAATCAATGTTTTAAAATTATTTAACACAAGACTCATACCGATAAGGAATTAGTAAAAGTACAAGCTAACTTTAAATTTTAAATGTACTTGGAGTTCGGTTAATTGCAGAGTATTCTCCCCTTATTTGTTTATATATTTTCAAATAATTATAGTATAAATTCTACAAATAGAAAGTGGCCTGGCCACGAGTTTAATATAAATTAGCAGCGTTTAAGCACCTACAGTTTAATCTGTCCTATGAGTTTCAACACAGGGCGAAAGTTGCTATTTTCTTGTTTTTTGTTGTTTCGTGTTTATTATAATTTCATATAGATTCTTCTACTTATTATTATTATTTCCTTGGTTTTCTGTTGTATACACACATTTCCTTTCGGCTCCCAGCCAGAGACCTAAGGTCAGAAATGGCTTAATGATATTTTCCACTGATCTTTTTTGTAAAAGAAAAGAAAAAAGAAAGAACAACAACTAAAATCACACGTTTTACATAGATAAAGCTTTTCGTAATGTGTGAACTGTACTTGTGAGTTCAATCTTTTGTATTTCTTTAAGCCATGGACTATTAGGAATCCTTTTAGTGAGTCTATCGGAACATTTTCCAATCAATCCGAGTGCTCCAACTACAACTGGGATTATTGATGTCCTCATGTGCCACATATTTTTTTTGATTTTCACTTCAATATCATTGTATTTTAATATGTTTTTGAAAATCTTCAAAGATACATTACAATCTGCAGGGACTATCATTATTATTATTATTATTATTATTATTATTATTAAAAGTAGAGTAGTGTAATGGTGCTAGTAATACGCCTTTAGTAAGAAATGATTTTTTTTCTAATTCATCTTCCCTTATTACGATGATGGTTTTTGTCGATCATGCTATTTTCCACTAAATTAAATAATACAAAATCTCTACAGCACCTCAAGAATTATTATTATTGTTGTTGTTGTTGTTGTTGTTGCTTTTGCTGTTGTTGCTGTTTTAATTATTTCGGCTCTTATTGTTTTTACTATTTTATTTTAAGATTAGACTATTTGTCACTTCATCGTCTTTTAGACACAAATAGTAGTCGAGACGCTATCGGAACAATACTTTTTCAAATACATCGTTAAAGCAGATTTCAGTAAATTAATTGCAACAATCCAAAATTCAATGCTTATAAAGTTTCATATATATATAAAGAATGGTAGAGCATTGTTCCTTTTCTTGTAATTCATGACGATTTCAAAAAGCAACAACAACAAAAATGTCGTAATATCGCAATCCTGACATAATATTAACGACGGCAGAAATTCTTTATTGAATTGGTAATTCCGGAGTTCAGTGAGTGCATTTTTATTTACTTGGGTTACGTCTGTGTATTTTTGACTTCCTTTATTTTTCAGCAAAAATTAATCGAAGTTTTCATTAAAAGCATCGCTTCGACCACGCTTTTCGTGAATCATGTCTGTGTTATATTTCGCATTTAATCGATTTTAGTTGAACTTTGCTGGAGACATCGGCAATGATTTTGTGACTGACATCATCAGTAAATTTGTTTTTTTAATTTCTTGCAACAGTTATATTCCGTGCTAATAGGAATATGGAATGGACAAACACGGTGGATAAATGGTAACAGGTTTATTGTAGAAACCAGTACAACAAGCAAGGAAGTAATAGTTAGGCGCACGGTCGTCGCAAGTCAATACAATTATGTGCAGGCTGCTATCAGAAGGCCGCTAGTTCTCGCAGATCCCAGCTCGACTCTGCTGTCCACTGTCCTAACGGATACTTAGAGGTGGTTACCACCTATAATGCCACCACTCATGGGGGTGGCAGGTTATTCCATTGCATCAGATTATTTTGACAAATTCTTGCAAAAGTTCATTTACTTTTATGCTAGATAAATATCTAGTTTATAGTCGTAACATTGACGTCTATACATTTTCCTTTGGAAGATTACATAAAGTGGGATTTAATTAAAAATTAGAACGAATAAGAAAAGCTAAAATGCGAATAACAGAAAAACAATTGTTGATGGAATGAATGACTGTTTCGAAGTCAAAATTTTACGGAACAATTTTTCCGGTGAAAATCCGATCCTCGACCAATACAAGAGCAAGAGGTTCGTGAGGAAGAAAACCGTAAACGAGGTAATTTTTCATATGTGGAAAAGGATTCATTTTTTATTGTCAGTAAATGAGGCAATCATAAAATATTTTGCATTGATAACGAACAAAATACCCAATTCTTTCAGAAGATGAAGATCCCTGACTTAGGAGCGGCTAACGTAAGCATTCTTCAATCTTCTATCTTGACGACGTTAGCAAATTTGAACCAATCATGTCTGGGGTATGGAAATAACCGTAGGTAGAGTATGGCATGGGGTGGGGATGAATAATGAAACCTATTCTCATAATTTCCCACTTAATATTATACTTCAACTGTGTTTATTGTTTATACGCGATGCATTCGCAGCTGTTGAGTTTTGCCACTCAAGGCAGACCCTTAGCATCATAGCAAAAGGGCAATTGGAAAATGTACAAAAGCAGAGTACGATAGAAAAACATATTTAGGGAAAGCGTTTTATATGGTATAAATAGGTTTTGTTAACAATTTCAATCGTTCAAATTTGGCAGTGGGATTGATAAAAAAAGATTAGCTACGCTGATTCCAGACTATAATTGTGTAGCGTCAGTTCGCAAGAAGGAAAGAAATAAAGACAACTGTTATGAAGAAAATTCAGAAATGAATTCCTATATTTCGTTTCATTGCTTTTGTTTGTGCTTTTTACATTTGAAATTCGTGTTTCGCCAAGAGCGATTTTTGTATCATTTGTGATTGCATTAATTATAGAGAATTTACTTTTCCTAAGTGTTTATATACACAGGACATTTTATACATTTCTGATTGCCCATAAGCAATAAAAACGCGACGGCAAAAGAATATCTGCGTTATTAACAAAAAGGGATTAACTCATATCGAGAAACACAGATGGGATTACTATCTATCGTCTGTGAAACTGAATAAAAAATATACATACTTATATATATTTGGTTAAATACCACAGATATGAAATTTGTTAAAAATGCTAAATTAATCGTTCTTTTTTTTTCCTATACGAGTGAACGTATTCAACTGTTAATAGGTTGGATATTGATAAGATCCGTGCAATTTGGGATAAACGAATAGCAAACATTGTACGATCAAAACCGTTTTTTTTATCATTTCATCCCAGGTAAGACAACAAAGCCACTCAGGAAAGATTAAGAGAAAAATAAAAACATTATTAAGGAGAGAGAACAATAAAAGAACAGTAATTAAGAAGGTAGAAGATAAAGATTGACATTGAATTTAAATTTTTGAAGATCAAAGTTGACTGTAAAGCCAGAAGCCGAAAGAAAATTTCACATGCGCGAGAGAAGAAACTGTCATCCTAGGACTTACGGTTAAATCTAACAATTTCAACTGTTAAAAGATGACACCTAGCTGCGAATCAGGTACTATGCTTAAATTCGTAAAGTCGAGTTAGTTTGGTTTCGTTTGGTTTGTTTTACGGTTTCAATGAGTTATTTAATACCGACAATTTTTTTTATTTATAGTAATATTTTCCCTTAAAAATGTATAGCTGGTAATATCTTTTTTTTTTTCAAAAATGTATTTCTGGTAATGAATTTTTTTTTGCAAAGTAATTCTGGTATTAAAACCTATTTTTACACTTTCATAGTGTTTCGACCCCAGTTTGGTGGTTAACTATTTATCCATAATTGGGACAACTAACAGGTGGTACCACCCCGGGTTATGGTGGACCTGGGAACACCAACAATTAATAGGTGGTTCCACGCACCTCAAAACCTCCTGATCACAGGCCTTGATGTTGGACGTAGTTTATCGTCTTACCCTGGACGCGGATGTAGTTTATCGTCATATCCGGGACGGAAAGTCGATTTAGCAAAGAGGAAAGTTCATCAAAACAATTACTATGAAAATATTTCTAGAAAAGGCATGGAGAAGTTACGTTACAACGGTGAGAAAGAAACGGAAGACGAGATACCAGGCTAGGACCAATGACTTTGCAGATTCTTTTTTGTACTTCAATAATCTCTAAATACGTAGTAGAGGCAACAGACTAGATGTGGCAGCAATATTTAATGCATGGTCGAATGGTAACCTTATTCAAATAGATGATAGATTCTGTCGAGAAAAATTTCCTAGCTGTACACCTAGCAATTGATTCAATATAATCTTTCCACTCTATGTCAAATGAAAAAGGGTTAATCTGAGAAAGCGCAATGTCAGTCTTCTGGAGGATAGCATCAGCCATACTGATGAAAGGCAATAGAAAGTTCTGTAAGGCGATTAAAAGAGAGCATTTTAGTTTTTGGGGCGTTAAAATTAACAAGCCATTTCCTTGCCACAGTTAGCAACAGATTGTATATCATTTTTTAAATCAGTTGACAATTTGACCTTATGAAAAAGATCAGCCTTACCATTAAAACCGGAGTAAATAGTTACGTCAACAGCATGGATACCAATTTGAGAAATGATGACATCAAGAAAGTCGTTGGTGAAAATTAGATTCAGACATATACTAATCACTTAGCTATGTTCATAAAAACAGGAAATATAAAATAAAAAAATCCTTTTTATGTAGACTTTAATCAAACATATATTAATGAAGTCTTGTTGCATATGTACACAACATATTCGTGTATACACACATACATATGTGTGTATGCGTTTTTGTATTATAATAATGTTTATGGCAGATTTTTATCATCAACGATGCACAGCAACCGTATAATAATGTCAATAAACGCTAATTCTTTAATAAAGTCGGTGGTCTGGTGTCAGTAATTAAATCCGAAAATAAAGCATGAAGAATTTAAACCACTAGCTTTCCTTACATGAATTTGGACTAGTTTTCTTTTCTTCAGGACTTAGACGATTATTGCCCTTCACAACTTCCTGTCCCTTGCAGCTATAAAGATTTTGTCTCCCTATTTCTCCCAAACCATGTTCTGCTATCCATTTACTGAAGCCCATCAAGTATGTCACGCATTGCTTTCCTCTGTCCCTATTTCCCCCTGTCTGTCCTGTGAGTATCAGATTCTCCAAGCCCTCCTTCCTCAATACATGTCCCAGAAATGTCAACTGTCTTTTCCTGATGTTAAGTATAAGTTACCTGTTTGTTTCCATTCTCTCCAAAACCTCGTTGTTGGTCACATGTTCGGTCCATGGTATCCTCAGCATCTTTCTGTAGAACCACATTTCTATTGGTTCGAGTCTCTTCTTCATTTTTGAGGAGATTGTCCAGGATTTGCTGGGGGACAGGCATCACATAACAGTTCAGTACACTTGTCTTTCTTTCGAACAAAATTTTCTCTCTCTTAGTACTCTGCTTAGCTTTTGGAATGAAACTTTGGACATCCCAATACGTCTTCGGATCTCTGTATCGCACTCTCCGTCCTCTGTTAGAACACTTCCCAGATATTTAGATTCCTGCTCAATTTTAGTATTCCCAACCTGTACGAATATAAAAAATCCAAATTCCAATTATCTACTCTCCCGTTCTAAACATGGCTAAATTAGTTGTCAAAAATTTCGCCATAAAAATTAATCAATAAATTCTGGAAATTTAAATGAATAAATAAATGCGTGTCGTCAATGGAGAGGATAGAAGAATGATAAATGGAAGAAGAGCGAAGAGCAGGTGTATAAAGAGAAGATGGGTGCAGAGAAGGATGAAGTGACGATGGATGAAGAGAAGGAGGATGAAAAGAAGAAGGGTGGAGAGAAGAAAGATAAAGAGAAGAAAGGTGAAGAGAAGAATGGTGAAGAGAAGAAGAATGAAGAGAAGAAGGATGAAAAGAAGGAGGGTGAAGAGAAGAAAAGTGAAGAGAAGATGGATGAAGAGAAGGAGGATGAAAAGATTGGTGAAAAGAAGAAGGGTGAAGAGAAGGATGAAGAGAAGAAGGATAAATAGAAGAATGGTGAAGAGAAGACGTGTAAAGAGAAGAAGGATGAAGAGAAAGAGGATGAAGAGAAGGATGAAGAGAAGAATGGTGAAGAGAAGAAAGATGAAGAGAAGAATGATGAAAAGAAGAATGGTGAAGAGAAGAAAGATGAAGAGAAGAAGGGTGAAGAGAAGATGGATGAAGAGAAGACGGATGAAGAGAAGATTGGTGAAAAGAAGAGGGTGAAGAGAAGGATGAAGAAAAGAAGGATAAATAGAAGAATAGTGAAGAGAAGAAGTGTAAAGAGAAGAAGGATGAAGAGAAAGAGGATGAAGAGAAGGATGAAGAGAAGGATGAAGAGAAGAATGGTGAAGAGAAGAAAGATGAAGAGAAAGATGAAGAGAAGAATGATGAAAAGAAGAATGGTGAAGAGAAGAAAGATGAAGAGAAGAAGGGTGAAGAGAAGGATGAAGAAAAGAAGGATAAAGAGAAGAATGGTGAAGAGAAGAAGGGTAAAGAGAAGAAAGATGAATGGTGAAGAGAATGATGAAAGAAAGGATAAAGAGAAGAATGGCGAAGAGAAGAAAGATTAAGAGGAGAAGGGTGAAGAGAAGAATGGTGACGACAAGAAGGGTGAAGAGAAGATGAATAAAGAGAAGAATTCTGAAGAGGAGATAGGTGAAAAGAAGAAGGGTGAAGAAAATGATGATGAGAAAAAGGATAAAGGGAAGAATGGTGAAGAGAAGTGTGAATATCTGAAGGATGAAAGTGAAGCAGAGTGAATAGTATCAATGGATTTAGAGAAAAAGAATGAACTGTAGAAGCATGAAGAGAAGAATGGTGAGGAGAAGAAGGATGAAGAGAAGAAGGGTGAATAGAAAAAAGATGAAGAAGAAGGATGCAAAGAAGAAAGATGAAGAGGTCCCATCAATAACTACGTGATTTTCTAATGCATAATTAACATCATTATTTGTAAAAAAAAAAATAAATAAATAAATAAAAGTGTTTTGACGAGATTGAAAAAATTTATAGTTAATTAAAAAATTATTTTGGTAAGTTATAGGACATGAAGAGTTTCTCATCTAAACTCCATGATTACATCAGTTGTTTTTAATTAATTTTAAAATATTTTTAAAGTTTTGTTTATTTCTTTTTATTTGCTTTTTTCTATTTTTTATGGAATTTTTATTTCGTTGAGTCATAGTTTGTAATCAGAAATTGAACTCCATGTTTTCTCGTTTTCTTGTTTCGATTATTTAATGCATTCAGGCAACACGTACGAATTCAACTGGCGAAGAAGTGACTGTTTTAAAACCCAGGGGTATTTAAACAAACGATCGTCGTGTCTTTGTTCAGCTCTCCGTCTGTAAGCCATCATTTCCTGCTTTTTTGTTTTCCTGCCCAAATCGACGACCATCAACAAACGTCTATCAAATGAAGCTGGAATCCAATGACAGACGCAGAAATGTTTTATGTTCATTTATTTAATTTGCATTTAGATCAGGTGAGGCGAAGTAAATCGTGTTTGTTTGGCACTTTAACGATTTGCAAATAAGACGAAATAAAAAGCGCCCCCCCCCCCTCTTAACTGGACAGAAAGAGGACTGGCTTGAAGTGGTAAAGGAATGTGCAACCGCCGATTACATTGCAGCTCGTTCAAGACAGGCTTTTCTTCGTGTTTATTTGGTGTGATTTTTCTGTTGATTCAAGCGAAAAATTTATGCGCCATAGAGACGCAGTTGAAATTTTGATTGGTTAATAGTTTTGCTGTTGTGAGAAATGAATAAGCCTCTTCCACCGTTGACATTGAAAAGTGAGGCATTCATTTCATTCTTTTGCGTTTTTGTAAATTATTCTTTAACGATTATCATTCCCAGGTAACATTTAAAAAACCGAAATCGACAATGTTTAGCCTTCATACCTACAAAAAGACAGGTTGGGTCAAAAGGACTTTTTTTTTTCTTGATACCTGATATTACTGTATACTAAATCGGCAATGTTTGTTATAAACGATATTTTATCAAGATGTATTATTTATCTATCTATATTTCTGAGATGAGATATTATGTACACTGTTTACATTATTCGGACTATTGTTCTCATCTTTGTCGCCATATTTATCACAACGTTTCGACCGTTGTACGCTCCGGCCTTCTTCAGTTGGTTGGAATGTCGAACTGAACCCTTTATTTCGTTCACTGGGGTAGACTGTTCTAGTTCCACGTGCCATGTCTAATGGATGTCAGTTATCAGTTATCTCCTGTTAATTCCCCTCTCTAAGTTCACCACTGCCTTAACCGGGTATTGAACTCACACTCTTTGGGTCCTGTCACTGGATGTAATGTAAATAATATGTATTATTTACCATTTTATAAAGAAATAAACATGAAAACAAATATGTGAACCAAATACAATATAATATTTTTATAGTAATTCATCGAGTCTAGAAGAATCTTCATCAGAATGCAGAAAGCACTGGATGCCCGTTTCGTCCTATTTAGGACTATCAACAGTGCGCATCCACTATCGAAGCTAGACCGTTACTATACAACGCAACTGTCATATCATTGGACCAACGAGCCTTCAAAGACGAAAATGAAACTGACTAGACTTGATGTAGCGCCTCTACTCACTAAATTCCGGTGGTGAAACTCATCCAAGTAGATGTAACTCAAGGAATTGTGCCCCAAGAACCACGTCCTCTTTCCCCAAGCCGCTTACTCCAGGGCATTAGAAGCTGGATCAAGCAAGGATTTTTTTTTTTAAGCGTATCACCCCAAGCAAGGCTGGAGGCCACTATCACGCAAGGGGTTATAGAAGGGTTGGAGGAAGAGCAGATAGGAGTGGTAAAGGAGAGGATGTGGAGAAAGAGAAAGACAGTGGGTCGATCAAGGCAAGGGGGTTACAGAAGATCTGGAGCGAGAGCAGATAGGAATGAAAGTGAAAGGATGTGGAGAAGGGAATTGGATAGATCAAGACAACTGGAGATGTCGATTGACGCTACACTTAAACCGTTGGAGATTGTATTTGTCAGGGAAACTGTAATAGGGAAGGGAGTTCCACAGGCGAGATGTGCAAGACATGAAGCTATTGGAGTAGAAGAGACGTCTACATCTAACAGTTTCAACGGTGTAGGGGTGGGAACGGGATGCCAGCCTCGTAGGACGTTTAAATTCACGAGGCCTAGAGACAAGCGAAAGCAGCTCCTCGGAGCAATTACCGTGAAGGTATTTGTAAAAAAGACAGAGCGAGGCAACATCGCGTCTGTGAGAGAGCGACTGCAGACGGGATGACAGATCATATATACAAGTGATAGAAATTTAATAATATTGACAATTTTATAAAGAAATAACTACGAAAACAATTTTTTATTCATAAATTTATAAACTATGGAACAAGAAAATTTAAATAAACATATGATTTTTCTTTACATTATACATTTTCTTCTCAGATTGTTTTATATATCAGAATTGAATTTTCCAATTGTTATTCAATGTGATTTCCTTCGTATTTTGTTAGGCCTGTTGTATTCGTTAATCTCGCATATCCGATTCTGCCGCTCACCTTACTGCTTGTGAACTTATAGAGACTCTATGCCTTCTTTTTCTTTTTATGTGCCATGTCCTTTCAGAACATAGACGAACACAAGTTCCTTCCCTTTGCCAACATCCCCCAGACCACGTTCTGTCATCCACTTGCCCGCCAGGTATGTCACGCGTTCTTTTCTCTTGTCTCTCTTTCCCTCTATTCGACCCGTGTGTATCAGATTCTCCAGACCATCCTTCCTCGTTATGTGTCCCAAAAAATTCAGTTGCCTCTTCCTGATGCTAAGAATAAGCCTCCTTCTTGTTTTCATCCTCTCTAAGACCTTATCGTTGCTCACACGCTCGGTCCATGATATCCTTAGCATCCTTCTGTAGAACCACATCTCCGTCGCCTCTAGTCTCTTCTTCGTCTTTGAGGAAATCGTCCAACATTCGTTGATGTCACGTGACAGCTTAGTATTCTTTTGTTTGTTACCAAAGAAATTATCCTGTCTCCCAATACTCTGTCCAGCTTTTGGAATGTGTCCTTGACCATCCCAATACGTCTACGGATCTCAGTGTCGCACTTACCGCCCTCTACTTCCCAGATATTTAAACTTCCGCGTCTGCTTGATTCTAGTGTTCCCGACCTGCAAATCGCGTTCCGTAGGATCAAGGATGCCTAATCAGTAAAAGAAGCTGATGCTTGAAACTCCAGTAATTAATTCCTTATAAAAACAATTTTATTGATTTCAAATTGTATTACCATGGCGCATTTTCTGGATTTTGAAACCGTAGCATATAGACATTTTTCTGACGACACGATTTTCTCGGCCTTATCAGATAACAGTCACCTGACATCTTCGATGTTTTCGGCTGTATGCCTACGTGACTTATCTTGGCAGCCTAAGGGTTAATAACATTGCGACTCTCTCGGCCAATCATCACCCAGCTCTTCTGGGAATATTCTGATTCATTATGAAATTAAAGCCAACCAATCACTTTCTTCAAAGTCGTCATAAGGACCATGCAATACTTACTTAAGAAATTGAAAAATTTACGAGAGGGAGTCAAACATTTTTACCTTCATGGCATAATCACTCATGATCTAAATTCATAACTCTGTGGGAAGAGTGAACACAAATTCAAACCCGAATTATTACCAATGATTCCAAAAACAACAAAGAAATCCTTCCACCAAATACAACAGTGATGCGAAAGAGGCCTTTCTAAGTGAAGTATTGTTACTTTATTTTTTTTAAAGCATTTCACCCCAAGCAAGGCGGGAGTGCCACTAGCACGCAGGGGGTTACAGAGAGTGAGAGCAAGAGTAAAGAAGGGTGAAAGAGGAAAGGATGAAGAGAAGGACGGGGAATAGGTCAAGGCATCTGGAGATGTCGGTTGGCATTACATTTGAATATTTGGAGATTATAGCCATCAAGGAAGCAAGTAAGAGGAAGGGAGTTCCACAGACAGGAAGTGCGAGACATGAAGCTACTGGAGTAGAAGAGACGGCTACATTTAACCGTTTCGACAGTGAAAGTGTGGGACTGTGATGCCGACCTATTAGCACGTTTAAATTCATGCAGTTGGGGAACCAGCGAAAGTAGCTCGTCGGAGCAGTTACCGTGAAACTATTTGTAGAAAAGACAGAGGGACTTTTACTATTTTCAATATTTGGAACTTTTGGGGTATTTCCCATTTTAAAATAAATGAAGAATAACGAATACCGATGCATTTTCTGACATATGTTCTGGAACTTATTACATTTTAATAACAAACTTTACATCCACCTGAGTAATATAGTCTGTTTTTAAAAGAATGATTTTGCAACTCAAGGTTAATTTAATTTCTATTGCATTATTAGTTGTATTTAAAGAATGTTTTTGATCTTTTTCAATGTGCATGAATGTAATCTTTTTTCCTTATTTCAATTCTTGTTACTGGCCAAAAAATACATAATTTCGGCGTACAAATATTGTGTAGGCCAGGGATAACCCGTAACAAGTTTTTTTCTTTTTTTTTTTGTAATAAATATTTTATAATTCTCAGCCCGTGTCTCCCGTGTCGTGTCTCTGGCGTTCTGTTATTATTCCTCATCACGAGATTTTTTTCAGGATTTAAAAAAAATAATTTTTTCCAATATCCTACTTGTTTTTGAAAAAACGTAATTGCATTCATATACGTACTAATACCCTTGGGAAAGGTATGACTCCTCTTCTTCTCCCCCAGCTATGGGTAAATAGCAGGACAGACCGGGTTCTATAGCCTTGGACGGCAATTGTTCTACCGCAGAAAGTAATGACAACCTACTGCGGGAAAAAATCTGCCTCGTCAGTCATGTATCGAAAGATGCATGATCGACTAAGCGTGTATCACGCATGCCACATAACTGACTGAATTTTGAACGTTTTTCTTTTTACTCGTTGCTAATTTTTCTAAAACTTTGCGTGAAGCATGCCTAGAAAATCTGCACATAGATTACTTATTATCAGTCAAGTGCTGAGTGATGAAGAAAACTTAAATAAAGAATGAACACTAAGCACCTTAACCATAGCAGACGGCGAAAAGGGCGAATTGTGTACTTCGGAATGGTCGGCAAAAAACTGCTTACATTTTAATGTTAATAATATAAGTGACGAAATATTTGTGTATATCTAAATGAATATTAAATAATATTAAAATATTTTACGCTTCTACCCATAAAAAAGATTACTTAAATGAAAATAAATTTTTATTTATTATTCTAAAATATCATAAAAAGTAATATTTTGACAGTAAGGTCTTTAACATTTTTGTTTTCTCAAAAAAGCAAAGTATAAGATTGTATTTTTATGATGTAATATGGTGCAAAAAAATATGGGTATTCTTTTTTTAATCACCGTGTTGTAAATTGAAAAACTTCATTAAAAGGATGATTTATTGTATATTGAAAAGAGATAATGAGAAAAAATCAGCATTAGGCCGTTTGATGTTAAACATATACATAAAGAGATTCATGTTAAATATTTCTAACAAAAATATCTGTTTTATTTTTATTTATTCATTTATTTATTTATATATTTATTATTATTATTATTATTATTATTATTATTATTATTATTATTATTATTATTATTATTATTGCGCGTAGTATCATCTTCCCAGAGAGTAATTTTAAGTGGGTAATTACCAAATCCTCTGCGGGGTCTATAAGTAAAAAGAGCACTATAGGAGAGATATCTATGCACATTTGGGAAGAAGGTTTTGGGGGTGATATATGCAGTTTCGCACAAAGTAATCTTTTGTAGCTCTGAGATGTTGATGTGTCCAGGAATTTCACCCACATGATTCTCGACCCCCTTCTCTATCATACCCAATGGCCTTATCATAACAGAGATAATCGTAGTTTTATGTTTCCATATTTTTTGTTACTTCGATTTGCAGGTCCTTATAATTTGACAGTTTTTGAAATTCTTTGTTTTAGAAACATTGGGATTCTGTGGGCAAGTCATATCAGTTCTTTGACAGGTTCCTTTCTTGAAATCTTTTATGACTTTGTCTGACCTATTATCATCATTATTATTATTATTATTATTATTATTATTATTATTATTATTATTATTATTATTGTTGTTGTTGTGGTTGTTGTTATTGTTGTATGAACTGTCAATTGCTTTTTATCTTTCATAAGCATAACTCATAAAAACTGAAAGGAAATTAACAAAGAAATATTCCATTTCGCAGTTTTTTAGTATTCAGCCAGTTAACTTTAAAAAAGAAATAATCTATTCATCGTTTTAATTATCTGTTCAACCCTGTTAAAATTATTATCCTTATTACGGATAATTAACCAAGGATTTGAGATAATTCGTTAAGCCTATTTATATAAATGCAAAATAGTTTGCTAAAGTAAATCTTCCAATGAATAAATTTCATTGCAAAGAAAAATACAGAAAGTTTTATTTCCATATTTTTTAAAATTGAATAAAAGTCATCTACTGTTTTGCCAGTGTTTTTTCCTCGTTATTTGAGTCGTTTAGTGATAAATAACTTCAAGCGTAAATATTTTCATTATATGGACAACATTTATGACAATCCTATAATTTTCTATCCAAATCTTTTTGCTCGTCAATGTCATCTTGTGCTCGTTGCATGAACATAACCGTAGAAAGACACGGTGATTTTATCCAAATTGTTTTGCACTGCATGACCTTTATATAAAAGTCAGTCTACCAAAAAAACATGTTCATTAATAATTTATTTCCTCATATTTCCAAAATAATACCGCTTTGGATATTCTTATCCATTTATTGAATTTTCTTTCCCCCCCCTAAATCCACACATTTCCCACTTCCTTCCTCTTCTCTCTATGATTTTTCTTCGTTCTTGCATTTAGAACAGAGGCCTAATGGTGGTGGGGGGGACCAACAGTTGTCACAAGATTTCGTTCCTCCTTCTTTCATTTCATACAAATCATCCAGAAGCCAGACTAGAATTTTCAATAATATACAGTGACAAAACTTCAAAAGATGACACTGTAATTTCCCCATTTCGTCGTTTTTAAGCGTAATTTCATTCTCAAAGAGGATTGAGGTTAGCACTTCATTTAAATGGCTTACTTTATGGCTGAGATTGTTACATAATTTCAACTGGTGCCAGAGGACAGTGCTCGATCCCAGTTATAGACTCATGTGTCGAATGTTCGTGTTCAAAAAAGGAAGTCGTTCCATACTTAAAACATTGACGCAACACAGTCTTTCTACATAACATTTTCCCCTTTAGGCTTTGTAAAGTACGAAACTAATTTTAGTAAATACAACTTATTTGTGAATTTTATTCTCGCTGAGTGCTTCTTTATTCTACCCCTGTGTCAAACTAAGCTGTGTATCTTCTGGATTTTACAAGCAAACCAACAGACATTTATCAGTTGAAAAGAACAGAAAAAAATGTTTCCATAATAGAATAATTAAAGTTTAATTGGAATAGGAAAATATTTAATATGGTTGACGTGAATGACAAAAATAATCTTGATGTTTTGGTTTGGTTTGTTTTGTTTTACGGCATATCAACCTCAATGGGTTATTTAATGCCGACAATATTTTTATTGCTGGTAATATGTTTTTCTTCAAAAATCTAGTTCTGGGATATTTTTCCTTGAAGAAATCTATAACTGGTCATATTTTTTTTCAAAGAATATATAACTGTTTGTATTGCTGGTATTTTTTTTTTAAGTATTGCTGATAACAATTTTTCCTCCGAAAATTATTGCAGGCAATATTTTTTTTTATTACAAAGTATTTCTTTCTACTTTTAAACAAGTTTGGGTGTTAACTATTTGCCCATAGCTGGGAACCTAACAGGTGCTACCACACCGGGTGAGGGCGGACATGGGAACACCTGCAATTAAGAGGTGGTTTCACGCTCCTCAAAACCTCCTGATCAGAGGCCTTGCTGTTGGACGTAGTTTATAGTTTTACCCAGGACAGGGATGTAGTTTATCGTCATACTAAGGATGCGGACGTAGTTTATTGTCTTACCCAGGACGTAGTTTATCATCTTACCCAGGACGCGGACGTAGTTTATCGTCATACCCAGGACGAAAAAATAATCTTGAAGTTGTCATTATTTAAATAAATAAATAAATTATCTGATCATTCCATAACAATTATCCTGATATTATATAACTAGCCACAACTGAATGTGAAAGTTAATATGACACTGAAATCCACGGGCGCATTGGAATAACAAAAGATGACTTCCCAGAGACAACAATCCCTGCCTCCCATTAGAATGTCTGACGCGAGAGCACCTCTTTGTGACTGCTCGGTCTCACATTGTCCGCTGACATGAGATGGAACGAATAAATTGAGTCAGTCGCTTCGTCCACCGCTAGGAAAGTTGGCTCCCAGTGCCGCGCCAGGAAATTTTTCTCGACGGAGTCGATCCTTCAAATCGACAAATCGACCATTCGCCCTTGCATGGAGTATTGCTGCCATATATGGTCTGGAGCCCCTTCTGTTTGTCTCAAGGTCCTTGATAAAATCCAAAGACGGATATGCAATGTAATTGGCACTGATCTGGCAGCTCGTCTGCAGTCGCTCTCCCACAGACGTGCCATTGCCTCCCTCTGTCTTTTTTTGAAAATACTTTCACGGTAACTGCTCCGATAAGCTGCTTTCGCTGGTTCCCAGACTTCATGAATTTAAGTGTCAACTAGGCTGGCATCTCGCTCTCACCCTTTCACTGTCGAAACTGTTAAATGTAGCCGTCTCTTCTACTCCAATAGCTTCATGTCTCGCACTTCTCGCTTGTGGAACTCCCTCCCCATTTCTTGTTTTCCTGATAGCTATAATCTCCAACTATTCAAATATAACGTCAATCGACGTCTCCAGATGCCCTAAACTATCCCCTAACCTTCTCTTCATCCTCTCCTCTATCACTCCTCTTTGTTCTCGCTCCAACTCTCTGTAACCCCTTGCGTGCTAGGGCTTCCCGTCTTGCTTGGGGTTGAATGCTTAAAAAAAAAAGAAACTAAGCAAAGTATTAAGAAACAGGAAAATATCGTTACAAACAGAGAAGGGCTGTAGGGCTGTGTATGTCAATCATCCTATATGGTAGCGAATTCGGGATAATTTCCGCACAGATGAAATAAGAGATTTGGGGTAACAGAGATGAGGGTCAACAGCAGGGTGTTCAGAATACCGTGAACAGTGCATGTGAGCAACGAAGAAGTTTTAAGGACAGGCGAACCAAAAAGGACTGTTGTACTTGAAATCAGTAAGAGACAGTTGACATTTCTGGAACACACTATGAGAAAGGAGGGCATGGAGAGGCAGGCACCGGACATACTGAAAAGAGGAGCAAGGGGAACAGTGAGTAACCTGCCTAACTAAGCTTGCATAAATGGTTGACAGAACAGGGATTGGGGGGGATAGAAAGTGAACAGACATTGCTTAGAGGGATAAAGGACAGGAAATTGTAGAGAGCCATTATCGTCCAAATTCTGACCCAGTACATAAAAGCAAATCATTAGTTTCTTTTTGTTTCAATCCTACTCACACTCAGCCGCACCTAAAATCGGTCCCTTGTTGAGGACATTTAAAATATCTTCCTCTTCTGACCAATTCCATGGCCAGAAGTCATAAAAATCTCCTTAATAACAAAAAAAATGTACGCACATCGGTGCGGGTGTGGCTTAAAATTAGTTACTTTATTGGCATTGGCAAACTAATGTAATTGTTGTTAATGGAAATGAAAAAGGCGCTCGACTGAGACATAATGGGAATTAGCTGAACGGAAGACATGATAGAATACGCCCGAAATGAGTTTTTCTTTTTCTTTATTAAATTTAAATCATTCTTCTAACATATGTGTAAGTTACTTTCCTAATTTTGTTAATTTCCGTTTCGGATAATATTACAGAATAGCATGAATAAATATTTAAGATGGTGACCTTTCCCGGGCTGGAGCAAAGCTATTTTTGTTTGCTTTTTGACTATTTTCCTTGCACGTAGCAAGACTTAGATATTTACAGTACCGCTATTTCCGTAACTGCAGGAAGAATATATATTCTTCCTATATATATGTATATATATATATATACGTATGTAGGAATTATGTGTAGAGGAGATTCTTGAGATTTTTCTCGAATGAAGCCATTAATACATATTTCCGACATTTTCGGCGTTCATAAGACGCGATACTCAAAAATAAAACCGACAGACAAAACCTTATGAACCAACAAAGCATTCTTGATAATGGCTTGCGAAAGTCAAAAGCGCTCAGAAAGTATTGAAAAATTTATGTTTAAACACTGGCAAACATCGACCTTTGTGCCCAGAGAAACCCGGGGTTTCAAAAGCACGGTTTTTCCATTGACACCGCTATTATTTTAACTACGTCCCCTCCCTCGACAACGTAATAAATCTTTATCAAAGGTAATTTTTTTATAATCTTGTAAACAAACATTGCCGAAGTAGTTAACGCTATTAAAATAATAGCGCTATCAATGGAAAAACCGCTCGATTCAAAGACCGTTGTTTGCGGGAATGAAAGTACATGTTTGCTTAAACATATATATATATATATATATATATATATATATATATATATATATATATATATATATATATATATATATGGACATGCGCATAGTGCAAAGCTTATCAGTACGGAAAATAGGATCGATACCCCGAGATCAAGTTCTAGTCGAGGTTGTTGTTCACCTATACTATTGGAGGATTATGAACCCATCTCTTCTTGCTCCAGCTAAAGGCCAATTAGCAGAGCACGCTGGGCCCACAAGCCTTGGTTAACAAACAGTCTAAGTCCCTTTGAAGGTCTGAATTTATAATTGAGAAGGGATTTTTGGAGACTCCGTATCTTTCTCTACACCATTTCTTAGTTATCGATTCCTCTGAAAACTATGTCTATTTCTACACAAATCTTCATCATTATAATCAAATCATGTGTGTGGAGAGTCTGGCAGTTCAGTTCTAAAACTGTTCTTTTAGGCTCCCATACATAAAAATTGGCAGAAGATTCTCCCATCATATATATATATATATATATATATATATATATATAAATTCTCGTCGAATTAAATTTTGGCCGTGTGACCATTAGGATGTAGGTCAGCAAAACGGTCTCTTCGTCTCCAGGATCTTCTACCTCCAGTAATTATAATTCCAGTAACGTTGACTTCTTCTCTCCATACCTCCCAATAAGTCCGCCATAACATCCTCTCTCTTTCTCCAACTAAATAGTATCCCACTACAAACTGATAGCATAAACAGTCTGAAAAATCCTGCGAATTTTAAAATTCAAATTCGTAGGATATTAACTAAATGTATCTTAATTCGAGTTGTAAAGAAAAGTTGCTCTGTTTGATGAAAATAAAACATTGAACGCTCTTTTGTGAGTCAGTTTTAACATATTTCAAATTCTATGCTGTATTAATAGGACTAATCTGGATTATAGTAACAGATTACTACCCTCTCTCTCTCTCTCTCTCTCTCTCTCTATATATATATATATATATATATATATATATATATATATATATATATATATATACTGGTTTGTACTGGTGTTTTAAGTAAATTTCATAAGCCATATTTAGATGTTTGTACATAGATTTATTCAATGACGTGTCATTTTGTTCTTTTAACATTCGCCATTTTTGATGCATGATTACATTTTTTATCATATGTAAAAAGTTAACAAACAACGTTATAAAATAGCTACAAATAACTACATTTGTATCCTTAATTATGTCAACTCAATAGCCCCAAGAATAATTTGAAAAACGACCATTACCGTCCACCCAATAACTGTTAGGATAATACAATAGACATTATTACCCACAATGCAGTAGACATAGTCGAGCCAATACACAACATACAAGGCCTAAAGATTGCGTTCAAACATGAAAACTACTGTGATTGTTTGATGTTGACTTTACTGTATACCTTTATATTTACATACGCTCTATCTTTGATATTGAGCACTTTTACTCATAAAAGCATACTTTAAAACTATATTTTTTATCATATATATATATATATATGTAAGTAATAGGAAAGAACAGTCAAATTTATAATCCAAAGTTCTTTAGTATTTTTGTTTTATTTTATAAAAACAGTGCTCGATACAAAGTAGAGCATAATATTATAATGATTATTTTTTTAAAATATGTCACCATCGCGACACATAAATTACTATGTTTCGAAACCGAAACTCAAGTCCTGAAGTTCAATTTCAAAATTAAACTTGAAATTTAGACCACTGTTTCAGTCTCAAACGATGTTAAGAATCACGATTCATTCTCAAACGATGTTAAAATTCTTACTATCTCTTGAGAATGAAACCCTGCTCCAAATTTTAATTATATATATATATATATATATATATATATATATATATATATATATATATATATATTAGAGGAAACATGTATGACAAGGTGGAAAAAGTTTTCGTGCGACGCGTTTCCTCCTTTTGGACTTCATCGGACTAAAAATTAAAAGATTAAATATCCCACATTGTGATAACAGAAAATCTGCCAAGAATGGTGAAACGTTGTAAGAACCTGGACACATTTACTGTGGATAAACTGGCGATTAAAGCCTTTTCTAAACATTTTCGTCTTAGTGAATTATTTTCTTTTTTAATTTGATTGGCATTTTTTATGTCAAAATTGTGGTCAGCCACTTTACGGTGAGCAACTAATGTGTTTAATTTATTGTTTTTTAAAATGTCTCTTTTGTGTTCATATAATCATTTATTTAAGCTTCTTGTAGTTTCTCCAATATATTTGTTATGATACACCTTAGGGGTGCGCAGGATCGGCTCATCAGTGATGTTTTTGACGTGGGGGTCATAACAAGTTTTCGGTTCTTTCAACACCATACCTGTTCACCCAAGCGACCCTA
The DNA here is from genome assembly GCA_964036315.1 of Acanthosepion esculentum. Classification (NCBI taxonomy): domain Eukaryota; kingdom Metazoa; phylum Mollusca; class Cephalopoda; order Sepiida; family Sepiidae; genus Acanthosepion; species Acanthosepion esculentum. The sequence goes on from OZ038493.1 coordinate 52,161,884, forward strand.
CCGGAATAATATCTATTCCAGCAGGCGATCCTAAAGCAAATTTTCCCCAAGCACGCAATAACAAACAGTTCATATAAACAGCTGCAACTGCAGTAGGAGAAAAAAGAGAAGAAACAGATTGTTCGTATATATATATATATATATATATATATATATATATATATATATATATATATATATTATATAAAAGGCTCAAACACTAATATTCCATGGTTATAATTTATTACATTCGAATCGTAATCACGATCCAACTCATCAGCCATACAAATTAAAAAAATTGAATTTGTAGGTCTGATGAATTCAATCGTGATTACGATTCCAATGTATTAAATAATAATCATGGAATATTAGCGTTTGAGCCTTTTATATTATATTCTTACTCTGTCCTGGACATTGAGTTCTACCTGGATTCTATCCTCTTGAAAATTTATATACACATTGTCATCCAGAGACAGACTGTTTCGCTGATCATCCGATTGCCTCAATCCGGGATCTAAATCCGACTGATTTGTCATGAGAGGTTGAGAAGAAGGTTAATTTTTACTTACTCATTCTTCGAATAAACACGCCAATGACCAAGAGGGCTCAATTCATGGAAGATCTTAGCAGTAGTAGTCATTGTTTATAAATTCGCGCTTATATCCCAAGAATGCTCGACCGGAATTAAATTTTCCGGAAGAAAGACACTTTTATGTTTATACGTTCTTTTTATAGATACGAATATTTAATTAAATATAATAAACAGTAATAACGACGTCTACCGGCCTGAATGTCCGAGAAATGTTCATAGAAAATATGCGTCCTCCGACAGGAATCGAACCTGTATCCTATACAGAACCATCATATAGCCTGACGTGCTTTTACCAATATCGCCACAGAGGAGCGTTTCGGTTAGCAAGGTCGATTTTTACTGTTTTTAAACTACAATTCTCCATGTGTGACGTCATTTGTTTACATTTGGATACGCATCGAGCAGATATGAATGTACGAGAGAAAATCATGGAGAATTGTAGTTTAAACACACACACACACACACACACACACATATATATATACATATATATATATATATATATATATATATATATATATATATATATATATATATAATTTACAATTTCTCATTATTCTATATCATCATTTTGTGTTTGTTTAATTTTATACCTTGCAAATATTCATTTAGCTCAACTTTGCTTAGCATGGTACAAGACCATAACTGCTAAATGAAATGGAATTGACTACACTAATCATGGATTTCGTGTTTTCCTTGATTACCGAGGTAGTTTTGCCCGGTTCCACTGAGCTAGAACTCAAAGATGTTGAGTACTAATTTTTCAAAGTAATTAATCCCTGCTGAACGAGAAAACGACATAACACATTCTTTCATATTCCATTTCTCAAAATATGTCTTATATTTGCGATAGAGAATTTAATTATCGTTCTATGGTTGACGCCTACTTTGTATTTACATCCATATTTGATTATTTAGTCTTGAATTTTTTCTTTTTGAATCTAGTGTCGAGTTAATCGACCGTTAACTGAATGGTCGCAGACTTTGTCCGTATTCTGAGAATATTTTGCGAACATAAAATCTTACAATCCGAATGAATAATGTTAGCTAATTGCGAACAAAACGCCTCGATTTTTTCACACGGCTTGAAGAAGACATGATTATTTTTAGAAGGGTAATTAAGATGACTTCTGTCTTTTTGCTTATATATCGAAAAAAAAAACAAATCTTTCGAGTTTTTAAATATTCATTTTGCTTGACTGAACAGTTTTTATTCAAATATGAGAAGCTTTTCATTCCTTGATTTAACGTCATTTTTAATCCTGTTAATAAGCGTCACCTAATGTCGGCGGTAAGCAGAATTAAATAGAAACTAGCGCCATGTCATAATGCAACGAAATTTCTTGCTATTTTTAAGGCTTGTCTTTGTGCGTTTGCCATTCGAACTAATTGGAGCAAAGGAAGATTAATACGAGTTTCGATTTGTTGAATAAGTGGTTCAACTTTTCGGGCATAAAGTCAGATTCGAGCACTGATAACAGCAAATGTATTTCCCCGGTTTCATGGCGTGACTTTTTAATTATTTTTCTTTTCTTTTTTTACATGATGACATGAAGGAAAGAGAAACTCTTTCCAAACTAAACTGAGATTTTTAAGACGCCACGGGCGAATAGACAACTGACAGAAGTAAATAGACATGATTATTTGATTCAAATTTGATAGTTGATAGATTTTGAGCATTGACAGTGAGTGTAGAACAAGAGAATCGACGAAAAAGAGTTTGAATACAAACTGATACTGCCTTAGCAAAGGAATGAATCTACAATGACTAGTAGAGGAGAACATATCTATTTTCTTATTAGCTAGGCAAACCTCTCTCCCATAAATACATACTTAGGTCGTAGAAAGAGCAGCTGTGATCCCCGAGCTTGCCAAGCTGGATATGTCCGATCATTTCTGTTGAATCTCGACTAATGCATGGAATAATAATGCAACACAAAATGTACTTAGAACAAGAATGTATTATAACAAGAAAGTGTACACAATATTTAAATATAGTCTTTTGGATATTCTGGGAAGACCGTTCCTGGAGAATGTGTTGACTAAGTCGCAGTCGGGCAGAGTCTCTAGTTGGATCTCGTGATTAGCCTCCCTGTCTTCCGGTACCGACCATATTTATATCGTCGGTACTCCGCTATGCAAATTAGGTGGATCCTACCACAACACTTTCTTATTATCAATTACTCAGTTCATTTCGAAAATGGGAATATTGTAGGTCAACCCGAAAGTAGAATCAGCTTGTGTTTTTCTTCTTTTTTTTTTTAATCATTTCGCTCCAAGCCAAGGCGATAAAGCCACTAAGATGCAGGCTGTTGCAGAGAGTAAAAGAAACAGAAAAAAAGAGAGGAGAGGAAGGAAGGTACAAGGACGGGATTCAACGAGAGAAAAGACGACGATTGACGTTGCATTTAGATGATGATGATCGTATTTGACCTGGAAAGCAATAGGTCAGAAAAGAGCCCTACAATTGAGAAGTGCAAGAGAAGAAAATGTTAACATAGAACTCATAGCTATCCCTAGCAATTTCAGCTGTAAAAGGATGAGACCTACCTGCCAATCTAGTACTGCGCTTAAATTCGTAAAGTCGAGGTACCAAAGCTTATCAGAACAATTACAGTGAAAATATTTATAGAAAAGGCACAGAGAACATAAGTTACAGCGATATGAAAGTGAATGAAGACGAGATACCAGGTTTTTGTGATGTCAACGAACACTCGTCGCCACTTTTGTGATGTCAACGAACACTCGTCGCCACCTTTGTGATACCAACGAATACTCGTAGTCACTTTCGTAATGCTCGTTGTAATAGAGACTTTTAATCGTAGATACAGCTATAGTCACGCCGATGACCAATGCTGGTGTACTACGATTAAGCTTTTTATTAATTTTTTCTTGTGTTTGAACAAGTGTTATTTTCTGAACACAGAGTGTGTAGAAACTGTCTGAATGTTCTGTCATTCCGAGCGCTTTCTTTTAGCCATTATCAAGGGCGATTTCATTTTATTTTATGTTTTATCTCCAGATTCCCTGTCTACGAGCTACCTAAATTCCTTAATGACATCATTACTCCATACCTACCTACCAATCATATCATCACATCCACCCACGAATTCCTCTAAATTCTAAAAAGTACAAAACCAACCCAAGGTATCTTAGCGTCACTCGATGTTGAAAATTTATTCACAAACGTCCCCGTCGATCAAACCGTTGGCATTACCTTTAACTCCTTGTATACAAATAATTCTATTCCACCCCCATCCATCAAACCAAATATCCTCAAAAAATTGTTTCATGCATGCGCAACTAAATTCCCCTTCTACAACCAACCAAACTAATGGCGTTAGTGTCGGAAATTCGCTCGGCCCGTGTTTCTCCAATTCGAATATTACTCGCACAAATAGTATTTGCTCCATAAAATTCACTCGAATAGTAATACGTATCGTGATCCGGATAGGGAAAGAGTATAGTGAATAGTAATGGAGGATAGACTAGGAATAGCGAATCTTCAGACGTCACGCGACTTCCTCTATATATGCGTTTCCTCTATGGTCACGTGATCTACTTAGTTCAATAATGGTATCGCCTGTGTTTGTTCACTGGCCATCTATGTTCAAACACGTGTGTCGGCAGCGACACTTTATTCCTCTATAACACAGGTCACGATCGATTACGTTGCAAATTCCTCTTTGGATTCTGTCAAGAATCTCTAGATATATAAACAGAAACACCAAACCAGATGTAGCAGGAATATTCAATGCACGGACAAATTACGGATTTATTCAGGTATAAAATAGATTCTGGCGAGAAAATGTCTAGGACAACACAGTGAACAAACTTTTCTAGCATCCAATATAGTAACTGATTCGATATAATTTTTCCAATTCATATCAGTGGAAAATAAAAGCCCGCGAGGGAGCAATGAGTTACTTCCTTGAGGGATAGCATCAGCCATGCTGATGGAAGGCAAAAAAGCTTCTCTAAGATGATTAAAAGAGAAAAGTTTAATTTAGGGGTCGTTAAAATTAACAAAACCATTTCTCGACCCGGTTAATAACAAATTGAAGATTATTTTCATTGTGTCAAAATTCATTTTCATTATTTCAAAGAGCAACGAAATTATGAATTTCAACTTTGCTCCATGTGTTCATTCAATTCCTAAATGAAGGAACGGAAACCACTTAGGGTTGGTCAGGTAGATCTGTGTCAACAGATAATTGTCAGCATGAGACGCGAAACTAAAAGAAATCCTCGGCGTAAGATGCTGTTGAGTTTCGAAATATCACACCAAAAAACGGCAGTACGTTGTTTTCATAACGTGAGTTATTATGGCGCTCTTACAAAAGATTGACCTTTCTTTAAACTAGAGGGCAACAATGATGGTGGATTGACCCTTCAAGTTCCGGTACAATCTCATTTTCAAATCAGTCCTGATTTGCACATTTTTCATTTAGAGTAAACGAGCAAGACAATGGCAAATATTTCATCAGAAATGTCTGTAGCCCATTAGCAAATATGGCAAATGTTCGATTATAAGGTCGAAGAGGAATTGGGTCCATTGTTTGTCAAAGTCTCTGGAGTGTTTGGGAAATTTTGAAATATACTTCTCCCAACATTTTGTAACGATTATTTGGACAAAAACAAAATGTTTAAAGAAGATGAAGATTCAAGTTCTGCGGCAAACAACTCGAGAATAACAAGTCTTCTATATTATGAAAATCTCTTGATATTAAACCAACCTCGAACAAATTAGATCGTGAAATAAAACAAATGCTATCTGTCTCTATTTCTGAGATGAGGTATTGTAGCTATTTACATTATTTACGTTGGTCGGACTGTTGTCTTCAGCTTTATTGTCATACTCATGACGTTTTGACCGTTGTACACCGTGGTCTTCTTCAGGTGATATACGTTGGAATTTTGAACCGTACCCTTTATTTCGTCCGTCGAGGTAGATTCTTCTAGTTCCACGTGTCATGCCTTTTTCTAGATATCTCAGTTTCAGTTATCACGATTTCAGTTTTCTCTGTTTCAGTTACCTCCCTTTAGTAACTCTGCTCTCCAAGTTTTTGTTCACCTCTGCTGTGGCAAAGTATTGAGCTCGAAACTATTTGGGCCAAGTCACTTTTGGATTGATTCAGCCAACGCTTTTATCCACTGGTCCATATGTCCTTGAGTTTAAGTTTTTTTCCCCCCAAGCTGGACCAGATGTCCTTTTAGCTTTGGGTCGGAGGCCCAATTAGCCCTCTGCAACAACTAGCTTAAAAGTCGGCATGGAGCGCGGATTTTAAGCTAGTTTATAATAAATTAAATGTTGTGAAATTTTCACGGATAAAATTTACTGGAACAGAGTAGATTGATATGTCCTTTACTATGAGAGTGAAAAAGCGCCCTTTTAATTTGTAAATATTTGTTCATAATAGTCCGTGAAAGCGAAATTGCAATAAATAATATCGGGTATATAATTGAGGTGTCTAGTCAGGGGTAAAATCAAAGATTTTCAGCGTTCGAATACCTTTCAATCTGTGTAATTAAACAAAGTGCCCAGCATTTTCGTTAAAAACCCAGCACATCAGCATTGATAGGAGATACCATTAAATACATACTAAAGATTCCATATATCAATGTAAGAAGTTTCAAAGAGATTAGATTCATGCCTTTCTAAAGAATTCATGCCACTTCTGACACCGCCTATTTTCTCGCTTCAGGGTACATCAGATGCATTTTGAATTTTCACTCCTCACTTTTTCCTCTTGTTTAAATTCGAAAACTTCAGAATTAAAAATTATCTAATATGCCGTACTTGATATAAAAGTAAGAATTCTATTCATTCACATTTGTGGAAATTCATTCAAATTTGCGGAAAACATGAAGGTTTTCCAGCGAGTAAACTATGAAAACCGATAAAATGATTTGGTGAATGAATTCGCTATTAAGACGTCATTAGAGTAAAATGTTATGAATTCAACTAAGAATTTGATGGACTTTTGGAAATCAGTCATCAAAATTCAAAACAGCGCATATGACAACGAGAAACGAGTTAACTCTCTTTCCTTTGATAGAACTTTAAACTTCCTTTAGTCTTTGCAATTACTCTACATTTAATGACTAGAACTGGTGTTCAACAAACCCCACATAAAATATGGGTTTCACTGAGCAAACACCACAATACTAAAAGTACAAATTTACACAATAAATTTTGATATTAGATCATCTAGTCAGATTTTTTGGAAATGGGCTAGCCGAGAACTTTTTAAAGCCTTTCTTATACAGGGTGACCCAAAAAACGGGAACTTTTTAACAATTCAATAAAACCAAGAGTGATGGAAGAAAAATATTTAATTCATAGTAATTGAAACCTTAAAACATACCATTTAAGAAACAATGATGGAATTTTCATTTTTTTTTAAATTACGTCCTGTAGATGGCGTCCTCCTGTACGAATGCATTCTTGAAATCTGCTGTTGAGATTCCTCATTGACTGCTGCAACATCTCAGCTGGGATACTGTGAATTTCATCTTGAATTCTCTGTTTTAACTCATCCAGAGTTCTTGGTCGAGTTGTGTAAACTTTACCCTTGAGATAGCCCCACACGAAAAAATCACAAACGGTTAAATCTGGCGATCTAGGGGGCCAGGCAACGTTACCAAATCTTGAGATCACACGGTTACCGAACAATTCTCGTTACTAAAATGGCGAAATGTTAACTTGCTCAAGGTCACTGTCTCGCAGTGTTGCCACTTGCTCATGTCTTGCTCATATATATATATATATATATATATATATATATATATATATATATATATATATATAATATATATATATAAATATATATATACATATATACAGGATTACCCCCCCCCCAAATTCGGTTTTTTGGGTCACCCCAAAAAACGAGAATTTTTTAAATGCGTATTGTCAGACATGAGCAAGTGGCAATACTGCCAGAGAGTGACATTGAGCAAGTAAACATTTTGCCATTTTAGTAACGAGAATTGTAATAGTAACGTGTTGCCACTTGCTCATGTCTGACAATACGCACTTAAAAAATTCTCGTTTTTTGGGGTGACCCAAAAAAACGGAATTTTTGGGGGGTCACCCTGTATATATATATATATATATATATATATATATATATATATATATATATATATATGTTTCATTTAAGACGACAGACAAGGTAATGCGATTAAGCTTTTTATTCAATTTTTCTTGTGTTCGAACAAGTGTTTTCTTTTCTGAACACAGAATATGTAGAAAATGTACAAATGTTCTGTAATTGCGAGCGCTTTGTACTATACTTTTAGCCATTATCAAGGGTGATATTATTTTATTTTATTTTAAATGAAGTAAATTTCTAAATTGGTTATTCCAAAAATCGCTGGAGAATGGAACGGATAATTATAAATTAAATTTAAAATTTTAGTTTTCTGTTTTGAAACATGGTAATTCCTATATAGCGATGGAACCATATTTTTAAAATAGAAAATAATTGTAATATTAAGCGCTACTGTTTTGTATCGAGAACTGGTTTCTTAAAATAAAAATAATTACTAAGAACACCGGATTGTAAATCTTACTGTTCTTTCTTATTATTTTAATATCTATCTATCTATCTATCTATCTATCTATCTACACACATATATATATATACATATATATATATATATATATATATATATATATATATATATATATATGTGTGTGTGTGTGTGTGTGTGTGTGTGTGTGTGTGTGTGTCTGTGTGTGTGTGTGTACCCAAACAAGTTTGATTAAATTCAAGTGATAAATGCTGTCTATTTAATATCTACTATATTTTTAGCAGTAGGATTTTCCAGTAGAATGTTGTATATTGCGGTTGAAATTGTGGATTAATTGAATTTTTTTGTTTTGTTCAAGTACTTTCGACCGTCTCAGTCACTGTCAAGAACCATGTGCTGTACACGTGGTATGCAAGATTCTGTTGGCTACATCCTGGTATTTTTAGAAAGCTGAAAAGTTAAAACGTCCATAATACTGGCATGAGTAATAATTAAAGGAATCGAAACAGCGTCAGAATGAATTATTCAATATTATGTTTTTTTTTGTTTTTTTGTTTTTGTTTATACATATTTAATATTTTATATACACTTCAAGGTCAGTTTAGTTTATCCTGAACGAGTTTTCTAAATTTCATTCAATAAATATCCAATGAATGCTTGTGTGTACATGTATAAATGTACATATGTATAAATAAATATATAAATTATAACTATGAATAATAAATGTATATATGTAAAATTGTACAAACGTACACATGAATAAATAAATGTATAAATGTGTAAATCATAAATGTATAAATTATATAAATTGTATAAATGTACATATATATATAAATAAATGTATAAATTATAAAAGTAAAAATTTATAAATTGTATAAATGTATATATGTATAAATAAATCTAAAATATATAAATTGTATAAATGTACATATGTATAAATAAATTTAGAAATTATAACTGTATAAATGTATAAATTGTATAAATGTACATATATAAATGCTTGTATGTTTGTGTGCATCTAGACGCCTTTCCGTTATATATTACCACCAATAACTGTGATGTTGATAAATTTAAAATTTATATTTTTGTAAAACCGTCTACAACAATTGACCACGACATTTTACGAGAATTCGAGACAATGGCGTCCATTTTATGTCTGTGACGAATTCAGTTTGCGCGGGAAAGTCGCTTTAAAGTTTTGATTAATTTGAATTGATTTTTAGCTGAACACAGAGAAATGTAGTCCTAAAAAAGTGTTAAATTTGACTCTTTAAGTTTTTTCTCATCAGTTGTTTTTTTTAATACGTCCTTTCAATTACCTACCAATGTTTTGAATTAAAAACGAAAAATTTGAAGTACACAATTAATTTCCTTCCCATCCTACGACGAATCATTTAACCCTCGCCTCGCACGTGCAAGACGGAGAGATATATTTACATCTACTAATGATGCCTATGGGTACATATACTGTTTTTAATAATTATTACTGCTGTTTGCCTACCTACAGCAGAGCAACAGTCAAAAGTCTTAAAATGAATGTTTTGAGAACTGCCACGTAAGCTACGGTCTAAATATGAGGGCTCACATTGCATAGTGTAATGATTAGCCAGTCTCTAATATACAGCGTGGTCCGAAAGTCTTGTCATCCACACACCAAAATTAATGAGAACAAGTAATACAGTAATAAAAAGCAGATGTATTCGATTCAGTTTATTCACTCTCATTGACGCTGTCACACATCGAGAAGGTCTGTATGAACACCAACATTTTCATGGCGCAAAATGATGCGGCGCAATGTCCAGTGTGGTATTTTACGAAGCTGTGGATTGCGGCAAAGGCTCTCCGAATGGCGTCCTTCAACTGATGGGTGACAAGACTTTCGGACCACCCTATAGATATGACGTATATTTAACGTAAGGTAATCCAGTGAAAATAAAATTCACTACAGTAGTAATTATTTTCAAGACAGCATTGCTGACCGTTCAAAATAAAGAATAGCCATTAAAGACAATTTCATGAAGAAAGGAACAGTGTTTGCTGTAATTAAGGCATCTAGTGAGAATCAAATTCATTGCCCCTCATTACATGCAAGAGGAATATTTGTTCTATTGATTCTGTAGCAATCATTATTCAAAACTTAACGACATGTAGGGTTAATGAAAGTCGATTTGTTTCATTAAAAAAGAGTTTGAAAAATGACTTGCTCTGTGTGCGGTAAATAAACAATATTTCCTTTTGGTGTGTTTCTGATCGTTAATCTTTCTTGGCGCGATGTTTTTCTCTTGTGTAATGAAAATCTTTTCAAAAATCTATGTAAAATAATTAATGTTCGTTTTATCTTCTAAAATCCTGTAAGAAAGAATCCTACACAGAGGTAATAAACTTGATCCCGTTCTTGACAACCATAAAATCACTCAACCTTATGTCATTTGAATTGCTTGTAATATAAAAGCGGACAAAAACAGCAAGACAAACAACATAAAATATGGTTTCATTCAAATTTTCTTTTATGGAGAAATGAACGTAATAAGAAGGCTAGAAAGAAAGAATTAGAATTCAAGTGTCAAATTTCCGAGGAATTCCGTTTTCAGTCGAGAAAGGGGTAAATCCAGGGGGGCGGTTTCTTTGTTATTATTCAATGATTATATTTTAAAAAGCAGAAAATATGATAATTATTATTTTCATCACCCAAACAGATGTATGGAATGCTATCAATGGAGATCAAGTGACAGCAGGGCTAGCGCATATTACCCCCGAACGACCGAATCATTCTGGGGTCAATTTTTTACATCCAAATTCGTGAATTTTTTTATTTTCAACGGGTTTAAAGGCGACATTAGTCTTCTGCGCCCTCGCCAACCGTCTGCCTTAGGATTTTTTAGATAAGTTATTTATTTTGAATTAGGATTCATTAAAGAAACATTTTGGAATCCTAAATACGAATAATAATAATAATAATAATAATAATAATAATAATAATGATGATGATGATGATGATGTTCCCATGTGCCACATTTTTTAAATAGAAATCTCAAAAATGTGGCACATGGGAACATCAACAATCACTGTTGTAGTTGGAGCCCTTGGACTGGTTGGAAAAGATTCCAGTAGGCTGATTGAAGGGATACCTGGAAGTCCATGCCTCAAAGAGATACAAAAAATTGTTCTGACACACAAGTACAGCCCACACTTTACGAAGGGCTTTATCTATGTAATTATTTTTATTTTATTTTATTTTATTTTTTTGCAGTGGAAAGTGTCATGATACCATTTCTAACCTTAGGTCCCTGGGCGGGACCCGGAAAGAAATGTGTAAACGCCAGATATCAAAGAAAATAAAAATAATAATAGTAATAATAATAAAACTGATATTTTATTTTTATTACAACCGAAATATTTTCTTAAAATAACGTTCGTTTATTTTAAATAAGTAAGAGAAAATATCAGTTTTTACATGATTTGCTTTAACATATTATTATTATTGTTATTATTTATTATTTATTAAAACCTGTATTTTCTAAAAAGAATTATAGGTTTTTTTTCCTGTATTCATTTTTTGAACTGGGATTAAAGAACCTGTATAGTAAATAAATACGGTATCTACGAAGAAATCTAGGAAACATTAATTAAAGAGACCTGAATCTTAAATAAGAAAAATAATACAATAAAACAGACATTTTATTAATATTAAAGCCGATAGACTTTCTTAAATAAACAAGTAATAACACACTGAAAACCGATATTTTCTTTATCTGAAGAAAGTATCGGTTATAAAACTTTTTTTAAATTTTCCTTAAGAAAATATTTATCTTATTAAAGCAGATATTTTCTTAAGGATAATATCAGTTTTATTGTATTTTCTTATTTAGGATTAAAGATCGTTATTATTCATATAAAATAGTAGATGTATAGATGAGGTAATGTCTATTTATAAAAATGCAGTACACGAGGTAATCTTTTTTCTTTTATTATTAATTTATATATTATATGCATTTACTTTAGGTCAGTCAGTCAGTTATGTGCCATTCGTGATACAGGCGTAGGCGATCATATATCTTTCGATACATTACTGACGAGGCAGATTTTTTCCGCAGTAGGTTGCCATTTCTTTCTGCGGTAGACCAGTTGCCATCCAAGGCTATAGAACCTGGTCTCTCCTGCTATTTAAGAGGATTCATACCTTTCCCAAGAGTATTAGCACGGTAATTCAACTGGAATTCGAATTCGGCTCTCCGATTCCTTAACCCGAGCCGCTATCCATTGCTCCTAAGTATCTCCAGTAATTCGGTAAAAGGGAGCATACACTGATGAAAAAAGGCTCCAAAATTGATGAAAACAATTTTTTATCGTCCAAATGTTTATGTTATTACTAAGAGGAAAGACCAAATGATTTTTGAAATTTTTAATCCTTCTTAGCACGTCCGAAATTTTAGTCAAAAATCTTGTTTTTTTTAAATCTTGTAAAAATCAATTATACCTTTTTCAAAAGTTATTTGAGAAAAGGTATAAAAGTGAAAGTGTACTTAATGTAATTGGAAACAAACGTTACTTAATTTTTTAGCAGAAAAATTTTACTTAAATAATAGAGAAGCATGTCTAACCGTAATCTTATTTTGGAGGTGTGAATTGACGCTAACGTCGATGTATCGATGGCTTACGTGAGGGTAAGTTATCGGACAGAAGAACAGAAGTGACAATATTTTCCAATTTTAAGTGAACCAGCTTATTTAACTATACAGTAATTTTGAAAAATTAAATACTTTCAAAAGTCTAATATTTTATTGATTTTGTAGGTATTTTAGCGAAGATATGTCCAAAATCTGTACTGTTTCCGTCTCTAAAATTCAAACTAAAAAAGAAAATAATTAATAATTTCAGTATGCCTCTCACAGAAAAACAATAAATTAATTATATTTAAAAAAATTAAATTAAAATATTTAGTGAAATAGAATGTAAAAAAAAAAAAAAAAAATTGAAAATACGACGATGTTGGTCACGCAGAGAATTTAACACGAAGGAAAACAAAACAAAAAATATCTGAGGACGGGTTCTGAAACAATTCTTAAAACACGTGACATTTATGTCTCAAGCGTTCATCTATATATTTGGAAAAAAACAGTTTGTAAAACTTTTTTTGCATACTCAAAAAATATTTTTAAAATACCCGTGTATCGCAGATTGTAATAAGCTTTCAAATTTATGATCTGTAAAAATAGATCTATTTAATAACGGCATTTCCTAAAGGGCAAGGATTGAAATTTAATTTTAAAATATTTAACACATTTAGAGAATTTTGTATTTAAAATTGAAAAAAGAAAATAATTCTTGTAAAATATCTTAATATATATTATTTATAAAAACCATTAAAAGCTTTTCTAATTAAATAATGTCTTAGATTTATTGTTTTTTTTTTTTGTATTTTACAATTCAGAGCTGAATTTTGGGTAACTATGTATTTCGATTTTACAAAAACATCGATGATTTATTTTTCAAAGTCTGCTTTTAACGAATATATTCACTAAAAAGCATACCGTCAAATTTCTCGAGTTTTCATAAAATTAGGTAAGTGGGAGTAATAGGTGTAAAAAAAAATATTTTTATCATGACGTCCCCCAAAAAGTATCTAAAATAATTTAATTAATTTATGAATAAGTTATGAAAGTTTCATTGAAATCCGTCATCTGTTTGATTTTTTAAGAATTTCCAAATCAATATGTTTTTCGACTGAAAAAAAAGGCGCTAAAAAAACTAATGATAACTATTACGTAGACTGCTGACGTAAAAAAAAATAGATTTTTAACCAAAATTTCGAACGTGCTAGAAAGGATAAAAAATTTTATAAAATAATAAAAAACTAATTTGCTCATTCCTCTTAATAATAACATAAGCATTTTGACGATAATTTTTTTTTATTATTAAGTTTGAGGCCTTTTTGCCTCAAGCTATGCTGTATTTTCGGCGAATTGGTGGAGATAACTTATTTAGTGATGATATTATTATTAGATAATTTTATTAAAACGATTATTAATTTAAAATTAAATTGCTCGTAGTGGGCTTTTTATGCGTTTTCCAACTTTCTGGTGTTTTTTTTATGTAATCCATCAGAAAAAAACTCACGTTTTTAACGTAAACTATTTATTATAAAATTAATTAATGAATAAGTTCAGAAAGATTTCATTAAAATCGGATAATTCTCTTAATTAAAAAAATTGGGCTGTCTTAAATTATGTTCAGATTACAACCCCTTGTTGATTCTGGAAGTACCTAATAATAATAATAATAATAATAATAATAATAATAATAATAATAATAATAAATTTAGAGCTGAATATTAGGTAGCTGTGTATTTTGATTTTACAAAAACATCGATGATTTACATTCTTCAAAGTCTTCTTCACTAAAAGGCATGCCGTCGTATTTCTCGAGTTTTCATAAAATTAAGGAGTTCGAAATAGACGTAAAAAATATTTTTACCATAACTTTATAAAAAAAACATGTCTAAAATAATTTAATTCATTTGTGAATAAGTTCTGAAAGTTTCATTAAAATCCGTCAATTATTTGCTTTTTAAGAATTTCAAAATCATTGTGTTTTTTCGCCTGTAAAAAGGCTCTAAACAACTAATATTAAATATTACGTAGACTGCTGACGTAAAAAAACAAAAATTTAAACAAAAATTTCGAGCGTGCTAGAAAGGATGAAAAAATAATAAATTAAAAAAAAAATTGCACATTCCTCTTAATAATAACATAAGCATTTTGACGATAAAACTTTTTGTTTAAGTTTGGGGCCTTTTTTCAACATGCTATGCTACTTTTTCGGTGAATTAGTGGAGATACTTAATTTAGTTATAAAATATTATTATTCGATAATGTTATAAAAACGATTAATTATATTAACAATAAAAAATGATGAAGTTGATGCTATGCTGTCTTATCCCATGTACTGTTCCTCGAAAGAAATGGATGATACATGCTTTCTTAAAGGTAAAAACAAACCAACTGCCACGAACTAGAATTTGAACCCTGCTCATCCAGTTCGACTGGACAAGTTTCTAACAAATAACCCATCGTACATCCCTCTTATTAGGATTCAATCTTTCAATAAATATTCCTTTAAAAGTTAAAATACTTTATAAAAAACCTAAAATTTTCAACCAAATGTTATACTTTTTTTACAGCCGTTGCATCAAAATTAATAACAATTCTAATAAAAATATTTTGTAAAAAAAGAATTAAATCTAAAAATTAAAATACAGTAGAAAATAACTATAAAACTAGTTAACAAAGCTGGTAAATAAATTCTCTTCATTGAACTCCACATTTCTCCCTTTAACTTTTTACAGCAATAAAACCCAATTTCTATGCATTACTGAGTTCAACGGGAAAAGCTTGGGGCCAAAGTTTTCACACCTATGTGAGATGTGGATACTTTGGCACCAGTCCTTTGATTTTTATTTATTTTTTATTACGTAGAGATGAGAAAAAGAATGAACTGAAAGTGAAAGAAAGGATAAAGATATAAAGGCTTGTTGGAGAGATACAATATCATAAAATCAAAAAGTAATAAAAAAGATAATTGGATATTTGAATTGTCACATTTTCATTTCATCGTCTTAGACAAAACTTCGTTCAGATTCAACGACAAACTAAAGAAAAATTCTTCCAATTCTTCTTTAAAAACATCGTTTCATTATATGTATAAAGTGTTTTTCTCTTTTTTTAGAATGCCTACTAACATTTATTTTTCTAGCTAGGCTTTAAATGTGAATAAAATAATATTTATTCAATGGCGTCTTACAGGTATGAAACAATATAAAAGATGGATCACAGAAACGAAAAGAGAAAGGGCAGACGACAGCATCATTAGACAATCTTCCGAATTTGCGCATTGCATTGCATGTATTTCTTACTACACCAGTGACTCTTGCAAGGGCCGAAAGAAGTTTCAGCAAATTAAAACTTATCAAAATTCTCTGCAATCTACAATGAGAGATGAAAGGTTATTCGTGTTAACAATAATTTCCATAGAAAATGAATGTGCTCGATCCCTCGACTGTGATGAAGTCGTGCATACATGCTAAACGCCGAAAGAAACCTTATATAAAATTTACTATTTTTATTCATAATGTTGAATGTGTTAAAATTCATCAACTTTTTAACAAGATAAATCTCAAATTGATGTTAATAATTGTTACAAAACATTGCTTTATTTAAGATGGGATGATTTGTTATGTCATGTCTCTAATTTGTACAGTGTAACCCGGATATAAGAGAGTTGTCGGAACCGGAGACGAAGTATCTTATATCCGGGTTTCTCTTACATCCGGGTTTGGTCTATTTTATATACATTAACACAGGCTCTAATTTGGGACCAGAGAAAATCTCTCTTATATTCGGGTTTCTCTTATATCCGGGTGCTCTGTATTTGCATTGTATCTAAATACAATTTTCAATTTTTCTAGTTGAATTGTTCACCCATGTTGCATATGATCCATTATTGTACATAATTAGGTTACAATGAAATTTATATTTTATATGAATACTACCTTATGAAAATTGAGATGTAGTAGAGTGGGTAGCCTTGTATCATAGATTTCTGAGACCCTTGCATCGGCCCTGGACAGGACGTAAGGGTCATGCTAAATAAGAGAGAGACAAGGAGAATTATAGGATTCTGTTTTTGAGCATTAAATCAAACTCTATGAAATTGGAATAAGTAAATTCCTATGTGAACACATTGGAAGTACTTCTAACATGGACAGTATCATCACCATTTTGAAGGCTTATTACCACATCACATGAAATGTTCCCATACAATCACCAAAGTTAAGCAATGTTGAGCATGGTCAATACATAGGTGGCTGACTGCTTGGGAATACCTGGTGCTGTAAGCTTTGATTTGCAGGTGATGTAATGAATAATGGCTCAGAATTGTTAATTGGACAGCAAAATTCCAATGGCAGATTTTTTTTTTCATATCTGAATTTGTATTAATCATTAATTTTTTTGTGTCTTCATCACAATGTTTTGGCTGCTGCAAACTCCAAACCTACTGCAGGAAAAAATCTCGAAAAAACAATATAAAATTCACTATTTTACATCCATAATGTTGAATATTTAAAAATTATTCAACTTCTTAACAAGAAAAATATCGAACTGATGTTAAAGATTGCCGCAAGACATTGATTTAAGATAGAATGATCTATTATGATATGTCTCTAATTTGTATTTAGATACATTGTATTTATAATTCAATTTTTCTAGTTGAATTGTTCACCTATATTGCATACGATCCATTATTGTACATAATTAGGTTATAGTCAAATTTATATTTTATATGAATACTACTTTATGAAAATTGAGATGTAGTAGAATAGATGACCCCGTATCACAGATTGGGGGTGGGCACGAGACCCTCACATCGACCCTGAGTGGCAGCAATCTCTCCAAAACTTCAGTACCATTCGTCCAGACCTCACCCCTACCTTATTGTGAAATGTATCTGTTTTTTCTTCGAATTTCTAGTTCATGCTATTCTAGCATTACTGATACGGTTCCAAATGCGCTGACTGTTATGGGTACTACCATAAACTTCATTTGCATTATGTATGTATGTATGTATAGCTGGTCACTCGTATTCGAGGATACCCGTCTGCTAGGGCGGCTAGCTAATCCCTATTACAGACCCTTGCTCGGGCGCATTTGTGTTTATTCAACACCCTCACAGCCAAACTGTGATTTATAGTGCAACTGTACTGAGCCGGCCTTAGTTACAGTTTCTGGGAAAGAGCGTGTTACTGTTATCTAGCGTGATCAACAATTTGAACAAGTCAAGTCCTCGGCCACGATGACTTGTGACTTCGTGCTAGCACAGCTATCGACGCTCCTCCACGTGCTCCGTCTATCCAATTTCGCTCACAAGGCTTGGGTCAACCGGTGGTATGGTTTTCAGGCACTTTCCAAATGTGCCTCACGCTGGGATCGACCCCTAAAGTTCGATAACATTATTATTGTTATTATTATTATTATTATTATTATTATCATCATTATTATTATTATTATTATTATTATCATTATTATTATTATTATTATATTCTAATTTTACTTGTTCCTTATTTCCTTAGTTATTTAGAACGTATGTTACGCCCTACAAATATATTATAAAAAATGGACAATTACGTTTTGATCGCGAGGAAAGACAGAAAAGACATGAGAGACAATATTTAGTTTCAGTGAGAAAAATAAAGAAAGTGAAAGAAGAGAAGATAGAGGCGCTGATAACGCTTTCGGATGTTTAATGTCTAATCCAATGAAATTGAAAAAAACTTGTCAGTTTTAAATCTTTACATTTGCTTCTTTTTACGTCTTTATATAATGACCTGGCGTCAGATTGCAATATTTTGTTAAAGTCTTTAAGCTCATATATTTAACGACGCAATAAGGGAATTTCCACGGGTATTTTATAGTCGTGAAACTCGCAGTGAGCTTATTTATTCATTGCATATTAGGATACATCAGAAACTATTATTTTTCTTTCTTTCTTCTTCTTCTTCTTCTTCTTCTTCTTCTTCTTCTTCTTATTATTATTATTATTATTATTATTATTATTATTATTATTATTATTATTATTATTATTATTATTTCCTTTCTTTTCTGGTGTATAATCATTTCTTTCTGGGTCCCAACCAGAGACCTAAGGTTAGAAATGGCATCATGGCATTTTCCACTGAGCATTAAAAAAATAAGATCACAAACATTTTACATAGATAAAGCACTTCGTAAGGTGTGAGCTGTTCTTTTGAGTAAATTTTTTTTGTATTTCTTTAAGGCATGGGCTACCAGGAACCCCTTCAATGAGTCTATCGGAACATTTTCCAATCAATCCGAGGACTTCAACTACAACTGGAATTGCTGATGTTCTCACGTGCCACATTTTTGAAATTTCGATTTTCAAGCTCCATGTATTTTGATAGTTTTTTTGAAGATTTTCAAAGATACATTACAGTCTACAGGGACTGCCATGTTGAAAAGTAGGCATCTGTTTTTGTTTTTTTTTGTTTTGTTTTGGTCTCTGATCATGATGTCTGGGAGATTAGCTTTGATTGTTCTGTCTGTGTATATTGTAAAGTTCCATGAAATTATTACAGGTCCTATGTCTGTAACCGAATTTGGGTGGTGTTCATACTAATTTCTTGCAGTTTCCATTTCGTAAAAGTTGCATATTTTCCAATGCAGATAATAACCCATTTTGTTATACCGGGCTTTATATTCAGTGTGTGCCAATGATCAATTGTTTCTGGATATTTATCTCAGAATCTGCATGCTGGCCTAACATAGTTTTTCAGTACATGAGCCTCGTAATTTCAAGTTTTCTGTTGTTCTACTGAAACTTTATCTGTAAAACATAATTTTACAAAAAGGTTGCAAGCGCCTTTTTATATCATTTTTAAGTACTCAGTAATCCTAAAAAAGTACTCAGTAATCCTAAATATTCTCCGTAATCTAATGTTTTATTAAATTTTTGAAATTTTGGCTTTAAATTTACTATAGTTATCACTCTTATTTTCTTATAATGCCGTGTATGGTCGACCGTACTTACAAAATCGGCACATTTATATGCATGCAAAAACATTCAAAATTCCTTTACAAATATTGGTGTTTGTTGATTTCCATTAATTTGTATTAAACTTTTCCATTTCAAAATAGTAAATATAGTTTTCACTAATATTATCTAAAAGGCTGAAATTAATACAGACTTTTAAAAGATATTGATAATTAAAATTAAAAAAAAATGAAAACAATTTTTGTAAAAATTCATTTTTCATCGAAATTTTTTTTTTCGGAAAACAATTGTGTCGTTAATATATCTTATTTATTAAAATATTTTCTAATTAAATAATGTCATAATTTCATTTCATTTTTTTATTTTACGATTCAGAGGAGATTTTCAGTAAATTGTATTTCCGTTTGACAAAAACAAATTGATGATTTAAATTCTCCAAGGTATCCTACTTTTAATGAATACAATTATGAAGAGGATGAAAATTTAATTTCTCGAAATTTCATTAAATTAAGTGAGATGTGAAAATATTTTTACCAAGATTTTCTAAAAGAAAAAATTCCAAAATAATTTAATTCATTTGTGAATAATTCCTGAACATTTTATTTACTGTTTTATTGCGTCCACTCTCTTCCGGTTAGGATAAATTTGCTTGTTATAGAATTGTTCTGGACCGCCAATAAAAGAGATTTAGTTTCTCCTTTCATCCGCAATTCCATTTGGACGGGGGAGTAATGGATAGCGGCTCAGATTGAGGAATCGGAAAATCCGAGTTCGAATTCCAGTTGAATCCATTACGTACTAATACCCTTGGGAAAGGTATGAATCCTCTTCTTCTATGAGTAAATAGCAGAACAGACCGGGTTCTATAGCCTTGGATGGCAAATGGTCTACCGCAGAAAGAAATGTCAACCTACTGCGGAAAAAATCTGCCTCGTCATTCATGTATCGAAAGATGGTCGCCTAAGTGTGTATCACGCATTTCAGATAACTGACTGTTACTTGAAATGTCCAAGGAAAGTATTTTATTCACATTTCGCTTCTCGTTTCCGAATTTTCGGATTTTATATTTGCCCTTTGGTTCGTTATTACTGCTGCTTTTGGCATTCAGTACATTCATTTCTTTAACTTGAATTCTCTTCAGATGTTAGCAAAATCGACATTTTCTTTCTTTCTCTTTCACATAGCTTTCTTTTTCTCATTTACAAAGTTTAATGCATTGTCATTTACGGAATGTCCTCGGGTTACGTTGGACACGACGTACGGCGTTTTGTGGTTACGGCGCCTTCTCCCATAATATAATACGCCGTCACGTGGTGCTATATGAGGAAGACGTAGTTGTTTCTTCACTGGATGTACGCCATATTGGATTGTGCTACATTCCCTATATCTCGTTTGTGACTTTTTGGGGGGACACTTTTAGCCCTTCATTATGGCCCCCAAGCGTAAAGCAGACTCGTGGGAGCTTATATAGGTGAGTTCCGAACTACGTTGAAGAACAGTTTACGCCGCGTCGTAGGAACGGATATCCGGCGTAAGTCGAGGACCCCTTGTATTCTTAAAATCCCTACACTAATATTTGGCCCACCTGCTGACGCAAGAAAAACAAAAATTTTAACTAAAATTTCGTACGTGCTTTCGTAGAAAGCATTAAAAAATTAAATAAAAAAAACACATTGATCTTTCTTCTTAATAAACATTTTGACAATAAAACTTTTTTTTATCGAGTTTAGGGCCTTTTTCATCGTGGCATACACTTTTTAATAAAGTTTTTGGAGGTACCTATCTAGGTACCTCCAAAAACAAAGCGATATTTAAAGTTTAAAATACGTTTTAAAATTGAATAATCTTTCTTGAAGCTTTTATTTTAGTTTTAATTCCAAGCTGATAGATTAAAATAATATTTCCAATAAACAAAATATTTTGCTGTATCTCAAATCAGATTTAAATTGATTAGTATGATCATTTTTAATCGCTAAATACACTAAAATCGGTCAAACGACAAATCGACCAACACAACATAATTTTCTTTATTAAAAATCTTTTAAATATAAAATATACTTTGTTGAAACATTGTTTGAAGAAGATTAACTGATTGAAAGTATAATTAATCTGAATTAAACAATTTTTACTTACTTTTAGTTTAAAATATTGCAGAAAATACATTTTTATCACGGAGGTGGGTGTTTTTCTGAGGTCTTGACAGATTTATCTATATATAATATTTGTCATTTTTAAGTAAATGTCACATAATTTTTAAAATTTACTTGAGGAATATAACGTGAACGCATTTTTTATTGAATTTTTTAACTAAGAAGTAATCTTAAATTTTAGGAAAATATTCTAAGTATTATAATATTTTATCAAATTTTATTTACTTTGGCTTTATAAGTCATATCTACGAAAATCTTGTTGAGAAAATGTTGGGGAATGAAGAATAAATTTTAAATTTACTGTAGTTACCGCTCTTATTTTCTGATAATGTCGTGTATGGGCGTCCATATTTTAAAAAAATCGGTACGTTTATACACACGAAAAAAATAAAAAATTATTTTTAAAATACTGGGGTCACTGAATTGTAGTAAGCCTTTCCATTTATGATTAGTAAATATAATTTTTAATTAATAACAATATCACCTAACCGTTACAAATTAATACGGAATTTTAACATATTTAAACTTTATAAATTATTATAATTAAAATATAAAATTAAAACAATTCTTGTAAAAATTCATTATACATAAAAAAATGTTCTTAAGACGATAGTATCCACAATATATCTTATTCATAAAAGCAATTAAAATAACTTCTAATTAAATATTGTTTTAGTTTTATTGCATTTTTATTTTACAATTCAGAGAATATTTTTTTGTGACTAAGGGCTCTGTTTGACAAAAAGAATTAATGATTTAAATACTCCAAGGACTTGTACTCATAACTAATACAGACATGAAGCACTATGAAAAATATTTGCATTAAGTGCTACGAAATTTTATAAAATTAAATAAGTGTGTGTGGGGGGTGCGTGGTTATAGACGTAAAAAAAACAATTTACCAAGATTTTCCAAAAAAGACACGTTTCTAAAATAATGTCATTCATTTGTGAAGAAGTCCCGAAAGCTTAATTAAAGTTCGATAATTATCTGGTTTTATGCTAGATTTCCAAATCAATGTGATTTTCACCGCAAAAAGACGCTCAAATTTCCCATACTAATTTATGGTCACCCGTTGACGTATAAAAAACAAAATTTTAACCAAAATTTCGAAGGTTCTAAAAAGTATTAAAAAAATATAATTTAATAATAAAAAAAAATTCATTTGTTTCCTCTTAATAATAACGTAAAATGTTTACGATAAAACTTCATTATGTTTGGGGCATTTTTTCATTGTGTATGCTCGTATTTTAGCAAATCTTTGGAGGTAACTAATTTGTAGATGAAGGAATATAGATAGATAGATAGATAGATAGATAGATAGATAGATAGATAGATAGATTTTTGCGGCTTATTATTATTATTATTATTATTGTTGTTGTTGTTGTTGTTGTTGTTGTTGTTGTTATTGCTTTGCATTTGCTTTTTGTACAGTGTAACCCGGATATAAAAGAGTTGTCGGGACCGGAGAAGAATTATTTTATATCCGGGTTTCTCTTATATCAGGTTTTGTTTTATTATATATACATTAACACAGGCTCTAATTTGGGACCAGAGAAAAATCTCTCTTATATCCGGGTCTCTTATACCCGGGTTAAACTGTAGTAGAATTTACCGCCAAGTTTCAACCAGAGACTTCAAATGACAACAATATATTTTGTATAAAAATTGCAATCACAGCTGAAAAAAAAAACATGTAAAAATTAAGATAGCTAGCTAGATAGTTTGAATGATTTTTGCGGTTTATCAACCCTATGTGTGTGAATTAAATACGAAACATATTTTGGTCTGTAAGAATAATCCATTTTTGCGAGTAAATTTTGTATTTTTCAGAATAACAATGTTTTTTTTTTACCAGATACACATCCTACTATTTAACCCATAGTTGCAAGGAGGAGATTGGTTCATACATTTCCAAGGGTATTTGTGCGCAAGTGAATGTAATAAACACGATTGCAATTCGAACTTGTCTCTCTGGCTTCTCATTCTGAGCTGCTATCCATTACTAGATATGAATAGACTTCGATTAAATTAGCAATTAGATGAATAACTTCGTGTAGTAAGATAATTACCTGAGAACTTTTTGATGTGTTTTCCTCTCTTTTAACAATTAGGCTGTCCTACTGCGTTGACAAGTTGTCAACCAATTCGTCCGCTCATAAATGGCGCCAACACTGTCATCAATGGACAATGAATCATTTGCCAATTGTAAAGCCCAGCAGGAAAACAGCCAATCAAAATCCGACGACGAAGTAAAGGTTACATTTGACTGACTCCAAGATTTTAGAATCCCTCCGTGGTTCCAATTTGCCAACGACTGTATTATTTTGACTTTTTCTTTTCTACGGCTTTGTTATATTTTTTAAAGCATACAACCCCCAATAGATCTAAGCATTATTTCGCATAAATTAACCCTCTTTTGCTCTTCACTAAAATTCCTTCTAAATAGATATTTATGCTCCTTAAATGAATTAAGCGCTACGAAATTTCATAAAATTAAATAAGTGTGTGTGGCGGGAGAGGGTAACAGATGTAGAAAATCTTTTTAACGAGATTTTCTAAAAAAAGAAACGTTATTAAAATATTTTCATTCAATTGTGGACAAGTCCTACAAGTTTAATTAGAATTCGACGATTATCTGATTTTTGCAAGATTTTTCCAAATCAATGTGTTTTTCACCGCAAAAAGGCGCTCATATTTCCCATGTTAATTAATGTCTTTTATCTGTGCACGCCTCTTCGTAGTGGGTATCAGACCAGAAAGATCGATTACGTCGCAAACATTGAATAAGCAACAAATTTACTCTAGTTACAAATTCAAATTATGAAAAGAAAACAACAAAACAATGTTAAGGATAGAGTGGAAAACAGATTTCTTTACTTCAGATTTGAAGCCAGACAAATTTGTCAAAACGGGATTTGTTTATAGACAACTATAAGCAATTGTTTCCACATCATATCTCCGAGGAAAACGGTAGCTTATGCGTGTGATTCATACCGATGTTGATGCAGTCTCTATGGAAACAGTTAATGCAAATATGGCTGATAGGAAAAACAAGTTTCTATTTCTTGTCAAAATGCTTGCAGGTAAATGTTTATGCAAATGCTGGCCCCTAGCGGACAATAATGAAACTAGTGTTACGTATTATTTAACGATTGTTCACTCAGTGATAAAAACAGTCGTATTTTGCTCATACTGGAGGGTCATATATATATATATATATATATATATATATATATATATATATATATATATATATATATATATATATATATATATATATATATCTGGCAACTTGTATTCGAGGATACCCGTCTGCTAGGGCAGCTAGCCAATCCCTATTGCAGACGCTTGCGCGGGCGCATTTGTGTTTATTCAACACCCACACACCCAACCTGTGGTTTATAATGCAACTATGCTGAGCCGACCTTAGTTACAGTTTCTGGGAAAGAAAGTGCTATCTAGCGTGATCAACAATACGAACAAGGCCAGCGCGCTCAAACCCTCAGCCACGATGACTTGTGACTTCGTGCTAGCTATCGACGGCACGCAAGGGATCTGTCTACCCAATTTCACTCACAAGGCTTGGGTCAACCCGTGGTATGGTTTTCAGGTACTTTCCAAAGATACCGCACTCTGGGATCGATCCCTCCAGTCCGATGACATCAGGAAGTCTCCTTCCTGACAAATCGACCATAGTGAGATTCGAACCCGAGTCTCATGGTCAGAATACGAATGTTATAATCATACGTGCCCATTCCGGAGAGTAACTGACAGCAAATCATCTCAATGTTCGAGTATTTTCAATTTTTTCATCTTGATTTTATCTCAATCTGATCATCGCTATATTTCTTAATCTTTTCATATTTATGTATCTATTTGTATAGATGTATGCGTTAACAAAAATATACTGAACGACATCAAAATGTATGTGTCTCCTGGGTGCCAAATTTGTACTTAGAATTTTTAAACGTTTGTCTGGTTTTAAGAGTCGTAACTATTCGAATCAAATCTTACCTTGTTACAGACATACTCAACTAGGTAGCAGCCATCATGTATGGTTGCATGTATCAATTTCCTCATATCACCTGTCTGTCCGTCTCTTTCTTTCTTTCTATATATATATATATATATATATATATATATATATATATATATATATATATGTGTGTGTGTGTGTGTGTGTGTGTGTGTGCGCGTGCGTGTGTGTTTGTGCATGTGTGTGTGAATGTCAGTTTTAAGATATAGATATCGATTAAGTATAGTTTTTCTTCTAGTGTCTTTTTATTCATTTTATCTCTTCTACGGATATACTTCATCTGAGAGTGTATATATATATATATATATATACATATATATATATATATATATATATATATATATATATATATATATATATATATATATATAACTACGACATTTGATTCATACGTGCATACACATAGCACACGAGCATGAAAACACACATGTACGCAGGCGCACACATTCAGATAAAAACAGACCAAATCAACCTAAGACTAATAAGGGCTCCCAACTAGGGCATAAATTAATTAAATCAAACTTTGTATAGAAATAACTAAAATTGATTAAAAAAACACCTGTCGATTTCAGAAACCTCCTAACGAGTGGACTGAACAATTACAAAAGGGTTCGTCTACGAAACTTCGAAGTTGTGGTGCTGAATATGACATCAATCAGCTAAGTACCAACTTTTAAATTTACATTAATCATATATATAGCAGTACCTTATCAATCGTTTTTATAAAACTTGTATTAAAGAGTGATTTCTGCCCAAATGCACCAATTATATATATATATATATATATATATATATATATATATATATATATATATATATATATATATATATATAGTTGTATATTTAGGCAGCAATCCTTCTTTTATGCAAGTTTCATTAAAAACGACAGACAAGGTACTACGGTTAAGTTTTTTATTTAATTTTTCTTGTGTACGAACAAGAGCTTTCTTTGCTGGACAAAGGGTGTGTAAGAATTGTCCAAATATTTTATTTTTCCGAGCGCTTTCGGCTATACCTTTAGCCATTATCAAGGATGATTTGATTTTGCAGCTTAATTGAGTGTGTGCATTAAAAAACTTAACCGTATTACCTTGTCTGTCGTTTTTAATGAAACTTGCATATATATATATATATATATATATATATATATATATATATATATATATATATATATATATATATATATATATATATATATATGTAATACATATGTGCTATATTTATGGAATAAAGTGCTCAATATCAGAGATAGAGCGTATGTAAATATAAATATAAAAGAAAACATTGAAGTCAACACTCAGAGGCGACACACTGTTTCATGCGAGACGCAATTATCAGGCCCAAGTATAGGATTGGTGTATACGGAATAAATTCCAGTAACCAAAAATACTATTCTTAAAAGAGTGCTCAATACAGAGAAGAGAAAATATAATTTATTCGAAAATTATGACATAAACATGTTATAAAATCACTACAAAAATAGCCATTTTGTTTCAACACTTCTGGTGTTTTGTTAAGCAATGGTGTTGAATGTAGAATAAAGAGTCTCTTTATTCTACATTCAACACTTTCACTTGATAAGACACCAGAACTGTGAAACAAAATGGCTATTTTTGTAGTGATTTTTAATGTTTATGTTATAATTTTTGAATAAATTATATATATATATATATATATATATATATATACATATATATATATATATATATATATATGTGTGTGTGTGTGTGTGTGTGTGAGGGGGGAGAGAAAGAATATATACCCCCCATATATATATATATATATATATATATACATTTTGTTTACTTTCTTTTTGTTGTTTTGTCGCTCAGTTTGAATCTGTTGCATTGCTTGTGAAATCTGCGAGGTGAGTTCAAATTTCAACCTCGTCTGTTATGTTTACTTTTGGAATAATTCTCTTGGGAAACGGATGAATGCATCTCTTCTCCCTTCTGCTATGGCTTAAATAGAAAAATAGACTATGATCTCTAACTTTGGGTGGAAACCAGTCTAAGAGACGGAAAACTGTGAATTCCAAGCCGCGTAGAAGTTAACGTGAAACCACTCCTATATCTTTCCAAGTACACTATGGTAATTCCCGCATTTTAAAAAGAAAAGGAAGATGTTTTCTTTTTTTAATGGAAAGGTTAAATATTAATTTCTGATCATAGTATTTACAGCATTTTACCAAGGACCAGGTCATGATCTTTTGGGGCCCCTCGGCTAATGAAACTATGGCGCCACCCTCTAACTCGCCCGCACCCGTCTTTTTAACTTATATATTTTAGTGACATTTACATTGCTTGTAGTAAACTTGTTACAAATTCATTAAATAATCTAGAAGCGCTATCTTTTGTTTGTCAATAAAAATCTTCTTTAAGAAATACCACTATTTTACTATTTATTGCAAACCTAATTTGCAAATATTTCAACATAACCATAGAAAAAACAGATTTTTTATAACTAGCATTATAACAATAAAACAATCAAAATAAATAGAAGCTTGTTAACTGTTATGTGCCTTGCGTGATCACGCTTAGGCGCTCATGTATCTTTCGATACATGACTGACGGGGCAGATTGATATTATTTCAGTTTATTAAACTATTTAGAAGTTATAACATCAAGAAAACTGAAATCGTTACTTTATAAAAGCTTGAGGGGACCTAGGCTACTGTTTATACTAATCTAAAATAATCCGTCCCTAACCATTTTTTTAAGCTTATCACCCCAAGCAAGGCTGGAGGCCACTAGCACGCAAGCGGTTACAGACGGTTTGGAGGAAGAGCAGATAGGAGTGGTAAAGGAGAGGATGTGGAGAAAGATAGTGGATCGATCAAGGCAAGGGGGTTACAGTAGATTTGGAGCGAGAGCAGATAGGAATGAAAGGGGAAAGGATGTGGAGAAGGGAAGTGGATAGATCAAGGCAACTTGAGATGTCGATTGACGTTACACTTAAATAGTTGGAGATTATATTTGTCAGGGAAACAGGAATAAGGAAGGGAGTTCCACAGGCGAGATGTGCGAGACATGAAGCTATTGGAGTAGAAGAGACGTCTACATCTAACAGTTTCAACGGTGAAGAGGTGGGAACGGGATGCCAGCCTCGCAGGACGCTTAAATTCATGAGGCCTGGGAACCAGCGAAAGCAGCTCCTCAGAGCAATTACCGTGAAAGTATTTGTAAAAAAGACAGAGCGAGGCAACGGCGCG
>OZ038493.1:52195958-52275958 GCA_964036315.1 Acanthosepion esculentum
GTCATGATGCTATTTCTAACCTTAGGTCTCTTGGCGGGACCCGGAAAGAAATGTATACACATCAGAAATCTAAAGAAATAATAATAATAATAATAATCTTGGAATGATCAAAAAAAGGAACGCAGCGACACATTGAAAAAATCCCTAGAAACCCCAGCTTAAGAGAAATACAAAATATTATCTTGATAATTACGACCCACACACTAAGAAGAACTTTGTCCATGTAACACTAGTGATCTTATGGGAGTTAGAAAAACAAATCATGAAATGTAGCCATAACAACACACCACTACCGGCCTTAGGACTTGGTACGCAGTGTGACCATATAGCAGAAATTGAAATAATAATAATAATAATAATAATAATAATAAACCTTAAAGGCTTGATAATAATGATGACTTAAAGAAATACAGCAAATTGTAATCACAAGTACAGCTCACACATTACGAAGCGCTTTATCTATGTAAAATGTATGTGATCTTATTTCATTTTTTAACAAAAATGATCAGTGAAAAACGTCATGAAGCCATTTCTGACCTTAGGTCTCTGGATGGGACCCACAAGGAAATATGTATACAACAGAAATCAAAGGAATTATTATTATTATTATTATTATTATTATTATTATTATTATTAATAATAATAATAATAATAATAATAACCTTTTTTATTTTGTTCATTTATTTTTTCTATTTATTCTTTTCTTTGTTCGCTAACTTTTTTTTTATTTTGAGATGAAGAATTTTGAATATACAAGTTTTATTCAACTTTTCCAACAATTGTTTACATGTTTGATTTTTACAAATGTCAAGTACCTTCTGTTCCGCTTCCATAATGACCACATGACGAAACCATCGGACATTGGATTTTTTTAAAAGGTTTCAGAACTAAACCTCTTATCACCTTCGGTGGTGTAGCTGCTTTGGGAGTCGGTTAATCAAGTGTTGTCATAATTTAGTAGTCGGGAGTTCAAACCCTGTATGAAGTAGTTAAATCCGTATATTCTGCTCCCGAAAAAAGTACAGATACAAAACAACATCTTCTTCGATGGCTTCTGAACTTTCAGGACGTGGGCGATCATGACTCTCATTTAGATTTCTTTTGGGAAACGATATCGAAATGTTTTTTTTTTCTACGGATTTCAGTTCATAAAAATTCTTCTAGACAGACTGTTAGCCAGTGCAAGAGCGGTCAGTCTACGCTGTTATTGAAGTCATAGCTGGTAGCAGAACAGATAAATTCATGCATTTTTATCAGTATCATTTCGTAAGTGAACGAAACAGCATTAACCCATATCAGATATTCCCTGAAGTTTGGCCAGAGAGCAGTTGTGCCGATAATAAAGACTCAAATATGAAATATATCGACTCAAAATCAAATTATCCATTTCCTTCCTTGAATTAAAATTTTGTCGAATGAAGTATGAAAATAAATTACACTATTTACATTATTCGGACTATTGTCCTCATCTTTGTCGCCATATTTATCACAAGGTTTCGGCCGTTGTACGCTCCGGCCATTTTCAGTTGGTTGGAATGTCGAACTGAACCCTTTATTTCGCTCACTGGGGTAGACTGTTCTAGTTCCACGTGGCATGTCTAATGGATGTCAGTTATCTCCTGTTAATTCCCCTCTCCAAGTTCTCCACCGCCTTAACCAGGTATTGAACTCACACTCTTTGAGTCCTGTCACTGGATCTAACTAACGCCATTATCCACTGTGCCATATATCCTGAAGAAGGCCGGACGTATAACGGCCGAAACGTTGTGATAAATATGGCAACAAAGATGAGGACAATAGTCCGAATAATGTAAATAGTGTACATAATACCTCATCTCAGGAATATAGACAGATACTGAAAATAAATTAGTTGGAAATATTTTTGCTTCAATTTTGTTCTGTTCTTTTTCCTTTTCAGTTACAGTAACTGATATTTAAAAAAAAACAACTTTTCATATTTCCTCAGTCGCTTTTGCGAGGCGAATGATTGCGCAGTTGAATGTACAAACTTTGAAGAAGCTATTAACATTCTAAAGAGAGCTTTTGTCCAAGAAAAAAGCTCGATATACACCAGGCATTTACTTGCAACCAGAACTCAGGCTGGAGAAAATCTTGGATCAATATCTTCAAGCATTGCATGTTCTGGAAAAAGACTTTAAATTCAAAGATGTTACTGCTCAAGTTTACAAAAAGAAGTTTACAAAGGGGAAGCTATAAGATGCCTTTATTTCTGGGCTAGCTGCAACTCCTACAGAGACTTCTTGAAAACAAAACGCCCATCCTCACAGAAGCTTGAAATCAAGCGCAAATTGTGGAAAAGGCTATCTTGAATTGTGAAGCCTATTTTACTGCTACCCAAACAAGTTATCAAGCGGTGTTGGTATCGAAACCCCCAGAGTAATGCCTTAACTTTTCAGCAAGAGGAAAATCAAAAAGAGATGGATTCATACCCTTCCCAATATCATTTACATGTAAGAGAATGTTACAAAACCAACTGAAATTCAAACTCGGCTCTCAAATTTTAAAATCCAAGCAGATATCTATCACACCACCTACACACCCGCTTTAAAAATCTGATATTATTTTTGCGATTCAAACTGCTGTGCGGTTGAAGCAGTAGCGTGCAGAAATGAGGGCAGGGGGTGTGACGGCACCGGGCATCCATATCAAGAGGGAAATAGAAATTTAGTTTATATTTAAATTGAATAAAGTGTTTATTTCGTGTTACATCTGTTCTTAAATATTTAAAAAATGTCTTCCTTTCTCACATTTCTCAGTACTAGGCCCTAAGCCCCCCCCCCTATACTTGAAGTTGGTCCCGGGTATCATCAAACTTCTGCACATCATTGGGTTGAAGAGAATGAAAATCTAATATTATCCGCTGGATTACTTCTATTTATAAATCAAATATTTACAATCGATAATTATGTTGAGAGAAATTTCTTTTTGTTTTTTTCGTTTACAAATCAACAATGTGGGGAAAATTTTTTCAAAGAGTCTACTTGATTATTTCTAAATTGATTCCAGTCAGACATGCGCAAACTACATATTTGGACTGAAACAAGCATGTTTGTCTTTCTGAATGGCACGTGGAGTTGTAGGAAGAAAATAATATTTACTAAAATTATTTTATCTCATTTCATTCTCATTTGTTCACCCATACTGTTTCATCCATAACCCTTCTTCTCAATTCTTGGTTTGGCTTCGCGAACGAAAACTTGGACTGTCCACGTCGACTGCAGGCACTCTGATGGTCGACTAGGCTGATGCGGAACAGGCAAGTTCAGCCGCAGCGACTGCAATTAAAGGTCTGGTATAGCTGCTGAGGCTTCTCGGTCGTTTCTTCCGCGGCGTTTCTTCTTCAGCTTGGCCCTGGGAGAGTCCTCAAAGGTGGAGACAGCTTGATGGGCGGTACGGCGCCCGGCTTGACGGTCAACAGCAAGTGTCAACCACTGGCGATAGTCAATGTAGCAGCTACCGAGAGCCTTCTTGAAGGAGTCCTTATAACGCTTCCTTGGTGCCAACAAGAGAAAGTTACCTAGAATAACGATTTAACTATCCTCTGGGGTATGTCAATACAAACTGACAGGGAAATAACAGATAATATAAAAATTGCATATATATATATATATATATATATATATATATATATATATATATATGCACACAGAGTGCGTTGGGTAAATTGTCGCCATTTTACATTTTTAAATTCGGGCATGCGCGTTGTTTGTTTTGATTTTGTTGACTGAACATTGTAGTAGGGCCAGTTGGGCACTGTCTGTGAGAAAAAGAGTACCATGATGCAATTCACTCCCTCAGAAATTTGGAAACGACATGCTGTACTGCTCAGCATTCGCACCGGAAACTCCAATACGAATATTTCAGTGTGTTTGGTTTCAATCTGAGGACAGTGCAGACGATTCGGAAAGAGTTGGATGATTTCTCCAGTCAACATTATGGTGTTTGACGTGATCACTTGTGATGGCGACGTTATACCTCCATTCATCTTCCCACAGGGACTCAAACTGAACACGGAGGCCTACATCAAGTGCCTTGAGGAGGTAGTGCTGCTCTGAGGGTGGCTTCTGAAAGACCCTATGTCTGGCAACAGGACTCTGTGCCATGCCACACAAACAGGAGAAGCCAGTTATGACTGTCAGACAATTTCTGCCACCACATCACCCTTTACATCTGGCCACCTAACTCCCTAGACTGCAACCTCTTTGATTATTATTTGTGAGGCGCAGATGAGCGATTGACCAACAAAACTTCTTGTAACACCAAAGATGAGGATTATGGAACCATTCACCAACTTAAAACGGGGAACGTCCAGAAGAGTTGCAGGAGATTCTGAAGTCGTCTGGATGCCGTGATTGAAGGCAATGGCGATTTTATTGAATAAATTTATTCTTTAGTATTTTAAGATATTTTTGTGTAATTGTGTAATTGCGGTATATACAGTGTAACCCGGATATAAGAGAGTTGCCGGGACCGGAAAAGAAGTATCTTATATCCGGGTTTCTCTTATATCCGGGTTTGGTCTATTTTGTTTTATTAACACAGGCTCGAATTTGAGACCAGATAAAACCTCTCTTATATCCGGGTTTCTCTTATATCCGGCTTACACTGTATATCTATTAAAATGAGATGTCAGTGTTATTTTCATTTTTACGTAACTCTGACGACAATTTATCCATGTGGGTGTATATATATATATATATATATATATATATATATATATATATATGCGTATGCGTGTGTGTGTGTGTGTGTGTGTCTGTATATATAGTGCGTGTGTGTATGTATGTGCATGTGTGTGTATATACTCTCATGCAACGAATGCTCACCTCTTTGTTTTAGTTTATTTATTGATATATCAATAAAATGTATGTTCATTTTAAATCCATAATAATGATAAAATACATCTGCATTGTTTTACGAGTAAAATCTTTTAATCTATCCAATCTTATTGATCGATCTTTCTGATCGATTTGAATTTATTACATTGATTTCTATTTAAGAAAGAGATTTCATTTGTTTTATTTTATTATTTTTTTGCCTCGCATTAATTTTGTCTTTTATTCTCGACATTTAAATTTCTATAAATTCATGTATGCAATACACGTGTATTGGTGTAGGTTTGTATGCGTATACAATACATTAATGCCTAAATCTATACCTGTGTAGACGTATATAAATACATATGTATATGTATATACGTACATATCTATAGGTATGCATATATATACATATCTATCCAGATGTGTATATAAAGATAGAAGTATACGTTTAATACTCGTATTCGAGGATACACGTCTACTAGGGCGGCAAGCCAATCCCTATTGCAGACGCTCGCTCAGGCACATTTGTGCTTGTTCAACACCCACAGAGCCCACCTCTGGTTTATACTGCAACTGTGCTGAGCAGATCTTAGTTACAGTTTCTGAGAGAGAGTGTGTAATCTTGCGCGATCAACGATATGAACAACGCCAGCACACTCAAACCCTCGGTCACGATGACTTGTGACTCCGTGCTAGCACAGCTATAGACGGTCCCAAGTGTTCTGTCTACCCAATTTCACTTATAAGGCTTGGATAAACCCATGGAATGGTTTTCAGGCACTTTTCAAAGGTGTCTCCTCCTGACTGATAACATCAGGAAGTCTCTTTCCTGACAAATCAACCGTGGTGAGATTCGAACCCGGGTCTCATGGTCAGAAAGCGAACGTTATAACCACGCGCCCATAATACATACATGCATGCATGCATACATACGTACATCCGAACAAATGGATATATATTTATGTACATTATTCTGAATATCTTCATTCTTCTATCTGCCTCGAAACTGAACAATGAAAATTAAATGTATAAATTTCAGCTAAGAAAAAATATACATTTAACCCTTTTATAAAACAAGAAAATATAGCAAAAAGAAAATCCTTGCTGTAAAGTTGCATTTATTAGAAAAATTTACACATTATTTTTTTCATCGTTTTTTTCTTTTTAATTTCTGTTTCCGAGAATCATGAAGTCTGAATAAATTTTGTGCCAGATGAAAAATTTAGTATTGAAAAAAAAAATCCATGTAATTATATTTTTGATCTTAAAAGAAAACGATAAATTTAAATAAAAATTAAAATAAAATTTAAATAAAATAAAATACGATTCAATTTCCCCTTTCTTGATATGAGACAATTAAAAAAATTATAAATAAATATAATTTATTTTTTCATTCCTAAATAATTCTAAATGCTTTTTCATTAAACATTGTTGATCGGAAATAATTAGGTAAGAACAAAATTTATGGACAATTCAACTGTATTTATATACTGTTTTGCTATTTTTAAAGCTTACTCTATTTATGAAGGAAAATCTAGTCAGAAAGATTACTGTTATTACTCAGGTTATCCAATGACTCCAGTGAAATATTTGAAGCGAATAATTTCATGGGAATTTTATGGGCTTCTCAATCTGGTAACATCTTGTCTTATAAACAAAAAACAAAAAAAGAAAAGATTCTTAGATAAGATCGTTTTTCATGCGGTTTTTGAGAGAGAAGTTTTCAAAGTGATTTTTTAATTTTAAAATTTTAGTTTAAATATTCTTTGTGTGAACATCCGTCAGCTCTAATCTTTCGCTTTTATTGTTTTGTTTTTTTTAATCTTGTCAATTCTGATCGAATTTTAGAGAAATTTTTATTTTATCTTTGAACTATATTCATTTGAAGTGAAGTTTAATTTCTAAGAATAATTTCTTTATTTTATAAATTGCAGTCTTTTTTCTTAATCTTAATTTCTAACGATTTATCTAAATCATATGGAATTCTTTTTGTTACCGGACGTTCATCGGTTGAGCGAAGAAGAAAAATGTATATTGTCAGATATGTAGATGTTAAGCTAAGAATAATGCGAACATTACTGTTCTCAAGTCTCCTCTTTACACATATTTCACTTATATTACTTGTCAAATGTATTTATTTTTATGCTTTTATAACGGTTATTTTTCGCATTATTTGTTCACATTTTAAAAGATCTCCAGTGTTCGAGGATCCTTTGATAGAAATTATTTTGTACAGTCTGTTGAAATTTCAAAAAGAAGGAAATCGGCTTTTGAATAAAGTAAAAAAGTGTATGAGTTAAATAAATCATTAAAAAGGAAATCTCGATTTTTAACATAATGCTTTCTTTAAAATGTATTTTTTATTTAAGTCAAAACAAAAAGGAAAAACTATAGAAAATCTGTACACAAAATTTCGAAATTTTTAGAATCTCAAAAAGAAAATTTTTAATTAATTTTACAAAAATTTAAGACATGCAATAAGTTTGAAGGAAAATGTAAGTCTAATGATTAATTTTAAATGTGAACACAAAAATTTACGTTTATATACATATATATATATATATATATATATATATATATATATATATATGTGTGTGTATGTATATATATACATATATATATATATATATATATATATATATATATATATATATATATATATATATATATATATATATATATATATATAATTAGTACATTTATCATGTTAAATCTCTACTTAATTGTAATGAGCATAAAATTAAAAAAAATGATAAATAAAAATAATTAATAAGAACACCGGATTACAAATCCTAACTATTCTTTCTCATTATTTTAATATACATATATATATATATATATATATATATATATATATATATATATATATATATATATATATATATATATATATATATATAATGTTCGTTAATTTATATGTTCACGTGAATAGATAGCTTCCTATATACATAGCAACTTCGTTAGATAGGTAGGTAGAAACAGGCTGGGATAAATAGGTAGCTAGATAGATATGTACGGACTGAGATAGATATGAACATATCTGCGTGGGTTAAATTATATATTCAGGTGAATAGAAACAGGCTGAGATAGATAGATAGATAGATAGATAGATAGATAGATAGATAGATAGATAGATAGATAGATAGATAGATAGAGATAGATAGATATGAACACACTGTGATAGATAAATAAAATAACAAGCAGACAATTTCCTCGGTGATTTGATATTTTCATTTTCCCCATAATTAAGAAAGAAAGAAAACAAATGAAAAATAAATAAACTCTTCCTAAATAATTGTCAGTCGTTTACTTTCGCTCCGCCGTCGACTTCTTGTGATAAATGTGGCTCTCACCTCATCGCATTTTTGACTCTCGTGTCGACAATCTATTCTCCGCGTTTAACAAACGGCCACACAAAATTAGAATTCTGTATGGGATTTTCTACTCTATTAAGACTGGAGGATTTGTAGAAATACGATCTTTGATTGTCGGAACAACATTTAATAAGGCGATGTCACATTTCCCTACAGTTTTCTGTTTGTATAATAAATTGCAATAAACTCTTCTTCCACCTCTCCGAAACTGATGGCGATGGCAGGGTAGGGGGAATACTTGTTACGCGTGTGCGCTTTGGTTGATTTAAATCACTTGTTTCTATTAGGGGTACGGATCGTGGCTCAGTATGTAATTGACAAAGTTCTTTGAATTTTTGAACAGATTTAAAAAAATAAATATTTGTTGACATTTTCATAATTTCCCAGGCAAATAGATTCGTTGGAAGTCAATCACCATCTGTCTGTCTGTCTGTCTATCTGTCTGTCTCTCTCTC
Organism: Acanthosepion esculentum; assembly: GCA_964036315.1. NCBI lineage: Eukaryota > Metazoa > Mollusca > Cephalopoda > Sepiida > Sepiidae > Acanthosepion > Acanthosepion esculentum. The sequence continues at coordinate 52,204,629 of OZ038493.1, forward strand.
TGCACAGACCCACACACGCATATATATAAACAGGGTGTCCCAAAATAATGTATAAACTCTTTGGATCGTTATAACTTATTCAATTTAGGTATTTTGACTTGTAAATAAGATTAATACAAGAGAAAGAATACACATTTAAAGAATTTGAGAGTAAAACATACAAAAAACATAGAAAATTAACTTTAATAAGATAAAAGCTACTTGGGGCAATGGCAGAATGTTCATATAATGATGAGTTCACATCAAGGGCTCAAACTGGTTGCCCGTTCTGTTCAATACACTTTTCACATATTGAAGACCTACAAACGTCCAGTATCATTTCCGTCTGGTATTTGAGCACATTCTTCTTCAATTGCTACTTTCATTTCAGCAATTGTATCCTGTAAACTTTGTCTTTTAGAAACCCCCACAAAAAGAAATCCAAAGGTGTCAAATCTGGTGATCTAGGTGGGTATTCAACAGTCTCTCTTCTTCCAATACATCTGTTTTGCATATTTTCATCCATATAAAAAATGTATTAAAACTATTAATATTTAAAGAGTGTATACATATATATATATACTGTGTATATATATGTATATATATACTTACACATAGGCACGCACACAAACATATATATAGATATTTGTCATCCACAGACAGACTGTTTCGCAGCGTGGCTAGACGTCCGGTTGCCTCTAGCTAGGATTGAAACCCGATTGAATTTGCGTCAGTCCGAACTTCTAACCGCTAAGCCATCAGCGTATGAATGTGAATTTTAGCGTGTTTATTTTTAGATTCGGATAAACACACAGTGACTGAGAGTGACTCAATTCTGTCGAAGAGTCGTGCAGTATTAGCATAAATAGTCACTGTTTACAAATTCACACCCCAAACCAGAGGGCTCAACCGAAATTAATTTTTCAGGAGCTAATATTTTTGTCAATCACAGACAGATATATATATATATTTGCTGTTCCGTCTTTTTTTTAGACCAATTCACTGTTCTTTTGATGGTTCTTGAATGGACTTTGAAAGTAAAATATACCAGAGCCAGAGTATGAATGTTGGTATCATTACTGACGGCCAGAATGATTTTTTCCTCTCATAATTGCTCTGTTGGGAAGACAGTGGGTTCGACACAAAAGATTTTAGTCTGTTCTCTTTTTAACTGAATAATCCAAAGAATTTTTCTGCGATTCTTACGACAAATGGTGTCAAGATGGGTAAACATATTATCTGAGAACCTGAAAAAAGGAAGTCAGTTAGTTTCGTGGTTGTTTAGATATTAGACATTTTGTAGGAAGGACAATTATGCTGTAACCTGATTTGGACAACTTTGCTGTAACATGATTTGGACAATTTTGCTGTAACATGATTTGGACAATTTTGCTGTAACATGATTTGGACAATTATGCTGTTACACCCCCATGTGCCTCATACTTCCAGCGAGTTGCCTTGGATAGAAATAACTGGGCATATTTGTGTCAGATTAGTATTAGAAATTTTGAAATCAATCGTATTGACCAGCTAAGAGACGAAAGACAATGGTGAAAAGCGTTAGCAAATATTCCTGAGGCTAGGCCCAGAGATCCTCGCTGTTGACACAATATCTGAACATGTATGCAGATCACTAGCGGGATTGAAGCGTTACATACGTCACAAGCATAGAAACAGAATGAGGTTGTCGGATCCCACTACGTCGAAATTGACGGGAGAGTTCATCCGATCTATCTATCTATCTATCTATCTATCTATCTATCTATCTATCTATATATATATATATATATATATATATATATATATATATATATATATATATATATATGGTTGCTCTCCTATCGTGAATGATAAATGAGGGTTAGCATTTGATGGTGCATTTGGTTTTACACCTATGCATGCGAGCAGGGGCTATTGTGGAGGAAATCAGGTAAGGAAAAGGCGTATTTCATTTGTGCTTTCTGAAGTGTGATACTAGCCCAGCCTTGCTGCAGACGACAAAGCTACACTGACAGATGAAATTTGTTAAAGAAATATTTTGATGGTCTCTCTGCTTCAGAGCTTGACGAAGCTGATCACGGTGCTCCGGTCTACTGTCTTCAAAACATAAAAAAAAAAAAAAATGAGCAAAAGGAGCTAGAGGCAAATGACAGCGAGCCCCAACAAACACTCACGTTGTTTACACAAGGAAGGTTTGCGGGACCCGATGTAAAAGTGCACCTTTTTCTCATTTTTATTTTTTTTTCCCCTACACAATTCTTTTTAGTGTACATTTTCTGTTTTTTAAATTAAAATCTCCCGTTGCAAGCCTGATGAGCGGGAGCGAAACCGGTTGCTTCGCGCGTTTTAAAATGTCTAGTAATATTAAGCTGAATACCTTTATCGCCATAATAAAATTTTGTACCTATAAAAATATCTTCAAATATATATATATATATATATATAAACGATGTATGTGATATCTGTTAATGAATTCAGTAGATTTATCTTAGCCCCACAAGTCAATCTGTGTGTGCAAAACTTTGGAAGATAATTTATTGAACATTTTATTGATCTATTCCCAACATTCACTATACTCCTTAAAACTTACTTGTTTTCCATATGCTCTGTTCATGATATTCATAACATTTGTCAGTATTTCCACATTTCTACTGCTTGAAGTCTCTTCTTTATCTGTTGTGTAGCCCCTTCGTGCTGGGGTTAGTCTTGGGGCAACAGTGTCGATTCGACAATAAAGATGTCTTTCTCTCTTAATTCTCTCTCCCTGCCGCTGATCACTGGTTCTTTTCAGTTTGGAGATAAAAGAGAGATCAACCGAAGGAATTTTAAACTTATCTAGTTTTATTCACCACGTCGACGGTACATCTTCTAACCAGCCAGTGGTGCCGTTATCCCACCACAGTGGGAAGCAGTCCCCAGACCCGATCTTAACTAGTCCACATTGTTCGACGTTCAAAACTTTAACTCCCTGAAATCCCTTGCCACATCCGACATTCCCACTCTAGTTTTAGCCAATCAAAAACGACTTCTTTTCTTTTCCTGTATCTGACCTCAAAGGTCAATATAAGGAAGTCAGAGGAGAAATACAATTCTCTAAAAAAAATAATAGTCTGCTAGACTGTTATTTAACGTATCTATGATGTAATAATCTCTCAGTTACTGCCATATAAGAGTTTAGAGATTATGTTACGACCAATTACTGTTTTCTTTGTGGCGACCCATTAATACCTTGATCGTAGCATCGTTTACTATTCCTGTATGTATTTGGTTTTCTGTTATACTTTTATAGTAACTATCAATATAGTTACATGTTTACGTCTCCAGTACGTAGCGCACGCATTGGGCTGTCCTCTTTATTGACAACCATACTTTATATATCTTCTTGTATTAAATGGTTAGATCTTACTTTTTCTTCTTCCTGAGTAACCTTTCTAATAGTTATTTCAGGTTTTCTCCTGAAGCTGCCATCAATACTGTGTTGTCTGCTTAGCATATGTTGGTATGGTTACAGCCGCTGGCGATAAATCTTAATACGTTTTCTCGTCCTCACGCTGTACAGGGTAATTAAATCAGATAATATAAAAAAACATATTGCACAGCACTTTCTATTTATGCGTACTCAACTTGATCGTATTCAAGTTGTTTGTTCCCCGTACAGGTTATGTATTATTTAACTATCTATTCCGTGTAGGTCAAGCTTTCATAAAATTTCAGAGTTCTTCGTGTTGTACTTTGTCGAATGTCTTTGTGTCATCTATGAAACATTGATACATATCTGTCTGCTTTTCTGTTGCCCGTTTGATAGTAGTTTAATCAGGAAAATTGCATTTTTTGTTCCAGTTCATTGAATTGATATAAAAAAATATTAGCGATAAGAACAGCTTCAGTAGTCTAAATGGTAAGGTGTGGCATCTGGCGTAGAGTGATTGTAAGCAAGCTAGTATTGTTAGACAATTTTAATAATTTTGAACATCACAAGCTGCGTTGTTCATCCTGTGTCAGAAAAAGCAATAAACTTAGTAAATTTCAAGTGCTTGCCTCATCACTGGGATTTCTGCATAATTTTCCCATTGTGTAGAAGACACATTATTTTCATCCTTTAACGGAGGCGGTGTTTTATAGCCTCAATATATGTACACCAACTCTTATTTCTTCAAATAAAAGTTTGACCAAAGGAACATTTCAGTTTTACCAAATGAAGATCAAATTTACATTCTTGTTTATGTCGCACTTATTACTATTATTTCCTCCGATCTCTGTTGTATACACATTTCCTTCCGGGTCCCAACCAGGGACCTAAGGTCAAAAATGGCTTCATGACATTTTACACTGATCATTTTTGTAAAAAAAATATACTAAAATCAAACGAATTTTACATAGATAAAGCTCTTCGTAATGTGTGAGCTGTACTTGTGATTACAATTCTTGTATTTCGTTTAGACATGGGCTACCAGGAATCCCTTCAATGAGTCTATCGGACATTTTACCAATCAATCCGAGGTCTACAACTGGAATTATTGATGTCCTCAGGTGCCACATTTTTTCAGATTTCCATTCCAAGATCCTTGTATTTTGATAGCTTTTTGAAGATACATTATTATTATTAGTATTATTATTATTAGTAGTAGTAGTAGTATTGGTGGTAATAGTATTTAAGACAAAAATCTGTAGGCCTTCACTGTATTATTAGATTTGTGAATTAAATCCTTCTAATGCAAACATTAATTGTCTCCTTCTCCAACCTATAAAATCGCTCGTAAATCAGTTGACGTTGCATAATAATAGAGGAAAAGTTGAAATGAAAAGAGGAAGTTTTGGGACCTATAAAGAAAATGGCTGCCAATCTGCATAAGAAAGTTGATGGTTGCCGCCTTGATAATTGAAATTATGCAGATGCGACTTATTTTCGGATTAGAAGTGGACAGGAATTATGAATGACCGGATTAGTGATTATTATCCAGCACATGTTTCCGTCGTCATTTTTGTTATTACAGATAACGCGACACGACAGAAATAATGGCGATTGATATTTTCAATAAACATTTTCCCCTCTGAAAAGCTGTGAAGACACAACACTGTCCTTCGCTGGAATAAAATTTCTATTTTAACATCTTAACACCATTTATTTTAGCTTCTTTCATTACAGAAACCAAATATTGAAGTCTGCTGTCAAAACTGCCTCTAGGTTAGACATCAGTCCATTCAGACGATCTGCACTTATCAAATGTTAATTCCCATACTTGTAAAATCTTTAATTCGAATTGATTTAGACATTGATGATATATGTTTCTTTATATATTTGTATATTTAGGCAGCAATCCTTCGTTTATGCATGTTGCATTAAAAACAACGGACAAGGTACTACGGTTAAGCTTTTTATTTAATTTTTCTTGTGTTCGAACAAGGGCTTTCTTTTCTGGACTAAGAGTATGTAAAAACTGTCCAAATGTTTTATAGTTCCGAGCGCTTTCGGCTATACATTTAGCCATTATCAAGGCTGATTCACTTTTTCAGCTTGAGTGTGTGCATTAAGTGTATGTTTTAGTGTGTTGTAGAGATGTTTTTAATTTCCGATTACGGTTAGCACATTGTGGCCTTGTTCGTAGTTAATATTGTTAAGAGTTGGCTTTTTCTTTTTTATTATTAAAGCTTCTCATATTTAGAATCTTTTTTACAAAAAATTTATATATATATATAATATATATATATTATTTATTAAATATATTCATATTTACATATCATTAATTATATATATATATATATATATATATATATATATATATATATATATATATATATATATATATATCCTTCTTCTATGGGCCCTATCCCATCAGGATGTGAGCAAACATGGTTCTCCACAACTTTCTCTCTGTGGTAGCTCTAAACAATGCTTGAGCCTTTAATATTTCTCCCTATCCCTGTTTTGCCATCCATTTGCACAAGCTGGTTTGGTAGTTTACTGCCTGCTTTCCTCTGGTCTCCTTGCGTTCAGTATGCTCTGTGGGTGCTAAACTTTCCAAGTCTTCTTTTCTCATTATGACTTCCGGAAATTTCAAATGCCTTTTTCTGATTGGAGCCGTGGGCAGCGCTGTCTTATCAACATTTGCTTTTTTCTACTTACATTTATATAAGTTAGAAATTAAACTAAACACAACTATCAAAGTATGAAAGATTTTCACGGGTTTTGACGTCATTCTGTTTTTTGATTTTTTTTTCGTTCAAATCCGTGAATTTGTTTTGCTCATACTAAGTCTCGAAAAAAAAACTGCATAAAATTCACTATTTTTTATTCATAATGTTGACTGTGTTAAAATTTATCTTATCAGGTTTGAACACCAACTTTGTATGTTGTACGTTGAAAACGAGAAAAGAAAATGGATTCTTCGTGATATTGCATTAATGAAAAACTTATCGGCAGATTATTGTCAAGGTTAAAATATAAGCTTACGAGAATGACTTTATGTTATGCATAACGAAGGATTTGAGATTACAGCGCAGAATTTCCTTTGCTTTTATTTTCCTTATTTCAATATATAATAGGCAATTCCAATACTTATCTTAGTCTGATAGAAAGCCAAATATGTTGGGAGCTCAGTTAGAATTGAACTGACGACATTAGTAACGACCTGTGAGAACGACCGGCATTTACTACCGGAGGAGGAGCAATACTGATTGGAGCCCACGCCAGTGTTTTGCGACCGTAGCTATCTTATCAATATTTGCTTTTTTTCTACTTACATTTATATAAGTTACAAATTAAACTGAACACAACTTACTATTAAAGGGTGAACAATCTTAGCGAATTTTCACGCTAGTTTTGTGAATCCATGAATTTGTTTTGCACATGCTAAGTTTCGACAAAAACACTATATAAAATTCACTATTTTTTATCCATAATGTTGAATATGTTAAAATTATTCAACTTTTTAACAAGAAAAATCTCAAGTTAATGTTAAAAATTGCTGCAAAACATTGTTGATTTATTTAAGATGGAATGAGCTATTACGACAGGTCTCTAATTATTTAAGATGGAATGATCTATTATGACATGTCTCTAATTATTTAAGATGGAATGATCTATTATGACATGTCTCTAATTATTTAAGATGGAATGAGCTATTATGACATGTCTCTAATTATTTAAGATGGAATGAGCTATTATGACAGGTCTCTAATTATTTAAGATGGAATGAGCTATTATGACATGTCTCTAATTATTTAAGATGGAATGAGCTATTATGACATGTCTCTAATTATTTAAGATGGAATGATCTATTATGACATGTCTCTAATTATTTAAGATGGAATGAGCTATTATGACAGGTCTCTAATTATTTAAGATGGAATGAGCTATTATGACAGGTCTCTAATTATTTAAGATGAAATGATCTATTATGACATGTCTCTAATTATTTAAGATGGAATGAGCTATTATGACATGTCTCTAATTATTTAAGATGGAATGAGCTATTATGACATGTCTCTAATTTGTATTTAGATACATTGTATTTATGTTCAATTTTTCGTGTTGAATTGTTCACCTATATTGGATAGTATCCAATATATTAAAGGATGAAGAATTTGACGTATTTCTGGGTTCTTTTTTGTTCAAACCCATGAATTTGTTTTGCATGAATAAAACAAAATCTCGAAAAAACACTATATAAAATTCACTATTTTTATCTATAATGCTGAATGTATTAAAATTATTAAAATTTAAAAAAAGTCTCAAGTTGGTGTTAAAAATTGCTGCAAAACATTGTTAATTTATATAAGATGGAAATATTTTTATGACATGTCTCTAATTTGTATTAAGTTTTAATCTTTCTAGTTGAATTGTTCACCTATATTTCATATTACCCATTAGTGTACATAATTAGGGTCCAATAAAATTCGTATTTTATACGAATTATACCTTATGAAAAGTGACATGTGGGGTCCGTATCATAGATTCGGGAGCCCCGTATTTTGGGGGCCAACGAGACCCTTACACTAGATCTGCATTCGACAGGAATTCGAACACGTACCATCAACAAAGCATCATAGTTCCTGGTCGTGTATTATTTTATCATAAAATGCAATTGTAGAAATTCGCAAATAATAAATCTAATTCGAGTAAAATGCTAATCTTTCTTTGTATTTGATATTTGTTTACGTTTAAAATGACAACTGGAAAAATTCTTAGTTTCTAAGAATTTTTTCCAATTGTCATTTTTAAAATAATTTGTCTTATCTTCAGAATTATTCTGGGGAATTTAACTAGATTTGTTTCTCAAAAAGCGGAAAAAGTCGAAACAGATTGAAAATGTATTTGTTTATTTTAACTGAAAACATTAAGAAAATGTTTTTTGTAATATTTCGGTATTGCGTATATAAATTACTTCTTTTCATTGTTTGTCGATATCACATAAAAGAGTTAGTCGTGAACTCTACCGAAATGAGTGTTTATTACAAAACTTGCATAAGAACCAGTTTCCGTTCAAACAGCTGTTTAGAATTATATTTACGTAAATTCGAGGCACGTCCATATATATAAAATAAAAATAAAGTTTTAAGGTATGCTATATTGATGAGAAGTGCTCAATATCAGAGATAGAGCATATGGAAATATAAAAGTGGATACTGAGGTCTACACAAAGCGGTGACAGTTTCTTTCATGCTTATGAACGCAATCTACAGGTCTGAAGATTGCGGTCAAGTATGAAACAGACTGTCGCTGCCATAAATAAAGAAAAGTTGCTCTTCGGTAAGGTTCGAAAACGCGACCTGCTTTGGAGAAGAAACCAGCATCTGATCCTGCATGTTGTGGTCGAGCGGCCTAATCTCGAATGCACGGGCAGGTATACGCAGTTCACACTGTTTAAAGCAAACAGTGCCTCTACTCAAATATGAGCATTCACAAAGTTTGTGTTAGAATTGTAGGACATATATATGTGCACGAAGTTCGTGCACATATATATGTCCTACATTTCCAGAATAAGTTTACGATGTTCGTGCCACGAACATCGTAAACTTGTTCTATATGCTGCGTTCCTTCAAAATTATGGCTGCCCACAACTTCCTATTTTGCATGGCTTTTAATAGTTTTTCGTCTTTTGCTAAGGTTCCCGCTTCCGCGTTCCGTCATTTGTCAAGTCAGAGGCACGCTGCCTTCCCATATCTCTCTTGCCCTCAATATCCCTTGAGAATTAAGTTTTCCAAGTCCTCCTTCCTCATTAAATATAAATGTTCATTTGGTTACCATTTAGGACTTCATTGTTGCTTACTCGCTCCATCCATGGAATTTTCAATATCCTTCCGTGGAACCATATTTCTGTTCGCTCAAGTTCTCTCTTCATCTGCGGAAAGATTGCCATATAAGTGGATGTATATCATATAGCAATTTAACACTCTTCTCTTTGTACTTTCCAAAAACTTGATGATTTCTCCTTTTACAAGGACTCGAGAATTGACTCCTTGAGCTATTTGCATTCTCGCTAACAATTCATCCACCAAAGAGGCCTTAATTGGTTTGGTTTGTTTTACGGCACATCAACCTCAATAGGCTATTTAATGCCGACAAAATTTTTGTTGCTGGTAATATTTTTTCCTTCAAAAATCTATTTTTGGTAATTTTTTTTTCTTCAAAAATGTATTGCTGGTAATAGTTTTTTTTTTACAAAAAGTATTTCTGGTATTAAAAACTATTTTTGCAGTTTCATAGAGTTTTGATCCCAGATTGGAGGTTAACTATTTGCCTATAGCTGGGACCTTAACAAGTGCTACCACCCCGGGTCAGGGTGGGCCTGGGAAAACCATCAATTAAGAGGTGGTTCCACGCTTCTCAAAACCTCCTGATCAGATGCCTTGTTGTTGGATGTAGTTTATCGTCTTACCCAGGACGCGGATGTAGTTTATCGTCATACCCAGGACGGCAAAGAGGCCTTGAACGATATATATATATATATATATATATATATATATATATATATATATATATATATATATAAGTAAAATAACCACTAAAGAGAAGGCAAATGTACAAATATTATTTTCAAAGCTTTCACAGACACAACACACACACACACACACACACACGCATATATATATATATATATATATATATATATATATATATATATATATGACCAGAGATAGATAGATAGATAGATAGATAGATAGATAGATAGATAGATAGATAGATAGATAATATCATTACCTAAATGTCTACAAAATATAACCAACTCCAATTACCCGAACGGAAACCAAGATTCAATATCAAAGACCGGAAGTATTCAGGCAACGCTTCAAAGAAAGTATCCACTTCCGTCGGAACAAGACTATATTTATTGGGTGGGGCTGAGATTTTTAAGATGAAGCCACAAAATTTGTCCCTTGCTTGTATTTTATACTCTCTAGAGTTTTTTTTTACAAAAATAAAGATAAGCAAATCTATTTCATAAAAATGTCTTGAGGCAAAGACTTTTGGCTGAATTACTTCCACCATCTTTGTTCGATTTTATTTCAAATACCGTATGTGTGCTAGATTACTTCTCTACTCATCTCGCGATCCGTCAAGGCTTTCTATTTTTTCATATTCATTTTATTTTTATTTTTTCAGTGTGTAAATGCAAGGAGGTGCGGGTACCGTATGAGTTAACGGTGCAGTAAGAGAAATCCGCGAACCGAGTTCAAATTCCGATTTGGTCAGCAGTGTTCACTTTCGCATTATTGACCTTATGAAAGGCATGATCCCTCTCTTCCCCTATGAATAACCCTTGTGGCAATCAGCCTAGAAGAACAGCTGCTTAACTTCAAACCCGTAGACAAGACAATGGAAATCACCCCACTGACTTTTTTTCAAAATGATAAAGAAACTGATAAATAATAAAAAGGAAGCTGTGGAAAGCTATGATCGCCTATGTCCTGAATTCATAATGTTTTGAAGAATATAAATATAACGAACACACACATGCACATAGACACACATGTACACATATGAGCACGCACATATACAAAAAACATGTGCGAGATTTTGCTATATAGATTCGATTCAATCCACTTCCGAAAATCTGCCCAGATGATCAAATATCTGAAGTTTTAAAAAACATTATTGGTTAGGCTGAGATCTTTTCATATATATATATATATATATATATATATATATATATATATATATATATATATATATATATATATATATATATATATATATATATATACGCTCCTGGAAAATCTGGTTAAGCTCTTTTGAAAAAAGGATTATTTCAAAAATAGTGGTTCATACCGCTATTAACGCATTGCTCTTCAAACAAATTGAATTGAGCTCTCCGACCCACTGACGTGTTTCGCGTAGAAAACGTTAAAGTTTGATTAATACGAACTGACAAGGTCTTTCTGTCTATTTTTTTTATTATATATTTTCAATTTTCGGACGCGTTGAGTATTGTACTCGAAGTTGTGGCTAAACAGCGTTTTTTTAAAAGATCCCATTTGCGTTCATATAAACTTAAATTAATAATTTAAATTCCTCGATATTTCACCAATGTATTCGGTCCAGATTTTTTGCAGTTTGTTTTGTATTTTGAAGTGATAGTGTAATCTGGAAGTTTATTGAAACAAAGAGGAGGGTATAAATTAGGTCTCTGCCATAATTTTTCAAAATTATTTTCTCTTTATTTATCAACAAATGTCGATGAGGAAAGAGACCAGAAAGGTTTCAATCTTTTGAATTTGTAATTTACAAATACACAACAAATAAATTCGACTAATGAAACTGTTACTAATTAATTAAATAAAATACCGTTTAACTTAAAATTGGATGTTCTCATTGTGCACAATTATTAATAAAGAGACACGTGTAATGGGGTCGGATGTATAATGTAAGTTACCCCGTGTTATATGTATTTGTAGTAGTGGGTGATAGAGGAATCCTTTTTACTTTTTTATACTGTAAACGAAATGAATAAAAACGTAGAACAATAACGTATTTTATACGCCGAACTAATACCTTATAAAATATATCTGTATGTATGTAATGATATATTTATTCTGATTGCATTTCTACATACGCACATACATTATATATATATATATATATATATATATATATATATATATATGTATATATATGTATATATATGTATATATATACATATATATATATACATATATATATATGCATATATCAGTGGTGAAAGGTGACTTTGGAACCAAGGAATGCAGTCAATTATGCAGGCTATTCGCCAAGGTGGAGAGGAAAAAGGCCAGCAGCACTCTACGCCCCCACACCCGGAAAATTATTTTCCTTCCCCCAACAATCTGTGAATATGACATGAACTAATTTTAATATGAGAAAATACACTTCTACCAACAGGGTCCGCTTCAGACTTGATACCCATTTTGACGTAAACTAAATTAATATTGTTTTATTTTAAATTGTTTTAATCACCCAAATGTTCATTTAAGATAAAGATTTCCTTTTTAAAATAACATTAATACATTGAATTTAAATTTAAATACTTTTAATTTAATTTTTAAAATCTACTATTGCTGTGGAGTTTTTAAAAATGTCCTTTAACAATGTTTAATGAAATAATATACAATATTATCAAGAATTTGTTTTACATAACTTAAAAAATAATTTTGAACATTTAAAATTAAATCCTAAGGCAGTGAAACGGATGAAAAAAATAGACTTCGCCGGTTACTCCTTTTCGCTCCACGTATGAACTGATCAAAAACTTTCTGCGTAGTAGTCACATGAATGAATGCGGGTATTAAGAATGGGTCAAAATATGTTAAAACTTTTTAAAAGTTAGTAAAAAAAGAACTTTTCATGTGACACTAATATCCTCAGACGTTCCCTATATACTCTTCAAAACCGAATAACACATTTTTCGTCTAAATCTGCCCGATTATAAGTCTTTTGAATCGGTAAGTCTTTTGCCGAAATTCTTTTGCTTGCTTTCCAGTCGTAGTAGGCTCGAAAGCAAGCAAAAGAATTTCTGCTTTTCGGTGGCATTCTCTCCCCGTGATCCCCCACCTTATTATTCTCTCTCTTTTTCAGGCACTCAGCTTGAAGGGAACAATAAAATAGGGAAGGCTAACACCAAGGCCTTTTCTAACGCAAGCAAAAGAATTTCTGCTTTCCGGCGACTGTCTTTCTTTCACCCACACACTATTATGTTCTGGCTCTCGTGCTCCCTACTAAAACGGTTGATAACTTCATTGCTTTTACTTGCGTCTTTTCTCGCCAAACAACAGGCGTTTTCTTTACTTACACTCCCTAAATAATATCGCTTATATCAATTATCCTAAGAACTGACGAAATGGGAAATACAAAAAAAAAATACAAGTACAAAGTGCATAGTGAAAATTATCAGTTTTATATTATACAAAAAATTAAATACACCAGAGAAAATGTAAGGCATGCAGTCCATCCGCTGCATACATGAACCCTTCACCCCTGATATATATGTTGAAAATTCTCTGTTTGAACAAAACCATGAAGCCTCCTTACTTAAAAAACAAAGATTATTTACATTGTTCGGACTATTGTCCTCATCTTTATTGTCATATTCACGACATTGTACGCTCCGGCCATCTTCAGGTGATTGGAATTTCGAAATGGACCCTTTATTTTTTCCACCGGGGTAGATTATTCTTGTTTCGCATGCCATACCTCTTTCAGATGTCTCAATTATCTCACTTTAACTCATCTCTCCAGGTTTTTGTTCACCACTGCAGTAGCTAAGTATTGAACTCACAAATCTTTGGTTCAAGTCACTGGATCAAGACACTAAATATGGCAATAGAGATGAGGACAACAGTCCGAACAATGTAAATAATGTAGATAATTACAATACCTTATCTCAGAAATATAGACAGACATAAAAAAGATAAAATTAAATTATTTTTTGATAGTTTGTGCTGAAAAATTTTCAGCATCTCTTTTGTGTGTGTGTGTGTGTGTGTCTGTGTGTGTGTGTGTGTGTGTGTGTGTGTGTGTGTGTGTGTGTGTGTGTGTTTTCTTCTTTCATGTCCGATTTTATGTCAACATATAAATGTATCCTTTTCTTCTTCTCGGCCCTTTCTTTCTGTTTGCTCTCATACCATTGCGCATGTATATTAAAAAAAACAAGATGAATAAATCTCATTTATAATTTTCTACAGAAAAAAAAAAACGAAGCCAGTCATGCATTTTGTAAAAGCGATAAGAATTCTCACAAGCAAATATTGTCTGGGCAAAAGGAAATTACTGATCTCTCCGATGTCCGATCGTTCTTTCTTAATCGAAACTTCTGTCGATGACTCAGTGGGAAAAAATCCCTTTGACTTTACAGAAAAGCAAAGAAAGCAACTGACATAATTAGCAACCTTACCTGCTAACCATCAAGAACGATCGATGCAATTTTGACTGGAATAAACGTTTCACAGATCAAAAGATTTTATTCCAGGCTAAATAGAAAAGAGAAGCTCTGTTCGAAATTTTTTCTATTGTAAATCTTAAATCACTTCTTTTTTTTTTTCTTGTTTAAAATCATTTCATCCCAAGCAAGGCAATAAAGCCACTAAGATGCAATGTTTACTGAGTGTAAGAGAATAGGAGAAAAGCACTATTAAGGAGTGAACACAAAAAAACAGGAATTAAGTAAACAGAATATAACGATTTACACTATATTTAACTTTTTGAAAATCCAAATTAAGTGGGAAGTAAGAAACCGAAAGCGAGAAGTGCAAGAGAAGAAACAATTAACATAGAACTTACGGTTTGTTGTGTCAAGTAATTGATTAAGAAATAACAAAAGAGGTTGCAGATATATATTGTATTGAACAGTAAATACAACAGAAGTGTATTACACGACTTGGGAGTGTGTATCGGTTGATCAGCGTTCAGTTTATCACTATTCCTCCGAAGCTTACTATTCCTACTACTTTATAGTAAGTGGAAGAGTCCAAGATAGACTCAGTAGAGGGAAGACACTACAACACGGTTACATCTAGCCATTTTAACGGTGAGACTATTGAATCACAACATATAACGCTGATTGATAAATCAATGGTTGGATTTTTCTGTCGCGAGGCCTCGACAACATTAACTCGAGTTACGTGGGGGCTATAATAATATAGGTCAGAAAACTTATCGATGGCTATTACTTTTTCATCTTAACCAGATTGTAATATTTCTCTTTGCTCTTTGTCGAGCAGAGGAAGTGCGATTGGAAAGTTTCCAGACTAGGCCCAACAACTGATTGCCATTACTCCAACGAATGCAATGACTTGTCTGGCGACGGTCTACATATATGAGCTCACGAATTCCTTCCACATTTTCTGAAGTTTTGCTGATAAGTGGTCGTGCTGGACGCTCACCAGCTTGATCCGATACTCGACCGGACTTGAAAGGCCATTCAAAAAACTGATGTTCGACACACACACACACACACACACACACACACAAACCAACAGACAGACAAACAATTGGCCAAAAGCCAGATAAAAAATTTCGAGGGTATCTTAGGTGACTTACCGAGTTCGACACTGAATTTAAAAAGCTCACAGAGCCGTTCCAACGTTAACATTACAAAACAACGCGTCATAATTGAACGCGTGCTTTGACAGACTGACTCAGTAGACTTGGTACGAACAGTACAATCAAAGCATAGACAATCCGAGAACTTTACGATACCATTTCGGAGATAACTAGATATCACGATCACGAAAACCACATGTACTGCCACCACCGCAGTAGCAGTGGTGTTTCCGGACGGTTTTGAATTCAGAGTTTTTCCTTCTCCTAGACCAGTTGCCATCAAGTCTGTCCTACCATTTACTCATAGCTGGGGGAGAAGAGAGGGATTCATACCTTTCTCCTAAGCACATAAGTGAATGTAATAAACACGACTGGAATTGAACTCGGCTCTCCGATCCCTCAAACAGAGCCGCTATCCATTACTCTACTGTCGCTTCATAAGTAAATAACGTTCTTATTAAAATGAAGAGATCCAAATCACTTAAGACCTTTGATCAATATCGCTATTGTGTTCTGTAAATAAAATTGTTATGGACAAGATGATAATGAAGAGCCTTTGTGATTAGATTGAACGCAAGAAAGATTGAATTAATGCCTCAAATTAGGGAGTTATAATACTCCACTCCTCATTTCATTTAGCTGTAGAGTCATGGGTGTAGATTCCTGCTTCTTGCATTTCTTCTTGTTGGAAATTCTCTTTTGCAGTTCCTGTTTTTAAGAACGCGGGCCAACCATCCGATCGTTATAACTATTGACCTATCAGCTTTCTACCTCTTCTTGGCAAAGTCTTGGAGGATCTAATCAACTTCGAATTGGTTAAGCATCTCATCTTGCAGAGACTTCTTTCAGACAAACAATATGGCTGTCTCTTAGCTCAACTGCTAATGAACATTATCGAGAAATTGTTCAAATAAAAGGACCTGGAAATCAAGTATAACAGGATGTGAGAAATGAAGACTGAGACTGTAATCGGAGCTCCGGGCCTCATGAGAAAAGGAATGGGCAATCTTAATAAACAGTATCCCAGGTAACATCAACATACAGGTTGCCCAGAAGATCGCCCTACTAGAAACATCCCATATACAACTGCTATGAATTAAATGAAAATTCTCCTAAAGGGCCTAAGGACCATAGTTTGAACCCGGCTGTACAGGATACAAAGCAGGAAACATAACATACACGAATGATAATAATAATAGCATGGAGTCACATAGCAATTATTAATTATATATCGGAGTAAGAGTGGTTGGATTATGCGTAGGATTAGCTTCAAATACATGTGTTGGAATAAAGTTAGTTAGAAAATTAGGAACAAAGTAGGTCCAAGGATAGGGTCCTGGGGGAATACCCGCATTGATGCTAAAAGAGTCGCCGTTTAAGACAACTTTCTTTTGACGATTAGATAAGAAAGATAGAATCAAATAAAACATTCCTTCATAATCTTTCAACTTATGAAGTCCAGCAGGCTAAACCCTGTCAAACGCCCCAAGTTCATCATTCTTATCTACAGCTGAATATGCCCTTTCGGCAATAGTCGCTAAGACATTAGAGGTTCTTTCCTGGAGGAGTTTATCTCAGATGGCACTGCTATGACAATATTATTATTATTATTATTATTATTATTATTATTATTATTATTATTATTTCCTTGGATGTTCGTTGTATACACATTTCCTTCCGGATTCCAGCTAGAGACCAGAAATGGCTTCATGGCGTTTTCCGCTGATTATTTTTTTAAATCCTAAGATCACACACATTTACACAGGTAAAGCTCTTCGTAATATGTGAGCTGTAATAGTAAGTGCAATTTTTTTTGTATTTCTTTAAGGCATGGGATACCAGGAATCCCTTCAATGAGTCTAGCGGAAACATTTCCAATCAATCCGAGGGTTCCAACTACAACTGGAATTATTGATGTCCTCATGTGCCACATTTTTGACATTTCCACTTCAAGATCCTTGCCTTTTGATATTTTTTTAAAGATCTTCAAAGACACATTACCATCTGCAGGAACTGCCATGTCAATAAGAAAGTACATTTTGTTCTTGTGGTTTTTGATCACACGATGTTTGAGCTAATAGCTTTGATTATTCTATCTGTATGTATTGTAAAGCCCATAAAACTGTTACAAGACCTGTGTCTGTAACCGGGTCTGGGTGATGTTCATGCCAGTTTCTTGCGTAAAAGTTGCATATTTTCCAGTGCAGATATTGGCCCACTCTATGCCGAGTTTTAAATTCAGTGTGTGCTAACACTGTGCAACCTGTTACAAGATGGTCAATTGTTTCTGGATATTTATCACAGAATCTGCATTTGGCGGTCAACATATTTTTTTAAGTATGTGCGTTAGTAAGTTATAGTTAGCAAGCATTCCTCCTGTGCATCAAGTTTTTTAATGATATATACATATCTTATCACTATTTTCTTAAATGCAATGTCTCCGCCTAAACTCTGTAATTTGATTTACTTTTTATTTTTTACTTTTTATTTATTTATTTGTTTATTTATTTATCCCTCAATAGATTCCAGCTATCGCCAAGTTCACACTCCTCCCCGGCCTTTTGAACACGAGTAGCAGTCTATCCCTTGTTTCCTGTTAAGGATTGGGTTTCTGGTTCCTTCTGCAGTCTTTTCATTCTCTTTCACTCTGAGTAGCCCCTCCCCCGCGTCTTAGGATATTATCGCCTTGCTTGAGGGGATCTGATTAAAAAATACAGTACTTTTGTTTTTTGGAATAAAATTTGACAGAATTATCTTTTGTATGCCTCTTGCAAATGCTAATTTCTAAAAATTACCTTTCGCTGAATTAAATTGTCTTTTTCATGTCTACCTTTGAATGTGGAGCGGCTCAAAAATCTAAATGCTGTTTTTGATTCAGTCTTCGTAATTATTTAAATTTCTGTTTACTCCATATTAAAGGAATCTCAACCGCAGTGTTTAAACAATGAGACCATTTAGCAAATAAATTGGTGGTCACTAAATGATCTAAATAATTAAGAACTTCAAATTTAGATAGTATTCAAGGGTTTTTAAGCACCCAACCGAAAAATAATCCGTTTTGGAAACAAAAGAAAATATCAAATGTAATATAAACAATTTGTTTTGATCTGGGGTTGATTTTAGAAGAAAGAAATGTGCTTTTTTTATCTTCCGAATTTGTCCTTATTGACACGTAAAATAAACGGTGCATAGCGAGATGTAGATGAACGAGAAATGAAAGAACAAAGAAGAAATCTAGCCGAGGAAATGACTTATATCTCTTTCTTACACGGATTGGTCATTGACTCAGTTTGGTACTCTTGAAAATGCGACGATGGACTGCATAGGTGTGCGACTGTCTAGGATTCATTGGAACCAAGCAGAGACAAGTAAGCACATTCCTAAAGGATATTCAAGCAGCAGCTCAGAAAACTTGCCATTGGATTTGAATCAAAAGACGATGAAAGTTGGTTGGGGAAATTATCCCTCAAAAGGATATAAAGTAGTCGATAGACAGTAAACCAGTCAAATCATGTTTAGTAGGATTCCATATTAAAATCCGTCGAGAGGCAGGCCTCAAAACAGAGGTTATATTCCCCGGACCACTCCCAGAACCTCCTAGTGTACGATACACAAGCATTCGATTAGCATCGCTTGCAGAAGCAAACTGTTCGTAAATTCATATAAAATCGATTTTCCGGAGATGACCCGAAATTATCGGAAGTCATCAAGAGGTATGTGGGAAATTACAATTAAGAGATTTGTATTTTTGCAATCACTACTTTTATTTTTGGTGCGGAGGGAAGGTTTTGGGGAAGGTATGAATCCTCTTCTTCTCTACGCAGCTATGGATAAATAGTAGGGTAGAATGGGTTATATAGCCTTGGGTGGCAACCGGTCTAGGAAATGGCAAGTCTGAATTCAAAATCGAGAAGTGCAAGAGAAGAAACTTTCAGTATAGAACTTACGGTTACATCTAGCAATTTCAACTGTAAAATGTTATAGTGAAGTAGTAAAATTATGACTCTTAGCGTTAAATAAAACGTCGAGAAAAGAAATTCTATTATTAATGCTGAGTTCATAAGTAAAATGTAGGACGGAGTTATAGTCAAAGGTTTCTTTAAGGGTATTTTTTTCAATTTCGTCTAGTTTCTTCCTTAATATCAATATAGCGAACATATACAGCTTGGCGAAATCATTAAAAACTGCTTTCTATATTAATCATGTAGAAATCTGATAAAATGGGGCCGATAGGCGAACCCATAGTTACGCCATTAATCTATGTGTTAATGTTGCCATAATGATCATAAAAAGATACTTAGTTGTATAAGTTAAAAATAATTTTACGTAGAATTGTCGCCCTAATGAGATGGCATTGTGAGATGGTAATATACGTTTTGTGTTTTACTATCTCTGTGTTTTATTTGACAGAGACATTGGTAAACAGACTTTGAACGGCTAATGAGGCACGGAGGCCATTATTAAGTTTATTAGAGTGTAGTATTTAAAAGTGAAGTAAAGATATATTTACTTGGTAAGTATAGCTTGATAATTTGGTTAAGACTTTTGTACAAATTATATACGGGAGTATTTCAATTTGTGAAATTATGGGATGTGGGTTTTAATAGTTCTGTATAGATAGCCGGGATAATATTCACACCACAATTTTTGTGGTTTGAGGGAAGGATTTCCGCGTTGTTAGCTTTTATTCATTATTTTATAGTTATTGTTATATATGTAATGGGGTGGTCGGTAGTATCTTTGTTTAAATTTTGTTTAATTTGGCTTTACTGTTGATAAGAGATTCAAGTACTTCATTGTAATCAGTAATATATATATATATATATATATATATATGCGTATATATATATATACGTATATATATATATACGTATATATATATATATATATACGTATATATATATATACATACGTATATATATATATATATATATATATATATATATACGTATATATATATACGTATATATATATACGCATATATATATATATATACGTATATATATATATACGCATATATATATATATATACGTATATATATATATACGTATATATATATATACGTATATATATATATATATATATACGTATATATATATATATATATATATATATATATATATATGCGCGCGTGTGTGTGTATGTGAATAACAAACAAAAGGAAAACTTATTTCAGCCGATGCGTTTCCTCCAGTGATGGGCTTTATGATCTTTATTAATATTGAACTTTTGCAAATATATTTTTAGTTATATCTGAGATTTTGCAAACACACACACACACACAAACACACACACACACAAACACACATACACACACACACATACATATATATATATATATATATATATATATATACTTTTCAATTTTTCAAAAATATTTGAATATACATATATATATATATATATATATATATATATATATATATATATATATATATATGCTCCTGAAAATTTATTTCGGTTGAGCTCTCTGGGGAGGATTTGTGGGTTTGTAAACAGTGACTATTACGGCTAATAATGCAAAACCCTTCGGTAAATCGAATCGAGTTCTCTCAGTCACTGTGTGTTTATCTAAATATAAATACGCTTAAATTCACCTTCTTCTCTGCCGTGCACCAACAGCTTCAGGGTAAAATTTCCGACTGACGCGAATTCAGCCGCTTTTCGATTCTAGCCAGAGGCAACCGGACGTCTAGCCACACTGATGAGCTGTGATACAGCGAAACAGTCTGTCTGTGGATGACTATATATATATATATATATATATATATATATATATATATATATATATATGTATATATATATTAATTTATTGCTTAAACGTTATTTTTAATTTTTTTTTAAATGGACACCCATATGCATGTAGATGCATTGTTCTTATTTATTTAATAAATACTATATTTATAATTTACAATTATTCATTTACTGTCCTGAATATTCGAGGAATCTTATTAGAAAAATATGCGCTCTCCGGCATATTTTTGGCAAGTTGGGCAATAGTCAACTTTTCAGAATATGAAGAAGAATTTTCTTTTATGTTGAGTCTTGACTCATTGTTAAATCTCGACTAATGCATGTAATAATAATGCAACACAAAATGTACTTAGAACAAGAATGTATTATAACAAGAAAGTGTACACAATATTTACATCTAGTAATTCTGTATATTTCTGGGAAGACGTTCCTGGAGAATGTGTTGACTAAGTCGCAGTCGGGCAGAGTCTCTAGCTGGATCTCTGTCATTCGCTCCTCTCGTCTTCCGGTACCAACCACATTTATACAGTCGGTAGTCACCTATGCAGATTAGGTGGATCCTACCACAACATTTTATGAATATACTACATAGGTTTTTACTGCGACCAGTGCCATTAAAAACAACCTCTCCAAGAACTTACACTAATTTGCAGCATTTATCGTGATATTTACCATGATGTTACTTTGAAGTAACATATAATTTTAATGCCTACAATATGAACTCGATTAGTTATCCTCTTTTCTTTCTTCTAAGTTGTATTAGGTGATTATTTTCATGAAATATCTAACGTTTAGCTCAACTATCAGGCCCCTCCATTAGTGCTCCACATACATTATTGTTGACAAATTAGTTTTCATATACTACTTTGCCAATTTAAATATTTTTCTATTTTTGATGCTTACTTAAAGGTCGTCGTTTGGCTGTTTCATGTTTTTTTTTATTATCATGAATGTTTTTTTTGTTTTAATTTGGTTCCTTTTACGAAACAGCTTATTTTTTGTTGATTATTTAATTTTTATTGCTAATTACTCCTATAAATTATTTCTCCTTTTTTGTGTCATTCTCAAATTTGCTACTCAATAACCTTCTAATATCGAGTTCCTCTTTTGAAGTTATATTTTTCTTATGATCTCTTGCCATCATCATTTATCAGAAATTAAAAAATAAATATGAAAACCTCCCTCCCTATATATACATATGACATATAATGAAAAACCCTGTAGCCGCCTTTAAAACATCAAACCACAAAATAAGCTATTGCAAATATTTCTAACAAAGAAGAGAAATAATAAGCACAGCATGTTTATCATATAAATAGAAGTATATATATAGAAGTATATATAGTATCATGTATATCATATAAATAGAAGTATATATATAGAAGTATATATAGTATCATGTATATCATATAAATAGAAGTATATATAGAAGTATATATAGTATCATGTATATCATATAAATAGTAGTATATATAGAAGTATATATCGTATTAGGTTTATCATATAAATAGAAGTATATATAGTATCATGATTATCATATAAATAGTAGTATATATAGAATCATGTTTATCATATAAATAGAAGTATATATAGAATCATGTTTATCATATAAATAGTAGTATATATATAGAAGTATATATAGAATCATGTTTATCATATAAATAGAAGTATATATAGAATCATGTTTATCATATAAATAGTAGTATATATATAGAAGTATATATAGTATCATGTATATCATATAAATAGAAGTATATATAGAATCATGTTTATCATATAAATAGAAGTATATATAGAATCATGTTTATCATATAAATAGTAGTATATATATAGAAGTATATATAGTATCATGTATATCATATAAATAGAAGTATATATAGAATCATGTTTATCATATAAATAGAAGTATATATATAGATTGTTTGTTTGGGGTTTTATGGCATATCAACAACCATGGGTTATTTAATGCCAGATCCAGCATTTACTAGATATATCAAAAACGTACAGTTGGCAACATCATTGTTTAAAAAAAAACGTACAGCTGGCAACATCATTGTTTAAAAAAAACGTATAGCTGGCAACATCATTGTTTAAAAAAAACGTATAGCTGGCAACATCATTGTTTCCCATCACATTTTAGGGGTAAGGTGTTAGTATGTTTAGTGTAGGGTTTGGGAGGGAAAGTTAATTGTAAGTTGTAGTTGTTTTGGGATGGGTTAGATGTGATGGGGCATGACATGACCAGCCGATTGATCGGATCGACGGCTTTTTGGTTGGACGTAGTTTATCGTCATACCCAGGACGCGGATGTAGTTTATCGTCATACCCAGGACGTGGACACACATTGGGATTTCACTATTTCCCCATAGCTGGGACCCTAACAGGTGCTACCACCCCGGATCAGGGTGGACCTGGGAACACCAGCAATTAAGAGGTGGTTCCACGCTCCTCAAAACCTCCTGATCAGAGGCCTTGCTGTTGGATGTAGTTTATCGTCTTACCCAGGACTCGGATGCAGTTTAACGTCATACCCAGGACGGATATATATAGAAGTATATATAGTATCATGTATATCATATAAATAGTAGTATATATAGAAGTATATATCGTATTAGGTTTATCATATAAACAGAAGTATATATAGTGTCATGTTTATCGTATAAATAGAAGTATATATATATATATATATAAATATATATAGTATCATGTATATCACATAAATAAAAGTATATATAGAAGTATATATAGTATCATGTTTATCATATAAATAGAAATATATATATATAGAAGTATATATTGTATCATGTTTATCAGATAAATAGAAGTATATATAGAAGTATATATAATATCATGTTTATCATATAAATGAAAGTATATATAGTATCAGGTTTATCATATAAATAGAAGTATATATAGAAGTATATATAGTATCAGGTTTATCCTATAAGTAGAAGTATATTCAGAAATTTTAGCAACACCGATTGGTTAATACGAATTAATTTTTAATCTTGTTTCTTTTTACGTCTTCTCAAATCCGCGCAATTTCTACAAAGTTTTATGTTTGTGTGTGCATGATTTATAACCTCTACCCACAGTTTATTAACCATTTTGTGGTGATCCGCACTTAATTTACATTTTCCTGTTCCTGGTGAAATCTTTTTTTGATGATTTTCAAAAGACAAATCTCATCCGAGTAACGAAAAAGACCATCTTTAAACAAAAACAGTTAAAAATGTGTAACCATTTGCAACGGTGTTGATACGTTGAAATCTCTGATTTGCATAATAAAATCTGAGATATATCTGCACGATTGGTAAAACATTGATTCTAAAACGGTGCAAGTCAAATCTGACGGATGTAAATGAAGATTTGCTCATTATTCGTGTTTGTGAGCCAACAAGCAGTTCAGTAACAAGAGAAATATATATTGCCAAGTGCATGCATCAAACAAATTTGTGTATCTTCCAGAACGGGATGTGTGACAAGTAGCCGAACGAAATATCCAGTTAAATACGTGCTACCCGACAAGCAAATGTTACAATGTATAAAGAATATATTCAACTGATATCGAGGAACGGTTTTAATATATTTACGAATGAGGATTGGTTCTGAAGAATAAAGCCTTAGCAGGAACTTGAAGGAAATAAGTTTACAACTCCATAAAATAAGCATATAACAACTGAGAACGAAAATTGCTCATTAATAGCTAATAGAATTGACAAATAATTTTATAATTTTGATAGGTTTCTTCTTTTAAAATTCAAACTTTATGAACAACGAAGACTTTGCATCACTTCAAGATCCACGTTCTCTTTTGTTTCTAGATTCTTCTATTTGGTAATTTATAGAAATTCTATTCAAAGCAATAGAATCCTTTCCGGTGAATTGAGCTTTCTTCATAGCTTCTTCAATATTATCAAAATGTTTACTCTTTAAGACGTTTATGAATCAAAAGAACGCTGCACATAAAAAAGCTTTAATAAATTTCTTGATACAGCACCGGTAATATAAGTGTCATGCGGCTAACAAACGCAAGAGACGAAAATCTATATCATTAAATAAGAACTAATTTTGTACGTCACTCAATGTATATGATTTTGCAAGCGTCCATGTCTGGCAAAACCCCTGATTAGCAGGAAAGAGTATAAGCCAAAAGGGGCGGCTCTTTGTAGTAATTTTATGTGTCATTCTATATTTAAAGTGAATATATTTTCTAATAAATGTTCTCTTTTAAATAGACTATATAGATTTGAAATTTTATTTTGCAGTCAGCGAAGTAACAGGTACCGAACAAGTAAGTAACTGAATTTGTCCTATATATATATATATATATATATATATATATATATATATATATATATATATATACACACACACACACACACACACATACACACACACACACACACACACATATATATATATATATATATATGAATGAAGTAAGCATTGTTTGTTTGTGAGGGGGTGCGCACGTTATAGACAACAAATCTTTCGAAAATTCAGAATGGAACTGACGCTCGCATCATTTTTTTTCCTGAGAAAGGTATAAGCAGACGGTAACCACGTTAAATTGTTAGTGAACAGAGAAACGATTTCATCTTAACGTGATGTCTATAATGACTAAACGGTTATCGTTGCCATAACAAACTGGAGTTACTTGCCCTTGATAGGATGAAAGAAAAAAGAAGAGGGAGAAACGAGGAAACGAAGACAAAAGATAAAAGCAAGAAGAAAAAAAAGAAGAAAAAATATAACTAATAAAAAATTGCTTTTCGGAATCCTTTCATGCAAACCAAGCGACACATATTCGATGGCGACGACACCGGACAGTCGCCAATAACGACATGACGGATTAAAAACTCATTAAGCAATAAAGGTCGGCAAAAAGAGAAAATTAAATTTACAGTGAAGTGAAAAGGGCGAAGAAAATGGCCGCCATTTCAGGTGACTGTCGGCTGCAAATTGCTTTATAGATTCGCCACGAATGAGCTTCAATTTTTCTGAATGAGTTGAAAGTATTTATTTCAGATAAATAATAAATAAATATTAGAAGATAATAAGATTGGGATGCTTCGACTTAAAGTGGAAAGTAATAATCCAAAGCAAGAAAAATCGTTTTTATCGAGTGATCCCCAAGTTGACTCAGCCAAACGCAATCATTTTCATGTTTTATATCATGTTCGAGATGAATATCTACCAAGATTAGAGATTATTTTGGAATAGTAAACGATTAACGAGTCATCCGGTGAGGATTAAACATACCAACAATGCGACAAGCAGTGATAATTATAGTTTTAACTCTTAATAAATTACTGCTTAAAAACGCATTCTTTTTTTCTTTGTCTCATATGTATCTTTGTTTTTAATACTGTTACTTTTTATATCTTCTCATATACGCGTTATTTCTACAAAGTTTTGCGTGTGTGCGTATGTATGACTTATAACCTCCACCCACAATTTATTATCCCTTTTGTGGTGATCCGCACTTAATTTACGTTTTCCAGTCTCTGTTGAAATCATTTTTTTTTTTTTGATGATTTTCAAAAGACAAATCTCATCCGCTAACAAAAAAGACATCTTTAAATAGAAACAGTTAAAAATGTGTAAACATTTACAAAGTTGTTGGCACGTTCAAATCTCTTCTTTGTCTATTTGCTGTTGTCAGCACAAAAAAAAGGCAAGATATTTAAAATTCGAAAAATATTCGATATTTTCAGGATACTTCTCAAAGTCAGAGACACTTGATAAATATTTGATTTAGACATCCGTTTTGAATGCGTGCACGTGCCTATGCATATGTGTGCGTGTGTGCCTGCTTGTTGGTCTGTGTATGTGCCATTTGTATATGTAAATGCCTATATATATATACTTGCGTGCATATTTGTGCATTTATGTACTTATTTTATACCGCGTGTGTTTATTTGTGCGTGTGTGTGCATATTTATATGAGTGTGTGCCTATTTGTGCGTGTTTGCGTCTATCTATATATATGTATAGGTTTAGTTAAATAATGTAGACATACCATGTCTGTTTATTTTGGTTGTAATCCTTTCGTGTCCACGAATCAATTTCTTTGTAGCCGTAGATTAAGAAAAATACCGACATTTTCTTTCAAATAGTTTTTATTTTCACAAGTACTTTCAGTCTCATCTCAGACGATCTTCAGAGGTTTAAATTGTATGTGCATATGTATACGTGTTTCTGTAAATTTAAAACATTTTTAAACTGTTCGTTTTACTGAGTTTTTTTTATCGTTCTATATCAATTTTAAATTCACGAGAGGAAAGAGTAGATATTTCCACATATTATGTCCAAGAAAGATATTTGAATCACTACCACGCAAAAAATTCATTTTATATTATGTGGAAATATCTACTCTTTGCTTGAAGAAGATCACGAAACCAGAAACACGTGTAGCAGAATTATGGCACATAGAGTATAATATATATTTTAAAATAAAAAAAATCACATTTCAAACAAGAACGTTTGCGGTTTATCTTCTTTTTAAAATAAACACTTTTCTCTCGTTGGAACAACTATAACCTCTTCCCTATATATATATATATATATATATATATATATATATATATATATATATAATTTTTTTCATATAATTTATTGCTTTTGTCTATATGAAAAAATTATAATAATAAATAATTATTGCTCTACTATCGGTATTGAGCCCTTTTTTGAATTAATGCTCTGAACGTTAGAATTTATAAATTATTTTCGTTCTCATTACATTCGGATATATATATATATATATATATATATATATATATATATATATATGTATATATATATATATATATATATATATATATATATATATATATATATATATGTGTGTGTGTGTGTGTGTGTGTGTGTGTGCGTGCATGCGCGCACGCGCGTGCATGTGGGTCTAATTATGTCTTTTAATGTGTTTAAGACATAAACATAAAAACCTGGAACTGTGACGACTGCAGCAGAAAATCTCCGACAAATATTCGATAATCAAATAAATTGTGAAAAAACTTTATTCAAAACGTCTTCAAGATTTTTGTTATTTTGCAGGTCTCTTAATATGTGGAATAATACACAAGAAATGGAAATGAATTCAGTTACTATTTCGGTACTAAATCGCATTCTGAAGAAAATATTTGAAAATTTTAGACGTCTTTTAGAACTTGAGTGTTTATCTTTGGTGGCATGTATACAGTTGCGGCCAAATTTGTTATTGTCTGAGATTTTGGTGTAACCTGTATGTCATTTGTCATGTGTGACGTCATTTGTTTACATTTGGATACGCTTCGAGCAGATATTAATATACGAGAGAAAATCAGGGAGAATTGTAGTTTAAAAGAAGTAAAATCGACCATGCTAACCTTAACGCTTCTCTGTGGCTAAATCGGTAAAGCACGTTAGGCTATATGTCGGTTCAGTGTAGGATACAGGTTCGATTCCTGTCGAAGGAACGTATAA
The DNA here is from genome assembly GCA_964036315.1 of Acanthosepion esculentum. Classification (NCBI taxonomy): domain Eukaryota; kingdom Metazoa; phylum Mollusca; class Cephalopoda; order Sepiida; family Sepiidae; genus Acanthosepion; species Acanthosepion esculentum. Next base: position 52,233,344 of record OZ038493.1, read on the forward strand.
GCATAAAATTGTCTTCAAATAATTGTCAGACTTTGTCCATTTCATAATATAATTATGTATTTGGGCAGCAATCCATCTTTTATGCAAGTTTTCTTGAATACAGCTGACAAGGTGTTGCGGCTGAGAGTTTTGCATAATTTCTCATGTGTTTGTATTTTTTTTTTTCCCAGGAATTATATAAAAAATGTTCGAATGTTTTCCAAGAGCTTTCGGCTAGCGCTTGGAAAACATTCGGCGAATTCTAATATAATTTATGTCCTGAAAAGAAAAAAAAATTATACGAACACATGAGAAACTATATAAAACCTCAACCACAATACATTGTCAATCGTTTTAAACGAAACTTGCATATAAATAAAAGTGGACATTGAAGTCAGAGGCGACAGTCTGTTCCATGATAAACGCAATCGTCTGGCCATATATATATATATATATATATATATATATATATATATATATATATATATATATATATATATATATAGTTTATGAAAAACTAGGTAATCCGTATGGGTAGACCCAAGGAGGATAAAATCCAGATTACATGGAACCTTAAAGTGGTCTGTTTTTATTTAATATATATATATATATATATGTGTGTGTGTGTGTGTGTGTGTGTGTGTGTGTGTGTGTGTGTGTGTGTGTAAATAAAAGAAAGAACAATAAGATATATAATCCGGTGTTCTTATAGATATTTTTATTTTTACACAATAGTGCTCAATGTAAATTTACAGAGCATACACACACACACGCACACACACACACACACACACACACATATATATATATATATATATATATATATATATATATATATATATATATATATATATATATATATATATGTGTTTGTGTGTGCATAGATAGATAGATAGATAGATAGATAGATAGATCGCACCTCACATTATCAACGTCTTTTAATTTTTACTAATTTACAGAAAACTTTATGAAGAGATTCACTGAAATATTCGCACGATTAATATGCTAAATATTTAAGTTAACATAGGTTTAATTTATCGTAGACTAAATGTCACTCATGAAATTTTACGGGACTTCCCAAGTTTCAACTTCAACTTCGGCAAACATTATGTCATATTAACAATTATAATTAGAGAATGTGTGCAAATATATTTTTTCAAAAAAATTTGAAAACGTCTCATTGTAATGACAGCAGATTGCATGCATCTGTTTGATGAGGGGTTATGTCGGTATATCCATGAGTTTACTTACGTAGGTCTATGTATCTATGTTTCTCTGTATGCCTCTGTATGTGTGTGTGCGCGTTCGTGTGTGTGTTCGTGTGTTCGTGTGTGATGATCATAGATGTGTCAGACGACATTCTTTTGACATGCGTCACAGATTTGGAGGCTAACGAAAACCGGCGTCTTTCATTGCGAAGAAAAGATTAACAAAGGAAAAGAAAACTGTGACGAAAGTATATTTTCACCTCCGCTCCCGCCCATTTGTACCACCACCTCCTGTTCATCCACCCCTACACAAAGCGTCATCTGCTTGTGTACATGTAGATACAGCTCCACTTACACTCCTCAACTCCATTAAACAGCAATAATAATAACTCACACACACACACACACACATGAATATATATATATATGTGTGTGTGTGTGTGTGTGTGTGTGTGTGTGTGTGTGTGTGTATTCCGGGTGTAACAGCAAAATTGTCCAAAACGCATAACAGCATGTGATAATTGTTCATCCACAAAATGTTTAATATCTAAACAAATCGCTAAACTGACTTTCTTTTTTTCCAGGTTTTCAGATAAGACGTTTAGCCATCTTGACATCATTTGGCCTAAGAATCGCTGAAAAACCCTTTGAGTTATTCAGCTAGAAAGAGAACGGGTTAAAATCGTTTTGTGTCAGCCCCACTATGTCTTCTCAGCTGAGCAATGGTGAGAGCAAACGATCATTCAAGCCTTCAGTAATTGTACCAACATTCATATTCTGGCTTCCATCTTCAAAGTCCATTCAAGAAACATCGAGAGAAAGGTGAATAAGTTTAAAAAAAGAAGGAACAGTAGAGAGGAAAAGTGGATCAGAAGGTCACAACTGCAAGAGGGATCATCATTTCAACATAGAGGTAAATGCATTCTTATTGTTCAAAGTAGAGACCACTAGTGTTATAAAGACCTCGAAGAATTCCAGTAAGATATTTTTAATCATTTCTAAGATACAACAGTAAAAAGCTAATGTAACAATTGAACAATTTTGCTGTTGCACGATATGACAATTTTGCTATTACACCCGTTGCTGTTATATATATATATATATATATATATATGTGTGTGTGTGTGTGGGTGTGTGTGTGTGTGTGTGTCTGTGTGTGTTTGTGTGTGTGTGTATATATATACATATATATATATATATATATATATATATATATATATATATATATATATAAAATATGATTCCTTCGCTACATAAGAGTTCTCATGTTTCAAAAACGAGAGCCGAAAACCTCAATATAATTATTAAAATTAAATTGAATTCAAGCCCTGTTTCATCCTCAAGCTTGTTTTTGTGACGACTTCATAAAGGGTTTTTTTATCTTATGATTGGGTTAAGGTAATTGGGTAATTTTTTTTTAAGCGAAAATTTGTTGATGTCGGCAAAAAACTCGTCAATGGTTTAATAAATTTTCATTATTTAGAAACTTAATAATGTGTAGTTTTTCATGTAGGCATGGGCATGGGTCATCCCAGGTTTTACAAGTTCTTGTTCTATTTATTATTTTCCCTTTTCTTTTAATATTATTTCTTTTAATATTATTGTACTTCTACTTCTGTATGGAGCAGTTTCTGAAAAATAAAAAAAAATACTAAAGAAATCCGGATTATTTACTTAACATGTTCTTTCCTATGTTTCTACATATCTGCACACTCACACACACGCACACACACACACACACACACACACACACACACACATACATACACATATTTATATCTATTTATTTATTTACATATATATATATATAAATATATGTGTGTGTGTATATATATATATATGTATATATATACATATATATATGAATGTATATATATATATATATATATATATATATATATATATATATATATATATATATATGAATGTATATATATTATTCTCCTTATCGTGTCTCCTGAAGTAATCTTCAATTTTTTTCTCCCTTTGCGCCTAAGTTTTCATTACACTTTTCCTTTCTTTCTTTCTTTCTTTCTTTCTTTCTTTCTTTCTTTCTTTCTTTCTTTCTTTCGTTCTTTATTTCTTTCTTGCGTTATCTCTTTCTCTTGCTAGTTAATTTTTTCTTCTTTTCCTTCCTCTTACAATGCATAATCTTTCTCTTGTCTCCATTTCTTACTTTCTCTCTCGCCAGCTTCTTTTATCTATCCTCTCTTTCTCTCTCTTCCCTCCTTTATCTATCTTTTATTTTTAAGCATTCCACCCACCCTGACGTTTAATAAAGTTAAGTAGAGTGGACATAAGTGAAAAATTAATTGTAGTAAACAATGTAAACGCCATTTTTTAAATATAATCTTTTAACTACCCAGTAAACTTAAAATATTAAAATATCTTAAGTAATCTAATATTTTATTGAATTTTATGTGTTTCGGCTTTCCAACATTTATTATGAAGACACTTGTTGAGAAAATGTTAGAAAATTATTAATTCATTATAGGTACTACTGTTTATTTTTCGACAATGTTCGACCGTATTTATAAAAATCGACACGTTTATACAAACAAAAAATATTCTATAGCTCGTTGAATATTAGTAAGTTTTTCCTTTACAATTTGAATTTAATAATATCACTTGACCGCTACAAATTAATACAGAATTTTAAAAGATTTAAAAAATTATAATTTATTAAATTTATAATTATTAGAATTTAAAAAATGAAAACAATTCCTGAAAAAATTCATTATTCACGAGAAAATTGTTTTTCTGAAGACAGCGGACATAATATATTTTATTCATAAAAGCAATTAAATGATTTTTTTAATTAAAAAATATGTTAGTTTTATTGCATTTTTACAGATTTTCTACAAATGGGTGTTTTGTTTGACCAAAACATTTTGATGATTTAAATTTTCCGAGGACTTGTCCTTATACCTTATATAAAATTAAACGTTACAAAAAAGAATTTTCCTGAAATTTCATAAATTAAATGAGTGTGTGGAAATAGATGTAAAAGATTTTGAAAAATGTAACCTTTCAAAAATAATTTCTTTAATTTCTGAATAAGTTCTAAAACATTCATTAAAATCCGACAATTAGTAGATTTTTTAAACAATTTCCAAATCAATAAGTTTTTCTCACGATAAAAAATAAAAACGCTCAAAAAAAAAAAAGAAATAAAACCCCCAAAAAACAGTTTAATCAAAATTTTCAAGAGTCTTGTTTTTTGCATATAACAATTTCTTGATCTTCCTCTTAATAATAACATAAAGATCAAGCATTTTTTCATGAGGTAGTTTTCCATTTTAGCGAATTTTTAGACAGCCTAATTTTAGGGGAATTCCGATAAATTAAGTTTAAAAAAAAATTAATTCTTCAATCTGTTTTAATTGAACAAAGCTAAAATTCGAAAGACCACATTTCCAGAGCTTGTGGAGTTTCTAAGTGCTCGTTTCGAACAAGAAGTTCTCTGAAAGAATCTGAATCTTAATTAAATTTTCCAAAACGGGTTAGGCCAAGTTCTTTTCAGGATCCCTTCGCGGATATATATATATATATATATATATATATATATATATATATATATATATATATATATATATATATATATATATATGTCCTATTCCTGTAAACGTTATTCTTTGGACATCGTTGTTTGAGCAGACCCCTCACAAACATGGGTATTCATAAAACAATATTTGGTATTTGGAGTAACAGGAAATTATATCGGATAAAATTTTCATTGCTTCCTTAGAACATATATATATATATATATATATATATATATATATATATATATATATATATATATATATATATATATATATATATATATATATATATACGTGTGTATGTGTAATATTCTATTTTGTAAAATTACTATATATGAAAGAAACGGTAATTAGGCAACCAGAAAAATGTTATTTTTTATGTGTATTAAAACACTCTTCTAATAGCATTTAAATTGAACACTCGTATATATAAGAATGGGACTATACAAATAATATATATGTATATATATATCTCACTTCGCATGTGTATCTATGCATACATACTTATAACTCGAGCTCATGTGCGTGTATGTCCGCACGCATGTGTGTTTGTGCATGTGTCAAATATCCAGATGATTTTTGTCCTTTTCAGTGCCACCCTGGCCACTAATGTCTCTTCCTTAATGTGATAATGTCAGCATAAGTTTGTTTTTTTTTTCATTTTCTCAGTTTATAAAATTTTTCACTTCAGAGAAATTTGAATGTTTATAAGCTTTAATGTATTTTGTAGACGTCATCTTCCAAATATGGTAAGATTCTTTACCAAAATAGAAGCACTTTTGATCAAGGATTTTCGGCAATTTGTTTCTTACCGCCACAGACAAAAATACTTTTCTCATCATTCGATGCTGTCTGACAAGAAAAGTTAAACAGTCTTATGAAATTTAGGCTGGCTTCGTGGCGGACGTAGTTGCGTGCAAAACCAGGCAAAACGTAGCTTTCTGATTTTCGAGAAACACAATTTTCCAAAAGCATATCTTCCATTATATATCCGTTTTTGATGGCGTAGCGAACTCAGCTGAGTATGTGGTTGTGAAATTTGGATTTTCGTCTGTTTTTTCTTTATTCTTTTCCCCTTTTTCCTGCCATTCATACAAAGCGAAAATCCTTTCTACCAACACATATACTCTTCACTACTTCTAATAATCTGGGCTAGTCGCCCAAATAAATTTCTTTCAACTAGTAGAAATGGCCCTTTGGAGAATCAAGTTGTTCTTGCGTTGGTTTGCTTTATCATAAAACATCTGAAAAACTTGTGTCGAACAGTCTGCCTTAATATCAAGGGATTCATTTCATGCCATAAACTGCGGTGAGCTTTTCATCAGTGTACGCAGTTACAGAAGGGCAAAGCCCTTTACTTGATTTCTACAGAAATTATTTAGTTGATGTGTCGGTTTCTAACGTAAAGAGAAAACTCTTCGCAATTCAGATCTGGGAAGAAAAGCGATTATATTATATAATCGCTTTTCTTCACACATGTAAATTACAAAGTGTTTTCGTTTTACATTTGAAGTTGCTGCTAGGTCAATGAATGCTGACTGTTTCCTTATAGTAATATTACCATATATATATATATATATATATATATATATATATATATATATATATATATTATGAAATGGACAAAGTCCGACAATTATATGAAGACATTTTTATGTTTAACATTCTTTTTATAGATACAAATATTTAAGTAAATGCTCTGTTTTATAATAAACAGTATTAAATACCGGTCTGAATGTCCGAGAAATTTTCATAGAAAATATTCGTCCTCCGACAGGATTCGAACCTGTATCCTATACGGAACCGTCATATAGCCTGACGTGCCTTACCGATTCGGCCACCGAGGATCGTTCGGTTGGCAAGATCGAATTTACTGCTTATGGAAGATTGAAGATATATATATATATATATACATGCTATATGTATAGGGGAAGAGTGCTCAATATCGGAGATTGAGCGTTTATAAGCATACACATATGTTTATGGATATATGTGTGTGTGGGGGGGAGGGTGCATGTTTTGGGGCATGTGTAAAGTTTAAAGTTTGTACGTGGTTCCGCTCGAACCTTTGAAAATTAATTAAATATGCATAAAGTTGGTTGTATGTCCGTTCGCGCGCGTGTGGTGTATGCGTGTGTGTGTGCAATACCCGGTAAAAATGTTATATCAAATAAATGACCCTCCCCCAATGAGTTTTGCTTAATGGAGAGGTGGATAGTTTGTAAATTCAAATGAAGCTTTTTGTTTTTAAACAATGTTTTCTCGTTCATTCTCAATCCTGTCTTTTGTCGTCTTTTTCAGTTTTTTTTTTGTTTGATGATTTTTAATAATTAAAAAGAAGCCATTTTCTACCCTAAAAGTGGTAAGTATTTTAGCATTTCGGTCTCCGCTAGGGAGTAAAGTATACTGACATTTTAATAATAGAATTAGAAAATCTAAGGTATATCATAATAAAATAATATTATTCTAACATTTCCCATATTAAATAAATTACTTTCAAAACTGTCAAACGCATTGCTTTAATTACAACGATTTCTCTATATACCATTTTCCAGTATGCGCACATCTCTCGAAGAAATCTCTGCGGAGCGCAGCGCAGCAAACGAAAGAAGTTTAACATTCCGAATTTCATTGCTAGAATACGTATAGGGAAAGAAAGAGAGAAAGAGAGAGGAAGAGAAAGAAAGGGAGATAAAGACAGAGAGGAAAGAGTGAGACAGAGACAGCAAAAGTGAGAGAGAGAGAGAGAGAGAGAAAACAGAAGTTAATGAGTGAATGAGATTATCTTATAAAGAGTCGTAATCCATAATGTTGTCTGCCCTATTTACAAATATACCTGTGTGCGTTTGTATCTGTGTATGTATTTCGCCTCCCTCTGTCTTTTTTACAAATACTTTCACGGTAACTGCTCCGATGAGCTGCTTTCGCTGGTTCCCAGACTTCATGAATTTAAACGTTCAACTAGGCTGGCATCTCGCTCTCACCCTTTCACTGTTGAAACTGTTAAATGTAGCCGTCTTTTCTACTCCAATAGCTTCATGTCTTGCACTTCTTGCCTGTGGAGCTCCCTCTCCATTTCCTGTTTCCCTGATAGCTATAATCTCCAACTATTCAAATGTAATGTCAATCGACGTCTCCAGATGCCTTGATCTATTCCCTATCTTTCTCTTCATCCTTTCGTCTATCACTCCTCCTTGCTCTCGCTCCAACTCTCTGTAACCCCTTGCGTGCCTTGCTTTGGGTGAAATGCTTTTAAAAAAGTATGTGTGCATGAGTGTTTTCTTCATTTCCAACCGTTACACGATTCGCAATAAACGAAGATGACATTAGCAAAACATGTCAGATTTTGAGGCCAGATTTTCGCTTGCCTTAAATCCGGAATGTTCGAATCAGAGGAACATTAACCACGCGGCTGATTGAGGAAAGCGAAAATTGGGGTCTGCTTTTATTGCCATCTACCAAAGACGAGAAGAGATCAAAAGGATTTGATGATTCTATCGACAGCTGTTGGGTGCGTCTGACCATATTAATAGGGAGTGGGAGTGACATAAAGGGAACAGGGGGATGCTCCTTAAAGAAATGAAAATAAGAACTAGTCATTTGCGTAGCAATATATTTAATTCAGTGGATTGCTGCTAGTCCAATTAAATCGTCCTAATTTTAAATGCACACACGTGCTTGCATGTAACTCTATGTGTGTGTTTGTGTATGTGTAATGTGTTTTGCTTTCTGACCATGAGACCTGGGTTCGAATCTCACCATGGTCGATTTGTCAGGAAGGAGACATCCTGATGTTATCGGACTGCGCGCGGCACCCTTGGAAATTGACTGAAAAACCATACCACCGATTGACCCAAGCCTTGTGAGTGAAATTGGGTAGGCGGAACTCTTGGGGTCAGTCGATAGCTGTGCTAGCACGAAGCCGCAATTCATCGTGGCCGAGGGCTTGGGTGTGCTAGCCTTGTTCAAATTGTTGATCACGCTGGATAACAAGTTCCCTCCCAGAAACTGTAACTAAGATCTTCTCAGCAGGTGTGCTCTGTGGGTGTTGAGCAAAAAACAAATGTGCCTGAGCGGAATAAGAAGGGAATGAGGGTGGTTCGCTATAATGGGCGTGGCATGGCGGGTCTTAGCTCTGAAAGTTACAACTGGTGTAACTAAGGAATGCAGTTCGTCTGAGCACTTTCCTTTGGAGTAGCTGGTTGAAAAATAGTGAACGCATGACCAAGAGAGTGATAATGAATATACATTGGACTAAGGAAAATGTAGATATATATATATAGGGTGTTTCACGATTGTTGAAACAAAGCAGTGCTCTCTCAGATCTTCCCTATTGACTTTATTCTTTTTCTCTTTTCAGATTATTGCTGGTAAATAATGAACATTTTCGTATATTCAACCAAATATAGAGAAATCATGCTTTAGACGATGGAGCAGAAGATCTTTTGTGTGAAGACATATTACAAGATTGTTCAAGCAAGATACAAAAGGAAGATCAATTTCATCACATTTCCAAACAGGAGTCAGATTTTCAAGTTGATCAAAAACTTTGAAGCTCATGGCACTTGTGAAGATCGTAGGGCAACCTGTTCATTACCATGTGGGCCTCCGATAATAATTCGAACATCCAAGAATGTTACCGGGGTTCAAGAGTCAGTCGGTCAGAGTCAGTTCAGATCTTTTGCGACTGAGGAGCCAAGAACTTAGCAATCTCTGTATCATCTGTTCGGAACATTCTGATTAAGGATCTCCAACTTTATCCCTACTGGGCCTAGATCAAACACCAACTGACCCAAGCCGATATGGAAAGGAGGGTAACCATGTGCCAGTGGTTTTCGCAAAAGATCGACGATAACGAGGAATTCTTGAATGATGTTTGGTTTTCGGATGAAGCCCACTTTCTATTGAATGGGAAACCGGAATGAGATATTTATAGACACTACCACATGATCGAAGTTGCCAAGAGGGCAGAGCTGCAGAGTACGACATGGGTCAAGGTAGAGGTAAAAAAGAGGCGAATTTAAACTAAAGATGGCCTGACAAATGCGTTTAAGCATTAAACAGAATGTCGCATCTGGGCGTTGACTTCAATGTCCACTTTTACATTTACATACGCTCTATCCCTGATATTGAGCACTTTATCCTATAAATATAGCATACCTTGAAACTATATATTATCATATATATATATATATATATATATATATATATATATATATATATATATATGTGTGTGTGTGTGTGTGTGTGTGTGTATGAAGAAATATAGTTTTAAGGTGTGCTATATTTATGGGATAAAGGGCTCAATATCAGAGATAGAGCGAATGTAAATATAAATATAAAGTTGAACATTGAAGTCAACACTCAGAGGCGACAGGCTGTTTCATGCTGGACGCAATCGTCAGGCGGCCTGATGATTGCGTCCAGTATGAAACAGCCTGTCGCCTCTGAGTGTTGACTTCAATGTTCACTTTTATATATATATATATATATATATATATATATATATATATATATATATATATATATATATATATATAGTGTGTGTCAAAAATAATTTTACAAACTTTGGGCCAGTTCTTCACACCAAAGCAAAGACAAAAGTTCACATCATGACATATAGCAGCAAAACTTTCATTTTCGACTTACTAACTTTAAAGAAAGCTTCTGATAGATGACGCCCTGCTTCCGTGTAACCTAAGTCATATTTATCATTCGTGTACATTTGTGTCTAGTCTGTCTTCAGCGTTTAACATGTGCAGTAGTGTGTTAACTGAGAAGTGTTCCGTTTAACAGTGGCAGAATGTTCACATCGTGAGCAGGCAAATATAATTTTTACATATGCCTTCACCAATGGAAATGGACATGAGGCTGCACGGCTGTATCTGATTGCGTTTCCAGACTGAAGACAGCCGAGTCATCCAAACTTTTCTGCTGTTTATCGTCGCGTTGTTGAGACAGGATCCGTGGGGTGGAATTGTAGGTGACTGTCTGTTAGGTCCATATGTACTCCTAGGATGTCTTTCATGAGCTGTCTACAAGAACTTTATTTCCAGAACTGCTAGAGGATGTACGCCTGCTAATACGAAGACGCATGTGGTTCATACATAATAAAGATCCAGGAGATTTTAGTCACATTCTTCTTTATGCACTGGCTGACATCTACCATGAAAGATGGATAGGAAGGGGAGACCAGTTCCCTGGCCTGCAGATTCCTCGACCTCAATCATTTGGATTTTATCTATGGGGTCACCTAAAACAATTTGTTTATGTAGCAGACATTAATTATGTAGAGACGCTTCATCAACATGTCATGGCAACCTGCAAAATCATTCGACACCGTGTGCGAGTATTTGAAAGTGTCCACCAGTAACATGTTTATATGGACATTTTACAAATTTTTTGGTTTCAAGTTTTATAAAATTTTTGATACACCCTGTATATATATATATATATATATATATATATATATATATATATATATATATATATATATGTATATATATATTGAATTGGACAGAGTCCGACAATTTATTTAAAGACATTTATGATATGTTTAACGTTCTTTTTATAGATTAACGTTAAACATATCATAAATGTCTTTAAATAAATTGTCGGACTCTGTCCAATTCAAAATATATGACGTCATTTGTTTACATTTGATACGCTAAGAGCAGATATGAATAGACGAGATTCATGGAAGATTTAAGTTTAAACATAGTAAAATCGACCTTGCTAATCGGACTCTTCTCTGTGGCCGAGCGGTTCCGTATAGGAAACAGGTTCGATTCCTGTCGGAGAACAAAAATTTTCTATTAAAATTTCTCGTACATGTTATTTAATACTGTTTATTATAAATAGAGCATTTGCTTAAATATTTGTATCTATAAAAAGAACGTTAAACATATCATAAATGTCTTCATATATATGATAATAATAAATTTTTAAGATATGTTATATTAGATTCCTCTACGAATTCGCTAAAAAGGAGCATATCATGATGATAAAATTTCATAAACTTGATAAAACTTTTATTGTTAAAATCTTTATGTTATTATTAAGAAGAAAAAACAACAAAGTATTTTTTATTATTAAATTATATTTTTAATCCTTTTGAAAATGTTCGAAATTTTGGTTAAAAATGATGTTTTTCTTGCGAACAGCGCGGAGATTAAAGTTTAGCATGGGACATTTTAGCGTCTTTTGCGGTGAAAAGTACATTGATTTGGAAATTCATACAAATATCAAATAATTGTCGGATTTTAATTAAAATTTCAGGACTTATTCATAAATGAATGAAATTATTTGGAATGAAATGTTTGTTTAGGAAAACTTGGTAAAAGTATTTTTAAATCCGTTACCTCACTCCTTATTTAATTTTTCTGAAATTTCGAGAAATTTTCTATTAATATTTATATTAGTTAAAAGCAAAACACCTTGGAGAATTTAAATCATCAATTTCTTTTACAAAACAGAAACACTAGTTACCGAAAATCTACTCTAAATGGTAAAATAGAAAATGCAATGCAACTAAGAAATTATTTAATTAGAAAAGCTTTTAATTGCTTTTATAAGTAAGATATATAAGGACACTACACTCTTAAGAAAGACTTTTTTCGATAAATAATTAATTTTTTGAAGAATTGTTTTCATTTTTTAAAATTTTAATTTGAATAATTTATAAAGTTTTAAATCTTTTAAAATTATGTATTAATTTGTACTGGTTAGGTGATATTGTTATTAAGTAGAGACTATGTTTACTAATCATAACTGAAAAAGCTTACTACAGTTCAGCGAGCTCCATTAGCTTAAGAAGAAGTTTGAATTTTTTTGTGCATGTATAAATGTTCTTTTTTTTTAAATACGGACATCCATACGCGATATTATCAAAAATAAGACCGATAACTATAGTAAATTTCAAGCCAATGTACCTAAATTTCAATAAAACAAATTACTTCGAATATTTTTCTAAATTTGTAAGATTATCGGATAGTTAAAAATTATAGAATAAGGCGCTCGCGTTATATTCGTCAAGTAATTTTTATGGATATGTCCATCGTAGAAAAAATAGATCACTTTCCCAAGAATTAGTTTGTCAAGTGAACTGTCAAAACTTCATAAAAACAATCACCTTCATGTTAAAAAATCTTTTCTGCAATACTTTAAACTAAAAGTAATATTTGCTTGAAAGTATATTGATTAAACTTTAAATCTCACTCAGATCATGTTTCGGAAAAGTATATTTTATTTTTGAAAGATTTTTAAATAAAGAGAATTAAGTTGTGCTGAGCGAATTTTAAGTATGGCTAAAATCAGCTATTTTTAGCAATTAAAATGTACTTATTTCAACCAATTTAAATTCGTTTTTAAATACAGTAAAGTATTTTGCTTATTGGTAGTACTGAATTTAATCAATTAGCTTGGAATTAAAACTAAAATAAAAACTTCAAGAAAGATTTTTCAATTTTAAAAATCCGTTAAAGTCATTAGGTATCACTTTTCTTTGGAGGCACATATATACGTTACAATTAGGGAAAATAAGCACAATTTGCATAATTAATGAAGTTGAAAGAAATGCATCTATAAGTGATCATTTCCTGTAATCAAGTTTTAAGGTTTAATATGCATTTTAAAAAATTGCAAATCTTTCCAAGCTAATAAATTAAATTTATTATTTCCAAAAATATTTTAATGTTTTTCAAAATGAATTTAAATTGATGAGAATGATGATTTTTTATTATCAGTAAAATCTATAAAATCGTCCATGTTGACAAATCTGTCAACACTGCATATTTCATTTTATTAATAAATCTTTCAAAAATAAAATATACTTTTCTGAAACGTTATTTGAGAAAAATAGCTGATTTAAAGTTTAATTAATCTGAATTAAAACAAATATTACTTATTTTAGATAAAATATCGCAGAAAAGCATTTTTGTAACACGTTTTATGAGGATTTGACATCTGTAGACACCCTAATATCTGTCAAAGTAAGGAGGAGATAATTATAATAAAATTACACGATGAATACAAAGTAAACGGCTTTTTGTCGATAATTTTTTAACTACCCAGTAATTTTCAACTTTAAATATTTTAAATACACTAATATTTTATTGAATTTTAGTTACTTTGGCTTTATAGTGTTAATTAGAAAGACGTTTGTTGAGGAAATGTTAAAAAATTACCAATAAATTTTAAATTTACTATAGTTACCGCTCTTGTTTGCTAATAATGCCGTGGATGGACGTCCGTATTTACAAAAATCGTCACGTTTAAACACCCATAAAATAAATTCAAAATTATTTTTAAAATACTTGGGAACGTTAAATTGTAGTAAGCTTTTCGTTTTATGATAACTACATACAGTTTTAATAATGCCATTTGATCGCCATAATTTAATACAGAATTTAAAAAGATGTAAGAGTTTATAAATTATTCTAATTAAATTTTTTTAAGAAAGATAACAGATATTGTAAAAATTCATTATTCACCGAAATTCTTTTCTTAAAATAATAGTCTCCATCATATATTTTATTCATAAAAGCAATTAAAAGTTTTTCTAATTAAATAAAACAATAAAAAAATAAATAATAAAAATTTTTTTAAAAAAATGTAATAAAACTAATTTTATTATATTTTTTTTATTTTACGATTCAGAGCAAATTTTCTTTAACTGGACGTCCTGTTTGACCCAAAAATTTTCGATGCTTTAAATTCTCCAAGGACTTGTCCTTATAACTAATATAACTATTAAGTGTTACAAAATATAATTTCTCGAAATTTCATAAAATGAGTGGGAGGTAACAGATGTTAAAATTTTTTTACCAAGATTTTCTAAAAATGAAACGTGTCAAAAATAATTTCCTTTATTTCTGAATAAGTTTCGGAAGTTTCATTAAAATTCGACAATTATCTGATTTTTGAAAGAATTACCAAATCCCGAAAAAAAAAATACTCAAATTTTCGTACAAATGTATGGTCCCGCCTTGACGCAAGAAAAACAAAGTTTTTAAGCAAAATTATATATATATATATATATATATATATATATATATATATATATATATATATATGGAGAGAGAGAGAGAGAGAGAGATGTGTGGAATTAAGGATAAAATATAATTTACATAAAAATTGAATTTATTCTTTCATCTTATTAATAACAGAAAGCTTTATACGATAAAAATTTGATTTCATCATTTTCTCATCAGTTATCCTCTTTTTAGCGAATTTTTGGAGGTAAATATATATGTGGGGTCGGGCGCGTGTGGAAAGAGAGAAAATTCTTAATTAGATATAAATTGTTTCTTCTACTTCGATGGTATCTGTTCGGCACATGCTCCGATTACGTGTAATGTCTTCCTGTAATGTCTTTACCCAACCCAAACTACTCAATGTCCTCGTGTCATGCCGGCCTGTTTTGCGCGACTTCTGCCAAGAAAGCGCATCAAAGAGTGGCGTCAAGAAACTTTAAATTCCGTACTTGGCATTCAGCAGCATGTCTAGTTGGTTTCATAAAACCTCAAGAAGGTCTACATAAAACCTCCAGAGAAAGGATTTAAGGAGGGAAGTCAGTTGGTAAAAGACACAGTTGGCAAGATTTGAGAAACACCATAAAGCATCAGTATGAAATCAATAGGGGAGCGAAATGCCGAATCCGAAAAACTTCTAGGGAATGATTCTAGACATTTCTAGAGCAACACTTCTAGGGAATGACTTTTAGAAATTTATGGAGAAATATTTCTAGAGAATGACCTCTAGAAAACTCTCTAGAAACACTTTTAGAGAATGACTTATAGAATTTTCTAGAGAAATACTTCTAGAGAATGATTTCTGTAAATTTCTAGAGAAATAATTCTAGAGAATGACAGAAATTTCTAGCGAAATACTTCTAGAAATGTCTAGACAAATAATTCTGGAGAATAACTTCTAGAAATTTCTAGAGAAATAATTCTAGAGAACGATATCTAGAAATTTCTAACAAAAGACTCCGAGAAAATAAAATATCAAGACAACTGCGCCTCTTGAAAATGATTATAATCTGATTTTCTGTATTATTTCCCATATTCTTTTGTCTTATTAAGACTATTTGTCATGTGAAACTCAAATAGAACGAGAAAGTGCTTTTGGTTTCAGCTGAATTCGTGTGTGCTTGTGTGTTTGTGTGTGTGTGTGTGTGTGTGTGTGTGTGTGTGTGTGTGTGTATTTGAATAGGCAGAGATGTTTGGCATTTTTTTTTACACTAAGGTTCACCCTATAAAAGTCCTGGGGAGCACTCGTGGTAGAGGATTACTTTAAGATGCAGTTTATACGGATAGGAGCGGTAGATAACGGTTAAATCTAGACTTGAACAGGTTAAGATTGTAGTGATCGGGGAAACATCCACTTGGGAGTCGGTTCCACAAAGCAGTGATTAACTTGAAGAAGCTGTTTGAGCGAAACTGACTTCTCACCGAATAAATACGGGTGGTTTACTACAATATAAGTGTTATGGCGGATCCTAGCCGTGAAGTTTAGACCGGGCGGAAGCAAGGAATGTAGCTCGCCCGATCACTTTAAATTGTATTAGCGATAGAGCAGCGAGTGTCTTGCCACTCACATTCCTCCTGTGAAAGCTTGTAGTGGGGAAAATGTATTCGTCGCCCAAAAGGACTCGAAGAGGGCGATAGTTAAATTCTTTTGTCGCAAAGCATTGCTAGTGTAGGGAGTCCGATTCTCAGTAGGTGCCACGCACTTCTGGCCTTGTGCCAACCTGAAAATACCTAATCTGTCTCGCTCCACACACACATACACACACATATATATATATATCCATTTTTAAATGTAGGTGAGATAAACCAACGTTGAATCTGTTTCTTTTCTCTGTCACTGGATCTTGCTTTATCAATGAACAAATAAAAGACGATCTGGTTCACGTGCACTGACTCTCATCAACCAGATATTTGATTTCTCTCTCGCCCCTTTTCTCTCTCCCCTTTTACGCCCGCCATTTTTCTCTCGGTTTTCTCGCTCCCTTTTTACTTTCCCCATTTTCCCTCCTTTTTCTCTCTCCCTTTCTACCTACCGTTTTTTTTCCTCCTCCTCTCACGTTTTCTTTTCCTTACTGTCTTTCCCAATCTTTCTGAAGGCGAGATTTCACTCTTCGCATTCAATGCACATACATTAGACGTCTGTTCTTACAGAAAAAATCTCATGGCAACAAAAGTAAACAAAACGAACACTAAAAGATGAAAAGGTTTGTCTCCAAAAGGAACCAATTAAATGGTTACGACACATTAGTGAACTAACTTTTGCAATAAGTACACGAAACCGTTTCCACTTCGTTAGACCAACCGGACGCCACTTGGTTGCCTGCGCATGCGTACAAACTTCATAGCATTTCGGAGTCATTCGCAAGTTGGGACTGCATATTAATGTTTTCATCGTGGCAAATGTAAGCTCTCAGTTTTCAGCGATTGTGTTGGGTCGATGAATTCAGGTTATTAAGTTGGGATGAAGCTTTTAATGTTCACCAATCTGCCATTTGTGAAAAGAAACGAGGACAAAAAGACCAAAGAAGACTGCATACGGGCGCGCATGCACACGATCACATACTCACACGTATGCCGACGTTGAGAGATGGAAATGTCAATGTGCATATGAACGCACATAGACACTCACAATCATATGCACGAACACACACACACACACACACACACACACACACACAGAGTATATTCGGACACAGGTTCATATACGTATCATATTTTGAGCAATATACAGAAAACTAAATATTATTAAAATGAGAATATATATATATATATATATATATATATATATATATATATATATATATATGTATGTATGTATATATATATATATATGTATATATATAGGGAGAGAGATATATAAATAGACAAACAGACAGAGTGTATATATAGATGTGTGTATTTGTGTGGAATTGAGCACGAAAGAGCTCTCACCGAAACCAGAACAGATTCTTCCACAAGTAATATTGTGGTCTAATATGTAAATCTATATTTGTCTATATAAAATATCAAATCAATATCGAGATATACCATTACATTTTAGACTATATCATTTTGGGACAGTCAGTTCTCGACAAATTTTAAGTTGACATTTGCACATTCTCTCACTCTCTCTCTCTCTCTCTCTCTCACACACACACACACACACACACACACACATAAAATGCACACCACCAGTTGACAATAACAAAAAAACAATTAAAACCTTTAACTTATAGTTAAAAATAATAATTCTCCTCTCAGAACAAAATTAAATAGGACAAATATTATTTACGAATTTAAATGTCCATTCCTGATGATCAAAATTCGTAAATAATTATATAGGCCATACTCCACCATGTTTGACACCTTTCTGACCATAGCTCAATTAGGTCTCATTTAAATATTCATGGAGACATACCGGGAACTATTCGTAATATACTTCTTAACAACACAAATATAATCATGTATCATCTACATACTAAAAAGGTTAAAAATAATGGGAGCTTTATTAGTAAAAACAAAAACAAAAAACACTCAGTAATATCAACTATGAAAATGGAGACAATATCTTGACCGCGTTTTGAAAAATGAAAACATTATATAAGTACATACATACAACAAACTATTTCTTCTTAACAGTTAATATATTTCAACCTTGAAAATAGCTAAATGTATAGCCGAAAGCGCTCGGATAAAAAGAACAATTTGACAATTTTTATATAATTTATCATGCGAAAAAAAAAAAGATCACATGAGAAATTGTATAAAAAACTAAATCAAAACACCTTGTCTGTCGTATTCAATGAACTGTACATGAAAGAATGATTGCTGCCTAAATACACAAACACACACACACACATACACACACACACACATATATATATATATATATATATATATATATATATGATGTCTGTCGTAAAATGTGTCAACAATTTTATTATCGTCATTATTCGCTGTTTGCGCAGTTTACTAAGAATTTTCCGCCATTTATTACAATCTTGAGCAAGATCAATTTAATGTCTCTCACTAGCTGCTAAGAATTGTTGCATTTCTAAGAGTGGCTACTTAGACTTTATCATCAGATTTTGATCGTTCATGTCCTTCCTCAACGAACGAAATATCTTTCGTTCGTTGAGGAAGGCGTGTCCGAAAATTCCGATTTTTAACATCCATTCTCATTATGCTTCCGTTTTGAAAAAGAATTACAAAAATTGACGAAATAGATAAAAAGTTGTCATTAAAAATTGGTAAAAAATTATCATTAAGAATTTTATCACGAAGTTAACCAAATATTTTTCTCTTTGATTTTGTTCTTCATAACTATAAGATTGTGAATTATAAAATTTCATTTTTTATGAATAATTCATGTTTTTTATTTTTAAATGTTGACTTAAAATTACCGTCCTTTATAAATACAAGACAAAAATTTAGCTTTTCTCGCAGCTAAATTAATGAAAAATGTTATTTAAAAATTTTATCACAGAAAATTAATGTCATAATTAAATTCAGTAAATGTAATTTAATATTTTTACAACTGTTCTTTAAAATATATCACAAAAATGTGAGAGAAGAAAAGACATTTCTGCAGTAGAGTTGAATACTTTTAAACAGCGAAACTCACTAAAATGTAATTACAAATTTTGTCACATAAAGTTAATATTTTTCTGAATGACCATATTGATTATTAGCTTAAAAGCTGCACATCATGTGGACTTTTGCACCTGCTCCTGTGGAGGGCTAAATGAGACATTTAGTCCAGCTTAGAAAACAGCCATGATTATTCCACAATTCACCACATGGAACTTCAAAACCTCACACACTGTCACCACTATTATATTTGTGTTGTCAACAAGCATGTTACGAATAGGGTCCGGTAAGTCTCCAAGAATATTTAAATGAGACCTAATTGAGCTATGGTCAGAAAGGTGTAGTGTGAGTCAAACATGGTGTAGTATAGCCTATATAATTATTCAGACTCCCAAGTTGGCATCTACGGTGACGACACCACAATTTACTCCTGCCTCAAACACAAATCTAGTGATGCTGACAAAGTTAACCTGGCAGCTCAAATTGAAAAGGACCTCCAATCGGTTGTGAACTGGGGTGAGAAATGGATGGTTAACTTTAACGCCTCTAAAACAAAACTGCTCTCTATTAACCACCACAAGGATCCATCCCTGCATCCCATTAGAATGTCTGAAGACCAACTTCTCGAGAGCTCCTCTCTGCGGCTGCTCGGTCTCACGCTGTCCGCTGATCTGAGATGGAACAAATACATCGAGTCAGTTGCATCATCCACCGCAAGGAAAGTTGGTTCCCTGTGCCGAGCCAGGAAATTTTTCTCCCCGTAATCGATCCTCCAAGTCTATAAATCGACCATTCGCCCTTGCATGGAGTATTGCTGCCATATATGGTCTGGGGCCCCTGGTGTTTGCCTCAGGGTTCTTGATAAGATCCAGAGACGGATATGCAATGTGATTGGCCCTGATCTGTCATCTCGTCGGCAGTCGCTCTCTGACAGACGCGATGTTGCCTCGCTCTGCCTTTTTTACAAGTACTTTCACGGTAACTGCTCCGAGGAGCTGCTTTCGCTTGTCCCTAGGCCTCGTGAATTTAAACGTCCTACGAGGCTGGCATCCCGTTCCCACCCCTACACCGTTGAAACTGTTAGATGTAGACGTCTCTTCTACTCCAATAGTTTCATGTCTCGCACATCTCGCCTATGGAACTCCCTTCCCTATTACTGTTTCCCTGACAAATACAATCTCCAACGGTTTAAGTGTAGCGTCAATCGACATCTCCAGTTGCCTTGATCTATCCACTTCCCTTCTCCACATCCTTTCATCTTTCATTCCTATCTGCTCTCGCTCCAAATCTTCTGTAACCCCCTTGCCTTGACCGACCCACTGTCTTTCTCTTTCTCCACATCCTCTCCTTTACCACTCCTATCTGCTCTTCCTCCAACCCTTCTATAACCCCTTGCGTGATAGTGGCCTCCAGCCTTGCTTGGGGTGATACGCTTAAAAAAAAAAAAAAAATTCTGAATCAGAATATACGCCCAATTCCGTCAAAAAGACCGATTTGGACCGAAAGTCCGATTTGGACCGAAAACTGAGATTTTCAAATCACAAACTCCGTTGAACTTCAATCGAATTGAGTTCTTCAAATCACAAACTCTGCGGAACTTCAAAACCTCACGTCATGAAACCTTTTACTTTCAACTATTGCGTTCATGCATCAAAATAGACTATCACTACTCGGTGTTGACCTCAGTGCCCACTTATATTTACTCTATTCCTGATATTCAGCACTTTACCCCTAAATATAGCATATCTGAAAACTATATTTTTATCTTATATATATATAAAGGTAAATATAAATATTAATGCACGAATTTAGGGGAGTGAGAGCGAATTCAGACCCAAGTGAATATATATATATATATATATATATATATATATATATATATATATATATATATATATATATACGGGGTGTAACAGCAAAATTGTCCAAATCGTTTAACATCTAAAAAAAACACTAAACTAATTAAGTTTCTTTTTTTCCAGATTTACGGATAATTTGTTTAACCATCTAAGAATCACTGAAAACCCCTTTGAATTATTCAGCTAGAAAGAGAACAGATTAAAATCGCTTAGTGTAAAACCCACTATATCTTCTCAAATGAGCAATGGTGAGAGGAAAAAGATCCTTACAGCCTTCAGTAATGGTATGAACATTCATACCCCGGTTTCTATCTTCAAAGTCCATTCAAGAAACAACACGAGAACGATGAATAAGTTTAAAAAGAGGGAACAGTAACGAGAAAAACTGGATCAGGAGGTCACAACAGCAAGAGGGATCATCATTTTAGCTTAGAGCTAAATACATTCTTATTGCTCAAAGTAGAGTCCAGTAGTGTTATAAAATCCTGAGAGAATTCCAGTAAGATATTGTTAATCATTAAGATACAACGGTTCAAAGTTTAATCTAACAACTGGACAATTTTGCTGTTATAACCAGTATATATTGACCGTGTGTGTGTGTGTGTGTGTGTGTGTGTGTGTGTGTGTGTGTGTGTGTGTAGGCGTTTTGCTATCTGGCTAGATAGATAGATAGATAGATAGATAGAGGGAGAGGGAGAGAGAGAGAGAGAGATTGGAATATCGAGAGAAAAAATAAACAGAATGAGAGAGATATGAACACATTGAAAACATGTGGGAGGTAGAAATGTTTGTGAGCGTACTTTTTTTCTATATACTGAGATTAAGGGCTCCTTCCACTTCTTCAAGCTTATCTCTAGCCCAAGATTATTATTTATTTCACAAAGCTCACATAAAAGAGGTATTTTCTGTTTCCAGATTTTCTAATCTCGGTATGGAAGAAATGTTTTTACAGGGGCAACGATAAATGTGCAAAAGAGAGGAAACGTTTTGGCGTCTCTGGTGTTAACGCATTTTTCTTTTCTTTTTTCTTTTTTGTAGTTGTCTTTCATTTGTTCTAACTGTGTCATTTTTGTCTTTGTTGCTTTTTGTTTTGTTCGTATCTGATTTGCCAATGAACGAACGAAGGAATCTCAGAAAATGAAGTCTTCAAATTACAGATGATAAATGGTGCTATTAAAACAAGATGTTTGAATATTTGTGTGCAAGTCATTGAATGTCATAAAAGATAACCCAAACATCGCAGTTATTCAATGAATTATTCAGACAACCATCCTCAGTCGCCTAGTTCTTTTTTAATCAGTGTTTCAGCCGATTTGCTCTTCGACTCTCATCATGTATGTTGCTGCAATTGGTAATTTTTAACCCTTTCTTTCTTCTTCTCCCTTCTGCATCTACACCCCTGCTCTTTCTTTTCTTTTCTCTCGTTCTCTCTCTCTCTTCCTCTCCGTTCCCTTTCCTCCCATTTCCCTCTTTTGATCTCTTTCCTTCCTATTTCCGTGAAAATAAATTTCAATAAAAAGGCTCTCTACTCACCGGCAATATTTATTGTTTTAAAAACCAATGATTAAAATTGTAATAAAACGTAAACATATGATAAAAGTGAATTTGTACATTTTTTTCTTGAGAATATACAAAAAATATATTAAAGACTATTTATTTATTAGATTGTTTTTTTACAGGAATAATTTCATATTTATAACATTCTAAAAACTACTATAATTAAAACTAATGCAATGCAATATGTATCATTTATCAATTTATAAATAAATAAATATGTAAACAATTTTTATTCATAAATTTATAAACAGTGACTAAATTATCAAAATGTGTGAACCAACTCTAAGGAAATCCTTATTATTTACCATTTTATAAAGTTCGAATTAATTGACATAAAGCCGATGTTTTGCCAATAATTTCAATAAACAATATAAATAAATAGTGTAAATAAACAATTTAATAAATAAATAGTGATTATTATTTTTGTTGTGAATTCTCAAGGACAAAGAAAATACATAAATTCACTTTCATATATTTAGGTTTTATTCCAATTCTAATCATCGCTTTTAAAACTAATAAACATTGTCGAGGGTGAAGGTAGTTAAAATAATAGCGGTATCATGAGGAAAACCGGCTTTTTCACAATTTTGTTTGCCAAGACCTCTTATTTTACATTATCTACCATTTTTTTCATATTTTTAAGTGCTTTCATTTTCCAGCAAAATTTAAATTTCACGATGAGAAAAATCATCTCAATTTTATCTATTGCATAATAATCGTATTGGTTTTAGCTTAGTATTAATATTTTACAAAACGAAAAGATCGAATTTTGTTAGTGTAAATATTTTTGTTTACGTCATTCCGTAGAGAAGTATTTTAAATTTATTTTTTAAGACATGCCAATGAAAAGGGAAAATAAACGACAGTTACAAATCTACTAAAATATTTTCAGTTATTCCTAAAATAATTTACTACACTGGGTTGTTTGATTAGTGAAAAGTTTTTACTGCTGAAACAGCAAGAGAAATGATCTTACATAAATTTTCATCAAACGATGAGTCACACATGAAAAATGGTTTCCCAAGTGAAACATTTTTTATCACTGTCTCAGAGCTTTTTAGCAATAACCGACCTTATTCTACTATTTTGTTTTGTGTATGTATGTGAGAATACCAAATCGGAGCAGATACCGTACTCTGGCTGATCTTTAGTACTTCATAGTATTCTTTTGGAATTTTGATTTTGTTATGCACGGTTAAGTACACGTCAGTTGCTTTGTTGATAAATCCCATGAACCTTACTTTGCTATGAAATCTTCCACCTTTATTTTTGTGTTCTGATTGAGAATATGTCTTCCAGTTGACGTTCTTGAAGCTATTCTACATTATCTTCTCAAATAACTCAATGATAATATAATAGTTATTATTATTAATTTATATTTTTCTATTAAGAAGATGATGATGAATTTTGGTGCCACTTCAGCGTGGGATATCCATGCCGAATGTAATCTACAACAACTCAGTTCTACTAAAGCGTGCCGTCTACAAGGGTCGTTCAAAAGTTCTAAGCCTCACCCAGAAAGAAGAACCATAGCTGAACATTTTCGTTGTGGCAAAACACTACAACTTCTTATAAAACTATAAGAACTAATTCAGATTTTTTCTTAATCTCTATGCAAGTGAGGCTCGTACAAAGGTGAGAGGTGTGCGACAAGTCTAAAAATGGTCAAAACAGAGGTCCGAGCAGTCATAATATATCTGCAAAAGAAAGATATGACACCCAAAGAAATCCTTGAGGACATTATACAGACTCAGACGGGGCAGGGACAGCACAGAAGTTGACCCTCGGTCAGGTCGTCCAAAAATCTTAACCACTGATAAACAAGTTGGTGTCATTCAACGTATGGTTTTGAATGACAGACATCTTACTGTCGAGCAGATAGCTAAGTCCATAGGCATTATTTCTGGTTCGGTCCATACTGTTTTAACTGAGATCTTGGGAATGATCACGCTGTCAGAAAGATGGGTTCCAAGAATGCTGACACTAGAGCAGAAAAGGTTTCACACTTCCAGGGCACTTCTGATTCGATTCCAGGTTGACCCTGAGAATTTCCACCAAGGATTAGTTCGTAAAAATAAAACCGGGGTTCACTAAATCGAATCAAAAATTCATATCAAACAGTGAAAATACTCTGGCTCTCAACCTTTGAAGAAGTTCAGGCAGGCATCGTCTGTTGTCAAGTTGATGGCTTCTGTTTTTTCAGTTCGGAGAGTGTAATCATGATAGACTACATGAAAAAGGGAAAACGTATTAATGGACGTTGCTATACATCAGAATTAAGACAACTGAAGAAAGCAATCAAGTCAAAACTCTGAGGGAAGCTGAGGACAGGTGTGTTCATGTTCCAGGATAACGCGCCCGTTCACACTGCTCAACTTGCGCTAGCTGAAGAAGCATCCAACTGTGGCTTTGAATTGCAACCCCGTCCCCCTTACTCACCAAACTTAGCTTCATCTGACTTCTTTCTGTTTTTTAAACTCAAATCCCATCTACGTGGTCGACATTTTGGAGACAATGATGAGATCATATACGCCGTGGAAGAGTTTTTGGTGAACCAGGACGCCAAATTCTTCTGCGACAGGCTTGCAATGCTTTAGCATAGTTGTGCCAAGTGCATTGATGTCAAGGAGGACTATATTGAAAAATGGTAAAAGAACTGTCTTCTTTATCCAAATCCTTCTGGGTGAGGCTTGGAACTTTTTGAACGACCCTCGTACATGCCGAATGTGATCTGCAAGAACACAGATCTACTAAAGGGTGTGTCTACATTCCGAATGTGGTCTGAGAAAGGGCACTACATTAACTTTTATCACTTTGGATATGACTTCATTTGCTATGCAAAAAGTTTATACTGCTATTGAAGGTGAATCTGATCCCTGGACAATAGTGTGTTTGAATTTCATAGTTGTGTTGTTATATTCTACTATAGCAACAGAAAACAACTTTGAATGAAATTATCAATAAGGATATTGCAAATGAGAGGCCTTGAAAACGAATGCAGTGGAAAAGAGAAGTAATATTAATAATGCAGAGGGCTAAAGGTTAATATTTATAATAAGAAAATAAAAGAAAAATAAATGAAAAAAATGAAAAGTATTTTTATTTATTATTTACAGGAAGCCTTATTTCACTGAGCTAAGCATTCTAAACTTCACCGAGTTCCTAAATTTGTATCTTAATCCCACTCCATGTCGTAACTGAGATCAGGTCATATTTATCGCAAATTCATCATAAAATTTTAATACCACCTAGTCGTAAATGACTTCTGGTCATCTGTATTTTAAGTTGTTTTTTTTATGTTGTTTGCGTTGTTATTTTTAAAGTGTAGATCAAACGCTAGAATTACACATTTATATCTTATTTTTTAATATAGATCACACGCTGACGAAGAATCATGCATGTGGATCACACGCTGGAGTAGCACCATTTTTTGCAATGTTTTTAAACAATTTTGAATGATGACTGATTAATGATAATGCCTCTTCGCACCAATGCTCTTCCCCTCTCTCTTTCTCTCTCTCTCTCTCTCTCTCTTTCTCTCAAGATACGAAATTAAAATTCTCTACGTGTTATCTTTCCTATTCACTTTATTTGTAAAAATAAAAGCAAATGTAAGTGAAGGGTTGCGCTCATATATTGAAGTCAAATACCAGGAAAATATAAGAAGCCTATCATGTCAATATTGCTTGACTTCGTTAGATCCAAAGCTGCAAAAACTACAAGACCATTTTAATGATTCCATTCAGTCTTGGAGAAATCCGTACATCATAAACAGATATTTTCTCATCGAAAAATAAAAATAAAAAGAGAATGAACAAAATTAACCAATGACAAGTGGCCATTTTTTTTCAGCGGTAGGAAGCACCGAAGACGTTTTGCACTTTCGCATTGGATAATGGTGGTGTCAGGCTTAAATCCAAGTCCCACCCATTTTTATAGACTTCATCATTGTTGACAGAGGTCGTTTCATCGGCCAACCGCATCAGTTTGATCAATGTTTCATGAATCCGATGCTAACAACAAAGAAAAGGCGGCCAAACAAATTCTTTTAATTATTAATGAGTTTTGTTTTCCGGTCCGAGACAAAGTAGTTGGTCTAATTACGAAAATCTAGATAAGCACGGTATAAAGTGGATTATCTTGGCCCCACCTATAGGTCATCCCTGTAGGGGGTAAATCTCAAGATCATTTATAAGACGAAAGAGAACAGGGAGGATTTCTTGATGAGTTTAGACACGCTAAAATTGCAGTAAGCGATTATTGTCAAGAGTACAAAGAGGAAGGCTTGTGTCAGACGTGTATGTGTGTGTGTGTGTGTGTGTGTGTGTGTGTGTGTGTGTGTGTGTGTGTGGATAATACTATTAGATGGAGGCAACTCCCCAAATCAGTAAGAAAAAGGAGAAACTATAAAGATGAAGAGTAGATGTCAATATGTGAACTAAAGAAAAGGAGAGAAAGATGACGAGAAAGAAGGAAAGGAAAACTATGTGAAGGAACGCTAAAAGACTGGTTACGACAACAAACGATACAATTTGGCTGTCAACATATTACATTTTTAAGATTGGAACTCTAAATTCAAAATATTGATGATATTTTTAATATATCAAAAAGGTTAACATCGTTTTATAATGTATCCGTGTTTACAATCTTTTTCTCACTCCCAACATTTATTCAAACAAAAAAGAACTTGACTCGTTTCTCAGGAGAAAACATAGAGAAAGACGTTGAAAGCTAGCAAAGAAATATGTGTTGACTCTTATGATTAATGTGTTTCACTTAAGCAAAAAAAAAAAAAAGAAAAAGAAAAGAGGCTTCCCTTAAAAAAAACTAAAATACGTATGCATATATATGGTGTACTTTATTGTTCATAAGCTCGGGTATATAACACAAGTAAATTAGTTCAGAGAGAGAGTGAGAAACAGAAGCCCAGCCCTTCTCCCAAGGAATATGATGTTTGGGCAAATTTAGGGAAGTGGGTCGGTCTTCGAAAATTTTCCAGCACTCTTTGTACGCACAAATAGAGAGAGATATAGATAGATAGATAGATAGACAGACAGACAGACACACACACACACACGCGCGAGCGCGCGCGCACACACACACATATATATGAAGAAATATACTCTTAAGGTGTACTATATTAATGGGATAAAGTGCTCAATATCAGAGGTAGAGCGTGTGTAAATATAAAAGTGAACATTGATGTCAACACTTAGAGGTGACAGGCTGTTTCATGCTAGATGCAAACGTCAGTCCAAGAATCGTGGCCTGACGATTACGTCTAGCATGAAACAGCCTGTCGCCTCTAAGTGCTGACTTCAATGTTCGCTTTTATATATATATATATATATATATATATATATATATATATATATATATATATGTGTATATAATACCTGAAGATTGCATTGTTGAACTCTGTGTCCACGTTTATCTTTACATACGGTCTATCTCTGAGATTGAGGAATTTTACCTATTAGGTTGGTGCAAAAATAATGTCGTTTTTTGACGTTAAACTTCATGTGAGAAAACGACATTATATATATATATATATATATATATATATATATATATATATATATATATATATATATACAAAGAGAGAGAGAGCATATGTAAATATAAATATAAAAGTCAAACATTGAAGACACCACTCAGAGGCGACAAGCTGTTTCATGCTAGACGCAATCGTAAGGCCTGACGATTGCGTCTAACGTGAAACAGCCTGAGTTGTGACGTCAATGTTCACTTTTATATATATATATATGTGTGTGTGTGTGTGTGTGTGTGTGTGTGTGTGTGTGTGTGTGAAGAAGAAATGATCAACACCAAACGCACCTTTCAGAATAGCAACTACCTGGCATACACAGCATCAGTGTCTACAGGTAGGTACAGATGGGACAAGGAAGATGACTATAAATTGCCATGGTCTATCTACCTTACTTCAAGAGCTTAGCGGAAACCAGTGCTTAGCTTTCGCCCTCTGATCACACACCACGGGAGAACTGTTGCCGATGGTTTATTGCCCATAATGCCGATCCGTTGTTTATCTCTTCAGTCTTGTTTGCAGATGGGGCAACATTTGGAAGAGATTGAATAACAAATTTACACAACCAACATTTGTGGGCGCATCGGAATCTTCATCGTACAATGACTGTTCTCCAAGTACGTCCCATAGGCGCTGTATACAGGTACTTTATTTCAAACACACTTCCAGACCTGTTAGAGGATGTACCCTTGCTCATACGAAGATGTATGTGGTTCATGCATAATGGGAAACCAGTACATTTTAGTCTCATTGTTCGCGACATCTACCATGAAAGATGGATAAGTATGGGAGTACCTGGTCCATGGCCTGCACGTTTCTCCGACCTCAATCCGTTGGATTTTTATCTGTGGGGACACCTAAAGCAATTGGCTTATGCAGCAGACATTAATAATGCAGAGACGCTACATCAACGTATCATGGGGGCCTGAGAAACCATTCGACACTGTTTGGGGGTATCTAAAAGGGTCCGCCAGTCAATGATCCGACGGGTGGATGCGTGTGTAGAAACAAGCGAAGGACATTTTCAACATTTGTTATGAGTTGCCGTGTTGAGATACAACAATGGCCTTTTGCACATATATTTATATGGACATTTTATCATGGTTTGATGTCAGGAACACGCTTCCAAAGTTTGTACAAATATTTTGATACATCCTGTATATATACAAGCTTAATCTTCATAATCCTAAACTCTTCTTCGTACTATTGTCCATCATTCTCTTTGTTCTTATCTCTCCTTCTTTATTCCCTTATTTTATTTCTCTTTTTCATCTCCTCTCCCTTATTCCCTTCCTATTCTCTTTCTTCTCTTCTCTCTTTCTTTCTTCCCTTCCCATTCTCTATCTTTCTCCTCTTCTCTCTTCCTTATTTCCCTTCCTATCTACTTTCTCTTTCTCCTCTCTTCTTCTTTCTTCTTTTCGCCTCCTCTTTCTCCTTCCACTCTTCTCTCCACACCCAGACCAAAAGAAAAAAATCTTCTTATCAGCAAAGAATGATCTTCTTGTCGAAATTCCCACATGGAAAATATCTTCCTTACTTTTCCATTGCTACTTTTCTTCAACTTGCAAAATCAACAGTTAAGCAAAATGTTCGTCTCGTGTGTAGCTGAGGTCTAGACTTAAACGTGACAAATGTTACTTTCCTGATTAAAATTTGCATTCATGGCAACACGGCGTCTGAAGGGCTTACTTCTTTTTAATACGGTAAATACGCCCGAACGTGCGGACCTTTTTAGTATCAGTTCACCAATTCAGTCAGCCTTTATCAAACTGATATTGTGTATTAAACATATTCAATCCAACATTTGAAATTATTATATAATGATTCTTATCCTGAATTTCGAAGTATAAGTTGATTTGTTATAAAACAAAAACCAGAAACGAAATGCAATGCAACTGACGTCAAGTGCTATTAAGATTGACATCGGATGTTAGTTGGCACTCAAGTGTTGCGCTGTCAAGAAAACGGTGATTCGTAGTGGGGTTATAAGTGGTCAAGTAATGGGCTTGTCATAAGTTCCACATGGTTTTCACAGCTCAGGGAAGCCTTGACATTTGAAGGCATATATAAAGCCATAGTCTAAGATTAAGTTTATTTCATAACAATAGCCCATCATATTTGGTGGAGAAAACTAAGGAATATTTGAGTGTCTGAATGAAATAAAAATGTGAGGGTCCTCCTGAAGTGGAAGGTTTAAAATGGCGGAGAATAATTTAGCAGCAATGATGAATCTGGGAATACTAATTTGGATTCTGTGCAGTTTCATGTGAAGAAATACAAAAGCATTGGACGGTCGACTTTTAAAACATTGAATTACATTGGATTACATATTTCATATTAATGGTGCTCTGATAACTTTGTCGTGATTATAAGGATACAGTTGGTTTGATCTGGTTTGTTTTACGGCATATCAACCTCAATAGGTTATTTCCTACCGAAAAGATTTTTATTGCGGGTAATATATTTTTCCATCAAAATACATTGCTGCTAATAATTATTTACAAACATTTATTGCTGGTAATATTTATTTTCTTAAAAAATGTATTGCTGGTAATAATGTATTGCTGGTAATACTTTTTCCTCAAAAAATTAATTGCTGGTATTAAAACCTATTTCTACACCTTCATAGAGCTTTGTCCCCAATTTGGGGGTGAACTATTTGCCCATAGTTGGGATCCTAACAAATGCAACCACCCCGGGTCAGGGTAGACCTGGGAAGGCCAGCAATTAAGAGGTGGTTCCACGCTCCTCAAAACCTCCTGAACAGAGACCTTGCTGTCAGATGTAGTTTATCGTCTTACCCAGGTTGCGGGTGTAAGTTTATCGTCATAGCCAGTTGATAAGTTTTTAAAATATTGATCATTGTAAATGTTGTATACCTTTTGTAATTATAATCTTTAATCGGAATATTTTTCTTGTAATTTTAGTAACTTGCATAAAAATATCAAATTCAAAAAATCAGGTAAAAATTAATGAGTAATATTTTGTCAAAATATACATTATTTTCTTCAAAATATTAATCATTTTTTATTTTAGAAATTAGTAAAATGTCAGATACCATACACACACTTACTCAAGTACACGTAGAAAAACACACATACACAAAATTTAACATCTACATAGGAACAAATACCTACATAAGTTCATTCAAGTGTATCTTATCAAAAATATGCACACACACTCTCCTTTCACACGCACACATGCGCACTTACGCACACAAACATAGAGCCGTATGTGCATATCCACAATGATAACCACTCGTGTTTTAAAAGACTTCTAAAATTGTTATTTTTTTCTTCTTTTGAATGCGATTTAGCATCGAATTAGGCACTGAATTCATTTCCATTTCTTGTGCATTATTCCAGATATTAAGAGATTGGAAAAATAAAACAAAAATCTTAAAAACATTTTGGAGAAAGTTTATATCGCAATTTCTTTCATTTGCCGAACATTTGTTGGCCATTTTGTGCTGCACTTATCACAGATCCGGTTTTCTATATCTATGTCCAACACACATTAAAAGGCACACATAGGCCCGAACGCACGCAAACAAACACAGACATATAAATAGGCGCACATGCGCAGAAATAAGCACACCCACACACACGCGCAGAAATAAGCACACACAGTAAAGAATAAGTACATAAACACACAAATACGCACTTACACCTACAAATGGTACATACACAGATCGATAAGCAGGCACACACACACACACACACACACACGCACACACACACGCACGTGCACACACACAGATAGGCACGTGCACGTATTCAAAACGGGTGTCTAAATCAAATATTTATCCAGTGTCTCTCACTTTGAGAATAATCTTGAAAATATCCAATATTGTTCCGATGTTCAAATATCTGGCTTTTTTTGTGTGCTGACAACAGCAAATAGACAAATAAGAGATTTAAACGTGCCAACAACGTTGAAAATGTTTACACATTTTTAACTGTTTCTATTTAAAGATGGTCTTTTTCGTTACCGTATGAGATTTGTCTTTCGAAAATCATCACAAAAAGATTTCTATAGAAATAAGAAAAACATAAATTAAGTGCGGATCACTACAAAGTATGTAATAAATTGTGGGTGGGGGTTATAAATCCTACACACGCAAAAATTTGTAGAAATAGCGCGAATTTGAGAAGACAGGATAACGAGAATATGTGTGAAGTCAAAGAAACAATGGATTTTGAAACTGATTTTTTGGTTTTGTTTACAATGACTGAATTCTTCATTCGCGTTGTGGATTTGCATAAAGCAGTTTAAAAGACAGAACACAAATTTTCACGTTTCTTTCGGACTTTCGCTACGGGATGTCCACGGTTTAACTCTGAGCAACTTTTTAGTACCTAACGAACTACGGTCGTATTGCATACAACATAATACTAACACGTAGTGTTAGTATTATGTTGTATGCAATACTTTTTTTTCCCGTAGCGAAAGTCCGAAAGAAACGTGAAAATTTGTGTTCTGTCTTTGTCGTGTTCAAAAACCATATGCGACCTAAAATATCTCCTCCATAACCTATCTCTCTCTCTCTCTCACACACACACACACACACACACACACACACACACACACACACACACACATATATATATATATATATATATATATATATATATATATATATATATATATATATATTTACTAGAAGAAAATATAAAAATATACCTCTTATGCAAACTGGTTAACGCCACTGCAAAATGTTAACCCCTTCCTTTTACAATGATTTGTCTGAATTCAAAAAAAGCATTTCCTTTCGTTTAGGTGAAAACTTTGTACGTATAACAATTTTCAAAATGAACAAATCATTTACACAATTATGAATATATTTCTGTTCTTACCTAGACATACTTCTTTTTTTTTTTGTATAATTTCTAACTTAATTCGGCCATTTGTTGTACGAATTAGTTTTTCTTTTCTCTTTCTGCAAATGCAAAACTGGCTATTTTTAGAATCTTTTTTATGTTCTTAGATTTATGGTTGGGACCCGGAAAGAAATGAGTATACACCAGAATCAAAGAAATGAAAAGAAAAGAAATGATAATGATTTTATACGTTTTGACGCGTTACCAGTACAGCCGTTTTTCATTAGAAGACAAGCAACGGCTGTACATATTTTTAGTAGCTTTATATATTTTTATACTTTCACATTTTAAAAAAATATAACTTGAAGAAGACAGACATACCGTCGAAATACTGTTTAACATTGTCAAACACGGTGTTTTTTCTTTTCTTTTCTTTTTCTTTTCTTTTCTTTTTCTTTTCTTAAATTCCGTTTTTTCCTGTTAAACAAATATTGAAAGAGTTACGTCAACCATTTCGTTTTCTAATAACGATAATAATAATTATAATTATTTTGCTTTCTGTTCAGTACAGTCTCTTACCGGGTCATTACTACTTAGGGTAAAGTAATGTTGTAATTCTACTTGTACGAATTCTTATGTCAAATGCTACTCAACCTGTATAGTGGTTCCTTTTTCTTTATGTTGATAAAACTCTGCTGAGCAGTTTCACACAGTGCATCCTTTTTATCTCTTGTATACGGCCTACTAGGGATTTTGATACTGTTTTTGTCTGTAACTTTTTTAAAATCGTACCTGAGGCTTCAGTTATTATACGTATAGAAGTAAGTTTTAAGGTGTTACATTCTTTCAATTTAAATTTCATAATCTTTATTTTAATTTATTTATTTTATCATATCCTTTAACATTATATATATGTATATATATATATATATATATATATATATATATATATATATATATATATATATATATATATATATATATATTCTGTTGTGTCTATAACAATATCGTATAAACTGCGTCTAGAGATTATATGCAAGTTATGAATTGGTATAAAGAGTTGCGTCTTTAATGTTAAAAGTCCTATTATGATGTTGTTTAGATTCTACTCAATATTATTAACTTAGCTATATAGTGATAGAGAAAACTATTGTTTTTGGTTGGAAAAAATGTTACTAAGTTAACAAAACAGACTAATTTGACAGTCAGTAGTTTATTTGCAATTATTTATTTTGATACTTTTACATTATTATACCTTCTAAAACTAATGTAAAAAAATAATATGAAAAGATTTTAGAACAAATTCGTCAATTTCTTAAAGGAAAAACATAAAAAAAAATTTTATTTTAAAAATAAAAGATATATTAACAAAAAATAATAAGAACCTCCTAAAATTGATTGCATAAATGCTCCTTTCTTTTCAATAACTCTTAGCAGCCTATTGTCAACATCAGATATCAGATTTGCAATTTTAGCGGCTGGTAAGTTGTTTGCAGCAACTTTAACTACCTCCCAGAGGTCACACTTGCTGTTGAATTGCCTACCATTAGAATAAATATCTCTCTTGAGGATGCTCCCCATTTCTCAATGGGATTCAAATCACAGCTATTTGTAGGCCAGTCCATAAGAGAATCTTCAACAAATCCCTTTTCTTTCAACCAGGATTTAGTAAACTTTGATGCATGACTTGGTGTGTTGTCTTGCATAAAGATCATAGATCTACGCTTGGCTAAAGACTGGTTATCAAGCCATTCAAAGAAATATTGCTCTAGAAAATCACAGTAACTTTTGGAATTCATTTTAACCCCGTCTTTCAGTTTAAATGGACCCACGAGCTCATTACCAATAATCCCAGCCCATATCATGATCCCACCACCACCTTGTTGGCGTTTAAGAAATTTTCTTGAGTTATGTTGCTTGCAAACCCATCCTCGACCCAATCCATCGGCCCATCGAGGGTGATCCTTGATTTGTCTGTAAAAAGCACTTTACTGAAATCAGTTTTCATGTATTTTTTGCCCACTGCAATCTTCTTTCCTTATGTTTTTTTTTGTTAAAATGGGTTTCTTTATTTGATTATTTACATCAGCAAACTTCCTTAATGCTTTACACCTTGTTTCCCTTGACACCATAGGAGCTCCCTCGGCCTCAAATATGAACGCACTTGACACATTTGGGTTTCTTATTAATTCTCTTCGGATATGTGATAGATCTTGCTTTGTTAAATTCCTGAATTCAGCCTGAGACTTTTTTCCCTTGGTTGAATTCCCATTTGATATATTTTCTTGATTGTTCGATGATCCCTTTTCAAATCCTTAGAAATTTGAAGTGAAGACTTTCCTTTGCTAATTTCGTTGATTATATAGTTCTTTTCACTCATTGTTAGTTCTTTTTTACAAGCCATAATACTAAATTCTAGTTCTTGCAAATAATCTCTTGACACTGCAAATTGCTATAATTACTGAAAAAATACTAAATATCAATCTGAAATTGAAAATTGGGACTTAATTGCTTTCATGCTTACTCGCTATACATAATAGTACAAATTATTTTAGTGGATAACACATATCTATGAATTTTAGATAAAATATTTGACAATACCTCTTTTGCATATAATCTCTAGACGCAGTTTATTAATCAAGATGAGAACCATAGTTCTAAATAATACAAGAATATTGAAAATTACTCATCTCAGAAATGAAATACTAAATTAAGATATATTTTATCTGATGATACTGCCATATCTATGAAAAGGAACCTTTGACTTGTGCTCTTTATTTATTTAAGGTTTCATCTTTATACATTCATTATTATTATTATTACTATTATGATTTCCTTTGACTTTTGTTGTATACACATTTCTTTCCGGGTCCCAACCAGAGAGCTAAAAGTGAAAACAAACTCTCCCAGCTAAACTAACTTTACCAAGTCTCGTTAACCGTTACCCATACCACATGTAAAGAAAAGGAGAAATTATTATTACTATTGTTGTCTTCTTTTTGTTTAGTACCCCCGATAAGGGGCTAATGTAGTAATTATATGCATTCTACTTGGAGAAATTCTTATGTCAAATGCTACTCAACGTGTGTAGTAGTACCTTTTTCTTTATGTTGCTAAAACTCTGTTGAGCAGTTTCACACAGTGCATTTCATCTCTTGTAAACGGCATACCAGGGATTTTGATACTGTTTTTATCTGTAACTTTTTTTTTATCGTACCTGAGGCTTCATTTATTATACGTATAGAAGTAAGTTTTAAGGTGCTACATTCGTTCAGTTTCAATTTCAAAATCTTTATTTTAATTTATATTTTTAAAAATTCCTCTTGATCTTTTGCTGAACAAAGGGCGGATACTACATCAACTCAGTTGGGTTTTTAGTAACAAATTCACTTTTATGGGAGCGGCTTAACTGACATCAGAGTAGGAATGTCTTGAAGGTCTAAGAGTAAAGAGAAATGAAGTCGTGTTTTTCTCAAAGACATCAATGTGAAGTGAAAGCAAACTGTCCCAGCTAAATTAATTTAACAATTCTATCCTAAGTCTCGTTAACCGTTACCCATACCACATGTAAAGAAAAGGAGAAATTATTATTACTCTTGTTGTCTTCTTTTTGTTTAGTACCCTCGATAAGGGGGGGGGGTAATGTAGTAAGTATATGCATTCTTGTTGTACGAATGTTTATGTCAAATCCTACTTAACATGTATCGTAATTACATTTCATTATGTTGATAAGACTCTCCTGAGTAGACGTGCAGTTTCAAACAGTACATTCTTTTCATCTCTTGTAAACGGACTACCAGGGATTTTGATACTGTTTTTGTCTGTAACTTTTTTTTATTGCACCTGGGGATTCAATTATTATAGGTATAGAATTAGTTTTAAGGCGCTTCTTTCTTTCCGTTTCAATTTCAAAATCCTTATTCGTTTTCTTTGGGTGCCATTCCACCTCAGGACGTAGCTGATCATGGCTCTCCATAATTTCCTGTCGTTTGTAGCTCGTAATAAGTTTTGTCTTTCTGTTATTTCTCCTAGACCGTGTTCCGCCATCCATTTACACAAGCACACTAAGTAGCTTATACTTGCCTTCAATCTGTCCTGTGAGTATCAGATTTTCCAAGCCCCCTTTTTCTCATTGTGTACCCTAGGAATGTCAATTGTCTCTTCCTGATTTAAGTATAAGTTTCCTGTTTGCTTCCACTTTCTCTAAAACCTCGTCGTTTCTCACATGTTCGGCCCATGGTATCCTTAACAACATACTGTAGAACCACATTTCTGTTGCTTCAAGTCTCTTCTTCATCTTTGAGGAGATTATCCAGTATTCACTGTCATATAGGAGGACAGATATCATGAAACAGTTCACTACTCTTTTCCTTTTTGTCTCTAACGAAGTTTTTCTGTACTTCTTTTGTCCTATTCTTTAAACGGTCTATTTTTATCTAATGGCATTGCCATATCGATCAGAAGGTTTTTGCTTTGTTTATAATCTTTAACCGCACTGTCTCATCTATTAACTTTTATGGGTGACTGTAGGTAGGAATATTAAAGCCCCAAAGAATAGTGCCCTCATAGACTTCTGTGACTGGTTTTGGATGAGGTCCATACCATTTTTCAGCGTGTGACACATTACGTTTGCGTTGTAATTTCAGGAAAATAAGCTTTGGTCCTGCGCCCTCTTCAAACACTAATGGATTTATTATTATTATTATTATTATTATTATTATTATTATTTCCTTTGATATCTGGCGTTTACACATTTCTTTCCGGGTCCCGCCCAGGGACCTAAGGTTAGAAATGGCATCATGACACTTTCCACTGCAAAAAATAAAAATAAAAAAAAATAAAAAAAATAATTACATAGATAAAGCCCTTCGTAAAGTGTGGGCTGTACTTGTCAGAACAATTTTTTGTATCTCTTTGAGGCATGTACTTCCAGGGATCCCTTCAATCAGCCTACTAGAATCTTTTCCAAGGGCTCCAACTACAACAGGAATTGTTGATGTTTCCATGTGCCACATTTTTGAGATTTCTATTTCAATATTATTATTATTGTTATTATTATTATTATTATTATTATTATTATTCCCTTTGATATCTGGCGTTTACACATTTCTTTCCGGGTCCCGCCCAGGGACCTAAGGTTAGAAATGGCATCATGACACTTTCCACTGAAAAAAAAAAAAAAAAAAAAGAAAAAAAAAAATTACATAGATAAAGCCCTTCGTAAAGTGTGGGCTGTACTTGTCAGAACAATTTTTTGTATCTCTTTGAGGCATGGACTTCCAGGGATCCCTTCAATCAGCCTACTGGAATCTTTTCCAACCAGTCCAAGGGCTCCAACTACAACAGGAATTGTTGATGTTCCTATGTGCCACATTTTTGAGATTTCGATTTCAAGGTCCTTGTATTTTGACAGTTTTTCGAATATCTTCAAAGACACATTGCAGTCTGCAGGGACTGCCATATCAATAAGGAGGCACTTATTTTGTTTGTGGTCTTTAATAACAATGTCTGGGCGGTTGGCTTTGATTGTTCTGTCAGTGTATATTGGATAACTCTGTCTAGTTGTTGCACATACCATCTCTCAGTGGTTTCTATTTTGTGCTTCTTGCATATTTTATTATTATTATTATTATTATTATTATTATTATTATTATTAATAATAATAATATTATTCGCGTATGTTATGTTTTCTGCTTTGTATTCTGTAGAGCCTGGTCCAAACTATAGCCCTTAGGTCCTATAGGAGAATTTTCATTAAATAGATAGCACTTTTCTTAGTATATGTGATGTTCCTAGTAGGGCGAACTTCTGGGCAACCTGTATGTAGATGTTACCTGAGACATTGTTTATAAAATTGTCCGTTCCTTTTCTCACGAAGCCCAGTGCTCCGATCATTATTGGTACAGTCTCTGTATTCATTCCACACATTGTTAACTTCGATCTCCAGGTCATTGCATTTGGACAATTTCTCGATAATTTTCATAGAGGTGTTTCTCTCAGCTGCTACTGCTATGTCAATAAGCATACACTTCCTGAATTTCTTGTCTTTTATGATATCAAGTCTGTTGGCTTTTATTTACTTATCTTTTTGAATTGTCACAGAGAATGGTTATATCGTTATTTTGGATAACTCTGTCTAGTTGTTGCACATACCATCTCTCAGTGGTTTCTATTTTGTGCTTCTTGCATATTTTATTATTATTATTATTATTATTATTATTATTATTATTATTTATCCACTCTGGCTCTTAGATATTTCGGCCGGGTGATATTGATCATATTTCGGATCCTACTCGTACCTTAGAGACCCATCACATGATCTGTTCCAAAGATTACTGCCACTTGCACACTTCCAATGATGTCAGGTATTCCCAAAGCGTCCAGTTTAGCAGAAAGGTTCGTGGAAATAATCCGGAATGCGCTAACCACAAAAAGACATGAGCTGCTGTCTGTAATGTATCTCATATTTGTCCTGCCAAGTCTTGGTACCTTTGCATTTTCACCTGCTCCGCCTTGTCGATGCCCGTGCCGAAGAAGATATTCTACTGGACTTTTTGTTTCTTGGATTTGCTTGGTGAATTTTTTCTATCGCTTTCTTGACAAGACTGAACAAACCTAGTATTCATTTTTATATTTAGAAATTTTTTTTTTAATTTTCAGTGAGGTGTTTACTTTTGATGGAGCAAACTTGTCGATGAGCAGATAAGTTCTTCCCTTCCTGTTCTTCACTACGGTTATCAGGATTGTTTGCTTTAATTTCTTCATCAGATTGAATTGACATAGTAGCTTGGTGATTTTCTGTTACAGTTGATGGTTTAAGGTTCATGGTATTTGCCACTAACTTTGATGCTAAAGTCTTTAAAGATTGCCCAGTAGAGGAAGACTGTTGCTTCTTTGTGCCATTATATATTTGTACCAATTCAGAGCATCCAGAGAGAGGAGTTTCTTGTCGTTTGTTGGATATCCCATACAATTGGTTAGTGCTGTCTTTCAAGATCTTGCTTTGACGGTAATGATTATTGGAATACTTGTCTTGTGCAGCAATAATAAATCCTTCAGTTTCAGATTTTAGGCCAATTGATTTTAGCCATCGGTTTGTTTGGGCTTTGTGCACATTTTTGTCGTTTAGAGTACTTCTGAAAGGAGATCTGGGTTGCCACTGAAATATTGAATGATATAAAACGAAAATAACTTTTACAAACACATAAACATCTTGGGGTAGTAAAGTATGGACCATTTGAATTTTCAATGGAAACAATTTTAAATCCCGTTTCAGAATCTTCTGAAGCGATGCTCTGGCGATGTCTAGCTGAGTAGAGCGACGACGGGTAGAAGTTGATGGACCCTCAAGGACACTCTGTCGTACAATTTCCACCGCTGCGTCAGTGCTTTTAGGACCTCTTCACCGAAGATCGCCGATTGATCCAGTTCTTTCAAACCGGGCGATTAGGTTTCGAATTATGTTATCACTGGGAGATACTCTGACATTACAATGATGCGTGCATTTTCTCTGAGTTTAGTCATTTGAATAGAAAAACTAAAAAAAAAACAAATATAACTTGAATTTGAGCGTTTGGCTCAGCGTTTGTGTAAAAGAGTCTGTATGTGTGCGCGCGTTTTTAGTCGTAACAGGGGATACAAGAGATAGAATTTAGTTCTTACTGTGAACTGTGTCGCCGTTGTTTGGGGTGGTCTCTTTGTAGTTTTCAGTGCGGTAGCTTTTTGCGTGTGGACGTGAATGGGGGTCTTGACTTCTGGTCGTCTCTTGTCAAAATTTTGCGCACTACCCCTCAATTGTTAAACATAAAAAATTATATATATATATAATATATATATATATAATATATATTATATATAATATATATATATAATATATATAATATATATTATATATATATATATAATATATATAATATATATTATATATATATATACATATTTATGTGTGTGTGTGTGTGTGTGTGTGTGGCGTATTATATTTAAGGATAATAGCAAATAACCTAATGCTTTACTATGCATGGCTTTCATGGCTTCTGATCTTAATTGATTGGATATGACAACGTGAGTGTATTTTTTGTGTTTTAAGATTACTTACAGTAAGTATTCCATTAGGTATCACATATTTGCTTGTCACTTACTTGACTTTAACCAGTTGCGTCATGTCCCCTCGGGGCGCATGCGCACGACGCATCGCTGGAGTAGATGGGGAATATTAGGGCAAGTTGTCGAGAGTTTTTTTTTTAGGTTTGTAGGAAGGGGCAGCCAGGGCGACTTGACAGTGCTATACAGAATTTAATTAACCGAGCACAAATGAATTCCTCCACAAAAAAGTTTTTCCACACTGAACTAAAAATATTAAGCAGACTCTCATTAATAATGACTTCCCAAACCACATTGTAGATGAACAAATAAGACGATTTATCAAAAACTTCAACATACGTCAAAAAGAACATGGTACTTTCTCAAAGGACGCTTAATATATCAAGCTCGTATATTGTAACCAGATGTATTCTAACTACAAGCAGGGTAAGAAAATCATAAAAAAACCTCATTCGTACCAATATATCTCTCATGGAACCCAATAAAAAATAAAATTACTCATATATTACATAAAATACAAAACAAACAATTTAATTATCCCGCCAACTGATGTATTACGTAACACTAACGTTATATATAAATTTAAATGTCCCTTGGGAGAATGTATCTCTGATAGAAAAACAAGTATATATGTTGGATATACGACAACTACATTATCAAGGCGTCTTACTCTACACATGTCTGAGCATTCGTCCATTGCGAGACATTTACACCAACATTTCTAACCAAATTCACAGTATACAAAAATATTGATTGATAACACAACTATCTTACACCAAGAAAATAACTAATTAAAACTACAGATCCTCGAAGCAATCTACATTAAATAATTGAAACCAACACTGAATATTATATTATTACATTAATATTATATTATTATAAATTAGTATTATATTTTACATTACAAAAGGATAAAATGGGAACACAATCAGCACTTGCCGCACCGGGGTTAACCAAGGAATGCGTCCCCTAAAAAGGCGAAACCTGCCTGGGCTGAGAAAATAGGCTTCTGGTACTAATCCTCCAAATACTAAGAATGTACATAATCAGCAGATATCCCAAAATGATGGCCCAACTGAATCACCATTGACTACAAACGAAATGAAAGAAAAAAGAATAACTTTTGAAATCATTTCACTCCAGTCGAGGCGATAAACCCACTAAGTTGCAAGTTCTTAGAAGGAACCTGAGACATCGTATTTGAATTATTAAAAATCGTAGTGGACAGAAAGGCAAGAAGCCGGGCGAACTATTAGAATAGAATTTACTGTTACATTTAGCAATTTCAACTATCAAATGATGAGACCTAACTGCCAATCTAGTACTAGGATTATAAAGAGCTTATATGAGCTTATTTGAGTATATTATTATAATTCTGTACACTATTTTTATACAGCGT
>OZ038493.1:52280958-52285958 GCA_964036315.1 Acanthosepion esculentum
AGAAGAAAGACACGAGTTAATGCTAGTGGGTTTTCTATATAGACAAGTAGTAAAATTATGTGTGCTGGAATCAATAAGTACATCAAGGAATGGAATTTTATTATTAATATCAAGTCTAGTGCAAATTTGAGGACGGAGTGACTTTCAAATTTGCTTTTAAGTCGTGTAATTTGATAAATATTTTTAGCTAAAACGAAAATGTCATCAATATATCGGCGGTTTCTTATTATCATTAAGTATTATATATATATATATATATATATATATATATATATATATATATATATATATATATATATATATATATATATAATTAAGCACACTACCACAAAGCAATATATATATATATATATATATATATATATATATATATATATATATATTGCTTTGTGGTAGTGTGCTTAATTTATATATATATATATATATATATATATATATATATATATATATATATATATATATATATATATATATATATATATATATATTGCTTTGTGGTAGTGTGCTTAATTTCGAAGATAGAGGTAGAAAGTTAATAGAATTTATATGAAAAAGATTTTCATTTAACTCATGTTTACTTCGAAGTTTTGTGTCTATATTATAGATGTAAGCTCTCGTCAGACCAACTCCCTCTTTCTTCTCTCTCTCTCTCTCTCTCTCTCTCTCTCTCTATATATATATATATATATATTATATATATATGTATATATTTACAAAAAATATATACATATATATATGTATATATACACAAATATATATATATATATATATATATATATATATATATATATATATATTATGAAATGGACTAACACCGACAATTATTTTAATATTTTTTATTTTTTATACGTTATTTCTATAGATACAAATATATAAGTAAATGCTCTGTTTATAATAAATGCCGGTAAAGATTGTTAATACTGCTTATTATAAACTGGGCATTTACATAACTATATATATATATAAAAACAAGTTTGATTAAACAAAAAGACATGGTCTGTTTAATTTTTTATTGTATTTTTCCAATACGCTGTTGCGTTTATATATATATATATATATATATATATATATATATATATATATATATGTAACGTAAATCATTCAAACGAAAAACAAATACTGAAGCTAGTTATATGGCGAGAATCACTCTCACAAACAATATTTAATAATAAATTACAACCAACTTCGAATCTGTTAATGAATGGTGTGATCCTTGTTCATAAATTCCGGGTTTATCTGGTCTTATTTTTTTGTACGAGCCGGCTTTCAGTTGAATGATTTACGTTACATAAATTGAATACGCACTACAAAACCGATATATATATATATATATATATATATATATATATATATATATATATATATATATATATATATATATATGTGTGTGTGTGTGTGTGTGTGTGTGTGTGTGTGTGTATTACGTTATTTTTAGCGTATTCATGTATTTAAGCTGACATTCTTGTTTTTTAACAGTTACGTCTACCAGCTTTTGCATTTGAGAATATATATATATATAAAAACAAGTTTGATTAAACAAAAAGACATGGTCTGTTTAATTTTTTATTGTATTTTTCCAATACGCTGTTGGCTGAAAATAAAGGAGTGATGCTAGATCTGTG
Source organism: Acanthosepion esculentum (assembly GCA_964036315.1). Classification (NCBI taxonomy): domain Eukaryota; kingdom Metazoa; phylum Mollusca; class Cephalopoda; order Sepiida; family Sepiidae; genus Acanthosepion; species Acanthosepion esculentum. The sequence continues at coordinate 52,282,581 of OZ038493.1, forward strand.
AAAATCATGCATGCATTAATTTCAACTCTTCATATTTCTAACATGCTTCCTTCATCATCAGCCTATGAACTTTTCGATCCACCTTTGTATTTATGCCCAAGTTACATGTGTCTCTAGTTAAAATTAGTTTGTTCCTGTCAATCTACCTGTTTACTTCTGAATGTATTTTTTAATGTATTTGCCAATCAATATCTACCTCTTAAAAATCCCGTTCTAGGTTTGCCCAGTGGTTGAATCGATAGCATGTTTTTCGGCGTTTATTTGTACGCATGTGCATTTAAAAAAGAAACCATATTAAATATAAATATGATTTTTTAACTCACCCACCCCGACCATATAATAATAAATACAATGAAGTATTTAGCACTTGATTATTTTTATGCACTGATGAACATTTTTATCTGGTGTTCACCTTTCTTGCTTGCTTATAAAATATTGAGTCAGAGCAGTAAAAATTGTCAATGAATGACTTTTGGGAGAAATTGTCGTAAAGGGATTCAACACAATTAGCCATTGTTCTCTTTTCTTTTAATAGAATATATTAGCTATGTATACATATATAAGTATAAATATGTGGATATGTGAGTAAACCTCTTGACAGCATTATATCTATTTTGTATTGCACATACCCTTTTCTTTATTTTTAATCTCTTCATCTCTTTATGTGTATTTTATTCATGCGTTTTTGGTCGCTATGTTCTCGGTCTTCCAATGGCGTGAATTCAGAACAGCATAACAAGAAAGGACACTAAAAGAAAATAATGGAGTATAGTCCGGTGTCGATTTTGAAGTAAAAAAAAAATATTAAATAAAATAGACAAATAAATAAAACCTCTCCAAAAATCGAGGGTAAGTAAATGTGCCACTTATGAAATACTAGATATATAGTAGATGCAAAAGAAAATCATTTTATATACGGAAGGATGGAAGTGACATCGCCTAGACTTTCTACCATGTTCGCTGTTTTATGCTTGATGTAGAGATAAGCTTTTAATAAAAAAAATAAGTCTTAGTTGGTTATTTGAATCTAAACTGCAAGTACTATCCTCGACTTTGCACAAACTCCATCAAAAACAGAAATCTGAAACATTATTATTATTATTGTTTTAATCTCTTCACCCCAATCAAGGCAATAAAGCCACTAAGATGCAAGAGATTGTGAGTGTTAGCGAATATAAGAAAAATACTATTAAAGAGAGAGAGAGAGAGAGAGAGAGAGAGAGAGAACAACAAAAGAACAAAAATTAAGAAGACAGAAGAAAACGATTGACATTGCATTTAAATTTTTGAAGGTCAAAGTTGACTGTGAAGCAAGAATCTGGAAGAGAGTTCCACAAGCGAGATGTACGAGGAAAGAAACTGTTAGCATATGACTTGCGGTTACATTTAGCCAATTCAATTGTAAATTGATTAAACCTTGCCGACAATCTAGTACTTCGATTAAATTTGTAAAGTCTAGAAGGAAATACTTAATTTGAAAAGATACAAAAATGCGACACAAGGCCAAAATGGGTGATAAGGAAAGGGTGGTCTTCAATTCGTCTTATCTTAAACTTAGCTAGCTACAATTACTGATCCAAACTATAGTATTCCTTACACAAAAACAATATATTCTTACTTACCATTCTTACTACAGTCACCATAATGCCTCAAGTCTCTATGAAGTCTTAGCTAGTCCCCATATATACAATTTGTCTGTCGGGGTGGGTATAAAAATAAACACTTTTAAAAATGAAACCCCAATACCATAGAAGAAACTTCATCGGAACAATTACTATGAAAGTATTTATAGAAAAAAAACACGGGGAATCTACGTTATGGCGGTGGTAAAGAGACTGAAGCCGACATGCCACGTCAGGACCAATAGCATTGCAGATTCTTCTTTGAATTTTATCAAGAATCTTTAAATATATAGCAGGAGCACCAGACCAGATGTGACAGCTATATACAAAGCAAGGACGAATATTACAATATAACATTGTAATTGTCATTCTAAGATTCTAATCGATAAATGAAGATTTTATATTCAAGGTAACAAAGGTAAAACACCAACGAAGAATGCGTTTTAGAAATTAGCTGGTAGTGTATTTAAAAAGTACTGTAACGGGATCAAATACGGAGTATTGATGTGTTTTTAATACAATTTCCCTACCCGACAAAGGCGATCATGGATCGTCATGAATTTATTTCCGTTATTATCTTTGATTTGTCACGAGAAAAGATAGGGGAATAATATCGGGATGCATTCTCCAGTATTGAATTCAGAGTAAAACTGACTGTTTTATAAGACAAGAGTGAGACTAATCCTTATTGCTATTTAACCCATAGTTGGGGGAGAAATTCATTCCTTTACCGAATATATTTGTGCATAAATAAACACAGCATACTTGGCTCAGATTTGTAATCGGTTCGCTGCAATAGGCCCGACAAGTGGCAGAGTCTCTGTCCAACAAACCGGGGGCGGGGGTGGAAATAACCAAAATGAATTCTTCTTTAAAAGCATTTATAAATACAGTGTAACCCGGATATAAGAGAGTTGTCGGAACCGGAGAATAAGTCTCTTATATCCGGGTTTCTCTTATATCCGGGTCTGGTCTATTATATATACATTAACACAGGCTCTAATTTGGGACCAGAGAAAATCTCTCTTATATCCGGGTTTCTCTTATATCAGGGTTACACTGTATTAAAATATTAACGCGTCGGTGTTGCGCCACCGCTTTCCGGAATTTTCTTTCGATTTTACTGGCTGATAAAAGCATTTTCGTCAATAAAATAGAAGAGGTGGACCCACGCTCCTCAAAACCTCCTGATCAGAGGCCCTACTGCCGGATGTAGTTTATCGTCTTACCCAAGACGGTGTACGTTTGTGTCTTCATATTTAATCAATTCAGTTGAATGCCTATTTTGTTCGGTGATGGTTAACAAGTTAAAATGTCTGATTTTCACTGAGCACCTCGTTGTCTTCAACTTGTGCCACAGAAAGTTAATCAAAATAAATATCTCAATTTTAATGTCTGTTAATCAATTTCTTCGTTAATATATCTCTGAGCGTCTAATCTGGAGTTGTTTTTTTTATTGTTTTTTGGGCGTTTTTTTTTTGCTGTTTTTTTTTAGTGGAGGACGTATAAAAACAAGAGCATGCATTCATGCATACCTATATATAAAGAGAAGTTGTGGCAGTTCCTTTTTATATCGCATTATAAACTATATATAATGATATTCATATTTGTGGTTTTACAAGATATTGGGTCATCCACCCGACCAAGTACCAATCCAATTTCTGTGGGTGCGGCGAAGGGAGGTTAAGGAAATATTGCGGTGTTGGCTTGAAACTAGTTTTGAAAAAAAACCTCAGTAAATTAATCGAGCATTTCT
>OZ038493.1:52290958-52335958 GCA_964036315.1 Acanthosepion esculentum
TATATATGAATATAGGTTATATATATTAAGCTATATATATATATATGAATATTGGTTATGTATATAAACTATATATATATGAATATAGGTTATATATATATAATATGAATATAGGTTATATGTATTAAGCTATATATATATATATATATATATATATATATGAATATAGGTTATATGTATTAAGCTATATATATATATATATATATGAATATAGGTTATATGTATTAAACTATATATATATATATATGTATATGAATATAGGTTATATCTATTTATATATATATATGATTATAGGTTATATCTATTAAGCTATATATATATATATGAATATAGGTTATATGTATTAAGCTATATATATATATATATATATATATATATATAAATATATTTATATATATATATAGGTTATATGTATTAAACTATATATATACATATTTTAATATAGTTTATATCTATTAAGCTATATATATATATGAATATAGGTTATATATATTAAGCTATATATATATATGAATATAGGTTATATGTATTCAGCTGTATATATATATACATATATATATATATATTAAGCTACTTATATATATATATATATAATATGCTTCTTATATATGTTGCCTAAATACACACACACATATATATATATGTATATATATACGCATATTCTGTATATTTAGGTAGCAAATGTTCCTTAATTTTAATTATCGACTTTTCAGTTACTAATAATCCTTCTTAGAAAGACGAAAGTTCTGTCACAAGAAATGTATAGAAAATATATTCCTATAAGTTTTCCACTTTCTTGTTCATCAGGTTATGTAGAGAGACAATTGCCGAGTTTCGTTGTTTAGACGCAAGCAAATGTTGTTGCGACGTAAGCGAAGTATGACTTTTATATATATATATATATATATATATATATATATATATATATATATATTCTGTTTATACGTTATTTTTATAGATATAAATATTTAAGTAAATACTCTGTTTATAATAAACAGTATTAACTACATTTACCGTCCTGAATGTCCGATAAATTTCATAAAAAATATGTGTCCTCCAGCAGGAATGGAACCTGTATCCTATACGAAATCGTCATATAGTCAGACGTGCTATAACATTAAGCTACAGAGAAAGCGTCTGGTTAGCCGAGTCCAAATTACTGTTTACATAATTATCGGGCTTAGTCCATTTCATAATATATGATGTCATTTGTTTACGTTAAAATACGCTTCGAGCAGATATGTTTGTTTGAGAAAGATCATTGGGAATTTGGACATTTTGAAACAGTAATTAGGACTTAGTTAATATAAAACTAACCAGACGGTGACCGCGACCATCGGCTTTGAAATAGATACCTCACCATAACCTGGCATAAACTTTCCGAAGGTGACTGGTAAGAATTAACTCTTCGACCACCTAACCAAAATGGCCGCCCTCAACCGTTTCAATAGAAATTAATGTTGCAAAAGTCCATACTTATAAACACGCGCAAACCACAAGATAGCGTATTCCTAAATTTTCACTCGATACCTTAATTCAACTTAATTTCAATAATTATATTGAGGGTTTCGGCTCACGTTTTTGAAACATGAGAACTTTTATGTAGCGAAGGAATCATATTTTAAAAAAATATTATAATATATATATATATATATATATATATATATATATATATAGGAAACGTATCTAACATGTTTCATTTTTTTAAAGTTTCATCAGAGAAAACAGACAAAAAAGACAGAAACACTGGTATTATCAATTATGTTTGGGTCATTTCTAAGATACGTGTCAGACAATATTTGATCTGCATTTTATCTTTAACACACACACACACACACACACACCCACACACCCATATATATATATATATATATATATATATATATATATATATATATATATATATATATATATACATATATATATGTGTGTGTGTGTATATATGTATATATATATATATAGAAAGAGATAGAGATAGAGAGAGAAGAGGCGCGGTGGAGTAATGGATAACGGCTTGGATTCTGGAATCGGAGAGCCGAGTTCGAATTCCAGTGCTAATACCCTTGGGAAATGTGTGAATCCTCTTCTTCAGGTTCAATAGCCTTGGATGGCAACTGGTCTAGGAGAAGGACAACTCTGAATTCAAAACCTGCGGAGGGTTGTTTGGGGACCCTGTGGCACATAGTCCATCCGGTCTAGTATTTGGCTCTTCAAAAAGTGTGTATGGTTCTGCACCTTCACCGCTATAATCAAATGTCATGTGCTGTTGTCGGGATGTCGGTTTCCTAGGTACTGATCTGCTTGACACTCATACGTCGAATTCGACAGGAGAGTCGAGTATATATATATATATATATATATATATATATATATATATATATATATATATATATATATATATGTGTGTGTGTGTGTGTATTGAACGATGCGGGCTCTTAAGTTATAATTGTTTTTATTTATTGATGGTTGTTTTTGTTGTATGAGTATTGCTTCAGGGATCATAAGTTTATTTTTACTGCTTGATTTTACTAGTATTTCGGTATTGTTTGTGAGTAGATATCTTATGTTAATATGATTCTTATGCTTATTAATGTGTTTTCTGATGGCAATATAACCCGATATGTAGCAAGTGAGTCTCTCTGAGAATGTAGTTGTTGTATATCCTATGTAAGACGTTTTGTGCTTTTTATTTATAGTGCAGCATTCTCCGAGTGGACAAGTGTATTCGTTCACAATAACAATTGGTTTTATGTAGGGGTTTAGAAGTTTGGTATATATTATTATTAATAACTAAGTTTCCAGAATTTTAATATTTTGTAGTAAATAATAAATTTAATGTATTTATTTTTATCGACTGTTTTATCGATGTTTCATCTTTTTTGTAATTGTGGTCCATTTGATTTTGATAATATATGTTAATAGCGTTATTGTCAATATTATGTTTATGACTGTAGTTTTTATTATTAAAATTGTTATTTACATGAAAGTTGATTTGCTTCTCGACTATATAATTACAGTGTAATAAGTGTATAGTTTATACTATTTAAATATTTAATTTAGATGTGGAAATAAGTTTAGCTCTTTGGATTAGGTTATTAATGACAGCAGTTTTATATTTTTCAGGAAGTTCACGGTTGTAGTTAAAAAGCCAAGAATTGGAACTAGCAAACACTTTATACATAGCTGTGATAAAATTATCACCGTTATCATGTGAATATCTAGAAATTGGATTTTTTTTGTATATTAGTTCATGAGTGAACTTCAAAACAGAATTCTTTTTTTACCGTTCTATAATGTTATTGACGGATTTGATTTGGATGAAGATGTCATCAATATATCTGGCATAAATGGTGCGTTTATTTTATCGAATATTTTGTTTTCTAAGTTGGCAATATAAAAGTTTGCAAATAAAGAATCGACGGGACTTCCCATAGCGACGCCGTCAGTCTGGGTATAAATGTTACCAAGGTGATCGTGGAAAGATACTTGTTGTGAACGATAATAAAAGTTTTTTTTTTTTTAATATTGTAGTATTCATTTTCAGAGGTGGCAGAGACAAATGGCAATAAATGTTATTTAAAATAATATCAATTGTTTCATCGACTGGGATTTTAGCGAAGACCTTTTTCAATATGTAATCAGTAATGGCGCTAAGATTTCTTCTTGGCATTTGTTGGAGTGAAGAATTTGTAGAAATTGGTTAGTAGAGCTTATACTGTATCTGGTAGGTAAGTACGGTATGATTAATTGGTTTAAAGCATTTGATAATTGCTATATAGGTATAAGGCGGAGTGGATTGCGTGAATTGTGGATTTTTTAGCATTCCCATACAGATAGACGGGATGATATTCGACGGTAATCTTTTGAAATTTTAACGATCCGATAATCGACGTGATTTGTGATTATATGTTGATTTATTTGATTCTTTTGCTGGAAAATTGTTTCCATGTAATTTTTTGTATTATGTAATTGTAATATAATCTCGTATTAACTGTAGTTTTCATTTACTATTAACTATGCTATTCATCCTTATTTAATGCTACAAAATACTACAAAATTGTTCGTTTTATCATTTTTCTTTATAGTAACAGTGGGATGATTTTTTAGTTTTCATGCTGTTTTTTCAAGTTTGGGTTGTTTAAAGGTGAATTAAAACGTTTAAAATTTCTGATAGATTCGCCTTTTCATAACTTTTTAGTCCTAAGTGAGATGTAATAATGTTATCTTTTTGTAATTTTACAATATTGTTGTAAAATCGTTTTATTTCAATTTGTTTAGTGATGTTGCTGTATTTATTTTGTACGTGGCAGCTTGGCCTGAAATTTAAAAACACAAATCACACCTCGTTTACGTCACAACACTCAATAGTTCCACGAAACACACCAATTGTCTCTACCTACATTAATGACTTAAGAAAGTCAAAAGCTTGGACCAAATGTCCTATAATTTTCTTCCGAAATGAACCTCGAAACATTTCTGACAAAACTTTCAACATGTCTGAGAAGGATTATACATAACTTAGAAAAGTCGGACATTAAATTTGTTTTGTTTTACTGCATATCAACCTTAATTGGTTATATAATAATTTTTATTGTCGATATTTTTTCAAAAATGTATTGCTTGTCATAATGAATTGCGAGTAATAAGTTTTTTTTTCCAGAAATGTACTGCTGGTAATATTTTTTTCAAAAACTCTATTGCTGGTAATAATGTATTGCTGGTAATAATTTTTTCAAAAAATATGTTGCTGGTATTAAAACCTATATTTACAATTTCATAGTGTTTTGAGCCTAGTTTGGTGGTTAGGAATTTGCCCATAGCTGGTATACTAACATGTGCTACCATCCCAGGTTCGGGTGGACCTGGAAACACCAGCAATTAAGAGGCGGTTCCACGCTCCTCAAAACCTCCTGATCAGAGGCCGTACTGCCGGATATACTTTATCGTCATAGCCAGGATGGGGAGGGGTTTACCCCTCTGCAGGGGCGCAGTCAGCGTATTCTGAAGGCTCAACCAACGACGTCGATCATTAAAATTAATCGACACAAAATATCTTTCGTCTTGAATATATATATATATATATATATATATATATATATATATATATATATATATATATATATATATATATATATATTCCCCTTTCCAAAGTTCTCCACTGCCTTAACCGTGTATTGAACTCATACTCTTTGGGTCCTGTCCCTGGATCTAACCAATGCCTTTATCCACTGTGCCATCTCCTCAAGGAAGCACGACACAGTTAGATCCAGGACAGGACCCAAAGAGCGTGAGTTCAATACCCGGTTAAGGCGGTGGAGAGGGGAATTAACAGGAGATAACTGATAACTGACATCCATTAAACATGGCACGTGGAACTAGAACAGTCTTCCTCAGTGAGCGAAATAAAGGGTTCGGTTCGACATTCCAACCACCTGAAGACAGCCGGAGCGTACAACGGACGAAACGTTGTAATAAATATGGCGACAAAGATGAGGACAATAGCCCGAATAATGTAAATAGTGTACATAATACCTCATCTCAGAAATATAGACAGATATGTAGGTGGTGTTTTGAAGTGCTGAGTGATTTATTGACAGCCTGATATTTAGGAAATTTAAGTAAGTTGCAGATAATTGAAAAAAATACATGAGTAATCTTAAAAAAATCAAATATTTTAACATTGTAATATTTTACATAATTTTACGTTTTTAAGCCTTACTTACGAAAACCTTTGTTCAGGAAATGTTAGAAAATTACCAATAAATTTAAAATTTACCTTCCTTAAATGTATGTACGGCCATATTTACAAAAATCGATATAAAAAAATGTCAACTTTCTTTTTAAAATACTGGGGATCGTCGAACTGTTGTGAGCTTTTCCATTTATGATTAGTAATTACAGATTTAATCTAATAACAATATTACTTAATTCATATAAATTAATACAGAACTTTAAAAGATTCAAACATGTATAATTTATAAACTTTTAAATCTTTTTTAAAATTTCTGTTTAATTTTAATTAGAATAATTCAAAAATTATTCTAATTAAAATTAATATTTTTTTTGTAAAAATTCAGTATTCATCGGAAAAAAATATTTTCTTAAGATAATAGTGTCAATAATAGTTCTTATTCATAAAAGAACTAAAAATATTTCTAATTAAATGCATTTTATTGCATTTTTATTTTAATATTCAAAGCAGGTTTTCTGTAACTGGGTGTCCTGTTTGAAAAATAAGTTTGATGATTTAAATTCTCCGAGGACATAGCCTTATAACAAATATAAACATTAAGCGATACAAAAAAGAATTTCTCGAAAGTTCATTAATTAAATAAGTTGGGGAGAGGGTAACAGATGTAAAAAGAAAAATAGTTTAACAAGATTTTCTAAACAGAAACATTCCAAAAGTAATTTATTTCCTTTCTGAATAAGTCCTGAAAGTTTAATTAAAATCTAACAATTATGTCATTTTTGCAAGAATTTCAAAATCAGTGTTTTTCACTGAAAAAAGAGATTGAAATTTCCTGTACAAATTTATGGTCCCGATGTCAGAAAAACAAGGTTTTTAATCAAAGCTTACAAGATTCTAAACAAGATTAAGAAATATTTTCCATAAAAAATCCTTTGATATTTCCTCTTAATAATAACAGAAAGATTTTGACCATAAAATTTATCCTCTTTTTAGCAAATGTTTAGAGGTACCTATATATATGTTATTAAATGAGATGTAGTAACTCTCAATCGAAGTTCAACTAAAGAATTTCGTAGTTTTTCAGTCATCGAGAAAGATTTATAATAATAATATTTTATTTACGCACACACACACACATATTATATATATATATATATATATATATATATATATATATATATATATATATATATATATATGATAACTATATATATTTTTATATATCAAGAACAATATTGGGAAAAATATATGACAAAGTCGAAAAAGTTTTCTTATAATACGTTTAGGTCTTTATGACTTCATCAGACTAAATTTGTTATGTTAATGCGACTACACATGCGCACGAAAGAGGGATGCTGGGTATTTAAAAAAAATTTTTTTTAATCGAGACGAGTTTATTTAGATTTTTCTCTTTTTCCTTCCACCACTTTCTGTGATAATGACGAAACGCGTCATACATCCCCCATATATATATATATATATATATATATATATATATATATATATATATATATATATATATATATACAATTTGACAAATGCACTCGTCATACATAGAAATAAATTCAACCACAATTTTGATTTTATAAATGCTATACTCATAAAAAAGAAAATAATTCACCAGAGGGAAAATCCTCCAGAGTGCTGCCATTAAATATTATCCAAATATTAATCTACACCCTGTTTCTTTTTTCAAATATCACCTTTCCTAACAGAATCATTACTCCCCAAATCCAACGTACACAACAAATATATCAACAAATACAAAGAAAACGGATGAATCCGTTAACACAACAATATAAACAATATTTGTATATCAAGCACAAAGCAATTGACGTAAGTTTTCAGTTGTTCATATGATTATACAATAGCGTTTCTAAATTCTTCTAGTTGCTAACGACATTTTGTTTGTTGTTTATAGATACTTTGTTTCAATAAATTCACTTCGTTTCTTGCCTTGAAATGTCCACATTAGACGAAACGCATCGGCTAAGACTACACAGTTTTCCATATATATATATATATATATATATATATATATATATATATATATAGCTACGTCATGTTCAGTTTTCCCTATATATATATATATATATAGCTACGTCATGTTCAGTTTTCCCTATATATATATATATATATATATATATATATATATATATATATATATATATATAGCTACGTCATGTTCAGTTAAGGAACATGAGCGAATTGGTTTAAAAATTGAAATAATGTCGTCTTCAGTCAATATATGTATACACAGATTAAACCTATTTTTTCTTTTGTATTTGACATATTTTAACGTGAATTGCTTAGATATATTAATAATTAATTACTTCATAAAAAATGACAGACGATTTATTTAGATGCACTTCAATTACCTACTAGTTTTATTAACTAAAAATACCACCCACAAATATCTAAAGTGAGTAAATGATAGAGCATACATTCATTCTTCGTGGGTACTTCCATGAGATCGCTAAAAAAGAGCATAGCATGAAGAAAAAGACGCCAAACCTGACGAAAACAAAACTTTATCGTCTAAATGTTTATGTTATTATTAAAAGGAAAGATCAAAGTATTTTGGGGGTATTATTTTAACATTTTTTAATTTTTCCTAGCACGTCCAAATTTTCGTTAAAAATCTTGTTTTTTGAGTCCAAAAAATTGTCAGATAATTATGTCAACCATTTTGTTTTCATTTTATAAAAAAATGAAAATCTCAGTTTGAAATTCTTTTAAAAATCAATTATAATTTTTTAAAAACTTATTTTAAAAAAATCAGAAATTATGATGCTTATTTAAAATATTTTGAAACAAGCATTACTTAGTTTCTGCGCCGAAAAGATGTTTGAAAATGAAACAAAGCAGGTCATAACATTTCGCGTCACTTGACAGGTGACGAATGACAATTTCATCGCGTATTGACAGCTTACGTGAGGCTAAGTTTTTCTACAGAAGGAGAGAAGTGAAATTATTTAGATTTAAGTGAACAAATTATTTAGATCATTATTTTTAAGGAAAACTTTCAGCGCTCTAGTTTTTTTTTTGTACTTAGCTTTCACCTTTACGTTTACGAGGCTTTATGGAAAATATATTATAAAGAAATTAAAATAAGACTGTTGAGAGTGAGATTAAATTTCATGAGAAAGGTATCTAATTAATTTATAGGTAGTTTTTCTTATGAAATTTTATCAGAAGTGTACATAAAATACTATAATTTTATGTACATTTATTACATTTTACTGTGTTATTTGTATTTCCATTCATTTTATTATTAATTTTGATATTTCATTTATGGAAAAATGTCATAACAGATTAATAATTAATACTTGAATAAATTTAATGAAGAAACAATGTCATCATTGGGTTTCCATTCTAGAACTGAAACAGAAACTAATAAGGAGCGACGTTTTCAATAACAAAGCACCATAAATATTCCTTGAAACAACAACAAAAAAAGGAATACGAAAAAATTTATAGTGGTATTTTGATAAATAAATGGATGATGACAAACAAAATCAGTGCTTAGTGGGGAATGTTTTTTAATATTTCTTACTTAGAAAAAATATGTAAATGAAATGAATTAAAATCTCACTGAAGACAATTATCAAATTCAAAAAATAGATTGACAAAAGTAGCTATATAAAAAAAAAAAAATAAATAAATCAAATGGTATTTTCCTTTCAATATGAAAATGAAGCCTGGTAATGGAAAAATTGAAATAAGACGACTCACTGAAAACTGTAAAACAACCTCACAAAATTGAAATTTCAATGAAATATGAAAATGAAACAAATGTTACTTTTAAAAATGTAGTAATGTTGCTGCTGAAAATGACTGAGGATGGTATTCAATTTTTTTTTTAATTAGTAAGAACGCTAATTCAAAATGCTCAACATGTGTTTCGCACGAAGAATTTGCAATAATGAAATGGTCGTTCAGCGGAGAACGCTTACACTCAAGCCACGTGACATTGTATTGCTTGTGACCTTCCGTACTTTTTAATTACAGCCATTTTAACGATTTTTATGAACACAAACTTAAATTTCTTAATTACTGCGGGTCTTCTGGTTGGACGAAGCGATACAATTTACAAAACGCTAAAAATGATCTATCTCATAAAGACATTTACGAAAGTAAATGCGGTTTTCAACTAATTTTATAGTATTTTAACAACTTAAGTGTAAAAATCTAAAATAAAGAAATAACAAATAATTGTATTAAAAATTAATTTTTCATCGAAAAAATTTGTTGCTTTCAGAAAATATTGTCTATATTCATAAAAACAACTAAATACAAATAAAAGCATTTGAAATTAAATAATATTTTTGTTTTACTGAGTTTTGTATGAATTCAGGGCTGATTTTTAGGTAGAGGGGGTCCAATTAAAAAAAACATGATCCGCTTTCCTGAAAGCCTTGTGCTTTTAACTAATATAATCACAAAACTGAATACGATTGAATTTCTAGAGTTTTCATAAAATTAGTTATAGGGGGGGTAATAAATATAAAAAATATATTTCCGCCATGACTTTAATAAAAAAAAACATATTTCTAATAATTTCCATCGTCTGTGAATAGTTTCTGAAAGTTTCATTAACATCCGACAATTATTTTTATTTTTGAAAGATTTTCCAAATTAATGTCTGACATACAAAAAAACAAAAACGTGCTAAAAATAAATTGTATATGTTATTTTACTAGTTCCCGTGATACAAAGAGAAACAAGGTTTTTTAAATCAAAATTTATAATGTTCTAAAAAGAAGGAAAATTTTTTTTAAATAATTAAAAAAAAACTTTTGTCCTTCCTCTTAATAATAACATAAACATTTAGACGATAAAAATTTGTTTTCGTCGAGTTTGGCGTATTTTTCATCATGCTATGCTCTTTTTTTAGCGATCTCATAGCGGTACCTAGAACCGTTAACTGGACATATTCGCTACAGCATCGTTTCTACAGGCCATCGATGCAATTTATTTCTTCACGGCTCTTAACGGGATTTTTCCAAACGTTCTATCCTAAAGATTCTATGAGTTTATGGTATTATTACGTTCAGCCTCTTGTCATCATTTCTCGAGACAATTCAAGGCTGCGCCGCTCTACTGAGCTTCATTGTTATTATGTTTAGTGTTCGTTCGAATTAAACGGGAGTGAAAACCGAGTCCATATATTAATAAACAAGCAAAAGACACACGAGTTTTGGTTTTCTGATAGCACAAGCCTATTCATTATTTATAGATAGATTTACTTACCACACGGGGCAACATAAGGACCCTTTGTTTAGCAGAACAGTTTTCTTGTGGTTATAGACAATATGCTGACATTGAACAATGAACAGAGGATCTTTGTCTCAGAATAAAGACTACAGGCACTGGAGGAAAATTCGATACCAATATCCAAACTGAATCAATCCCCTTTTTCTCAGGCAGAATGTAAAACTCAATTGTTTGTAGAAAAAATGACAAAATATTTTTTATAAAGACTTGTGGAACTTAATATCACCATGTTACGTATCTCGGATTTTATAAACCGTGAAAATGACATTTAAATTAGTTTTCTGTTTTTCCAGATTATCGAATGTCAGCATCTTATACCAGAAAATGGACTTTTCACGACGACTGTACTAACAAGGCTGTCCATTTATACATCTACTGGGTAAGTAAAAGTTTTGTTCTTTTTCTATATTGTTTATAATTACTTAGCCCAAAACGAAGCATTTAACCCTTGATACCTATTCATGGGTTCCAACCAGAGGTAACCGGTTGAAAAACTTAGTTTCATAAGGCACAATAATTATTATCTCAGCTTACGGCCACATCAGATTGAAACACTGGTTCCCGTATGATCACCGAAGTTAAGCAACGTCGAGCTAAGTCAGTACCTAAATGGGTGACCACTAAACCTGGTATAATGGATAACGGCTCAGAATTGTTAATTGTTCGTTATATTCACTTACGCGTAAATACCTTTGGACAACGTATAAACCCACCTCTTCTTACCCCAGCTATGGGTTAATTAGTAAGACTTGTATCACTAAACTATTATTATCTCCTCGCCCCCTCCCCCAATTCTTTAAAAACCTGCAAATATTTTATAAAACGAATCAATCAATTATTATTTGTCCCTTGAGTTAATGGTGTTGCTAAAGTCACGAAACGAATACTAAACAATTAATTCAAAACATCGATATTTCGATTGGTATTTAGACAATAACCAGACTCTGATTGAATGTGCAAGATAGATTTGCGTAAAGAAGTCGGGACAATATATCTCACTTTGTAGAGTTCGCGAAGGAACAAAAGAAAGCAAACATCTGCTAAAACAAGTTTTCCATTTGCTGTGAAAGTGAAAAGGAAACATTTGTGAGTGTTTAAAGATTTTTACTATAAAACCTGTAAATGTTGTCTTCCTTGAGAATTGTCAAATTAAAATGGAAGTAGCAGATGAAAATATCCAAAAAGGGATAATATGAAGCGTCAGGTTTGTAATTGCTGTCTAAGTAAAGTTGCCTTCATTGGGTAGACGTTGATTTCATCTCTCACTATCTACGACGACCTCAGTTGAAAAGATTTTCTTGCAATTGACAATTACTGATGAAAGAGCACAATTAAAAAAAATATTTTCCCCAAAACTACAGAAGATTTTTTAAACCCAAATTTTAAAACTGGGTATTGGCTTTTCACGAATACACAATCTTATCCTTTAATAGATGGGATTCGTATAGTAATTTATTGATTTTTGTTCACATTAATCAATTACTAAAATTACCACTAATACAAAAACTACTTATTAACTTAAATACTTATTATATACTTACAGATCAAATAGCTTTTAAAATATGGTAAAAAAAAATGATTAAAAATTAGTTTCACCCCAAAAACAAGTAAAAAATATCAGGTGAGTCACTATTATCGAACAGCACTATATATATATATATATATATATATATATATATATATATATATATATATATGAATAAATTCCTCAAACCAATTCTGGGCAACCGACGACATGTGGTGTTATACTGCTGGAATAAGTCATGAATGGACGCGATTGATCATGAAGCAGTGTAACGTAACATGTACCATGTCAATGACGTATTTAGATGGATTCACTGACCAAAATCTTGTATAGCCCCGAACAAACAACTGACACCCATGTCATGCAGTTTGCACCATAGCGAATCTTCCTATCAATTCGAAACAAGCGGAACTATAACTCATTGGACGACACCATATATTATTTCATATAATAACATCATGAACCCAAGTGAAACCCTTTGTCTGGTGTCGTGATGTTAACAGGGTCACCCAGGTGGTTCTTTTGCTCCCATATTCAGTGAAAGGTAAAACACGCTGAACTGACCTGCAGAATTGGGAAACAGCTATTTCTAATTATTTCCCGATTTTCTACAATAATAAACAATATACAGTGTAATCCGGATATAAGAGAGTTGTCGGGACCGGAGAAGAAGTATCTTATATCCGGGTTTCTCTTATATCCGAGTTTGGTCTATTTTGTTTAGGTAAGTATGACTCTAATTTGGGACCAGAGAAAAATCTCTCTTATATACGGGTTTCTCTTATATCCGGGTCTCTTATATCCGGGTTACACTGTAATGCTAAAGTATTTATGCAGTTGAAGAGCGGTTTGCTATTGCCGACTGCTTGTCTGATACTTTTCGGGGGTGAAAAATCTCTTGTTTCAGTCATTTTTGTTTCTGCGGTATTTTTGGAACAAACATTTTTCACACTTAGCTGTGTAGAGCCCCATCAGCCAATATAAGAACATTTATTTATGGACAGACGTGCAGAGGAATTAATATTTACTCTTCTTAGTCTGACAATGGTTCACAACAGGAGAGGACATCAAGAGAATCGAACACGTTAAAGCAGGGGTTCTCAAACTTGCTTGCTCCATGCATCCCTTTCACCATTTGTCAGAATGCCATCCCCCTCCATTTTAAGGTGACAGGCCAGATAGACCAAATCTATAATTGATATCTCCCCCGCAACAAACTTACTGTATTCACAATTCACATCTGAAAATCCAAAATTCACCCCCCTGGGGTGAATTTAACTCCTATTGAGAACCTCTGCATTAAAGAGTTAAGGCCATATCAGCTTGAAACATCGTTTTTCGTACGATCACTGAAGTTAAGTAACGTCGAGCCTTGATGGGTGACCACTTAGAAATGTGAAGTGCTAAAGCTTGAATGTGCGGCTGGTGTAATTGGTAAAGGCTTAGAATCGAAAATCGAAGAGCCGATTTCCAATTCCAGCTTGGTTAGTAATATTCACTTACGCTCAAATATCATCGAGACAGGTATTAATCCATCTCTTCTCACCAAGCTATGGATTAATTAGTAGTAATTGTATCAGTAAACCATTATTGTCCCCCAAAATTCTTACAATCAAAAAATATTTTCTGGCTTTAAATAAACTCAAAGGGTTGATAAACCATCAAAAAAGCAAATCAATTAATCAATCAATCACGTTATAATGAAAGAAATAATTTTACTTGTTAATCACAGAGATCAGCTTATTCACTATCACTCTACTACAGGCGTCCTAAAGATTACAACAGAAAAAATTATTAATGAAGGAATTCGCCAATATTTCCTTAAAAACGTAACTAAATTTGCTTCACTGCCATTTACCAGTTGAACACTGATTTTCACGGTTGAAAAATCATTGAATGGGGAATGGTGCTATATAGTCTTACTTTGCATCAATCAGTTACCGCTTAATGAAATGTAAGAAAACAATCTAAAAAGTCAAGAGAGTTAACAAAGGAATATTTTTTACAATGACGTTCATCCTGTACATGTCTCAAGAGCTCCTTACACGAAGGGATATAGTGGTATAATGGGAGAGATAACGGCTAACTCTAGACTCGAACAGGTTAAGATTGTAGTGATCGGGGAAGCACCCTCTTGGGAGTCGGTTCCACAGAGCAGCGGTTAATGGTAAGAAGCTGTTCGAGTGGATCTTATGTCTCACCAATGGAATACAAAGAGAATGACGGTAGTTCGCTTTTACGAAATATCCACGCATAGAAATGAAGATCGTATTTTTTAAAAGAAATAAAAAAAAAAAAGATTTGGGGAAATAAAGTATAAAAGGTGACCGCGCCATCGAACTTCGTCAGCAGTGTAGAGGACAACAAGGTAAAGGGAATAAAAAATCTGACCCATCAAAGCAAAACCGGGTGAAGTGTTCACCGTGGCAAAGTTGAAATAATACAAGGGAGGGTGACACGGCGAGGAACAAGTCACTAAGCCTCCCAGACTTAATCAAATAATAACACACAATAAAACCGAGCAAAAAAAAAAACACAAAAAAACGTCAATAGTCGACGCTGACAACTGTTGCCTGCTTCTCTCACCTCTTATCTCGTTCAGTTGTCAAGGGCAGGTAACTGATATTGTGTAGCAGGAGGGGTAATTGCCTTATCTCCCGAGAGGCGGCCAAGATTCCACTTTCACCGAGGTTTGACGACTGCTACCACAGGTACAAGCAACGCCGAGATATGTTTTTTTTCCACACGGCTAAGTTGCCTGTTGGTTGGTAAGAGAGACAGGGAAGGAGAGAGACAGGGAAGGAGAGAGACAGGGAAGGAGAGAGACAGGGAAGGAGAGAGACAGGGAAGGAGAGAGACAGGGAAGGAGAGAGACAGGGAAGGAGAGAGACAGGGAAGGAGAGAGACAGGGAAGGAGTGAGACAGGGAAGGAGAGAGAGCGAGAGAGAGAGAGCACCAGACGACGGACTGGGCGAGCTGAGAGCAAGATTCGACAAGGTTTTTATGTCTTAAGTGCTCGAGAAAATTGCAAAAAGGCGTCCTGAACTTGGGAATTCATTCATGTTTAAAGGACATGCGATGAGAAATGCTTGAACTACGTACATGTATAAGCTTTAAAAAAGCACACACATACACACATATGTATGTGTGTATGTATAGACAAAAAAATTAAATAACTATTTAGTATGAAGATAGACTATATATGATTAATAATACATTTAAATTAAATACACACACACACACACACATACATATATATATATATATATATATATATGTATATGCACATTTCATTAAAAACGACTGACAAGGTGCTTTTATTTAGTTTTTTATATAATTTCTCGTGCGATCTAATAAAGTTTTTCTTTTCAGAGGATAAATTTTATAAAAACTGTCCGAATGTTCTTTTTATCCGAGCGCTTTCGGCTATACATTTAGCCATTTTCAAGGATTATATTTCAACTGTTAGAATTAGAAATAGAAATAGTTTGTTATATGTATGTTTTATAAAGTGATTCATTTTTTTTGTTTCAAAACACGGTCAAGATATTATATATATATATATATATATATATATATATATATATATATATATATATATATATATATATATATATATATATATATAATATCTTGACCGTGTTTTGAAACAAAAAAAAAATGAATCACTTTATAAAACATACATATAACAAACTATTTCTCTCTCTCTCTCTCTCTCTCTCTCTCTCTCTATATATATATATATATATATATATATATATATATATATATATATATATATATATATATATATATATATATATATGGTGGGGCACTTCGAGGCGGTATAATGGTTATCAAGCTTGTCTCGCTAGAACAATTACGACTGAGTAGTAAGTACGATCCTCGCTGGGTGCTCCATACTTTCGGCCTTGTGCCACATCGAAGCTACGCTTGGAAAATCACTATATATAATTGGAAATGTTGTTTTTGAAGATAAATAGACGGTTGTTCAGTGGTTTGCTGATAAGGAGGCATTTAAGGCGCGCAGGATTTGTGGTAGAGTGCTCAATATCGAAGTCAGAGTAGCTGACTAGAATTAATATAAAAAGGATTTTTCACTAAAATCATGTTTACTTTGCAGTTTCGTAGCCATATAGGTATAACGACTCGTCGGAACAAAACTATACCTATATAGTATAAAGAGTTATATCGATGTAGATATAAAGAGTTATACATATATAGGAATAGCCACTGGTCAAAATAGAGTTTAACTTTGTTCTGACTAGTGGTAATAATACTTATATAGTCACGAAACTTCAAAGTAAATATTGAAAAAAATTTTAATTCAAAAAACTTTTTCATATTCATTCATTCTCTCTCTCTCTCTTTCTCTCAACACACACACACACACATGCACATATAAATGTATATATACAGAAAAATATATATACATACAGATATACATATATATATCCATACATATAAATATATATATACATACATATAAATATATATATATACATATATATAAATATATATATGTACATATATATATATGCATAAACATACACGCGCTTATATATATATATATATATATATATATATATATGGTTAATGTCTGAGAGAATCGAAAATACTTGAACAAAAACAAAATTTAACCTAATGCCGGCGTATGGGGCAAATTACACCCCTCACCACCACCGAATCTATCATACCGGGACCTCACGCTATACCTGTTTACATAAAATAGAATTCATATAAAATATAAAATATTTTGAAACCTAATTATGCATAATAATCATAACTATACCATAAATAATTTCATGAATCTTTTTTCAAACGGATAAAAGAAAAATAAACGTTAGCATTGGGAAAATAAACGTTAGCAATGGAAAAATAAACGTTAGGAATGGAAAAATAAACGATAGCATTGGAAAAATAAACGTTAGAAATTGAAAAATAAACGTTAGCAATGGAAAAATAAATATTCTCAATGGAAAAATAAACGTTAGCAATGGAAAAATAATCGATAGCATTGGAAAAATAAACGTTAGCAATGGAAAAATAAACGTTAGCAATGGAAAAATAATCGATAGCATTGGAAAAATAAACGTTAGCAATGGAAAAATAAACGTTAGCAATGGAAAAATAATCGTTAGGAATGGAAAAATAAACGATAGCATTGGAAAAATAAACGTTAGAAATTGAAAAATAAACGTTAGCAATGGAAAAATAAATATTCTCAATGGAAAAATAATCGATAGCATTGGAAAAATAAACGTTAGCAATGGAAAAATAAACGTTAGCAATGGAAAAATAAACGTTAGGAATGGAAAAATAAACGATGGCATTGGAAAAATAAACGTTAGCATTGGAAAAATAAACGTTAGCAATGGAAAAATAAACGCTAGTATTGGAAAATAAACTTTAGCAATGGAAAAATAAACGTTCTCAATGGAAAAATAAACGTTAGCATTGGAAAAATAAATGTTAGCATTGGGAAAATAAACGTTAGCAATGGAAAAATAAACGTTAGGAATGGAAAAATAAACGATAGTATTGGAAAAATAAACGTTAGCATTGGAAAAATAAACGTTTGCAATGGAAAAATAAACGCTAGTATTGGAAAAATAAATGTTAGCAATGGAAAAATAAACGTTCACAATGGAAAAATAAACGTTAGCATTGGAAAAATAAACGTTAGCAATGGAAAAATAAACGTTAGCAATGGAAAAAACGTTGGCAATGGGTCAAAAGAAAATATTTTCTATAAATGCCTCTCCATCACCTCCGAAAAATAATTTTTTACTTTTGACTATATTTTTCTTTCAAATTTCTAGTAAATTCAATAAAGATGTATTATTTCACGAATAAATTCGATACTTCGAATGTTTCAAAGCAGGGTAATTTTGATGGAAGTTTTGGCTAAAGGTTATACATTTTAGATATCGAATTTTGAACTTGATTTTAATTAAGCCGTTAAATTAAATTAATTAATCTTAAAAAAGTTTGAAATAAATATTCTACTTTTGGAGTTAAGCTAATTAATATTTAACAATTGGAATATCAAACGCATGGTAAAATAAAATAAATACTTTTAAATTATTTGGTACTGTCGTGCATCTCCACCGCTTCTCGGCATCAAACTCGTGCGAATAAACAGATCATGCCATCTTATATATGGTAACAATTCAATAAGAAAAATTGGACAATGATGTAAATACAACTTAACGACACGTTATAATGAATTATTCTGTTTTATAACATCGCAATATCTTGCTGAAATTTTACCGTCAATATGAATTGTTTTTCTTGGAAAAAGTGGAGTAATTTGGCAGCTCACAAATAAATAAAAAATGAGTTTATTTTCTACTCATATAAACCCGCATTCCTTCACTCTCTCTGGACTAATATCTGAACTAATATCTGCTAGTTATAATTATTTCTACTAATATCTGCTAGTTAAAATTATATTCGGGTGATTTCACTGGTAGGAACCAACTCCTGTACTTTTCCTAAAAAAAAATACCCTTGAGATTTATAAGTGACACAAGTTTATATATTTACTAACAAAACACAAATCTATCTTTCAAATACTTTATGAGTGATGCCCAGCAAGATAAATTAACTTTTCATGACTACCTTCAATGTCGGGATGGCATAAGTGCTAAACTTATCAATTATTGTCCAGGATTTTTATAGTGATTTTCCAAACGTAGCTTCGATGTGGCACAAAGCCGAAAGTATGGGGCACCGAGTAAGGATCGAACTTACTACTCAGTCGTAATTGTTCTAGCGAGTCATGCTTGTTAACCATTACACCGCCTCGGGGTGTCCTATAATGATTTTCTAAGCATAGCTTAGATGTGGCACAAGGCCGAAAGGAGGGGGAACCCAGTGAGAATCGAACTCGCTACACAGTCGTAATTGTTCTAGCGAGACAAGCTTGCTAACCATTGCACCACCTCGAGATGCCCTACCAGGATCTCTTTATATACAGAAAAATAGAAACGCATTTTACATGGGTTGTTTTTTTCAACACTGAACAAGAGCGAATGGATTCATTACTTTTTATCAAAATCAAACAATCGAATCTATTGAAGTTTCATTAGAAAACAATGCTAACCAAAATGACGCGTCGTCTCTTATTGTCGATCCCAGATAATTTCATTATTAATTTCAGTTTGCTAAAACTTCTTTCTGTACTTGCAACAGTCACTTGTGCTTTATGCAAAAGTCATAGAAGTTTGGCTAAGTATTAACTAAGTGATTCTTAAAAATGTATTAAAAACATTATGGAAATTCTTCATCTCACTCTGTCTTGTTCCTGATCGTCGAATCTCATGGCAGAATTATGGTAAATCTCTGGTTCTCGCGAGAGAAATCTTCTACTCCAACGTCATCCATATTTTTTTAAATATAAAATCTTCTGCGCTTCAGATTCTTACACTTCACAGCATTTAAAAAATATTCTGAGTTTCTATTAAATTCGTAAATTTCATTCCACTGGGACAGCTGCGAGAATCGATTATAAATTAAATACAAAAATTAAATACAGAATCTACTCAAAAAGAGATAAAGAAGTCCTAACGAAGGCATTCTTCATGGCCATTTTCGTGATAGTTTGAAGAGAATTACAAAATGCGTAAACATTAGCAACCATAAGAATGTCGATTGTAATAATCAGAAGACTGCAACAGTTGACTCACCTGTAACGGAATATCGCATCAAATTATGATGATACTAGGCACAAAGTTTCGATTAGAAATCCAATTCAGCAGTGACGTTGTTTCAGTCACTGTTACACCGTTTCTCTTTTTCAAAGACTTTTCTCACACAGGTTGATAAAAGCCGTTCTATGGTGCAATCGTCTGACATTCCCATTTTGTATCGCAGTCTGACAAAAAATGTGAAAAAAATTTGTTAGCTTTATCTTGTCATTTTCAGGATTACTACTTTCTAATTTGAATATATCTATTTGCACTACTTACATTGTTCGAGCTATTGTCCTCATCTCTATTGTCATATGCACGACGTTTCGGCCGTTTTACACTCCGGACTTCTTCAACTGAAATACGTTGGAATTTCGAACCGAACCGTTTATTTCGTCTACATGGCCCAGTGGATAAAAGCGTTGCCTGTTCTAGTTCCACATGCCATGCCTTACACTGGATTACTTCAAATTTAGTACACATATAATTTAGGATACCATATTCACTTGAAAAAATTAATTACCATATAATTTGATTACAATTTAATTTAAATACAGTTGAAGAATGTCTGCGTACATGTATTGAGATTACTCGGTATTATGATTATTTTCCTACAGATTTTTTTCCAAATAAATTGAAATTTATTTCGTCCATTTCTTTCTCCTGATATCTTACATTGAACTTAAACAGAAGATAATTTGTGCAACAGATTTTCAGTGGTTGATTTCAATATTTTTAATATGTTGGCTATCTTATATGATCTACAGTTCATTTACATTTAATTAAAAAAAAATACGGTGAGCTAAAATAATTATAATTATTTAGTTTGATGGGGACTGTTAGAAAATACAAAGTGCCCTTTTCTGAAATTTTCAATTTATTTCTGTTATAAAATCATGAAAGGCTTTTTTTATTGTCAATCAGCAATATAGTTATACGAAAAGAGCATAAATACTTTTACAATTTACAGTATAAATATATATATATGCATTTTTATAAGAAATAATTTTTAAAAATTAAAACCTGAATTCTAAATGTTTTGATTTCATAACAAATTCCTCTAATATCTTCTCATGTAATTCTTTTTTTTTTGTTTGTTCTAAATCAAATGGTATCTGTTTTTTGATGGAAGTATGAACCAATAATGACAACAATACTTGGGTCATTGGGTATCTTATGAATGATCAATTTTTGTCCGTGGCTAGGAATCTTCTTTCATTCATAAATGGAATTGTATGAATAATGAGGAAGAGTTTGTGTTGGTTTAATAGTTTCAGACAAATCAGAGAAAAAAACTATTAAGTAACACTAAAAGGACATTACTTGATTTGACATTTTAAAGTCATTGACATGTATTACGGGTTTGGATATTTGTGTGGCAAAACATCTCTATTATGCACAGAGAATGTAAGTCACCGAAAAAATTTGTTATAAGTAAAATAAGTAATATTTAAAATTTGCACGACATATATATATATATATATATATATATATATATATATATATATATATATATATATATACATATATATATATATAGATAGATAGATAGATAGATAGATAGATATAGATAGATATAGGTATCTTCATGATATCTATCTATTTATCTGAAAATAGCTTGAGGCATGAGAGTGCCAGTTGCCAGTCTACATAGCCCACATGAAATAATAAATTAATAGAATACTAAACGGCTATAGATGTAAACAACTGTTTCAAGTTTATACATATGTATTTAGTCAGTAATATTTGGGGGGTAATAATAAATTTTAAAATTAAAAGATGTACATTAATAAATTATATAGTTATATAATTTGTTGAAAATATTCCAATGAAATTTATTGATTAATAAAATATGAGTTATTTATTAATACAATTATTTTATAGCAAAAATAATTTCACAAAGAAATAAATAATATTTTAAGTAAGTGTTATTAAGATTATAATTTATAACAGTGTAACTAGTTCTAAATGAAATGTAGATTTAGTTTAAATTTTAGAATTTTAAAATTCTTATAAACACCAACACCATCACTGACTAAATATTATTAAACGCAAGAAGGTACTGAAAGCATTCCGTCTTGGATTTCAAGTAAAGGTACTTTTTTTAATTTCCAGCTTAGATTACGGAGAATCTGTTGAGCAAAAACCTTTTCAGAACCACCATATATATATATATATATATATATATATATATATATATATTAAAGGAAAAACAGACCACTTTAAGGCTCCATGTAATAATTTATTTCGCCAAGCCCTTTATTAAAGGACACTGGCTCATCAGACTCCACTTCCAAACGGAGATATATAGTGTTAATTTGAAATACTGCTTTGAAGACCAAATTGTTGGTTTTTCATTGCTTTGCTGATAAGGAGGCATTTGTGGTAGAGTGCCCAATATCGAAGACAGTTAAGAGAATTAATGGGGAAAAGGTTGTTTTTTTCACTTATCTCATGTTTACTTTTCAGTTTCGTGGCTATATATGTCTAACCAACCACGCGACGGAACAGGGTTATTCTTCCGCTGTTATAGGCTCCTATGATTCTATTGGATTCTAATCCATTATCAATCCATATCTGATATATATATATATATATATATATATAGAGAGAGAGAGAGAGAGAGAGATAAATAGATAGATAGATATAGATATCTTCATGATATCTATCTATTTATCTGAAAATAGCTTGAGGCATGAAAGCGCCAGTTGCCAGTCTACATAGCCCATATCTACAAATATTTGCTATTGAAATCTCACCTATTATAAATATAGAAGCTTTTAAACAATGTAAATATATATATTCGCCAACTTACTTTCATTTTTCGGTGAATCAAATTGAATTTGTACATACATACATACATACATACATACATACATACATACATACATACATATATATATATATATATATATATATATATATATATATATATATATATATTATGTGGCTTATAAATTTTATATTTCTTTATACAAATTTACTGGATTTATGTTTTTTTCGGCTGTATTCAATGACCCCAATAGATTGGTGCAGATTGTACACGATAGCACACCTATGTTAGGCACGTACACGCAGGCAAACACAAACACACACACACACACACACATTTACATATATTATTTTTTATGTTTTTTCATTATTTTTATTTTTTTGATTAGTTTTAAAAAAAAACGCCTTTTCGTTACGGATCCCGCGCCTGAGGAAGCCCCAAGAATGTATCAGTCAAAATATTGTGTAAGCATCAAAATGAATTGTATGGATAGTCCACAATTCTTACCTGAATAACTATACGTACATATATATATATATATATATATATATATATATATATATATATATATATATATATATATGCACACTTCATTGAATACGACTGACAAGGTGTTTTGATTTCGTTTTTTATACAGTTTCTCATATGATCTAATAACTTTTTCTTTTCAGATAATAAATTATATAAAAACTGTCCAATTGTTCTTTTTATCCAAGTGCTTTTGGCTATACATTTACCCATTTTATTATTATTATTTATATAATGTTTTTATTTTCAAAACACGGTCAAGATAGAATGAAAATTGCTAAATGTATAGCCGAAAGCGTTCGACTAAAAAGAACAATTGGACAGTTTTTATATAATTTATCAACTGAAAAGAAATAATTATTAGATCACATGAGATAAAAATATGTATCAAAAATTAAATCATGTGCATGAAAGAAGGATTGCTGCCTAAATACACAAATATATATATGTATATATGTGTGATTTTCATTGAATAATATAAACATTTTATATTGTTCTTTATTATTCTTATAATAATATTATAATATTCTTTAAGAATTTCATCTCATCATATATATATATATATATATATATATATATGAAAAATCTCTCAGAGTTACCCTGTAGAAAAAGACAATATACATAAAGGTAAAAAACAATAGGAAAACTGTATTTCGTTTCGTCCAATCAAGGCAAAAATAATAGTTACTTTGTTTTTAATAAATACATTTCGTTTTTTGCTTGAAAATGTCCACATTA
The DNA here is from genome assembly GCA_964036315.1 of Acanthosepion esculentum. NCBI lineage: Eukaryota > Metazoa > Mollusca > Cephalopoda > Sepiida > Sepiidae > Acanthosepion > Acanthosepion esculentum. The sequence continues at coordinate 52,315,186 of OZ038493.1, forward strand.
GACGAAAAACGCGTCGTCTAATAAAACATTTTTCCTGTTGTCTTTTACTTTCATATATATATATATATATATATATATATATATATATATATATATATATATATATATATATATATATATACTACTTATATATATATACTACTTATATATATATATATATATATATATATATATATATATATATATAAATGTAAGTAAACACTAGAATAATTGTTTAAAATCGTATGGGTTAAAAAGTGCTCAATATCAAGTTAGAAAAATGAAATCTGTCAAGCAGTTTCGACCGCCAAGGTCCCATCAGGTGGTTAACTCAGTAACTCAGCGAAATAATCACAGATAACCCAGCAAGAAGTTAAATTTCTCAATGCATTTAAGAAATTTAAGTTCTAGCTGTGTTGTCTGTGTTTATTTCGCTGAGTTAACCACCTGATGAGACCTTGGCTGTCGAAACCGCGGTAGTATTTTATTCAGCATTTTAATACTTTTAATATATATATATATATATATATATATATATATATATATATATATATATATATATATATATGTGTGTGTGTGTGTGTTGTGGATTTAGCATATATATATAGGTAGGTCAGTTTAATATTTTATTTTTCAATTTTCCAACAAGATATTTTCTATCAAAATAAGCTGCTATCTACCCAAAGTACAGGTTAAGCCATCCATAATCGACGTTATCTACTCTTGAATGCCCAGACCGGGGCTGGAGGTCAAGCCTGTTGTGGAACCCCGGAAGAGAAGACTTCAGCACCGATCTTGAAGCCTAAGCAACTTTTATCAATATTTTCTTTTTCTATTTACATAAAATTGTCTTTCATCAATTATAATATACCCCATGTATGTATGTATGTATGTATGTATGTATGTATGTATGTATGTATGTATGTATGGACCTCTCTCTATGTCTATCTCTCTCTTTCTTCTTTGTCTTTTGTGTATGGTAGTAATCCAAATCCTTCAGTGCAAAAAGAATTTGGATTACTACCACTTACAAGAGACAATGGATAAACATAAGAAAGCATGAGAAAAAAATGAATTTCTTTAAATAATATGTGTAAATAACCATTCTTTGCCTAATGGAAGTCCCAAGACCAGTGTAGCAAAACTATAGAAAATAAGGTATAATATATATAAAAAAAATTCACACATTTTAACCAAAAACGTTTGCGGCTTCTCTCTTCAATTTAAAATATGCACATTTCGCTCGTTATCCCTTATATATATATATATATATATATATATATATATATATATATATATATATATATATATATATATATATATATATATATATATATTTCTTTTTGCAATCGCTAAAAATCGATGATTTTAGCTCCATTTTAGTCCTCTGTCAATTCAATGCAATTTTCTTTATTAAAAGATTGTTAAAAATAAAATATACTTTTCTGAAACTTTATTTGAGGAATATTAGCAGATTTAAAGTTTAATTAATCTGATTTGAAACAAATATTACTTTTAGTTTAAAATATCATAGGAATGCATTTTTAACAGGTAGGTGTTAAACAGGTAGGTATGCTATGGTGCTGACAGCTTGATTGAGAGATGGAAGTTTATCTGATTTTTTTCTACGGGTGTGCCTCTCTGTAAAAATTACTTGACGAATATAACGTGGGCGCCTCTTTTATATAATTTTCAGCTACCCAGTAATCTTTAAAAATTAAGAAATTATTCTCCATAATCTAATGTTTTATCGAATCATAATTATTTGACTTTAAATTTACTATAATTTTCACTCTTATTTTTTATAATGCCGTGAGTGCATACCCGTATTTACAAAAATCGGCACGTTTATACATACAAAAAAATCAAAATTCTTTTTAAAATATTGGACGACGATGAATTGTACAAAGCTTTTCCATTTATGAATAGTGAATATATTTTTTAATACCAATATTATCTAACCGTTACATATTAAAATTGATGCCTTAAATTTTCCAAGGAGTTCTGTGTATAACTAATATAAAAAAATGAATATTTCAAAATTTCATAAAAGTAAAGAAGTCAGGGTAAGATATGTGAAAAATGTTTTCACCGAGTTTTTCTGAAAAGATACAATTCTAAAATAAGTTAATTCTTTTGCGAATAAGTTCTGAATGTTTCATTAAAATTGAACAATTATGTGATTTTTGCAAGAATTTCCAAATCAATTTGTTTTTCACCGCAAAAGACGCTAAATGTCTTATATTAATTTTAATCTCAAAAGATAAAAAAATATAATTTAATAATGAAAACACCCTCTGGTCTTTATTAGTAACAAAGAGTTTGGCGATAAAATTTAGTTTTTTATTAAGTTTGGGGCATTTTTTTTTTATCTAGGTATATTATATATTAATAAATTTGTGTACGTATATATATATATATATATATATATATATATATATATATATATATATATATATATATAATTAAAAACACTGAATAGAAGTATTGATTTATCGTTATATGTTTCTAAATAAATAGGCTTTTTTCCCTAATTACTTTTTTATGCTGTTAAAATGAAATGTAAATGTACATTTTTACTTTAAATAGATTCGTCTCCTGGTCCTACCTGTATCAAACCCTATATATATATCGAGAGAGAGAGAGAAAGAGAGAGGGAGATGCGAATCTATATATCAGTATATCAGATTAATAGGGGGCCGTTGAATAACAAAATTGAAAAACTGTTATGCCTTTCATCCTTTTAAAATGTTTCTTTAGACTAGTAATGGTTTTATCAATGGCATCCTACACACATACATACATAAATACATACATACACATACATACATGCAGTATACATACATACAAAGACACTCACACATCACACACATAGATAGATAGATAGGATATCTAGCCCCCACCACAAGGGTTGCATGTGGCACAAGGCCGGGTTTAACGTCGGTTTTCCGAGCCCGTAGGCTCGGCCAAAAATATTCCCTATTTGAACCGATAAAAACGGGTTCAGGGTCAGTCTACCTCCCCGAACGAGACTCTGCCCTTCGGCGGAGCCTCGTCCGGGTTCCTTTCTGTCCGAAGGCAGAGAGTTCGACTGTTTAGCTGGAACAGGTCGCAGCTAGCTAGATAGATAGATAGATAGATAGATAGATAGATATCAGAAATTTTACAAACTTCGGTTACAATTCTACATCGTGAAACAACACAAAGACGTTATACTTTAAATGTTTGAAGTTTATGGCATCCAATGTATTCAGATGCGCAACCCAACCGACTTCATTTAGCTTTCTTTAGCGATTTAAATTTAAAGATTTAAGACATTTTATCTCTTTTGTTTTTAAATATCTCAACTTTTAATCGCAGTAACTTTAGATAGATCGGGCGGCAAAAACATTTATTTAAAAGAATGTTGTATATCCAACTGATCGAATAAAACAGTTTTATATGGAATTTATTTTGTCGCCGGTTTTGTTATTGAGAAAAACTTGTACTAATCAGAATTTCCATTGACAATAATTCAGTTTTGCTGCTATTCTTTTTTTTTTCTTCTCTTAAACACGTTGCTAGTTTCTTTGTCTGTTCTCTGGAGATTGTTTGAGAATCGATTCTTCGGCACAATAAAAAACGCGAAAATCAATACTATTTCTTGCAAGCCAATCGTATTACTGTCTCCACCGGCTGATCCAAATGTTCGCTTCTCTTCAAGTGCCATTAATTGTCTGGTTGGGATGCAAGAAATCATTGTGCCGCGCTTTTTACTCTCTTTTGTCGTTGCTATTGTTTTTCTTCGTTTGCAATGTGACGCACAATACCTTTCTTTTTTCTTCTTCTGATAAAATATAAATGTTAAATCCTAATCAGGGTGCAGAATAGAGCGAGTCAATTTTTATGCGCTTTTTTTTTAGCTTGTCACGCCTTGAAACCGAAATTCAGGATAAATTTGTTCGTGTTAACACCTCAACGGTTTCTTTAAATGAAAGCTCAGCTTTTGGATCAATTTCTTCCATCTTAAATGACACAAATCTAAGTGTTGTCTCTTGCGGATTGGTTTTCATGTATGGAAGCAAATAGCTGAAATAATTTAAAGTAACGAAATAAGTCCTACAAAATAATCATGACGTATTCTGAAAATTGATCAGGTTTCATCTAGTGTTCTTACAGTGTATACCTTTGTTGAATATTGACTGATTCTATTTCAATAATGAATGTGTACACCGGCTTTTAAATTAAAGTTACAAACCTTGCTTTATTTCGCTTTCTAGCGGATTCCTCGGTCTGATATTTATATTTTGATCCGTCTGGTACATAATATTGTATCCAATGAGGATCGGACACCGGAAATAAGCAATGGTCTGCAAGACTAACTTGTAAACAATCGATTAACAACAAGCTTTCTTTACTTAGTCTGACATAAGGTCACAAATGAAGAGCATCCTGTGAGAATATAATTCACTTGCACCGAGACGATTTTGTTAACATTCGCTTTCGGGCCGGCTTTTTAAACGTGTGTAATATATATATATATATATATATATATATATATATATATATATATATATATATATATATATATAAGTGAACATAGAAGTCACTTTTATATTTACACACGCTCTATCTCTGATATTGATCACTTTATCCCATAAATATAGCACACTTTATGACTATATTTCTTCATATATATATATATATATGTATATATATATATATATATATATATATATATATATACCGAGTATAACAGCAAAATTGTCCAAATCGTGTAACAGCATAATTATCCACCCCACAAAATGTTTAATATCTAAAGAATTACTAAAGTAATTGAGTTTCTTTTTTCCAAGTTTTCAGGTAAGATGTTTAGCCATCTTGACACCGTTTGTCGTAAGAATCCCTGAAAACCCCTTTTAGTTATTCAGCTATAAAGAGAGCAGGTTAAAATCGTTTTGTGTCAGACCCACTGTCTTCCTAACTGGGCAATGGTGAGAGGAAAAAGATCATTCAAGCTTGCAGTAATGGTACGAACATTAATACTCTGGCTTCCATCTTCAATGTTCATTCAAGAACTATCAAGAAAACTGTGAATAGATTTGAAAAAGGGGGGAACAGTCGTGAGGAAAACTGACTCAAGAGTTCACAACAGGAAGCGGGATCATCATTTCAACTTAGAGCTAAAGAATTCAATTAGAAAAGATCCAACTCAATCCATAAGACGTTTGGCAAGTAAGAGAGGAGTTTCAGCTATGACAGTCCAAATAGCAGTGAAAAAGACTAGAACATGAAATCGTATGTGAAACCTGTGAGGTACATTGTTACTCCAGAGCATATAGAAGATTAGGGAGGGCGAAAATCATCTTCAATAATACTTCAGGAGCTTCCAATCCTTAACTATGATTAATTAATGATGAAAATGTCATTTTCGTTTATGATCGATTTCATCATGATACTTCTGTTAAGCTTGGAGAGTAAATATACATTCTTATTGCCTAAAGTAGAGACTAATAGTGTTATAAAAACCTCGGAGAATTCCAGTAAGATATCTTTAATCATTTCGTAGATACAACTCTTCAAAGTTTAATCTAACAATTGGACAGTTTTGCTTTTTCTATTATATATATATATATATATATATATATATATATATATATATATATATATATATATATATATATATATATGTGTGTGTATTTAGGCAGCAATCCTTCTTTCATGCACATTTCATTAAAAACGACTGAGAAGGTGCTTTTATTTAGTTTTTATATAATTTCTCGTGCGATCTAATAATATTTTTCTTTTCAGATGATAAATTATATAAAAACTGTCCGAATCTTCTTTTTATTCGAGCGCTTTCGGCTATACATTTAGCCATTTTCAAGGATTATATTTCAACTGTTAGAATTAGAAATAGTTTTTTTATATGTATGTTTTATAAAATGTTTCATTTTTTTGTTTCCAAACACGGTCAAGATATTATGTCCATGTTCAAAGTTAATATTATTAAGTGTTGGTCTGTTTGTTTTTATTAATAAAGCTTCCATTATTTTTAGCCTTTTTTTGCATGTGGATGATGCTATTATATTAGTGTTGTCGACAAGTATGTTCCGAATAGTGTCCGGTAGGTCTCCATGAATATTTAAATGAGATCTAATTGAGCTATTGTCAGAAAGGTGTAGAATTAGTCTGCGTGTTAAACAATTTGTAGTGTGGCCTATATAATTATTTACGAAAGTTCATTCTTGAGGAATAATTATAATTCGATTCACATTGGTCAGTCATGTTTCACGTGCATTAAACCGTAGATAATTCTATATGTCTGTAAGTTGGTAAAAATTCTAATATCTCTAAGCGGGCATCGGGTGGTAATGTGTATTCATAATTGTGTATGTCTGTCTGTCTAGTAGGTGAAGTTCTAATGTTTTCACATTTGTGTTTGTCTGTCGCCTTACATACAAGAATCAAAACATCAGTCTATATTAAAAACATTGTGAAAATTTCTCAGAGTTAACTTGTAGAGAAGACAATCTTTATAAATAAATGACAATAGGAAAACAGTATTAATTGCTGACGCGTTTCGTTCAATGTGGAATTTTCAAAGCAAAAAACACAATGAATTTAATTAAACAAGGAAATTAATAAAAACAAAAAACAGAGTGTTCTTAGCAACTGGAATGTAGGGAACGCTATTTTCATAGTTAACTGAAAATGACGCCAGTTAATGTCACGTGTGGAGAATATCATCATTAATCTGTGTTGATGGATTCAACCATTTTCTTTTGATTTTAATATATTTTTGTGTACATTTGTTTGTGAGCGCAGTAATTTTGTTAGAAATAGGGAAAAGGCCTGGTCATAGATTAATATTTGGGTATTGTTCTATAGCGGCACTCTCTAGAATTTTCCTTCTGAGTGAGTTATTTTCTTTTTTTATAAGTATAGAATTTTTAAAATCAAAATTATGGTTGAATTTATTCCTATGTATTACTAAGGCATTATTTATGTTGTTTATTCTAAGGTCTCTTTTGTGTTCATAGATACGTTTTTTATGTTTCTGCTTGTTTCTCCAATATATTGGGAGGAAGTTTTGGCAATTTATTTTATAAATGCCTGCTTCAGAAAAAAACAAACATTCCACGTGCTATGTCTAATGGATGTCACTTATCAGTTATCTCCTGTTAATTCCCATCTCCAAGGCAGTGGAGAACTTGGAGAGGGGAATTAACACGTGGAACTAGAACAGTCTACCCCAGCGAGCGAAATAAAAGGTTCAGTTCGATATTCCAACCACCTGAAGAAGGTCGGAGCGTACAACGGCCGAAACGTTGTGATAAATATGGCAACAAAGATGAGGGCGATAGTCCGAATAATGTAAATAGTGTATATTTACTAACTTCCCAAATAGATTTCTAGTTTTGCGTAGCAAAGCAATAAAAGCCGACACGGAAAACAGTTTCTCGTTCGGTCACCAAAGCCGTTTGGTGTTTGAGTGCTGATCTTCTAAAGTGGGATTTTGAGTTCTTTCCACGAGCGCATCAGTACTTCATTTATCAGCACCCCATTTATGAGAGACGAAGAAAGAGAACCTTCACCTCTTGTAGTGGTTGAAAATACAAGGCCAGTACCATTTAAAATTGGCAAACGCCATCGAATTCTTAGTCTGTTTTTAATTCTCTGAAATTCTGCTGGTCAAGCTATCTGCAAAATAAATGAAAATTGAAGAAGAATTTTTTGTTTGGTTTGTTTTTCTATTTCATATATTTCATTCCTTTGTTTACATGAGAAAAGATCGACTTTACACAGTTCTGATTATTCAAAAAAACAAGAAACAAAATCAAATCAAGTCAATGACTCCAGTAGCCTCTAATTTTTTGAGGCAGTTCAACTTCTGTTTATCAAATTTTATTAATCCTAAGAACCTGTTTAATAGATCTAGTTCTTAATTCTTGAGTCAGCTTTTTTTTTCTTTTTCTTTTTTTTTTTTTTGTGGGGCGTGGAATCATTTTGAAGTAATCTTGATAAGACAATGGGTATTTCTTTATGGCCAACTACTAAATAAGGGACGTTAAAAAAGACTTTGAAGCAAGGAGTAAATAAATTTGCTGGTTCCATTCAAAATGATTCTCGTCCATTAAATCTGATGTTTCTACAAATACCAACACTTGATTTATTAGACAGTTTTTTATGGAAAGTTCAAGAATTTCTATTCTTTTCTGCTCGGAAAGTAATTCGGAAGTGACACTTTTTATTATCTTAGGGAAATGGACACTTGTTTTCTTTTATTTGTATTTGGTTTTGTGTCAAAAGACATTCATCCTAGCACACACACACACACACACACACACACACACACACACACACACACACACACACACACACACACACACACACACACACACACACACACACACACACACACACACACACACACACACACACACACACACACACACACACACACACACACACACACACAAATAAGCCCGCGTATATTGTAATATTATAGAAATTTCTTTGGAATATAAAAATCTATTAATGTAGTAATAAGCTCTCTTGATGCGTTTAAAACTGAAATAATGAAGGCAATAAATTTAAAAAAATTAGTTTCTGACACTATGACCTTTAGATAGATTTCCCACTGTGACAGAGAGAGAGAGAGAGAAAGAGAGAGAGAGAGAGTCTGGGAAACATACACACGCGCACACACTTTTACATACAATTTCTTAGTGAAATTGGAGTAGATTTGAATAGCGAAATCAAATCAGAGCATTTTGTTTACTGATGGGGAAATCTTATCTAGGGCAGAAGTTGTATCCATTGAATCTGGATCATCAGAAGACAATGGAAATGGTCGAAATAATTTTTATCCATTAAAAATTGATATAGAGCTAAGTAAGCTAGAAGGAACTTTGGAATTCACATGATTTTGGTTGAAGCAGCCAGAACCCCGTGATAATCGCGTGCAAAGTAGTAGGGCCGAGGGTCAGTTATAACCAGCCGGGTTTATCTATATAAACGCGTAGTTATGTTGAAAAAGGTAAACTGGAGAAAAATCTTGAAGAGATAAGAGAGAATTGGCCCGGGCAAACGTTGGGAGTAGGAACGCCATTATAACTTTAATCCCTTCACAGAAATCTTTATCCCTCCATCGCAAGAGTCATATATCGTTCTGAGACGATTTAACAAGTTAATCACTTACACTCTCTATGTGTCTAGAATCCAGTGTATGAGATTTTATGCTAAATACTTTTCTTTTCTGTAACCCGTTTCTTTTCTGTACTATTCATTGAATAGTTGTTTGTCCGACTTTCTGTGGATATTATTTTTTTTTTGCTGCATTCTAAATTTCTTAGCGCAGACTCCCCAGTCGTGTCTACATCTTCAGTCGACCGTGAATGGACGGACATTACTTCTGCTTTCTGAATCAAACAAATCACAACGTGGACAGGAAGTAGGATTAAACCAGCGGACCGGTCGAATAATCTACGTATGCTCAGGGGACCTATGGTCACTCCCTTAAGCTCGGTTAGGACCAAGTAAACACCTCAACCCAGAGAGTAAGACGCCGGAGGTTGAGGGGTTGGGGCGAAAGTGTTAGACCACACAATGAATGCAGATTGCTTTAAATTAGATGATATAATTTTACGATGTTCCAACACCTGAGACATGGTATGATTTTATTTTTTTCCTTATTGTTTATCACGTTTGTGACGTGGACCTTCCGTCAACAGGGACAAGTTCACCGGACACCGTTTCTTTGTTTACCTTTTGACCTCTCGTCTCGCTGCGACGTCTTTTCTTGTTACTGATTTTTATTTTTATTTTTATTTTTTTTTTCTTTTATCTTTCCCCTTCTCTTTCCTTTGTGTTTTCTAGCATAGACTTACTTCCATAGCTTTAATTCCCTTTTTTATCACGCATTGCCGTTATTATCTACTTTCGGCAACGCGACATGCCACGAGAATAGAGTTTGTCTTTTGGCGGGATCTTCAGAGTTCTTCCTGATTCGGTCCCTGCATGCACCACGCACCCTTGCTCGCCGCTCCGCCTTTCCATATAACTTTGATTTTTTACCTGATTTACAGAATAAAATCTTTCGTTTTCAATGGAATTCGTCCGTGTTTTGTGAATTCGAGTTTAAACTGGCTGTCTAAAGCAATATGTTTTTTTAGCATTTTGTCCAGGGCAGCACAGTAAAAAATCAAAGATTTATTCGCACGTGGCGCGAACTCTTCCGTGATGCAGTGAGACCAGCTTCTCCTCCCTTGCCTCCTTGTGGATTTCCCTAATAGACTGCCGCCAGCGTAAAACTTATTTGACAGCTATTAGCCTTCCCAACGACTCGTCACCCACCGGTATCTTCGTCTTCCCGTTTCTGCCACAGGTCCCAACTCGCGGATCCACAAACGCCATGGAGCAAAAATCCGTCGTTTCTAACAGAACGCGTTCCAGGTTCTCCTCTGCCTCATCCAAGGCCTTGGCTGTCCGTGCTGAACTGGAGATGGCTAAAGCAAGCCTGCTCTTCGTGGAGAGAGAGAATAAACTGCGTGAAGCAAAGGCTAAAATCGAGTCCGAAGAGAAAACTCTAGAGGTGCAAAGGGAGATAGCTCTCAAAGAAGCCGCACTAAAGGCCTTTGAAGAGTATGTATCACTTAGTGATGAAAAATCCAGCATTCACTTTGACCAGACTCCTGCTGATCCCATGCAGCGCACGAGAGAATATGTAGCTAAACAAACTGCTCAGCTCCACTCACAGCCTTTGCAGCCTGTCACTCCGCAATCAGTACAACCTTCTGCTCTGAAACATATACGATCTCCTGCATCCCAATCCGATGGGCCCACCAACTCAGAAGCCTCCTTCTGCAACTTCCCTGATCCCAAGCCCGATCCATCTGATGATCGTCGTCGGAGGTGCCAAACTGAAAACTGCCATGACCATTCCAGTGACCTAATGCGTTACTTTGCTCGGCGAGAATTACTGCAAGCCAGTATGATGAAATTCTCGGACAGATCTAAGGACTATCGCGCATGGAGACGTTCGTTTCGCAACTCCATTATCGACATGCATTTGACACCGTGTGAAGAAATGGACTTGCTCGTGAAATGGCTCGGCCCTGCCTCTACTGAGCATGCCAACCGTTTAAGGACAGCCTACCTTAACTCTCCTGAGAAGGGCCTGCTGGAAATATGGAAGCGTCTGGAAAAATGCTACGGGTCCCCGGAAGCCATCGAAGACTCACTCTTCGAAAGGATCCATAGGTTTCCACAGGTGACCAGGGACTACTACAGACTGAGAGAGCTAAGTGACCTCCTCACCGAACTCCAAGCAGCTAAGGATGATGGTGATCTCCCTGGTCTTGCCCTCCTGGATACTGCTCGGGGTCTCAGGCCTATAGTGGAGAAACTCCCACCTACACTACGGGACCAATGGACTTCCCATGGCACTGCATACAAGCGGAAATTTCAAGTGCCATTCCCCCCATTCTCTGTATTTACTAAGTTCATTGAGCAGCAAGCAGAGGACAGGAACGACCCCAGCTTTCGTCTCACCACAGATACTTGGCCCTCACAAAACAGGGACCGAGCAACCACACCACATGGAAAAGAGATTTCGGTCCACAACACTCAAATTGCGTCCAAAGACATCAAAGAGGTATGCCCCATCCATAACCTGCCTCACCCTCTACGCAGTTGCCGAGCATTCAGAGGTAAACCTTTTTCAGAGAAGCAAGCTTATCTGAAACAACACAACATCTGTTTCCAATGTTGTTCTAACCATGCCAACAAAGACTGCAGGTTCAAGCCTAAATGCGCTGAATGTGGCAGTGAAAGCCACAACACTGCCCTTCACCCCGAACCTGTACCACAAACAACGCCCATCAGAGCCATGCCAAACCATGGCGGGGAGAACAATGATGTTACAGCCCACTGCATACAGGTTTGTGGTGGCAACCTACTCGACAAATCCTGTTCAAAGATTTGCCTGGTGAATGTACATCCCCAAGGCCAGAGAAACAAGGCAGTCAGGATGTATGCTGTGATCGACGAACAGAGTAACAAGTCGCTTGCTAGTCCAGAGTTCTTCGAGTTGTTCAGCGACTGCGGCCCCACATCTTCTTACTCACTTAGGACCTGCGCTGGAGTCATAGAAACAGCTGGGAGAAGAGCCTATGGGTACAGAATTGAATCCATAGATGGACGCATCAGCCTCCCCCTTCCAACACTAATTGAATGCGCTGATGTGCCTGATAATCGCTTGGAAATCCCAACGCCAGAAGCAGCCCTTCATCACAAGCATTTGGCTAGCATAGCAGCGGAGATCCCCAACTTGGACCATAAGGCCCCTATTTTGCTACTCCTGGGTCGTGACATTATCGACGTACATAAGGTTCACGCCCAGATCAACGGTCCTCACAACGCCCCTTATGCTCAGAAACTAGACATGGGCTGGGTGATAGTGGGGAATGTATGCCTCAGGGGAACGCATAAACCAACCACTGTAGACACCTTCTTCACCAGCACCCGAGAAGGAGGCCGCTCAACAAACTTTGGGCCTTGTCCCAATATGTTCCAGGCCAAGGAAAGATACCAACAGAAAGAATTGGGTAGCTCCGTGTTTCGACTGACTAAGGAAGACGACCAACTGGCCTACTCTATAGAAGACAGAATCTTCCTCGATGTAATGGGAAAAGGTGTGAAGAAGAATAGTCGCTGCAGCTGGGTCGCGCCACTTCCATCTCAGCCCATCAGTTAAAACGCACCATCTTCTTCCTCCATTGTCCCATCTGTATAACCCTTTTCTTTGTCGCTTTGCTCTCCCCTCTCCATGATGGAATTTTTTCTTAGAACACTTGCTACTCCTTTACTTTTTCTTTTCTCCTCCAATTCCCCCTGCCAAACCCACTACAACTTCCCTGCCAAATGCATGCCCATCAAACTTACAAACACAAGTGTAAAAACAGACGCAAACTTTTGAGATTTCACAATCTCAGGCGGGGAGTATCACGTTTGTGACGTGGACCTTCCGTCAACAGGGACAAGTTCACCGGACACCGTTTCTTTGTTTACCTTTTGACCTCTCGTCTCGCTGCGACGTCTTTTCTTGTTACTGATTTTTATTTTTATTTTTATTTTTTTTTTCTTTTATCTTTCCCCTTCTCTTTCCTTTGTGTTTTCTAGCATAGACTTACTTCCATAGCTTTAATTCCCTTTTTTATCACGCATTGCCGTTATTATCTACTTTCGGCAACGCGACATGCCACGAGAATAGAGTTTGTCTTTTGGCGGGATCTTCAGAGTTCTTCCTGATTCGGTCCCTGCATGCACCACGCACCCTTGCTCGCCGCTCCGCCTTTCCATATAACTTTGATTTTTTACCTGATTTACAGAATAAAATCTTTCGTTTTCAATGGAATTCGTCCGTGTTTTGTGAATTCGAGTTTAAACTGGCTGTCTAAAGCAATATGTTTTTTTAGCATTTTGTCCAGGGCAGCACATTGTTTACTGAGTAATTGAAAAAAAAAGCCATAAATCTTCCGATCACTTGTGTTCATTCGAATTTGTCAAAATAAATCAATTAAATTAAATATAAAATTTAAAAAAACGCATATCCAATCATGTCTTTTTTTTAATCATTCATTTCAAGTATGGTAAGAAAGCCACTAAGACGCAATGGTTTATTGAGTATAAAATATATGAGAAAAAGGCAAACATTATTAACTAGAGAAAAGAATAATAGTACAGAAATAAAAGAATTGACAAGACAAAAGGTAATAACTGAAATTGCATTTAAATGTTTGAAGATCAAAATTGGCCGGAAAGCAAGAGACCTGAAGAGAATTTCACAGGTGAGAAGAAACTCTTATCATAGGACTTACGGTTGCATCTAGCAATTTCAACTGTAAAATGATGAACTAAATCCCAATCTAGTACCACGCTTAAATTCATAAAGTCGGGGTACCAAAGAGAAAAGCCCATCAGAATAATTATCATGAAAATATTTATGGAAAAGGCACAAGGAAGCTACGTTACGGCTGTAGGAAAGGGATTTAAGCCGAGATGCCGGGTTAAGACCGATAACATTGCACAGATTCTTTGAATTTTATGAAGAATCCCTAAAAACATGACAGAAGCACCAGACTAGATGTGACAGCAATATTCAATGTACGGACGAATGGTGAACTTATAAATGAGTAAGATAGATTCTGGCGATAAAAATATGTCTAGGATGTATGCAACCTTTCCATTTCATGCCAGCGGAAATCTTTAGCCGGAGAAGGCGCAACGAGTCACTCTTCTGGCGGTTAACATCAGCCATACTGATGGAAGGCAAAAAGACTTTTAAAAGAGGGCAGTTTCGTTTTGGGGGCTTTAAAATGAAGACATTTTTGGCCTCAGTTAACAACAGATTGCAGGTCATTTTTAACATCAGCTGCCAATTTGACCTTTTACTGGACAGCTCAGGTTTAATATTAAGGCATAAGTAAATAATTGTGTCATTAGCATAGGTAGTTTATGTTATTTTATGCAGAGAAACATTTTGAATTCTTTTGAGCCAGATGTATAAAAGCGAGACGGCAACGAAAAAGGATTTTTTTTTATCGTGATCAGAACTAGATTTTTACTGAGTTACATGACTTACATCGTATTTATATGAAAATAACCAACCAATAAAAGACGAAGAGGGAGAAGGCAAACTTATCTTGCCTTGTTCATATCCGTCTTATATTAAAGAAAAAAAAAAACAATTCGTTTATGAAAATCGACGAATTAACAAGGAACAGATAGAGACTTCCAAAAAGAGCAAAGTATTGTAGAGCAGAACGAAATAGGAAACCATGAAGAGTCATGATCACTTACATATTAACGAGATATGACAAAGACATAGATACGGGAAGGGAAGAGGAAGATAGATTATTACTCTTGTTATTTATTTTGTACTAGTGTACCCGTGCCGTCAAAATTGACGGCAAGAAGGAATGTGTTATAAGTAATATGTATTATATTTTAAGTAATTTTCGCTTAATTCAAGTACAATTTTGTAATTAAAAATAGTTTGTTGTTAACGTTAATAATTGAACAGTGTGCTAATTATAAATACCTACGGTAGAGTAATGGATAGCGGCTCGGATTGAGGAATCGGAGAGCCGAGTTCGAATTCCAGTCGAATCAGTTACGTGCTAATACCCTTGGGAAAGGTATGAATCCTCACCTTCTCCCCCCAGCTATGGGTAAATAGCAGCACAGACTGGGTTCTTTAGCCTCATCTACCGCAGAAAAAATGGCAACCTCCGGCAAAAAATCTGTCTCATCATTCATGTACTTAAAAATACATGATCGCCTAAGCGTGTATCACGCATCGCACGTAACTGAAGGAAATATATCCGTATATTATCCTTATAAATGTTACATACTTACAACCAAAATTATGCTTACTGCAAAAGTTTCTAAAGCACAGTATCTTTCGTGTAAACATCGGAAGGTCTGAGTAATCCTTTACAGTTCGTAGATTCAATCTGTAATTTCAGAGTCTGCTTATTTCTCGTCCTACAAAGAGTAACCTCTCATCAGATTTTAAAAAAAATTTTTCTCAAGCTATTACCAAATTCCACAAGATATGCTCTGAATCGTAACATGAAAACTGCATTAAAACAACTATGAAAAGATAATAGCCACTTTTTAGATTTCAGAATAGTAATATAGATACAAGGTCGACAATTGTTACTTGTAGAGGAACTCTGGATCTTTTTAATGTTTACAAAGTCAAAATATCAACAAAAAATAAACAAAATATCTGTGAACATAGTAGTAGCATAGAAACAACTGCGTAACATGGATTGAATAAAGACCTTCACAAAATAATAATCTAATTGATTTGTCCAGTAGAAAAAAATAGCATTTTTTAATATTCAATGACACTTACTGAAAATTTATAGAAACCAAATAGTGGATGTGAGCAAGCTTGGCAATGGTTAATGTTTCAGAAGTTACATTGACGTGTGTATGACCAGCCATGATCTAAGCAGCTCTGCATAGCAATCAACCCATGAAATAAAGGGCACTTGTTCACTGCCAATGAAAATGCATAGCAAATGGGAGTGACCATATAGCAAAATAGGTGTTTTGCAGATAACTTACTTTATCCCACAATGATATTGTTCTCCTTATATCTGCAGTAGCTTTTGTAGAAATAAATAGTAAGCATTATTTTCAGAGTCTTTCTTGTATATACATATATTATTTTATTACTAGTGTACCCATGCCGTCAGAATTGATGGCAAGAAAGAATGTATTATAAGTAATATGTATTATATTGTAAGTAATTTCCATTTAATCCAAGTATAATTTTGTAATTTAAAATAGTTTCTTGTTAATAACTAGACAGTGTACAATTTACCAACACCTAAGGAATGATATCTGTACAATTATCCTCATAAATATTGCATATTTACAACGAAGAGTTCCCAAAACACAATATTTTTTATATAAACTTTGGAAGATCTGAGTAATACTTAACAGGCCATAGATTCAATCTGTAATTTCAGAGTCTGATCATTTGTTGTCCTACTAAGAGCAACGTATCATCAGATGTTTTAATTTTTTTTTCTCAAGCTATTACCAAATTCCACAAGATATGCTCCGAATTGTAATATAAAAACTGCATTAAAACCATTTAATTATTTAATTGTATAAGCTTTTAATTGCTATCATAAATAATATCAATGAATGATGTAATGTGAATAAAAAAAAACTCTATCATGACGTAGGAATTATTACAAGAATTGTTCCCCACTCTTTTTTTAATTATAATTTTTAATGTTAAAATGAATTTCTAAAAGGGAACAAAGCATTCTTGAAGATATATGTGGCGTATTAATATTGTCGGCATTAAATAACCCATTGATAGGTTGATATGCCGTAAAACAAAACAAACCAAACCAAACGTTTCTTTTTCTTTCCTTTTTTCCTTCTTGTTTTGATTCTGTTTGTCGAAGTAAACGAGTCCCTCGTCTGTGAGGTCAAAATCACCTGGGGTCTCAGGGCAGGATTAGCTGCAGGGAGCGCGCATAAAATATATTTGCAATGGGCGATACTGAGTTTTTGTTTTTGTCGTTTGAACCGAACGAGACAATATGAACAAATAGCAACAACTGAAATAGAAAAAAAAGGATAGTCGACCATAACGCTTCAGAACAAGGATGTTTTTATTTGAGAATATTTCTTAATCTTTTGATCAGTTTCATTCTTTCTAATAATGAAATGGTCAATATTTAATTAGTCTAATATTAGGAAAATAAGTCACTGTAAAATAATTTCATTTTAAAGTTTATTTCTCCAAAAACAAGTTTCAGCAAATGGATTAAGTACCACAAGGACAGAATGAGAACGTGCTGCAAAGAGCAGCAAAAGGCATGAAGCTGTGGAGAATCATGACCGCCTATGTCCTAAAAGGCAACCGCACATAAAGAATTTAAACAAAAACTTATCAGTTAAAGTACAAAATAGGACTACCACCGCCCTTGATTAAATTAAAAATATGATAGCAAATAGTTTATTAGATAAAGTTTTAACTTTAAACTTAAAAAAAACAAACTTTATTCTTATTTAAGGAAAGATATTTGCCTGGCCTCATATTCTAACCACACATTTTCAAAGCTTACCATTTTTAAGACATCTAATATATTTTCCATATACAAAAAAAATAAAAAAATATTTTCAAAAAGTTATCAAACAATGTTTATGAATATTTAGAAATATTCTTTTCTAACTTCTGCAACAAACACAGCATTTATGCACAGAACTTTTGTACAATTAAATGTACTTTTAGTACATTTAGTTTTTTGTTTGCTTTGTTATTTTTTATTATTAATTAATTTTTAATAATTATAACAATAATAATAATAATAATGACAAACGCAAATAAAAAAGTGCCTCATTAATGATGTGGCAGTCCCTGCAGACTGCAATGTATCTTTGAAGATCTTCAAAAGTTATCAAAATACAAGGACCTTGAAATTGAAATCTCAGAAATGTGACACATGGGAATATCAACAATCCCTGTTGTAGTTGAAGCCCTCGGATTGGTTGGAAAAGATTCCAGTAGACTCATTGAAGGGATTCCAGGAAGCCCATACCTTCAAAAATACAAAAGAAATTGTTCTCACGACTACAACCCACACATTACGAAGGGCTTTATCTATGTAAAATATGTGTGTGTGTGTGTGTGTGTGTGTGTGTGTGTTTTGTGTGTTTTTTTTTAAATTGATCAGTGGAAAGTGTCATGATGCCATTTCTAACCTTAGATTTCGGGGCGGGACCCGGAAAGAAATGTGTACACACGAGAAATCAAAGGAAATAAAATAATAATAATTTATTGAGTTGTGAGCAGTCTTCTTGACACCATACCTCAATGTGCGACGTCATCATAATGATAATATATTTGCCAACACTTTTAGGAATGATAATATTGTAATTATCTATTGGTAATAAAAGCGAAAAATCCCATAATATTTTTACTGAAATAGTCACAAAGCATGGTGCCTGAAAATGACCCTAATTTCTTTATCCTCTCATTTTTTATTAGAATATTTTAGGGGACATATTTCCAGCCATTCGAGTGTTGAGGAGTAAATAAACGTTCAAAAAGAGAAACTTAAGGTTCCATTTTAACTATTGCTAAACATTGATGCTGTCAGGGTTTTTTTCCGATACTAAAAGACAAATATATTATAAGAGCCAAACAAAAAAAAAGCATTTAATATTCTTTGAAGCTCTCCTTATTACAAATGCTAACCCTTTCGATCTTAATGGTATATACATGTTCAAACAAAATATCTGATCATACTATTTGTAATTTCATTTGCTTTATATACATACATATATATATATATATATATATATATATATATATATATATATCATGTATGCATTGCTTAGTAATTTTACTCTCAAGCTAAAACGTTTTCTTTGTATCTAAAAACATATTGGACCTCAAGAGTAGTGTTTATTCAAGGTCACGTGAAAAGAATTCTGAAAAATCATATAAAATTCGGATTAAAATGAATATATTTTAAATAAACTACAAATAATAGAAAATAAAAAAAACGATATAAAATTTCCTTACATCATTTTTCCTCGGCAGTTTTATCGGTCTTTGAAGGATTCCGGCACCGTGACATGACGAGAGAGATTTCTCCAAAAACTGTACCCATTGGACAAGTAGAAGATTTTAAAAAATATTTCTTGAATATCTGTCTATATTTCTGAGATGAGATATCATAACAATTTGCGTTATTCACGACACATGGCCCAGTGGATAAAAGCGTTGGTTGGATCCAGTGTCTTGATCCAAAGAGTTGTGAGTTCAATACCTGGCTACTGCAGTGGTGAATAAAAACTTGGAGATCTGGATTAAAGAGAGATAACTGATACATCCGGAAGAAGCGTGGAACTAGCACAATTTACCCCGGTAGACGAAATAAAGGGTTTAGTTCGAAAATTCCATTCACCTGAAGAAAGCCGGAACGTACAACGATGGAAACCTCGTGAATATTACAATAAAGATGAGGATAACAGTCCGCACAATGTAAATAATTCTTGAAGATAATATCAACAAATATCAGAAATTATATCCATCTTCTTTTTTTTTTAAATTTTAATATCAAATAAGAAATATTTTAAACTGAATGATTTCAACTAAATTCTAAGATATCGTTATTTTTCTTTTGTTATTTAAAGATAAATTTTCATTATAAAAACACCGACAACAAATACAATTGACTTATCCACATCGAACGAAAAAGTTTTACATATAACCAACTATATACAGGGTGTATCAAAAATATTTTTACAAAATTTGGGTGTGGGTTCCTCAAATCAAAACAAGGACAAAAGTCCATATATATATGTCCGTAAATCCTTCGTTTTTGTGTTATTAAATTTAAAGCTTACGGTAGACGCTGCTAAATTTACAATCCAAGATACAATAAAAATACTAATTACCATGGTTTGTGGTGCCAGGGATCTTGTCTCAGCAACGCGATGATAAACAGCGGCAAATGTTGGATGACTCGACTGCCTTCAGTTTGGAAACGCAATCTGATACAGCCGTGCAGCCTCGTGACATTACCATTCACACGACCGTAAGTAAAAATATATCTGCCTGCTCACGAGGTGAATATCCTGCCATTGTTAGACGGAACACTTCTCAGTTAACTCGCTACTACACACGTTAAACGATGAAGACAGACTGGCCACAAATGTACACGAATGACAAATGTATCCTAGTCTACATAGCAACACTGTTCCATCTACGTTCTTTAAAGTTAATGACTTAGGATTTGCGGACATATGTTTATATATGAACTTTTGTCCTTGTTTAGTGTGAGGAGCCCGACCCCAAAGTTTGTAAAAGTACTTTTGATACACCCTGTATATAGTTGGTTATGAGATCTCAAAAATCTCTTGGAATTTATCAGTAATTGCTGTAGACATCAAGTCTTCCCGTGCGCATTGTCTTTTAGTTCAACTGAGACGTAATTCCTACTGTAGATTCTCAAGTCAAATTCGCTTATTATGATGTAAATGAAATCGTTTCTTATTTAAAGTTTAGATCATGCATGGGCAATCTGTGGCTTTCGGATCGCAGGCAGTCGCATTGGCTTTTTTAAATGACACGCTGAATTTCTCATGAGGAAAATAACATATATTAAAATTTTGATGATTTGTTTCAATAAGTAACCACCTACGTAAACAATGATTAAGTACAATTTTTTAAAAATTTTGTTAAATTTCATTGACAGTAACATTT
>OZ038493.1:52343458-52438458 GCA_964036315.1 Acanthosepion esculentum
ATACAATTCAAGACACGATATATATATATATATATATATTTCGTAATCGCCATTGATGGCCTGTTTATGTTCCGGTTTCTCAGGTCATGAAAAAATAACTCACCCAACTCCACCCTCTGAGCTTACTTTTCTATTTAGCGTAGATCTGACATTTAATTGGTTAATCACGACATACCCACAAGTCTATTTGTAATTCTGAACTTATGTCCCCGCTACTTTAATTTTCGGAAAAGAGGTAACACTTTGTTTTTAAAAGTCATTTAATCACCATTTACTTACCATCGCCTAAAGAACTACAATCATAATATTGAAACATGAAAGCTTTTGTATAGCGATTTCAAAAATGTTTTATTATAGTCTCTTATAATAAAAATATAATACACACACACACACACACACACACACATATATATATATATATATATGCGTATATATATATATATATATATATATATATATTAATACATGTTTCATTAAATAATATAGATAAGTGTTGTCTATATATTTTATGTAAGTTTTTTCATATAGTCTGATAATCTTAATAACATTAATATATATATATATATATATACCCGATATGAAATTGAAGCTACCAGATATAGATTCATAAAAGACCCAACGAGGGATAAAATATAGTTTTAAGGTATGTTATATTTATGGGCTAAAATGCTCAATATCAGTGCTAGAGCGTATGTAAATATAGAGTAGATATTGAAGTCAACACTCAGTGGCGACTGTCTGTTTTATGCTTATACGCAATCGTCGGGCCGTAATAAGCATGCGTATAAGATATATATATATATATATATATATATATATATATATATATATAGATAGATAGATAGATAGATAGATAGATGTTTACCATGTAGCATATAAAGCATGCATACAAGCATGGGATAGACTGTCGCTGGTGGGTGTTGACTTCAATGTCCAGTCCACTGATATATATATATATATATATATATATATATATATATATATATATATATATATATATGTATGTATGTATGTATGTATTACGTGCGTAAATTCACCTGTAAAGGTGCGAATCCACTTCTTCTCCCCTAACTATGGTTTAATTAGTTAGGACGTGTATCAGTAAATAATTATCTCTAATTATTTACTGTTTTGTTACAATCTAAAAATATTTTCTCGCTTTAAATAATTTGCAATAGGTGGATAAGTCGTAAAAACAAATATGTATATTTACGTATCTATCTACTTGGTCGTAGGTAACTTATGAGATAGATAGGAAAAGGCTGATATATATATATATATATATATATATATATATATATATATATATATATATATATATATATATGAAATGTTAATTATTTTTTAAATTCACTTATTTTAATGATTGTATCCCATTAACTTTTTGATATTTATTGCGTACACTATTTTTGTTGTGTTGTCCTCACGTAAACGCGACACGATCGCTTCGTGTTACATTCAGACTGTTTACGTGACAAAACTAATCGAGCTGGCAGACAATACCAAGTTAAAATTACCCATTCTTTTCTTGAATGCTAAAAAATAGAAAGAAAATCCCTTTTGAAATGACTTTGAATAAAAATAAAGGCAATGAAAATGTTTGACGTTAAAAAGTTCAAGGTATAAAAGTTGGTTTTATTTCGTGTCCCCCAAATCGACTCTGCTCGCAAATAAAAGAAACGGAAGTTATCAATGGAAATAATACGCCACATAAAACTGTCTCTTCATTATTCTCTTTCTGGCCGCTTTTATTTCAATTCGGTGCATGCTAGAAACGTGAAATTCGAAACATAGACCGAAAGAATCATTAAACTTATTAACTAGGACACTTTATAAATTTTAAGTTGAATCGTCGAGCGGCTTTTTTTTTTTTTTCCTAAATAGTCAGGATGGTGCAAAAAGAATTACAGGAAAAGAGGAAAGTAAAAAACCCCAAAACCCCAAAAAGGTGAATAAAGAAAGGGTAAAATATAATCAAAGAGAATGAATAGGGTTATCGCTAAGGGAGTGGCAAATAAACTAAAAAAAAAAATGAACGGAAATCATAGTGAATTAATGAGAAGGAAAGATGAGAGTAAGCGATAAAAAGTAGAGATGTATAATCAATGGCAAACAGAAGATTAATCAAAGAGGAAATGGAAAAGAATAAATTTGTAACCAATTAATCAAGAAGCTGACGGTTAAACGTTTTTTTATAAGTGGGGCCAAAAATTAAAGTAACATTTTTTAGAAAAATAAATTGCCAAAATTAAATAAATAAATAAATAAATAAATAAATAAACGTTGTGAAAACATGAATCTTTTTTTGCCAGCGAAAACAATAATGGTCGTTCTGTAAATGAACGCACCCACCTAGCAACGTTGCCGTGTTACCAGTTTCCGCCCAGTTCGTTAGATACGATCGCAATTTAGTCCTTACTCTGCCGATAAAGAATAGAACTTCTTTGTAGTGCCTGAGAATTTCGAAAAGCCCAGAAGCAGTTCTTTGATTACAGGATTAAAAATGGAAACGAAAAAAAAACAAAAAAAAAAAAAACCCTCCAACCCAAATCTAAAAATTCTTCTTTTCTACAAGCAATGTCGATAATAGCATTAATATGGACAAACAAATATATCTGGATAAATATGTCGGCATGTGCAACATGCATTATAAACAGCAAGCAGTAATGAACAAAAAAGACTGAAAGTTACAAAATGCCTCTGGTTCGTTTGGGCGCTTCATTTAATAGTCAGACGCAGACAGAAAGTAGGCAATGATGAAGTTTATAAAAAATTAAAAAAATGTTACAAACGTATATCGAGAACATATTCAAATTTGTGACAGATTTGTTCTGATTTTATTATCAGCGAACATTGACGAATAAAAGAGAAAGACGAAAATGGTGAGGTTTCATTGTCCAGTGAGTCATGTTGAATTGACAAACAACATTGATCTGTCGTGATATTCATTACTTCGTTTGATATTTTACAGTCTATTCAAACGCATCTATTTCAAATAAAGACTATCTATCTATCTATCTATCTATCTATCTATCTATCTATCTATCTATCTATCTATCTATCTCAGTCTGTCCATATCTATCTATCTATCTATCTATCTATCTATCTCAGTCTGTCCATCTCTATATGTCTATCTCTCTATCTATATATCTCTATATAGATGTATATATATATATAGAGAGAGAGAGACATATCAGTCTGTTCACATCTATCTATCTATCTATCTATCTATCTATCTATCTATCTATCTCATTCTGTCCATATCTATATATCTATCTCTCTATCTATATATCTCTATATAGATGTATATATATATATAGAGAGAAAAACATATCAGTCTGTTCATATCTATCTATCTATCTTTTTTCGGCTTTTCCGAAGCACTTCTGGCATTGCGTTCATTATATATCTACCCTTTATGTGCATGTTTGTTTGTGTAGTACAAATGATTCCAGAATAGACATTGCAATCAGAGTTCGAGAAGCTAATTGCATTGCTGACCAGAGAGATGACCTCCTAGCTGGTGGGGGTGTCAGTATCTGTCCTCAAAATGTAAACACGTGACCCATCAGACTGCGTGCGGAGTGTGCACGCGTAGGAAAGAACAGTATGGCAGATAGAGATATACTCAAATAAAAGAAGGTCTAGACGTGAATGTAGAATCCATGTTCAGAGTGGTCGATGGGGTTACATACACCTACTGAATTGATGAGATCTAAAGTAGAATGTCATGTAATGTTACGCGTGAGGTGTCTGTGACGTGTCCATATTATGTTATGCGCGAGAGGTGTCTGTGACGTGTCCTTATTAGGTTATGCGTGAGAGGTCCTGTGACGTGACCTTATTATGTTATGCGCGAGAGGTGTCTGTGACGTGTCCTTATTATGTCACGTGTGAGAGATATCAGTAACGTGTACTTATTAAAACACATCAAACTGCACGAAAATAATGCTACATCTGTCATCAAGTTTTTATTTCTATCTCTTGCACGAATAGAAACACACGCACGTTTTTTTTTGTTTTGTTTTTTACAATGATGTTCACCCTGTACAAGGTCTGAGAGCCACTGGAGGTGGAGGCTTACAGAATAAGAGGCACAACTTTTGCGGATATGTGTGGAAGATAACACTTAACCCTAGACTTGGACAGGTTAAGATTGTAGTGATCGGGGAAGCATACTCGTGTGTGCCGGTTCCACAAAATAGCGGTTCGTAGAAAGAAGCTACTCGAGTTGAAATTACATCTCACCATTGGAATATAAAGGGAATGAAGGTGGTTCGCTTCAATGACTGTAGCATAGGGTATGGTCTTAGTTGTGAAGGTTAGAACTGGTGGAACTAAGGAGTTTAGTTTATCTGAACACTTGTCATAAAAATAGCGGTAGAGCAGTGAGAGGTTTGCGACGTGTGAGAAAGGGGTTGTATGGTGGGAAATAATTCATCACCCACAAGGACGAGGAGACGCTTTTAATTCTTCAGGGATATACAGGAGTGAAAGATAACTCTTATGAATAAATAATGTTCAACAATGAATACAGATGAATATAAGACAAGTATAAACCATTAGTATCTGTCTACATATCTGAGATAAAATATTGTAATAATTTACATTATTTATACTGTTGTCCTCATCTTTATTGTCCTGTTCACAACGTTTCGGCCGTTGTATACTCCAGCCTTCTTCAGGTGATTGGAATTTCGAACTGAACCCTTTATTTCGTTCACATGGGTAGAGAATTCTAGTTGCTCTGCCTCTTCCGGATGTCTCAGTTATCTCCCTTTAAAACAACTTTTCATTTTTTTTCTATTATTTTTTTTTTTACCACAGCACTTCGGGTCAAGTCACTGGGTCCAACCATCGTTTTTAAACACTGGGTCATGTGTCCTCGTGAACATGACAATAAAGGTGAGGACAACAGACCAAACAATGTAAATAGTGTAAAATAAACCAATAGTGTCTGAAAGTTTGTTTTTGTTTGTGTGTGTGTGTGTGTGTGTGTGTGTGTGTGTGTGTGTGTGTCTGTGTGTGTCTGTGTGTGTGTCTGTGTGTGTGTCTGTGTATGCTTGTATGTTAGAAGGATTGGAATCCTTCAGACATAAATATTTCCGTACTGTTTCAAACCCACAAATGATTATAATTCTTCTTACCAATGTTTCTATATCATGAAAAGATGAAGGAATCGTTTTTTGTCCTTATTTTTTAATGACATCCAAGACTGAAGAAGTAGTTTTCCTTTGAAATCTTAGAAGTTTTCTTTTACCCCAATCTTTTTGAAGTCGTGTTTATTTTGCTCTTTTGGAGATTCCCTTGCTTTTCTCAAATTGCAAACAGCACACATTTAAAATGTCGAAATGTTACACTCCAAAATTTCAGTTCCTGGAAAACATTTTACTCTCGGAAAACATTTTCTTGTTTTCTATTAACGTTTCCCTTTTATTTTATAAGGAGTTTTTAACGTCTTCTTCTTCTTCTTCTCGTCGTCCTTGTTGTTGTTGTTCTTCTTCTTTTCTTTGTCGTCAAATATCTGCAGAAAGCCGGACAAACAACTATTCAATGGTTGAATTGTTAATGTCTTTTATATAGCAGAAAGAATAGTATAGAAAAGAAACGGGTTACAGAAAAGAAAGTAATTGACGTAAAAATTCATACACTGGATTCTAGACAGAGAGAAAGTGGGTTATGATTAGCTTGTTGTGAAATCGTCTCAGAACGATATACGACTCTTGCGATAAAGATTTCTGTGCGCGGCTTAAAGTTTATAGTTGCGTTCCTCCTCGGCGGTAGTAACAGTAGTAGTAATCTTCGTGGTAGCAGAAGCATCGGTACTTATATTAACAGTACATGTTAGCGGGGGTTTTGTCCCATCCCTGACGTCACTTCCAGTTTCCGATATCTCTCCATCCAGCTCGACTGCACTCGACGACAGACGAGCCCAAAAACAATATTTTGATTATTGTAGCTTGTTCGACGTTTCCGTTTCCAGTGGTAGTAATAATAGTAGCAGTCTTAGATTGTTGTAGGAGTAATTCGCTTCTTCGTACTTATATCAACAAAATATGTTAGCGGGCGTTTGATTCCAATCTCTGACATCACTTCCAGTCTCCGACCTCTCTCTACCCAGCTCCACTGCACTCGACGGTAGACGAGCCAATCACTATCAACAGATTCCTGTGTGCGTTTATATAGATAAACCTGGCTGATCATAAATCGACCCTTGGCCCGCACTTGAAAATCACGAGTGCTGCCTTCAACCCAAAATCATGTGAATTTCAAAGTTCCTCATAGCCTTAGTAAGCGCTATTTCAAATTTTAACCGATAAAAAATATCTCGATCATCTTCCATTGTCTTCCTAATGACCCAAATCCAAATGGGCTAGATCAGATTCCCATCAGTAAACAAAATTGTTCTGATCTAATTTCGCTGTTCAAATCTACTCCAATTTCAAAAATGTATATATATATATGTGTATGTGTTTGTGTGAGGCTCCCAAACTCTCTCTGTTACAAAATGATGGGACGTTTTATTTGTTATCGAAAGTCTTTCAATTAATTTCTTTACATTTTAGTTTTGCGTGAATGAACGTAAGTGTAGGTCTGGGCGTGTGAGTGCCAATAAGATACTTCTCTGCATACGTAAATATCTGTACTTATCTTTATCTTACACACACACCTTTTCAGATATACATAACTGAAAAAGAAAATACACATGACTAAACGTTTCTCAATATGTATTTATCTATAAATACAGACGAACAGGTATACTTCATTGTGCGTCTATCAATGTGTTTGAAATTCCAAGATGTTTCCATCATAATATATATATATATATATATATATATATATATATATATGTATGTATGTATGTATGTATATATATAATGAAATAAAAGAGGAGAGGATGCTTCGTTTGTAGATGCAAATTGCTTTCTGCGTCTATATTATTTCTGCACTATTTTATATGACCGTCGAACGCCATTTTTACTTATCTCTTTCAAAGAGAAAGTCACATTTGAGGATATTTTTGACATTTTTTTTGCTGGACAGCGATTTGATTGGCACTGAAAAACAGAAACACCAATTCCTTTCAGAATCTGCTAAAATACTGTAGAGTCTCAAAACCAGTTATAAAAAAAAAAATGAAAATTAAAGCACCTGACTTTTTTTGTAAGCAAATCTCACATAGATAATTATTTAATGTTTTTCTATAAGAAAAACGAAAGAAAATGTATCACACTCTTACCATACCGACAAGAAACCTGAGGACGACCGTGGAATTGATCAACCAAAAATTTATGGTGAAAAATTGGCAATACAACGCTTACGTCCAAATAAATGTCTGAGTATGCTCAAAATACTGCTGCTATTTGCCAGGTCTTACATAAGAATCAGTTTTGTCAAACGAAAATTAATTAAAATCCTTATAATAATTTTTTATAATCAATATAAAATGGACAAAGTCCGACAATTATTTAAAGACATTTTTATGTTTATACGTTCCTTTTTATAGATACAAATATTTAAGTAAATGCTCTGTTTATAATAAACAGTATTAACAACATTTACCGGTCTGAATGTCAGAGGACGCATATTTTCTATGAAAATTCCTCGGAAATTCAGGCCGGTAAATGTTGTTTAATACTGTTTATTATAAACAGAGCAATTACTTAAATATTTGTATCTATAAAAATAACGTATAAACATAAAAAAATGTCTTAAAATAATCAATATCTAAAATTAATTAGTTGAGTCAGATAGCTGCTGTTGTTAAGAGCCGGTGTTTGAACCTAGGTCAAAACCAAAATTTCGAATACTTTCTTTCAGTTCGGACAGGTTGCTACACTTTGAGAAGTGGCGCAACACAGTCTTCTCATTCTCCACTTGGTCTATTGCCTAATATAAACTTTGTAAATTGGTATATTTATTAATGAAAACAAAACATTTGAACTTTTTACATAGACCCTAGTAGTTTATCGAAATCTTTTCCAAAATTTATCAATTAAAAGCAACTGGAGTTTGCGAGTGATACTTGGGGAATACCAGTGATATCCGAAGATCGTAAGTGATATCCGTATATTACGTGTGATATCCGATTATGAGTGATATCACCTTTGATGAAAAGCTCAATAAATTCAAGCAAATTATTACGACCAATTTAGTTTCATCTTCGGAGAGCAGTCCAAAAATAAGAATTCATTTTATTTTTTAATTTTATATTTACACTAATGTTTACCTTTTACAAAACCCAAGATCCACTCGAAGTAAAGTTTTAATGTGGAAGCTTATTGTTTGAGTGGTAAAAGTAAACTGTAAGATACGCGGTTTATGAGGATAAGTGGGAAAGATAATGGTTAAACATAGACTTGAACAGATTAAGATTGTAGTGGTCGGGGAAGCATAATCTTGGGAGTCGATTCCACAAGGAAGATGATCGTGGGAAGAAGCTGTTTGAGTGGAACAAACGTCTCAAGGGAATAATCCTTTCATGTATTTATCAACAAAATGTTCAAATACGTGAACAGGTATTCAAGAATTTCAAATATCAACATTTGTAAATTGTTTTGGTCTGTCAACATTACTGAAGGAATGAAAAGATTTAAAAATGCTAAACATTGTGACAAAACCAACAATATCTGAAACTTCCTTTCCCAATATATTCTAGAAAGAAGATGGATGAAAATAAATCGTCCGTCAACACCAGGGGAATGCGACGCAAACATTTTTATAGTGTGAGGTTCCCACAAATATCTGCTCATGCGCAGTCTCGAACAAAACACTTTATAAAATTCATTATTTTTATCCATAATGTTGATTGTGCTAAACTTATTCAACTTTTTAACAAGAAAAATCTCCAGTTGGTGTTAAAAATTGCCGGAGAACATTGTTGATTGATTTAAGATGGAATGATCTATTATGACATGTCTCTAATTATTTAAGATGGAATGAGCTATTATGACATGTCTCTAATTTTTATTTAGCTGCATTGTATTTATTTTCAATTTTTCTAGTTGAATTTTTCACCTATATTGCATATAGTCAATTATTGTACATAATTAGGTTACAATAAAATTTGTCTTTTATATGAATACTACCTTATGACAATTAACATATAGGAGGGGAGGCGTATCGTAGATACACACATATATACACCCACATACACAGACATGCTTGTTTATGCTTGAGGTTGAACTTCATGTGCTGCAGGGCAGCAGCAATTGTGTACAGAATTATATACAGGGGTTGGACAAAATAATTGAAATACTTGTTAAATTCAAGGAAAATTTATTTAATATGGAGTTGGTCCTCTTTTAGCATCACATACAGCTTTAATACGTCTAGGAATGGAATCATACAGCTTCCTGAATTCATCCAGAGGAATTTTCAGCCATTCTTCCATTAACGCCTGCTCTAGCTCTATAAGACACGACAGTGGAGAATAGCGCCTCCTAATTTGTCGCTCCAAAATGCACCACAAATGTTCAATAATATTGATATCTGGAGATTGGGGAGGCCACTCCATATGTTCTAGCTCACTTTCATGCTCTTCATACCAATTCTTACCTACTCGAGCAGTATGTATTGGAGCATTATCGTCTTGGAAGATGCAGTCACCATCAGGGGATAAAGTCTGGGCCATTGGATGAACATGATCACCCAAAATGTTCAGGTAATCTTTGCTGTTGATTCTACCACGCAGTGCAACTATTGGACCGAAACATTTCCATCATATAGCGGCCCAAACTATCACTGATCCACCACCATGCTTCATTGTTGGAAGAAGGCAGTCAGGGTTGTAAGATTCTTTGGGCTGCCTCCACACATAAACTTGCCCTGAAGTTGGAAAAAGAGAAAAACTGAACTCGTCTGAGAATATGACTTCCTTCTATTGGTCTGCAGACCAGGCATTGTGATCTCTGCACCACTTCAACCTCTTCTGAATGTTGCGAGTGGAGAGAAGAGGTTTCCTTACGGCGGCTCTTCCATGATATCCAGCCTTATGGAGATCACGACGAACAGTTTTAGTAAAAACTGGACTATTCAGACGATTATTCAACTTAGCAGTCACTTTGGCCGCAGCAGTCCGATGATTTTTTGCCACAATGCGTTTCAATGCACGTCGGTTCCTATCAGTAATTTTGCAAGTCCGGTCCGAATTGCTATGCTTGCTAGAGGTTTTACCCTGTTTCTTGAATTGCGTCATAGTTCTTGATATGGTAGCTCTTGAAAAACCAAACGGTTTAGCAACCTTAGTGATCAAGACTCCTGCCATGCAAGCACCAAACAATTTGCCCATTTTTGAACTCAGAGAGGTCACGCATTTAGCTTAAATTTTACTAAATTCTAAAAATAAATAAGCCAAAGAGAGTAAATTAGATAAATAAACGTATTTACAATAGATATAACCTGCAATTACGAAGTTTTAGTTAGTTAAAGTTCTTAATATAATAGGTCTTTGAAATATAGGAGTGGAATTTGTACCTGTTCCAATTATTTTGTCCAACCCCTGTATATATATATATATATATATATATATATATATATATATATATATATATATATATATATATATATATATATATATATAAAGATGTGTAGGTGGTATAATGAATACTGTCGGCTCGGAATGAGAAATTGGATATCCGAGTTTGAATTCCAGTCGAGTTCATTACATTCCCTTACGCGCGAATACACTTAGGAAAGGCATGAATCCATCTTTTATTATATATATATATATATATATATATATATATATATATATATATATATATATATATTCTTAAATGACTATAATTGTTAACAGAAGACATTGGTTTATACCAACGGCTTCCCATACTTAATACTTCTCGTTTTCACACTCGCGTGGTCATGTATAACGTCATGAGCTGCGGTCCGATTTTCGCTTTCAGCGTCTCGTATGCACGAGTTTCTCGTTGCTTGGAAATCTTTCATGTAAACAAAAACTGACTATCATTATTGTTTTGTCTGTGTATTGTTTAATATATTGTAATATAACTGTCATGTTTGATAACGGCTTATGTAAGCCGAAAGCTTAGATAGGATTCAAAATTTTTTATCAATATCGTGATTATCTTTCTTCTTTTAAGGATAATATTATTAAGCTTATCAGACGATATGAAAAGAATTTACATAAAATAAATAGACAAAACCTGTCTAAATTATTTAATGAATCATGCATAAATAAATAAATATATATATATATATATATATGTAGAGTGAGAGAGGGGGGGGAGAGATTGTGCTTCGCCAAAATCTGTAAAATAACATCTTAAAAACAAACACAATTTGTAATTAGCTTACTCATATTAGGAAGTAGATTATTAATAATAAACTTATTGGCTTATTTTATGATTACTTCGATTCTGAGTATGGCGGAATTACATCTACTCCCCAGGAGATTTGATAATAAACTCAAAGATATATATATATATATATATATATATATATATATATATATATATATATATATAGACTATCAGTATTGTTTTGTCCATGTATTGTTTAATATATTGTAATATAACTGTCATGTTTGATAACGGCTTATGTCAGCCGAAAGCTTAGACAGGATTAAATTTTTTTTATCAATATTGTGATTATCTTTTTTCTTTTAATATATATATATCCAAATGTGTGAAAAAACAGATGGAGTAAAAATCCACTGTACGTAGCATTTACTTTTTTAAAAAGTGCTCAATACAAAGTAGAGATTATAATAAAAACAATTTTGAAATCGCTACACAAAATCTTACATGTTTCACTAATATTATTAAAACATGAAAGCTTTTGTGTAGCGATTTCAAAATGTTTTTATAATCTCTTATAAGAAGAATATAATATAATATTATATATATATATATATATATATATATATATATATATATATAGTTGGATTGATGTGAGTTTATGACCCTGGGTTTCCCGTTCTCTGTAATTGTCAGACAAACTGATTAATTTTTGAAATTTTGAATTCATATATGGTTACTAAAATTTCAAAAATTAATCAGTTTGTCTGACTATCGCAGAGAGCGCGAAACCCAGGGTCACAAACTCACATCAATCCAACTAAATATGTTAGCTCTATCTCTGATATTGAGTGCTTTCCAATAAGTACTGCGCATATATAATATATAAATAATATATATAAAAACTGCATATATATATATACATATATATATATACATATATATATATATAATATCATATATATATATATATATATATATATATATATATATATATATATATATATATATATATATATATATATACATGTATGCCGGTGTATGTGTATGCATGTGTATGTGTGTGTGTGTATGTATGTGTGTGTAGTGAGAGAGAAAGCGAGAGAATGTGAGAGAAAGAAAAAACACTCTTCACTATTATTAAGCACGGATGAAGGTTATATGAGCGACCGAAATATTTGTGCTTTTCGAAGGAATTAATTTTGCTTCCACATGTCAACTAATAAAAAAATACATAGAAAATATGCAAAACATATTTTGGTCATTCACTTTTTAGATAGAAAAATCAACATTGTGCAATATAATGTTTCACGTTTTGTCTGCCATATATATATCTTTGGCTTTATACTCTCTCAGTTGAGCACTTTTGCAGATTTTTTATTTTGTTTGATCACCTTTTCATAGCATTCAATTCTGCTATTATACTGTCTAAAAAAAAAAGGACAAATAATTATGACACCCTGCACGTACGCACATGCGCACTGACGAGCACGCACATGCGCACTGACGAGCACACGCATGCGTACTTACATCTACACAGACGGACGCCTGACAGCACACATGAACACAAATAATACGGAAAAAACTTACATCAATAAGAGTGAGAGTTCATTATATATAAGTACTTCCAAAGAAAAGCGATACCTAAGGTTTAAAATACATTTTTAAAATTAAAAGTCTGTCTTGAAGTTTTTATTTTAGTTGTAATTTCAAGCTAATAGATTAAATTTAATATTTCCAATAAGCAAATATTTTGCTGCATTTCAAACTGAATTTAAATTGATTGGAATTAGTTTTTTATCTGTAAAAACACTAAAATCGTCCGTATTGACATCTCTCTCCATACAATTCTCTTTATTAAAAGAATCTTTCAAAAATAAAATATACTGTTCTGAAACATTATTTGTGAAAGATTAGCTGATTTAAATTTAAATTAATCTGATTTGAAACAAATATTGCTTACTTTTAGTTTAAAATTTCACCGTTGGTGGTTGTTTTTATGAAGAGTTGACAACCTTCTCGCTAGATTTTTATGCTTGGGAATTTACAGTTACTTGACGAATATAACGTGAACGCCCATTTTATATAAACAATTAAGAAAATATTCTAAGCAATCTAATATTTTATTGAATTTTAGGTACTTTGGCTTTACGGTCTAACTTATCAAGACGCTTGTTGAAGAAATTTTACCAATAAACTTTAATTTTACTAGTGATACTGGTCTTATTTTCTGATAATGTCGCGTTTGAGCATCCGTATTTACAAAAATGACGCGTATATGCACACATAAAATAAATTGAAAATTATTTTTAAAATATTGTGGATCGTTGAATTCTATTGATCTTTTCCATTTATTATTAGAATAGTTTGACTTAATAACAATATCACCAAACCGCTACAAATTAACACAGAAATTTAAAAGATTTATAACTTTATAAACTATTATAATTAAAACTTTTAAAATGAAAATATTCTTGTAAAAATTCATCATTTCATCGAATTCTTTTTCTTTAGACAATAGTGTACGTAAAATATTTTATATAAAAAAGCAATTAAATGCTAAAATACAATAAAACTAAGACATTATTTAATTAGAAAATTAAATAAATAATGTTTCATGCTAGATGCAATCGTCAGGCCTGACGATTGCATCTAGCATGAAACAGACTGTCGCCTCTAAGTGTTGACTTCTATGTACACTTTTATTTTTACACACGCTCTATCTCTGATATTGAGCACTTTATCCCAGAAATATAGCACATCTTAAGACTATATTTCTTCATATATATATATATATATATATATATATATATATATATATATGTGTGTGTGTGTGTGTGTGTGTGTGTTAAATGTATTGGTTATAATTTTTTTAAGAATGTATTGCTGGTAATATTTTTTTCAAAAAGGTATTGCTGGTATTAAAACCTATTTTCACATTTTCATAGTGCTTTGACCCCAGTTTGGGGGTTATCTATTTGCCCATAGCTAGGAACTTTAACAGGTGCTACCACTCCGGGTCAGGGTGGATCTGGGAACACCAGGAATTAAGAGGTGGTTTCATGCTCCTCAAAACTTCCCGATCAGAGGCATTTCTGCCGGATGTAGCTTATCGTCAAACCCAGGATGGTAATTCATTTGTGAATAACTCCTGAAGTTTCATTGAAATCTGATAATTATCTGATTTTTGTTAGAATTTCCAAATCAATGTGTTTTGCATCGCAAAAAGACGCTAAAATTTCCCATTGTAATTTATGATCACCCTCTGACACAAGAAAAATAAAATTATCTAAATTTTTAATGTTCTAAAGGAGATAAAAAATATAATTTAATAATCAAAATATCCTTTTGTCTTTTCTCTTAATAATAACATAAAGATTTTGACGATAAAATTCTCATAAAGATTTTGACGATAAACCATTCATGTGCGCTCATTTTTAGCAAATCCTTGGAGATACTTAATTATATAAGTATATAAATATCTGTGTGCGTTTATGTATATACGAACGCAATCATATATACATGTACAAATATATATGTTGGGTTCGTAATATATAATTAACGTATTTGGATTTTTTCCACATAAATATTATAATATATGATTAACAAATCTTCCTAATAACTTATTTTCATATAATGAATATTTATTTTCCGAGGAATGGAGGATTTTATGATCTAATATTTCAATGAATATTCATGTCATCATCAGAATGATACAAGAACAAATTTGCTTAAGTCTAAAAATAAATGGAAGGATAAAAAGCCAGAAATTGTCAGTCTGGTATAAAATTTAACGTCGTTGTAACATTTGAAAAAGAACTTCATGATTAGTGTAATTATTTTTAAATCTTTTAAAATATTACTTATGTCGCATCATAAAACTGAAGTGTAATCATTTTGCTTAGATTAAATTTACAAATTAAAAGAATATTGAAATTGATTGGAATGAGATTTCTTTTTTATTTCGAATTCGCTAAAAATGTCTGATTTTAGCCATATCTACAATTCTCTCAGCACAAAGTAATTCTTTTTATTAAAACGTCTTTCAAAATTCAAATATATTTTTCTGAAACTTTATTTGAGGAAGATTAACTGATTTAAAGTTTAATTAATCTGATTTGAGTCAAATATAAATTCTAGGTTAAAATATAGCAGCAAAACATTTTTAACACGGAGATAGGTATTTTGTGACGTGTTGACAGCTCTATTTACAGCCTGATGTTTGTGAAATTTTTTCTACGTAATCGCCCTTTTTATTTTATATAATCTTTAACTACCAAAATAATATTAAAAATTAAGAGAAATATTTTTCGTAATCTAATGTTTTATTGAATTTTAGTTACATTGGCTTTAATTTTTTTATATTTAACGCTCTTATTTCATGATAATGACGTGTATGGACGTTCGTATTTTTAAAAAATCAGCACGTTTATACACACACCCAAAAAATGCTAAATTCTCGCTGAATTGTAGTAAGATTTTCCATTTATGATTAGAAAATATAAATTTAACTTAATAACAATATCACCTAACCGCTACAAATTAATAACAATATCACCTAACCGCTACAAATTAATACGTAATTGTAAACGATTTAAAAGTTTATAAATTATTCTAATTAAAATTTAAAATGATTATCTCAAAAATTCATTACACGTAGAAATTCTTTTTATTAAGACAATAGTGACTTTAATATATCTTACTCATAAAACATTTAAAAGCTTTTCTAATTGAATAATACCTTAGATTTATTGCATTTTTATTTTACGATTCACAACAGATTTACTGTAACTGGATATTCTGTTTAACTAAAAAAGTTGAATGATTTAAATTCTCAAAGAACTTACCTATATAATTAATACAAATATTAAACCGTACAAAAATGAATTTCTCAAAATTTCATAAAATTAAATAAATGGGTAGCAAATGTAAAAAAATATTTTACGAAGATAGAAGTATTTATGAAATAATTTCACCCATTTGTGAATAAATCCTGAAAGTTTCATTAAAATCCAATGATTTTTGCAAGAATTTATAAATCCATATGTGTTTTGCATCGCAAAAAGACGCTAAAATTTCCTATACTACTTAATGGTCACACGCTTATGCAAGAAAAAAAGAAGCAAAATTTTGAAAGTACTAAAAAGGATTAACAATGAAATTAAATAATAAAAAACCTGGAGAAGAACCTGCCACCAAGGTATAACTAACTTTGAAAAGAAACGTCTCAACCATCTGAGAGAATTAAGAAACAACACTAAATCTTGGGCCAATACATCAGCCCATATGACGGTCAACTCTTCAGCATGCCCCTCACGTGGACTTGTTTGGAAATCCAGTGCAGGATTTTTGTATCATACGAGACATACTTTTTAATCATTTCACACCAAGCAAGGCGGGAAGCCACTAGCACGCAAGGGGCTACAGATAATTGGAATCAGTCCAAATAATAGTGATAGAGGAAAGGATGAAGAGAAGGATAGGGGGTAGATCTGGAGACGTCGATTGACATTACATTTGAATAGTTGGAGATTATAGCTATCAAGTAAACAGGGAAAGGGGAGGGAGTTCCACAGGCGAAGGGTGCGAAACATGAAGCTATTGGAGTAGATGAGATGGCTACATTTAACAGTTTCGATAGTGAACGGATGTGAGCGAGATGCCAGCCTAGTAGAATGCTTAAATTCATGAAGTCTGGGAACCAGCGAAAGCAGCTCATCGGAGCAGTTACCATGAAAGTATTTGTAAAAAAGATAGAGGGAGGCGACGGCACGTCTGTGAGAGAGCGACTGCAGACGAGATGCCAGATCAGGGCCAATTACATAGCATATCCGTCTCTGGATCTTATCAAGAACCTTGAGACAAACGGAAGGGGCACCGGACTATATATGGCAGCAATACTCCATGCAAGGGCGAATGGTTGATGTGTAGATTTGAAGGATCGACTCCGGCGAGAACAATTTCCTGGCGCGGCACAGGGAGCCAACTTTCCTTGCGGTAGACGAAGCTATTGACTCAATGTATTTGATCCATCTCAGGTCAGCAGTCAATGTGAGACCGAGTAGTCGCAAAGAGGAACTCTCGAAAAGTTGAGCGTCAGACATTCTAATGGGGGGCAGGGATGGTTCTCTGTGATGAGTAATAGAGAGCAGTTTTGTTTTTGAGGCGTTAGTTAACCAGCCAATTCCAGCCGCAGTTCAACATCGGTTGGAGGTCCTTTTCGAGACGAACGGCCAGGTTAGTTTTGTCAACGACACTAGATTAGTTTTTGAGGCAGGAGTAAATTGTAGTGTCGTCCGCGTAGATGCCTACTTGGGAATCTATGACGCCAGGAAGATCGTTCATGAAGATAAGGAACAGAGTAGGGCCTAGGATGGAGCCTTGGGGAACACCAGCGTTCGTGAGATAGGAGCTGGAGGAGAATCCGTTGAGAACGACCTTCAATGCACGGTTGACAGGAATGATTATATTAAGTCAAACAATCAACCTGAAATTCCATAACCCTGAAGAAGGCCGGCATGCCAAACCCTATCAAACGCTTTGGAGATATCTAGAGCCATGGCACAAGCTTCTCCGTTATTATGAAGTGCTTGTGAAACAATTTCAGTGATGGCCGTAAGCACATCAGCTGTAGAACGGGCAAAGCGGAAACCATATTGCTTGTCGGAGAGCAGATCATGGGATGTAAGGTGCTTAACCACTTCGGCGTTGATTAAAGCTTCGAAGAATTTGCAGAAGATGGGTAGGAGACTGATAGGACGGTAGTTAGAGTGGTCAGAAGAGTCACCAGAATTCTTAAAGACAGGAACAATGGATGAGGACTTCCAACAGTCTGGAAAATAAGATTCATTGAGGCAGTAGTTATATAATTTGGAGAGGGCAGGGGCCAGTTCAGGCTCACATTTCATGACAATGACTAGTATTCCATTTCCCCCACTAGCCTTGTGGGGGTCTAAATTAGGGATAATGACCAATACCGATGTCGGGGTAATGTGCAACTCGTTCAATAGAGCCTCAGTTCTAAGGGGAAAATCGGGTGTGGATATACCGGAAGAGTCGAGCGTTGAATTGAGTGAGAATTTCCGAGCAAAGCATTCAGCTTTGTCGACAGAAGAGGTCATAACCTCGAACTAGTTTAACAAAGGAGGTATAGAGGATTTGCTATTGTTAAGTACGCTCTTGCAGAGACACCAATAATCCTTGGAGATGAATTTGCGAGATGCAATGCGTTCTTTCATTCAAGCAGCAAATAGTGACTTAGCTTCATTGAGGACACTTTTACACTCGTTACGGGCAGAGACAAAGAGACGTCTATTGCAGTCAAACATGTCACTTCGATATAGGTGGAAGAAGTTGGTTCCTATGGGCAATGGCAGCTGAGCAAGTAGAGGAAACCAAGGGAGGAGAGCGATTTGAACATATATTTTCTTGAGGGGATGAAAGCCTCGATACCAGCTTTAACACAAGAGGAGACCTCGGAAGCACATTCTTGAACGGGGAGCGTAAAGACAACATCCCAGGGGACATCGCGAAGGAAATCCCGGAATGAGTCCCAGTCTGCTCGTTGATAGCAGAACGAGGTTCTAGTGGTAGGAGTTTCTTTTCAGGGGGTGGAGTGGAAGGAGATGTTGATAGACACTACAGCATGATCACAATTGCCAAGAGAGCCGAGCTGCGTGGCGCGACAGCACTCGAGGATGGAGGTAAAACATAGATCGAGAAGAGAAGCCTTAGCGTCCCGGTTGTAGGAGAAACGTGTGGGGAAGTCGACTATCTGCGTGAGGGATTGAGAAATTGAAAAATGAAGGGTTTGAATGCCTGCAGGGTCAGTAGTAGCATTTTGAGCCACTTGTTATGATGGGCATTAAAATCGCCAAACACGAATATGTGAGCAAACGGATGGAGAGAGAGAGAGAGCCTTGTCAATGCTGTCAGAAATGCATTCAATTATACCACAGTTTTGGGAGGATGGTGAGCGATAAAGGAAAAAGAGGTAGCTGGCAGCATTGAATAGAGATAGCCGGAGACACATGTATGAATGGTCTGGAGATTAAAGAGACAACTCTCTAGCCAGCGCGAGATGGTCATTGAAAGTAAACTCCAAGGCCATGCATGTGGGTTTGAGAGTCTTTTCTAAGGAGGGGCAGGTAGCCGGGGATCGAGAGGTCAGAGGAAGGGATAGACGAATCAAGGTTGGTCTCACACATAGCCAGAATATCCAGGCTGTTCGCAATGAGGAAAGATTCTACACTGCAGAAATTGGTTCTGATGCCACAGATGTTGGAAAATGAAATGTGAAAGGGTTTAGGTGATTTTTTAAGGCCTGGTTTAGGTTTCATTTTCTTATCGTCGTTAGTTATCATCTGAAATTGTGGTTGTAAAAATCCGAAGGCCTGAAGTAAAAGAAGCAGACGGTTTTCGACCGTGAGGTGGATAGAGAGAAGTTGGCACAGCCTGCAACATAATGTGGCCTCAGGTTTGCCCACCGAAAGTGAATGCAGGGACACCTTTCCATGCGCGACATGGCACTACAGACACCCCGGTATTATGCAACTGTTGATCAGAGCGGCCGCTCAAGACGCTACGCAAGAGTTAGGGCTCCTAACTACCAGTCGGAAACAGCAACCAGAAAACTGTCAACCATCTACCCTCAGAATGAAGAGGTAATGCAACAGACTGCACACATCACGGGAGAAACACGGCAGCACTAGTACAGAGGCCAGAGAGAAAAAGAGGGAGAGTTCCGGGAACCCCTTCCTAAACAAGAAACAAGGTGTGAGCCTCTACTCCTGTCCAAGAGAAGAGGGACGAGTACTGACCGGACATAAAATTAAAAACTGAACTGATAGACACTCATACGTCGAAAACGGCGGGAGAGTCCATTATCTATCTATCTATCTATCTATCTATCTATCTATCTATATATATATATATATATATATATATATATATATATATATATATACTCTCTAGTATTTCAAGATATTTTTGTGTAATTTTGGTAAATATGTATGTTAAGATGAGATGTCAGTGTTATTTTCATTTTTGCGTAATTTAGACGACAATTTATCCATCGCACCCTGTATATAATATTTTGATATCACTTCTTTTTTTAAAAATCATTTTACCCGAAGCAAGGCAATAAAGCTACTAAGATGCAAGGGATTACTGAGTATGAGAGAAAATGAGAAAAAAAAACACTATTAAAGAGAGAGGACAATAAATGAACAAGAATTAAGAAGACAAATAATAACAATTGACATTGCATTTAAATTTTTGAAAATCAAAGCTGACTGGGAAGCAAGAAACCTGAAGAGTGTTTCACAAGCGAGAAGTGCGAGAGAAGAAACTGTTAGCATAAAACTTACGGCTACGTCTAGCCATTTCAACTGTAAAGGTATGAATCCTCTTCTTCTCCCCCTAGCTATGGTTAAATAGAAGGACAGACCGGGTTCTATAGCGTAGGATGGCAACTGGTCTACCGCAGAAAGGAATGGCAAGCTACTGTGGGGGAAAGAATCTGCCTCGTCAGTCATGTATCGAAAGATACATGATCACATAAGCGTGTATCACGCATGGCACAACTGACTGATAGGCACCATAGTGGAACATTCATCAGAACAGTTGCCATTAAAATATTTATAGAAAAGGCACAAGCTACATTACGGTGTTAGGGAAGTGACTGAAGCCGAGATGCCAGGCCAGGACTAATAACATTGCAGATCCTTGGATTTTGTCAAGAACGTCTAAATATGTAGCAGGAGCACCAGACTAGATGTGGTAGCAGTATTCAAAGCAAGGACGAATCGTAGACTTATGAATATGTAAGATAAATTCTGAAGAGAAAAATTGTTTAGCATGACACAATGAACAAACGTTTCTACCTGCAGACTTAGTAATTTATTCAATATACACTTTTCATTTCAAGTCTCGGAACACGTTAGTCCGTGAAAGCGCAATGAGTCATTCTCCTTGGTGTTAGTAAATTTGTTTTTACAGAGGGGATTTCTTGACGACCTAAGTTACTGGTAATAACTAGCTTAGATGCTTCAAACATTTTGTAATAAATGACAATTAGGTATTTATTCTAATTCTTAAGTGATATATAACGGCGAAATGATATTTTAATGCGTTTTTTATACCCTTTATAGTTAGGGTGCATCAACATAGAGTAGAATAAGTTAACGATGTTTTCATTTTTGTTTATATTAAGATATTTCTTTGTATTTTTATTTTTTATTCTTTAAACTACATTTTATTTTCTCTTTAACGACATAGTCTGGGAAATTTGTTTCGAAGTGTTTCAGTACTTTATAAAATAATTTGTATGAAGGAGAATCTATTTTAGCTCAGCCGATCATGTTCGTCATAATTAATTTTATCTCTGTGTAGACGTTCATCTTTGCAATTAAATAGACAAGACATTTTAAACGTGGGTTTTTTACTTATTGAAGTTAAGTCAAATTGTGTCTATTAAAGTCTAATAAAACATCAATGAAAGGGATTCCATTTTAAATGTTAAGTTTATTAGTAAAGTTAAAGGAGGTTTTTGCAAAGCTCTCTTTAAGGATTTTAAAAAATCGTCTAGGTTTTTTTCGTTAATATGTATGTCTTCACTATATCTAATAAAATAGGGCCGAAAGGCGATCCCATAGCTTCACCGTTAGTCTGTATATAAATGCTACAATACTGTTACGTGTGTTGTGTAGGAAGTTTGCGTAGAATTGCTGGTTGAATATTGGTAGATGTGGACGAAGGCTGTTTATATACATTCTATATTATTATACTTAGATTTTCTATGAATGAAATATTAATAAACATATTTTCGACTCCTATCAAGGCAAGGTTACCATTATTAGGTGTATTTGAAATCAGTACTGGAAGAAATTATTTAATGGAATTAAAGTTAAATTTATTTCGTGGGTACAGTAAGATTAGGCAGTTTAAAACTGAATAAGTGATATACGGGTGGGGTCGGAATTTATGGAATTATGGGACAATATGAGACAATTTGTGTTTTTATATTTTCATGGAGATAGTAAAGGTGAGCATCTCTCAACTTTTTGTGTAACTTCATGGATCAGATTTTGGTTTTATTGGCTGTAATAAAATTATTTAAGGACATCAATTATGTTTCGTTTATCTTCTTTTTTAATTTCGCTTTGTTGTCAAGAATTGAGTCTATCTGTTCTTTTTAAAATAACAGAAAGTTAAATTTATCTTTTTTTCCCGAATTACAGTGTCTTTGTTATTTGTAAGTACTCGAAAAGCTTACCTTTCAAAAGGTTCTACAGAAATTTGATCTAGTTGCATTGCACACAAAATGGGCAAAATTAATAAGAAATTAAACAAAACTTATGCTTCGATTTCAATAATGATAAATAAAACAATCTAAGTTTTACGAGAAGTGGGTGGAGAATATTCTGCCGTGCCCACTTCTCCAAGTCAATCTATATGAGCAAAATTCAAAATATACTGTGAAGAGATTCTTTTATATAGATAAGATATTCTTATTTATATAGAAAAGAGATTCTTATATATATATATATATATATATATATATATATATATATATATATATATTGAGAGAGAGAGAGAGATATTATTCGTCACCAATAGCACTAC
Source organism: Acanthosepion esculentum (assembly GCA_964036315.1). Classification (NCBI taxonomy): domain Eukaryota; kingdom Metazoa; phylum Mollusca; class Cephalopoda; order Sepiida; family Sepiidae; genus Acanthosepion; species Acanthosepion esculentum. Next base: position 52,366,342 of record OZ038493.1, read on the forward strand.
TCGGATTTTCATGCACAACACATGATGTAAAGTATAATATATACTTAATAACTCTGTTATATTACATACAGCTCAATTTTATTAACACCACTACTCGATGTGTGATATCTTATAAATACATACATACATACATGCATATATATATATATATATATATATATATATATATATATATATATATATATATATATATATATATATTATGATGGAAAGAAAAAGAATCTAAATGAAAATTCCCAGCATTCCTCTTTCGTGCGATTGTATAGTCGCACCAACATAAGAAATTTAGTCCGAAATGACGAAACTCGTCACAAGAAAACTTTTGTCACTTTATCATGCATTGTCCCCATATATATATATATATATATATATATATATATATATATGTGTGTGTGTGTGTGTGTGTGTGTGTGTGTGTGTGTGTGTGTGTGTGTGTGTGTGTGTGTGTGTGATAAAAATGTAGTTCTAAGGTATGCCGTCTTTATGCGTAAATGTGTTCAATATCAGTGACAGAACATGTGTATCGAAGTGGACATTGAAGTGAATACCGAGTGGCGACAGTCGGTTTCATGCTTGAACACAATCTTCAGGTCATGTGTATTTTTTTGACAATTTGTATATGTTGATCAATGGGGCCTCATGGGTGGCAAGGTCAGGTATTTCCGGTTTATTGTACTATCCAAACGATTATTGGGTTGACAGCACCGCTTACATTTCAAATTATGCTAAAGGCTATTAAGCAGAAATAATTGTGTCTTAGAATGCGGTTAATTTATAGCTATTGTATAGAAGCTTTTGTTTGTTAACTTTTAACTCATTATTTATTATTGATTACTCAGTGTGTTTTTTATTTACTCATTAATTATTTGTTGTTTATTATTATTAAACTCACTTAATTGTGGCTATGCGTGCATTCGTAGTTTGTTAATTTGTTTTTTTATTTACCTAATTTGTTATTTATATTTTTATTTGTTTTGTTTTCCTTTTGAGTGTTAGTTATTTATTTAGTTTCAAGTATTGACTTTGTCTAAAGTATGTTACATTATCTACGTTGTATAAAGAATATATATTTGCATTTTACTTGGTAATTCTTTTACAAGGTATTCGTTTTTAATTCTCGATTTTAAAGTAACGTAGCAAACGGAATGTTAGAACGTTAAACCGCTGTGGCCAGTTGGAAAATATTAAACAGGAAATGAGGCGGTTAAATGTCAACATTATAAGCGTATGTGAAAGGAGGTGGCTAAACAACGGATATTTTATCACTGACAAACACAGGATTATATATGCAGGCGGAGAGAAAAATGAAGGAGGAGTAGGATTGATACTAGACCAATACATGAAGAAATACGTTCTGGGATACTGTCAGTTATCTGAAAGAAATTTTGTCATTAAACTGAAAGGAAAGCCTTTCAATATATCCATTATAGTTGCGTATACATCAACAACACAAAGTGCAGAAGAAGAAATAGAAAAGTTCAAATCTCCTTTAGACAAAGCCAAGGCTCAATGTAACTCGTAAGAAATTAAAATTGTCATGAGAGACCTGAATGCCAAAGTAGGCAATGAGAGAGAGGGGGGAGATGATGATGATGATGATGATGATGATGATGATGATGATGATGATGATGATGATGATGATGATGATTAAATAGCTGGCAAATTCGGATTAGGAACCCGCATTGAACAGGTAGAAAATGGGTCCAGTGGTGGACGGCGAATGATCAGGTACTAGCCAACATCTGGTTTCAAGAACACCCAAAACTAATATGAACATGGAGAAACGAAAAACCAAACCGACTACATAACTATCAACAAGATATTCAAGAATGCAGCTGTACACGGCAAAATCTGTCCAAGTGCCGACTGTGGAAGCGATCACTTCCCAGTTATATACAAACTTGCAATACGACAGACTCACTCTTGGACGACTCGAATTTGAAGGAGAAATATATGGACTGTGTGAAAAGCAGATACGGGGGACAAATGGAAACTGAAACTGGGACACACTAAGCAAAACTTTAGTAGTATAGCAAACGAGATCATCCCAAAGGAAATAGATGATGAAGAAAAATGAATGGATGCCAAAAGGCAACAAATGTCTTTGAAAATGGCTAGTATTATCAGAAACTGCTTGGTCATGGAAAGTTTTATTTATCAATACCAACCAGTCAGCCCCAATAAACAAATATATTAGAAATATTGAAAAAAAAACGAAAAATATATTCAACAAAACTTTCGTTGATTTTTAATCAGACATGTATAAACGAAATATTGTTACCAAAACACACACACACACACACACACACACACACACATATATATATATATATATATATATATATATATATATATATATATATATGACGATCCGTTTAGGTGAAACCTAAGTAGGTTTGCCTGGCTCCTTAGGATTATCTTAGGTTTTGCTCTACTTAGTGTATTGAGCACTTTATGTAGTTTTCTTTTTACTCGCTTTTTTTTTTTTGTTTGGACTTGAGACTTGAACACTGGACGATTGTTTTCGCCTTGATTTAATGTTCTTGGTCCTTTCTTTTTTTATTCCCCATTTTTTTCCTTGGGTACCGACTTGTTCTACTGTAAGTCGAACTATCCGAGGTTTTTCCAAGCGAGTACCCCCATTTATATATATATATATATATATATATATATATATATATATATATATATATATATATACATATATGAATGTATATATATATGTAGCTCATTAAATGACTCATCTTCTTTGTGCATACATGAGAAACTATATATTACTAGGTTTATAAAAAATAAAAATTTACTTAAAGAAATGAAATAGCTATTCTTTGTTTACATTGTCAACAATTTTCCTTAAATAATGTTTCAATAAAAAAAAAGCTGATAAATGAAATATACATATTTATATTTGATATTTAATAATAATTTTTAAATAATTTAAGTAATTCCATTACATTTATTTGTTTTAAAAGAAATATAGTCTATTAGTAATTAATATTAAGAATAATATTTTAAAATTTTAGTTCAATATGACGTATTCATATACAAAAAACCCTTTTAGGAAAAATCTTTATGTATACAAGTACAAATTTAACGGCGGAAAAAAAGTACCGAAAAACTTTTTGTCGTTGATAAAGACCAGACGACATGCGTTGAACGGATGTCATCATTCGTTGGAAAAGGCACCTCTACCCTACACTGACTTAACCTTTTTTTCGAAAGTAACTCATATTCTGATACAATAGTTGTAAGTGAAAATGAATATCCTACTGCCCCTTGTAAAAATGATTGTATTTCCCCGTATCCTTGGAAAATAATATTATTAATGTGTGTGCTTATAAAACTCAGTAAATTTCAATATGAGTTATTCCAAAATTCGCTTGAAAATGAAACAGGACTAGGGACTTTAACTTAATTCTATAATTGAATTTGAAGTTTTTATTTTCTGTTTTTTAAACATGGTAATTCCTGTGTAGCGATGGAACCATATTTTTAAATTAGTGAATATATATATATATATATATATATATATATATATATATATATATATATATATTTTGTCATCCACAGACAGATTGTTTCGCTGTTTCACAGCTCATCAGTGTGGATAGACGTCCGGTTGGTTCTAGCTAGGATCGAAACCCGACTGAATTTGCGTCAGTCGGAACTTCTACCAGTAAGCCGTCGGCGCATGGCAGGGATGAAGGTGAATTTTAGCGTGTTTACTTTTATATATATATATATATATATATATATATATATATATATATATATATATATATATATATATATATATATATATCAATTATATGATGAAGTTTAATTTATATTACAATGGCTCATTCATACAAAAAAGTAAATTAGTAAAGTTAATGAGATAAAATGGCGAATTCACTTCGCTAACTAAATTTTAAAGATGCATTAACCCACTAACTACTCCAAGAATGTTATGATCCTTGTTATATGAAATTATAAACTGTATGATGTCTTCCTTAAATATGCAAGTACTTTTCGACAGGTATCATAACAGCTGATAATTTTTTGAAGTTTTTAAAGGCAATTACCATAAATTTTGAAAAAAGTACAGGTAGTAATCATAAATTTTGAAAAAAAGAATAAAATAAAAAATTAAAGTTTATTTTTATTTAAAATTCAATGACAAATTAATAGTGTTGCAAGATCGCTCCACACATCGTGCGTTTTTCTTATCATAGTGGTAGCTGTAATTTTCCTCGTCCACAAGTATTTTTTCCACCAGTATTTGATTTTCGGAACTTAGCTATGGGTTCAAAATAAAAAATATAATCTATAAAATCCAGAATTTATTAGATGTTTGTGGTACGCACTGCTGGAGCTTAATTTTCTCTTGATTTAAAAAATAAATTTTTCCCTCGTTTTTATTGACGGTAACTACCTTTTTTGCGTGTTTAGAGTAATTAAAGGTATTGATGTGAAAATTTCTATATTAAACAATTCTTTAAAAATAATGGTAACTGTTACCAGAGGTATGCAATTATCCAGCCTAGGGTCGCAAATGACCGGGGACGCAACTGCCCGTCTACCCCTCTCCACATATTCTTTGCATATCTGTCTTATTCAGACTTTTTCATCTTCTCTTTCTCATTTTTATCATATTTAATTCTGTTTATCCTACTATTACACAAAGCTAAGTAGAGAAAAGCGGAGTCAGTAAGATTGTGTTACGCCAAACATCCAAATACAGAGAATACGCCCGTATAAAAATCAGCCTTAGAAACCATGTTATTTTTTTACCTGAACTCGAACGTCGACCTCTTGCATCGGTGTGACGAACACGCCTATCTTAGCCACCAAACCTTCCCTTATTTTTTTTTTCATCATTTTTCGGAAACTTCCTGGAGTCAGTAAGGAATAAGGCATTTTACTCCTCATCATCACAATCAACTTCAGTTGGAGGAGGGCGCCAACGATCGAGGGGGCTGGGAGGCGGTCGGATTTCGGCATAAAAACAATCTCAAATATCCATTGGACCGACAACACCCTTCCACAATCAAATCTTCATCGTTTGTAAGATTTGGTATGTTTTGACTTGACAACTTTTGTTTAAATCTTGAGACAGCCGAAAAGAGGAGGACGAGGAGGAGTAGGAGGAGAGAATGGGTTTGTGAGTCGAAAAGAGACGTGCCGGCCCCACCCTCGGATTCATCCCTACGTTTACTTGATCAATTGCAGGTTCAACTTGAAGAAAACAAAAACTCTAAACCAAAGAAGGAAAACAATGCACAAAAAGATTTCTTTTCGAATCAGTGGTACCTGGGTGGAGTAAAATTGGTAGGGCAGAGAGTTTATGTAACTAAGTCCACCCGGAATTGTCAAAAAACTTAACTCTAACACCTCTGGAGAAAACGAAAGGAAAAGATGGAAGAAAAATTTTTAAAAAAGAGAAAAGTACAACAAAATGAATGATATACACATATATATATATATATATATATATATATATATATATATATATATATATATATATAAAGATATTTTTTATGTTTATACGTTCTTTTTATAGATACAAATATTTAAGTAAATGTTCTGTTTATAATAAACATATAATATATATTATAATTGTATTATTTATTATGAACAGAGCATTTACTTAAATATTTGTATCTATAAAAAGAACGTATAAACATAAAAAAATATCTTAAATAATTGTCGGATTTTGTCCATTCCATAATGTGTGGCATATATATATATATATATATATATATATATATATATATATATATATATATATATATGTATACATATATATATATATATGTATAGATACGTATTTATATATAAATATATATATATATATGCATGTATATATATATGTATATATATATGTATGCATATATATATGTGTATGTATCTATATGTGTATATATATGTATGCATATATATATGTGTATGTATCTATATGTGTATATATATGTATGCATATATATGTATGTATATATATTCAGATATATATACATACATGTATATATATATATATGTATGTATATATATGTATGTATGAATATATATATGTGTGTGTATGTATGTATATATAAGTATGTATGTATATATATATGTGTATGTATGTATGTATATATATATATGTATATATATATATATGTATATATATATATATATGTGTGTGTGTGTCTGTGTGTATGTATGTATGAGAAGTAGAGAATTATAAAAAATATAGAAAGAAAGAAGGAATGAAAAATGGGAAGCAAAGAAAAAGAAAAGGAAAGAACCAAAACGAATGAGTCAAAAGAAGGAGCAAGATAAATTGGCGGGAACTAAAGTGGCTTAAAAAAAAGAAAGATGTCGGCTAGATGAGAAAGTCCCGTGCCCTATTTTGGAAGATTGGGTCGGCCTCTTGTCGTTTGTCTGTCTGTAACTGATGTAATCTTTCTGTCAAGAAGAAACACCACCACCAACAAGATTAAAAGACAACAAAATGGAAGGAGGTTTCAGATTTGAACTGCCCGAATGAAAACCAATGACTTTTCAGCCTTCGTTGTCAAAGCAAAGGAAGATAAAGAAAACAATAACATTGGGGCGAGACTTGCGGGCGCAGGTGTGAGGGGGGAGTGAGGAAGAGGTGCATATTTTATGTCAACACGTGCACAGAGAAGGTTTTATTCCTGCAGATCGACGCCTTCGTTTATCAGCGGTTGGCTTTCTCTCTCATCAAAAAAGAAACATTGCAAAAGCGTCCAGTTTTCGCCGTATAAAAACACTACTCATTTATTTCATCTGAACAAGGGATAGCTTTTTTTTTAACTGAAAGCTCGCCGGTTCAGTCTAGAGGCTATAAGGTGCAAGGTTCAAAGTCTAACTCCTAAAGTGAAATCCCTTAATTGCTTTTAAACGAGCAGACAAATACCTCGGTGACTATGAAAGTTATTTTAGAATATTTAACAAAATTGGGTTTGAAAGACTTACTCAAGGTCTTGGAATCCGGGGCGCCTCGACGTGGTGTAATGGTTAGTATGCTTCTCTCGCTAGAACATTTACGACTGAGTAGTGAGTTCGATCCTTACTGGGTGCCTAATACATTCGGCTTTGTGCCACATCTAAGCTACGCTTAGAAAAAATATTCAAGGTCTTGGAACCAGAAAACAAGGTGGAGATATCGTATGATTTAAAGTAGAATTATTCTTTCTTTTCTTTTCATTTACTGTTTCCCTTGGATAATGCATGATATCATTTCATTATCATGCGATATTATGAGATTTAGGACATGCTAGGGCCACTTGACGTTTGCTGATACTTGGATCGTCTCCGAAAGCCTGTCGAATGTGTTCTTCATGGCCAGGCGTATGAGCGGATGTCTATCTTATTCATGGATACTGTATCAGCAACGCAACGATAAAAAGTAGGTTAGATGACTCGGCTGCCCACGGTCTGGAAATGCAATCCGATACAGTTGTGTAGACTTGCGTTCATCACCATTCGCGTATGTAAAAATCATACCTGCCTGCTCACGATATGAATATCCTGCCAAGGGAACACTTCTCAGTTAACTCACTACTACACACATAAAACATTGACGACAGACTAGACACAAACGTACACGAATGTCAAATGTAACCTAGTCTACATGCCAACACAGCGCCATCTGACGTCATCATCATCGTTCAACTGTAGTCGGTTTCATCGAACCAATGTGAACAATCCTTTCTTTAGTTGTATAGTATGTGATACGCCAGGGCTATATACAGTTTTGAATTCAGAGTTACTTTCTCCTAGACTAGTTGCCATCCAAGGCTGTAGAACCCAGTCTGTCCTGATATGTACCCATAGCTAGGAAGATAAGAAGAGGATTCAAACCTTTCCCGAGTAACTTTCTTTACACTCCATAACCCCGAAACGATGGATTTGCGGACATAAGTTTATATGGACTTTTGTCCTTGTTTTGGTGTGAGGAACCCGACCCCAAAGTTTGTAAAAGTATCTTGGATCCACCCTATATATATATATATATATATATATATATATATATATATATATATATATATATAATTATGAGATTTATTTTTAATTCGACATTTTATTACTGAAAACATTATTATACCGGATACTTGTATTTAAAACAGATGCCCTATTTTTTTTTGTTTTAAACAATGTAATTTTTTAAAGTCTTTGTTTTTATCCAACATTATTTATTACTATAAACGTCATTTTTAGTGAGCACACGTGTTTCAGTTGCTATCCCGGTTATTCTTTTACTTTATTAAGTAATGAAGTTAAGTCGGCTATCAATTTCACTGTTTAAAAGAATAAAAAAAAGGATAGCAGCTCAAACACGTAGATCCACTAAAAATAACGTTAATTGTAATTTAAACAGAATGTAAAATGGCTGTCGGCTTACGTACTCTAGGAATCTTATTAAAAAAAAGGTGCTCTCGGGAAAGAATCGAACCTGCATCTTTCTTTGCAGGAAATATATATATTTCTCCTACAAATATATATATATATATTCTGTATATCTTGGCAGCATATTTTCATTTAAACTATTCTAATTAAACAGTTTAGACATGTTGTGTCTACTTATTTTCAATAAAATCCCTTCGTAATCACGTATACGTTTTCTTGTTTCATGATTAAAGACATTAAGAAAGGTATTGTGCTTATAATTATTCATTTTTATTTTTCCCGGGTACTTTCAATATTTTCCAATATCATTATCAAGGTTGATATATATATATATATATATATATATATATATATATATATATATATATATATATATATATATATATATATTTAAAAACATGTTTTGTGATACAAAACTTTATGACTGCCATAAAAAGACAAAAATTATTTTTATTACCACTCATTTCTGTCTGAAGGTGTGTACTTAAGAGTACGGATTTTTGTTGGAATTTTTGTTTTTTTATGAGTCATATATATATATATATATATATATATATATATATATATATATATATATATATATATATATCAACAAATAAAATTAAATCATTAAATGATGACTTTACCTGCTTCTACATGGGATTTCGCAGATATGGTATCGACTCGTCAAAAATGTAGGAGTCGGCGAAAAAATTTTGTGCGCACACAAACACACACACATATATTTATGTATATATATATATATATGTGTGTGTGTGTGTTGTGTGTTTGCACACATGTGGGGTTCTTGAAAATTCCGACTGTTTGACCAAATAGCATTTTTTCAATTCTTTAACAACCCTCAATTTAAGCACCTCCACTTTCCCGCTGAAAAAACAGCCTAGCATGATGAAAAAGGCCCTAAATTTAATAAAAGCAAAGTTTTATCGTCAACATGTTTATGTTATTATTAAGTTTGGTTTGGTTTGTTTTACGGTATATCAACCACAATGGGTTATTTAATGCCGACAAAATTTCCTTTTTTTTTCAAAAATGTATAGCTGGTAATTTTTTCAGAAATGTATAGTTTGGTTTGTTTTGTTTTGTGGCATATTAACCTCAATGTGTTATTTAATGCTGACAAGATTTTTATTTCTGGTAATATTTTCTTTTTTCAAATAATTATTGCTTATACTAATTTTTTTAAAAGGATTTTTACACTTTCATAGTGTTTTGAGTCAGGTTGTGGGGTCAACTATTTGCCCATAGCTGGGACCCTAACAAAAACCTCCTGATCAGAGGCCTTGCTGCTAGATGTAGTTTATCGTATTACCCAGGACGCGAATGAAGTTTATTGTCATACCCAGGACGGGTTATTATTAAGAGGAAAGATCAAAGTATTTTTTATTATTTATTTTTTAATCCTTTCTAGCACGTTCGAAATGTTAGTTAAAAATCTTTTTTTTTTTACGATTAGTGTTTTTGTACTTTTCTTGCGGTGAAAAACACACTGATTTGTAAATTATTGCAAAAATCAAATAATTGTCAGATTTTAATGAAACTTTCAGGACTTTAAAAAAATGTTTCTTTTTAGAAAATCATGGTAAAAAATATTTTTTTACATATGTTACTCTCACCACACTTACTTAAATTCATGAAATTTTGAGAAATTAAATTACAATCTCAAAATTTGTTTTATTAGTTAAAAGCAGGAGACCTTAAAGAATGTAAATCCTAAATTTTTTTTCAAACTACTACTCATTTCTAGAAAATCTGTTCCGAATCTTAAAATAAAAAATGCAATAAAATTATGACAATATTTAATTAGAAAATCTTTTAATTGCTTTTATAAATAAGATATATTAAAGACACCATTGTCTTAAAAAAAAAAACTTTTTCGATGTATAATGAATTTTTACAAGAATTGTTTTCATTTTTAAAATTTTTATTATAATAATTTATAATATTATAAATCGTTTCAAATTCTGCATTACTTCAATCCGGTTAGGTGATATTGTTATTAAATGAAAACTATATTTACGAATCAAATATTGTAAAGCTCAATAAAGTCGTTTACACCCAATATTTTAAAAAAGATCTTTAATTTTTTATGTATATAAAGTATTACGTAATTTGCTCCTGTTTGAAAGTATGGTCGACCATACACGACATAATCAGAAAATAAGAATGATGGCATTAGTAAATTTAAATTCAACATTCCTAAAATTAGATTACGGAGAATATTTCCCAACATATTTAAGAATACTGAGTACTTAAAAATTATATAAAAAAGGCGCCCACCTGTCATTTTCTTAAATTATGTTTTAACAGATAAAGTCTCCGTAAAACAACAGTAAAGGTTGTCAAGTGTTCTACGAGTTACAAACGACGGTGATAAACGCGTAGTCACCGCTACCCTTTGTTTTCAAAATTCATTTCTCTGTTATTTTAAAGTTAAAGTAAATAATATATTTTTCAAATCAGATTAATTATATTTTAAATCAGCTAATATTTCTCTGATAAAGTTTCAGAAAAGTATATTTTATTTCTGGAAGATTTTTAAAAGCGAGAATTAACTTTTGTTTACAAATGTGTCAAAATGTTTCAAAAATGGCTGATTTTGTGAAAGCGACCAAAAAGTTGAAATTCTAATCTGTACAATTTCTATTTGAAATATACCAGATTATTTTGCTTACTGGAAATTGTATATTTAATCCTTTAGCTTTCAATTAAAGCTAAAATGAAAGCTTCAAGAATCGTTTTTTACACTTTTAAAAACTCACTTAAAACCTTAGGTATCGAAAATTCAGTGGAGGTGCCTACTCAATATAGCGACAAAGCGAGAGAAATCGAAAGAGAAAATTAACTGTAATTTGCATAGTGTGGCGGTTAACACTGGTTGTCTTGCCAGCCGATTCGACACTACATTGAGTTGAATCTTTAGTTATCGTCCGATTAATAAGGCCTTGTACCAGTCTAAGTTAAACTAGAGAGAAAAGAGAGAGGGAAAGAGCGACGAACCAATTGCCATGGACAATTTCCGAGTTCAAAATTTTTTTTCTCACTGAGAAAAAACTCAAAGGTTGTGCCTGGTTGGTGAGGCTCGTTCTTACTAAAAGGAAAAATTGAGCAGTGGCTGTTCCATGCAACTGTCAGTCAAACACATGCACATACGGACAGAATGATACAAATATGCGGACGGGTGTAATAGAAGTTGACAAATTTAGTCCCGCTCTCTACTCTCCCTGATCCTCCAGGGCTATAGGTTTCCAGGGTGACAAAAAAATCAAATGGAACCGACGCTTTTCTTGGATAAAACGAATGATTTCGAATTAGTACTTGGAAAGATTTTTTTTTCATAAAAATGAACTGCATAATTCTCATTTATAAGCCCGTGAAAAATTAGAATTTTTATCGAAAAACCTTCATAAAGATAATATTATGCATGGACTTGGCCTTCTTTTCTGCTTTGAGTGTTGGTTTTGACTTGGTTTATCGCTTTCTCACAGTCCACTTCACTGTTTGACAGCGAAAGGATAAATATGGCTACCAGACAAATCGCCTTTTTGTAGAAGGGAAACAAGCAGATGCCAAAACAAACAGAATTACTTATTGAATAATTAAATAATCAGAACAAAAATCGAGGAGAGTTTGATAAATATGATATCAAAAGAATTTAGCTTTGTTGCTGTAAGCGACTGTCGTGTGAAGGAAATGTGTTTGCTGCTGGCAGCAAATAGCAGGCGTTGCGTTCCCGTTTGTTTATTGATTAACTGATTTGGGAGCCAAAAACAAAGATGAAAGAAAATTTCCTGATGTGGAGCGTCAGTTTAGATTGTAACAGCGCTGAAAGGATATCGGAAAGATTTCGTTTAAATTTCAATCGGCACTCGAAACTCCTTATCTATTTCTCTTTCATTTTTTAATCTGTCATTCAGTAAGGCATTTTCGCAGTTTGTTCTTTACTTACTCTACATACACAAGTAGGGATCAGAATGAAAAGCCTGTTTTAATTGAATTTTAAAAGTCTTATTCAAAAACTCAGAGTAAGGATTTTTCTCATTTGAAGATGAGTGACGGGCTTTCGAAAGATGGAAATGCAGAGTCTCACAGCGGCTTAAAGACCAGACAAAAAATCCCAACACATAACTCGGCAACACTGCCTCATCTACCCTACCGTTCTGACATGAAACGTACAGATTTTCATCAGTTTGGGTCTATGAAGAATGCACTCGCAGAATAATGGTTCTGATAAGTTGGAAGCGGTCATTCGCACATGAGTAAGAAAGACAATCAATACGATTCTACGAGGCTGTCAGATAATTTCTGCGACTATATCACGCCTTACATTTGCCCACCTAACTCTCCAGACAGCAAACCCCCTTGATTATTATGTTTACCGCAGCTGAGCGAGGGGCCAGCAAAACTCCTTATAACACCAGAGATGAACTGAAAACAAGGATTATGGCAGCATTCACCAACTTAAAAAGGAAACCGTCGAGAAGAGTTGCAGGAGATTCGTCTGGTGGCCGTGGGTGAATCCAATGGCGATTTTATTGAACGAATTTACTCTTTCGTATTCCAATATATCTTAGTGTAATTTTGATAAATATATCTGTTAAAATGAGATTATAAAATGCATAATTTAGACAATTTATCCATGGACACTATATATATATATATATATATATAGATAGATAGATAGATAGATAGATAGATAGATAGATAGATAGATAGATAGATAGATAGACAGATATGTTTCAGAAACAATATTGGGTGAAAATTTATGACAAAGTGGAAAAAAATTTTCTTGTAATAAAATTTCACTATTCCTGATAGAACTTATTATCGGTGGGGGATATCTACTAATCTATATGTAATATACGATATCTATAGTGATGGAAAGAAAAAGCAAAAAGAATATAAATTAAATCGGCTGGATAAAAAAAATAAGTTCGCAACATTCCTCATTCATGCGCATGTGTAAACGCGCTAACATAACAAATTTAGTTACTCTGTAACACCAAAGATGAACTGAAGGCAAAGATTATGGCAGCATTCATCGATTTAAACAAGGAGACTGTCCAGAATTGAATAAATTTGCTCTCTAGTATTTCAAGATATTTTTGTGTAATTTTGATAAATATATCCGTTAAAATGAGTTGTCAGTGTTATTTTCATTTTTGCGTAATTTAGATGACAATTTATCCATCGTACCCTTTAAATTTGTAAAAACAATATATCCGAGCGCTTTCAGCTATTCTGTTAGCCATTATCAAGGATGTTTTTTTAACCGAATGTGTAAATTTTATATATATATATATGTATATAGCGTAATGGAATTTTTTATCTTAAAAACACTGTCAGAACATCGCGGGCGTTTATTATTGAGTATATATATATATATATATATATATATATATATATATATATATATATAAATATAAACTGTTCAATTGTTATTTTTATCCGAGCGCATTCGGCTATACATTTAGACATATTCAAAGTGTAAATATATTAACTGTTAACAAGAATAAAAAAATAAATACCGGACACTATTCGTAACATACTTGTTGACAGCACAAATATAATAGCATCATCTACATGCTAAATAAGGCTAAAAATAATGAATTTGAAAATGGCTAAATGTATAGCCGAAAGCACTCGGATAAAAAGAACAGTTATTTATATAATTTATCACCCGAAAAGAAAAAATTATTAGATCATACATACACACACACACACACACACACACACACACACACATATATATATATATATATATATATATATATATATATATATAATATATATATATATATATATATACAGGGTGTCCATAAAGTTCGTGTGCACTTTAAAAAATGTATAACTTTATTTGTATTTGCAATAGAAATAATTCGTAAAAAGGATTAGAAAGAAGTAAATCTATATTTTTAAAGTTTCATTGAAATTTTATTTAAGTTTCCACATGTCCTCCATCATTAGCAATACAAAGGGTAATACGATTTTGCAGTTCACGGAAAACATTTGCCAACTGATTTACAGTAATGCCTGAAATCACATTAGTTATTTTAGGTATACTTAAAACTAGGTACATTAAACTTTATAACATTTTTTACAGATTATTTCTATCGCAAATACAAATAAAGTTATAATTTTTTTAAAAGTGCTCACGAACTTTATGGACACAAATTTAAAATATATATATACTGCCACCAGCAAGCAAAAACATTTTTTTTCTCCCGATGATGGCCATGTTGGCCGAAACTAGTCGAGGAATCTAAATGAAATAATAATAATAATAAAAACATAAGAATATTAATCTACAACCCAGTATGTCTGAAGATTTTAATTAATTTTTTTAATAATTTTTATCGTTCAATATGTATGTATATATATATATATATATATATATATATATATATATATATATATATATATATATATATATATATATATATATATATATATATATATATATATTATATATATATCGTTCATTATCTGTCTATTTATATCCACTTGACTTGGATTAGATTGTTGGCTAATAAAAAAAGATAAATTATGAAAGTCTATCTTCAAAATTCAAAGTCAGACTTTAAATATAGATTTAGAAGATTTTGAACAACTGCCTCGGAAATTCAATCTCCTATCTGAGTTTGAAGGGTAATTATTTTTGCTGACTGAGAAGTCGTTATTTATTCCGTCAAAAAGCAGACCCACAGGTAGGCACATGGTTGACTGTGATAGTAATTTACTGTGATTGTTGTCGGGTAAAATTTACAAGAACACAGGTTTAATGGCTGAAACAGAGATACATAGTGCTTGTAGCGCTTGTGGCTTGCAAATCAGAAATTCGAATTATTGACTCCCATCTGGCTTCCCACACCGACCACTGGGACTGCGTTTATCAAATTATTATTTCAGAAAACCAGTAAGAATATATATATATATATATATATATATATATATATATATATATATATATACATATACTACAGCAATGAATAAAAAAATTGGACGAAAAAATAGCTTTAATTACCTACCCAGACCAAAACAAACTATTAAATAAACGAACTGAACGAATCTCAAAGTTTTTTACTATGTTACTAAAACATCGAAAACCGAAAAGAATAAATAAATATATAATACAAAAATAAAAATAAACAAATAAAAAATATTAAAATAAATTAATCCAAATACGTAAATAAATAAACAAACCACTCTTACCAAAATAACTGTCAGAATGCACTACCCACAATGCACCACTGACCCGTATACATAAATAGTTGAGAAAAAAACCACATATGTGGCCTGATGATTGCGTCTAGCATGAAACAGTCTATCGCCTCTGAGTGTTATATTTACATACGCTCTATCTCTGATATTGAGCACTTTATCCCATAAATATTGCACACCTTAAAACTATATTTCTTCATATATATATATATATATATATATATATATATATATATATATATATATATATATATATATATATACAAATGAGAGAAAGGACAGATGGGCTCTATATAAAGTAGAGCAATATATTAATATTATTTAAAATAAGATATAACAAAAACATGTTGAAATCATTACACAATAACTTTCGTGTTTCGGCACTGTGTTGTACCTCTTCAGGCGATGGTGACTGGTGATTAAATAATTTTTAAGAAAATTTCAAAAGCAAAGTCTTACCTCTTTTCCGAAAGATAAAGTTGGGGTGAGAAAACACAAGGTCACTTATCATCGCCTGAAGAGTTACAACGTAGTGCCGAAACACGAAAGCTATTGTGTAGTGATTTCATCATGTTTTTGTTACAATATCTTATAATAAACTAATAATAATAATGATAATATATATATATATATATATATATATATATATATATATATAATAGTGGACATTGAGCTCAACACCTAGTAGCAACAGTCTGTTTCATGCTTAAAGGCAGTTGTCAAGCCATATGCGTTGTGTTTTTGTTCGACGATTTCGTTTTGGCATGAAACAGACTGTTGCCTCTGGGTGTCGCCTTTATTGGTCCTGCTCTGGCATCTCGGCTTCTGTCACTTTCTAACTGCCGTAACGTGCCTTTTCTATAAATATTTTCATGGTAATTGTCCTAATATACTTTCCTCTATGGCACCTAGACTTTAATTATTTAAGCGCAGTACTAGATTGGCGACAAGTTCTTACCGTTTTAAAGTTGAAATAGCAAGATGTAATTGTAAGCTCTTCGCTAACAGTCTCTATTCTCGTACTTCTCATTTGTGGAACTCTCTTCCGAATTCTTGCTTTCAAGCCAACTTTAATCTTCAAAAATTTTAATGCACTGCCAATCGTCTTCTTATTTCCTGGTTTTGTTGTTCTCACTGCTTAATAAGTAATAACGTTTTCATTTTTCTTATATTTTTCACAATAAATAACCCTTTGTGTCTTAGTGGCTTTATTGCCTTCCTTGGGGTGAAATTATTACAAAAGTTACACACACACACACACACACACACACACACACACACACATATATATATATATATATATATATATATATATATAATGTAAATGTATAAAATCCGTTGGTATATAATCCAAGTGGATCCTAGTAATATAAAATATTAAGATTGATCCACAAAAAAGAGATCGATGTATTTATTAATGCAGAGAAATATAATTAATAAACAAATAAATCCAAAATTACCTCATATGGGAAATAGCCTATTTCGGCAGACGATGGCATCGGTCGTCGTCTGTCTTATCAACCCCGGTATGGAATGGGTTATCATTAATATAGTATAAAAAGTTTTTAGAGAGGGGATTAAATATGGAAATTAGAATTAGGTTTTGGTTTTTCTGTCGACATTTGAAGAGTTAGAGGGGAGAGATTTTGAGTAGCTAATTAAGGTAAAACTATATTATGGAAATTTGAATTTGTTTTTATGTCGGCATTATAACATCAATTAATTACTCTGATATATGGGAAAAATGAACCAACGGGCATATATAACAAGAAAGAGTTTTCTTATTCAGTTGTTTTGTTGTAGGTAAAGTTTTATCATTTCGAATAAATATTATATTTGAATGCAGTTCCGTGTATCTTCAGAAACACATCGATTGCACACTGTAGCAGATAGATATCAAAGATAAGGTGTCAAATTTTAAATTTCATAACAATACGTATATATGTTTATTTCAGTACGAAATTTCTCATTTATGAGTCATTCTTTTTACACATATTAAGTATTAAGCGTATAAAGTATTAAGTGCAAAACCCCTTCTGTTGTACAGCCTTAATTTTTATGTTCTATAATGTGATATTGTTTCTTTTCATCTCAGTGAGCTTTAATGTCTAAAATGCAAGCGTCTCTCACAAATATTCAATAAAAGAAAAGTTACTTTCACGCAAAATTCTATCCCCCAAAAGAATATTATGAGAAGTGGCATAATGGAGAAAGATTTTTTTTCTATGAGATCTAAATTTTTTTTTTTACCTTCGTTCGGAGGATTTAATATTGGCGCTTGACAATTTGATGTCAGGTAATAAAATATTCCAGTTAGTATAAAAATCCCGAATTCAACAGGTCGACAAAAGCAGTTTAGTTTCATTTCTTGTTATAATTTCTTTTACACGCGGTGACGAATGATTCAAAGCTGATCGGGCGATTCCAATTTAACGCTTTTTTTTTCTATTCACAAACGCTGATCTTTTTCTTCTTCTGTGATTTTTTCATTTTATTTCCTTCTGGTTTGATTTGTTTATTTTGTGTCTTCGACTGACTCTGCTCGCTAGTCCGACAAATAGGATCATGAATGCCACACGGACATTCACCAATGGCATTATATTGGTGACAAATGACTTCTTTCTTTTTTCGCTTGATTTTTCATACTGAAAAAGTTTTATGACATTCTCTATTCAAAGAAACGCAAGATTGCAAAGCACCTGAGATTGAAAAAAAATTGTCATAGCCATCTCTCTCTATCTCTTTCTCTCCCTCTCTCTCTCTCTCTCTCCTCACTCCCTCAACTGACAGTGCGTATCTTACCCGTTGGTCCAACCGACAGGACTGGTAGGGGTGTGGAGGTCGTAAGTAAATATGTCGCGCTTTGATGGGAAATAAGAAGAAAAGGTGTAAAGTTGGAGAAAAAAAAGATGAGAGTTTAATCGATCAAAGAATTTATTCATAAACACTACGAAAAAAACATTTACGACCAACATTGACAGAAAAGGAATCATTTAATGCCATTTACACAGAAAAGACAATAAAAAAGATGATCAAGATTTTTGTCAGATTTATATACCCACCATATATATACAGTGTAACTCGGATATAAGAGACCCGGATATAAGAGAAACTCGGATATAAGAGAGATTTTCTCTGGTCCCAAATTAGAGCCTGGGTTAATAAAACAAAATAGACCAAACCCTGATATAAGAGAAACCCGGATATAAGATACTTCGTCTCCGGTCTCGACAATTCTCTTATATCCGGGTTACACTGTATATATATATATATATATATATATATATATATATATATATATATATATATAGTGTATCAAAAATACCTTTACAAACATATGTCCACAAATCCTTCGTTTTCGAGTTAAGTTTAATGAAAGTATACGGTAGATGGCGCTGTGTTGTCATGTAGACTAGGTTACATTTGTCATTCGTGTACATTTCTGGCTAGTTTGTCTTCAACGTTTAACATGTGTAGTAGTGAATTAACTGAGAAGTGTTCCGTTTAACAGTGGCAGGATATTCATATTGTGAGCAGGCAAACATACGGCCGCAAATGGTAATGGACACGAGGCTTTCTTGAAATTTTATAACACAAAATCGAAAGATTTGCGGACATATGTTTATATGGACTTTTGTTCTTGTTTTGGTGTGAGGAACCTGCCCCCAAAGTTTGTAAAATTATTTTTGATACGCCCTGTATATAGGCAGTAAGAACTGACTGAAGCATGTAATTCAACCGACAGCCGTTCCTATTCAATATTTTATTACTTTTTTTCAGTCAACATATGAGTTGCCACACATCAAGATAAAATTTATTTTTTTTAGTTCTAGTTCTTTTGACCACTGTTCATCGTTACTAAGAACATTAATGTCATTAGAAAAGATTTTTGTATGTAAATAGAAAAGAATTATTTTTTATATACACATTTTTACAAAGGAATGTAACCAAGAATTGAATTGAAACATTCAATGAACTTGAATAAACATGACAAATGTTTTAGGGAAGAAAAATCTGGTAATGATAATGAGAAGTAAAAAGGGTCCTGGAGAAACTTAGTGTGCCTGTAAAAAATGATAAAGTGTCCTTAAACAAATTCATCTTCAATATGGGAAAAGTTCCTTCTTGAGATACTAATAATCCTTTCTTAGAAATTAAGATTGGTTTAATTCAGTTAGTAAGATTATACTTACTATATGTAGGTAATAATAATAGTAACAACAACAACAACAACAATAATAATAATAATAATAATAATAATAATAATAATAATAATGATAACAAGGACCGCGTCCCTCAGAGAGGAACCAGTCTGAGGACGAAAAATCTGTCACTGGAACAAACTCTCCCACAAACGATGAGACACTAGGTTACCAAACCCGGACCACTGCCAACCTTGGACCAAGTGACTCAATACCAAATATCGAACGAAATAGTCTCGCGAAGAGTATCGACAAGTCATGACATCATTCTTCACTGCACTCGAAAACCCAGCAAAGAACACCACCAATCAAACATACCAAATATGGAGAAGTATGGTGGGAAATTATATAAGACCTAACCTCAATCCAAACACTCTTGCCAATGTCCGTAGAGACATTATGCGAAACAACAGACTCTCAAAGACAGAAATAGATAGGATAAAATTAGATATAAGACAAAATACTATGACACATCACTCAAACTGTAATGAGATGAATGTAGAAATAAGTAATGTGACAGAGGATGAGGTAAAAACTAAAACAAATGAAATACGAAATAACCTCCCAGGAAATAAAATCAAAGACTCTATCTTAAACACAACCTGCAGTTCTCCAGACAATGTCTCTGAAGATGACTCCAGGTACATTATGTTAGAATTCCTTGAAAACCACAAATCACCGAAGCGAAAAACCACGTAATCCAAGTACTCAGCAAAGTAACTTTCATACAATTGTCAGACAGAGACCAGCTCCCCAAAATCCATATGACGAATTCCAACAAGCACATCGTAAAAATATACAACACTGCTTTTGAAACACTATTAACAGATAAACCACCGGGAAACATCACAGAAGTTAACAACGTCATATACGCAACAGCTTTTGGGATCAAAACAATAAATAAAGTTAACAGACATAGAGAGCCAGCTTGGAAAGCAAAACTGTTACGAGAAATAAAACAAATCAGATGTGAGCTTTCTATATTAGACGAGCTCACCAGAAACCCTAATATTTCCACACGCAAGTGCAAAAAGATCAAGAGGAAATACAAAATTAAATCCCTACTTGACATTCCATCAACCACGGAAATGCTGAAGCAGAGACTTCAGCTAAAGGGACAGAGAACAAGACGATACGAAAAACGTTGTAGGTTCTATCGCCAAAATAAAATATTCCAAACGGACCTTAAGAAATTTTACAGGGAAATTGGAAAAGCACCTATACATGTCGAAAGGCCACCATAATGTACAGACATTTCGGGAAAATATTTGGAGCAGCCCAAAGGAATATAATCCAAATGCAGAATGGATCCGACGTGAAGACGAACGAATATTGGATACACTTCTGCAAGAATGGGAAAATATATCCACAGAAGATGTTAGACAAGCCCTAACGAAATCCCCAAAATGGAAATCCCCAGGAAATGATAAGGTGCCCAATTTCTGGCTTTATCATCTCTCGTCTATCCATAAAATCCTTGCAAAAACATTATCAACGCTTGTAAATAATCCCAATAAAATCCCGGAATGGATTACTGAAGGTATTACATACCCCATACCAAAAACAAATGAAACAGACAACCCGAAAAATTATAGACCGATAACATGTCTCTCCACAACGTATAAGTTGATTACGTCTGTCCTGACAGAACCGTACTTATTCCTTTTTCGAAACAAACAGCATTCTTCGCCTGGAACAGAAGGGATGCAGGAGAGCTTCACATGGCTGCAAAGATTAATTACTGATCAATAAAATAATCCTGGAAAATTGCAGGAGACGACGTAGAAATCTTAACGCAGCGTGGATTGATTATCGTAAAGCCTTTGATAGTGTTCAACATTCTTGCATCCTTAAGACTTTGGAAATGTATAAAGTCTCCCCTGAGGTATTAAATTTTCTTATGCACAGCATGGGCATGTGAAACCCCAAACTTTGCCTTAGTCACACCAGAGGCACTGCCATATCCAATCATCTAAATATCCGACGTGGAATCTTTCAAGGAGACTCTCTGTCACCCCTTCTGTTTTGTTTGTTCTTAACCCCTTACGTATGAACTGAACAACAGTGTAGCTATGGTTACAAAATAAATAAGAAAATATTCAATCACCTACTCTACATGGATGATCTCAAACTCTTTGCCAAAGACGACAATGAGTTGAATATTAATATGGTAAATTACTTCAGTGACGACATAGGTATGGACTTAGAATTAGATAAATGTGCATAAGTAACATTCAAGAAAGGTAGAATTACAGAAACACCCTTAATAGATTTAGATTTTGTCACAAAGATTAGGGAACTTGAGCATGATGAAGCCTATAAGTACCTAGGAATTAGCGAAGGAGATGGCATACAAAACCCCCAAATGAAGGAGAAGGTAAGAAAGGAGTACTACAGGTGTGTATGCCTGGTACTAAATACCGAGCTAAACTCAAAAAACATCTCAGCCATAAACACTTTGGTTGTTCCTGTGGGACAATACAGCTTTAATGGACCATAGCTGAATTTAAGCGAATGGATGCCAAAACGAGAAAGCTTCTCACTTGCTACCGCATGCATCATCCCAAAGCTGATGTTGATCGTCTGTATGTGCCCAGATCCGAAGGAGGCAGAGGATTAGTTCAACTAGAACTGTCCTACAAAACTACAAAGATTGGCCTCCAAAGATACTTGGAAACTACAGAAGTCTGGGTGATGGTATGTGTAAAAGAACATGAAAGTAGTAAGCGTCTTTACTCCGTAATAAAGGAAGCCAACAAGTTGAAAATGGAGTTTCAAATGGGCGCAGAAATACAAGTACAGCACAATACACCGGCTGAAGCTGCAAAATACTTTAAAAAAGAAAGCAAAGACAAATGCAACCGACCAGATACAGAAACAATGGCAAGATAAACCGTTTCATGGCCAATACTCTGTCCGTACCAAACAAGATGACGTAGATAAAACCCGTACCCATCAGTGGCTACGTAGTGCAGGGTTGAAAGCTGGAACTGAAGGTTTTATCCTTGCAGCACAGGACCAATGCTTGTTAACTAGGAATTATTAAGCACATATACTAAAATATTGTGTTAACCCAAAATGCAGATTCTGTGATAAATATCCAAAAACAATTGATCATCTTGTATCAGGTTGTACGATATTGGCACCCACTGAATATAAAACCAGGCATGACAGAGTGGGCCAATATCTACACTGGAAGATATGCAACTTCTACGGGAAGGAAACTGAAAGAAACTGGTATGAACACCACCCAGACCCGGTTACGGAGATAGGACCTGTTACAATTCTATGGGACTACACAATACACACTGACAGAACAATCAAAGCCAACCGCCCAGACATTGTTATTAGAGACCACAAATAAAAAAAAGTGTCTCCTTATTAATATGGTAGTCCCTGCAGACTGCAATGTATCTTTGAAGATATTCAAAAAGCTGTCAAAATACAAGGACCTTGAAATAGAAATTTCAAAAATGTGGCACATGGGAACATCAGCAATCCTCGTTGTAGTTGGAGCCCTAGGATTGTTTGGAAAAGACTCCACTAGACTAATTGAAGGGATTCCTGGATGTCCATGCCTCAAAGAGATACAAAAAATTGTTCTGACAAGTACAGCCCACACTTTACGAAGGGCTTTATCTATGTAATTTTTTTGTCAGTGGAAAGTGTCATGATGCTATTTCTAACCTTAGGTCCCGGGGCGGGAGCCGGAAAGAAATGTGTACACACCAGAAATCAAAGGAGATAATAATAATAATAATAATAATAATAATAATAATAATAATAATAATAATAATAATAATAATAATAACAACAACAACAGAGAGAAAAGTTTTAATTTTATCTTGTTTTTTTAGAAATGTTATAAAGTTAATTTTAATGGGCGTGTATATAAATAATTACGGTTATCATTAGCCATTATAAAAAAAATGTTGGGCTTCGGGGGCTACGATGTCGGAGTTTACTTCATTTTCAAGTATCGCGTTTGTTTCCACGGGTTCACATCATAGTTCGTGTAGTCTGTTTTTTATATTATTATTGAAATATATTTAGTACTAGCTTAAAAGTAGCCCTATCGGACGGCATTTAAGCTACATATTGCAGGAGTCTCTTGATTTCGCCTTCATCACAATAATTCGGGAAGAGTTGATGCAATGGGTAACAATAAACTACAGAAGTCTAAATTAATCACTGCATTTAAGCATTGCATTAATACTCAAGCTTACCTTTTAAAAGTTCAACGATAATTCTTCTGTCGCCACTTAATTTAATAACAATTTGATGCACGTAGGTCCTTACTTTCTGTACAAACAATTATTTTCATTTCATTGGTGACTTTCGCTGGATTTTTCAATTAATATCGATTATTCCCAAATTTATTTCCAAGTTATGAAAATTGTTACAAAAAAAAAAATTCGTCGCAAAATATCACTTAAAAAATAACCGAAAACGATCGCAGTAATGAAAACTTGGGAATCCAAAATTTCAGGATTACAGGTCCGAATCCGGCCCGGAATATTTTTAATTTGCTCACGGAGTCGGTCTGATTTCAAAATGTTCTGATATCTTGGGGTCTCGGAGTAAAATCGAAAAAGTGTGACACAGTGACGCACTGACATTCGCATTTATTATATAGATATTTGTTCCTAAATTTGACATCATGTTATTGATTGTGGATTGCTTAATTTATATGATTATGGCTGCTTTTAGTTGTGATATAGCACCTTTGTGTTATTTGTAAGGATAGGTAGGATTTCTTGTTGCATTTCTTTTGTTGTGTTGTTTGGTGATACGTGAATTAATTGAGGTAATATTAGATACATGACACATTAAACGGCCCGATAAAAAAAGAGTTCTGTTATTTACGTTTCATTAATATGTGAAATTAAAGGCAGAGTTATTAATCAAAGTTGCTCTCAGAATTTTATATCGCGTGTGTTGTTAGTATGGAGATATACTCAACGTAGAGGGAGTAGATTTTTGGTTTGGAATGTTTTTGAAAAATTTCGTTTTCTAGTCTTGTCATATAAAATTCCAACATTGTTGGAGCGACAGGTGACCCCATGGCAGTGCCGACGATTTGTGTATGTTTCCTAGATGGCCATCAGAGGGAACTTGTGTGGTACTGGCTTGTAGCAAATCCTTAACAAAAAACTTTCTTTAGTCCTTATGGTTTTTCTTAGCAAAATAGTATGTCAAAAATTGCTGCCCAAACACACCGAAAAGTGTATATATATATATATATATATGTGTGTGTGTGTGTGTGTGTGTGTGTGTGTGTGTGTGTAAATTTGTATATTTAGGCAGCAAATTCTCTTTTAGGCATGTCTGATTGAATAAATTACAGACATTATGTCTGCTAATTTTTAACAAAATCCATTTATACTCACGAATAACTTCCGTGAATTGATGTTAAAGGATGAGAGAAATGTGCTATAGCTCTTTACATTTCTTTTATTTTCATTTCACAAGTACTTTCGATCTTTTTCCAAGATCATCTTCAGGGGTGCAAGTGGTACAAAACTGTATGTTGTTCATAAGTATAAGTATTTATACAAAGATGTGCGTTGTTATCCATTACCGTATTTTTTCCGTTATGCTTTTAAATGCAAAACGGTTGACAATGTGCTGAGCTTTCATTAGAACGTGAAAAAATTATCCATTATGGAATTTGTTTTCTCTATGTTATAATGTCATGTCCACGCGCGCATTAAAGCATGAAAAAAATGTTCCTTTACAAGCATTTCAGAACATTACTGCAGTATTCGTAGATGATTCTATTCAGTGCCGGCTTTAATTTTTTTAATATAAATTACTTCTAGTATCTGTAATATAAATCTGTTGTTTTCATATATATGCAAAAACAAAAAGATGAAAAATAATGGATGCGTAAACAATAGAAAAGAAACCGACTCTCAGTAATATCAATTGCACTGGTCAACACGATTTTTGGTGCCAAGAAACAAAACACGTTTATAGCTAATTTGAAAGTGTTCATTCCGAAAATGACCGTAGTTTTTCATGGCTAGTTTACTTTTTAGAAAAAAGATCAATTTACGATCTTGGCTGATCGCAAAATTTAGTTAATAAATGTCGTAGAAAACCATCAATTTTCAGGTAGACCGAGCAATTTATGTCAGCCACTTGAAATAAACTATTTTTATAAGAAAAAAGTGTTTTTGAGTCAAAAATTTTAAAAGTATCGAAATTTTCCAATTTATCAACAAAATTCAAAACTTTATCAGTAATACTCTTTAGTAAAACTGATAATTAAGGTGACATCAAAAAATGAAACCCTAAAATCTGTTTGATAGTCATAAATTTATCTCATCACAACGAAAGGAAACCAAGCACATTGAGAGCATTTTGTTTTCACAGTTCGAAAGAAACTCCAACTAAAAACAATTCCAATTGGATGCAGCTATACCATTGTGCATGATACGGGTGGAGTATCAAAAGGGACTTAAATAACATTGAACATGACAGACAATCAAGAAAGAGAAAATCTTTACCATAGTTTTTATGTTCACGAAGGTTTTATTTCTGCTGTTAGTTTATTACATGATTTGATGAAAATATTTGTTGGTCTTGGTATATTCAGTCGTGTTATTTTTAAAGACTTAGTGTCCGATTGTTATGGCAAAAATAGTATTTCTTAATAAGCAGACTAATACTTGTTGGTTTAAATACGAATTGATAGGTATCTATGATTTTATTTTGAGAAATATTGACATTGGTCATTATCATATATACAGAAAACATATGAAAAATGCTTTTTTTTCTTCCAAAAATGAGGCATTTCTGTACAGCAAAAACGGTAGCTAACCAAGAAAAAGTAAGGTCGTTTTCAGATTCATCGCCCTCAAATTAGCTAAAAAAAAGATGTTTGGTGTCTCGAGACCACTTCAAATTTTTTTGTTGTTGACCAGTATTATGAACACGGTCACAACGTACTGACCGTGTTCGGAAATTCGCTAATTTGTAGAATTTTTATTCGCTAATTTGTAGAATTTTTATATGTATATAATACATATAAAATTTCTACATATTTTGTTAAACATGAAAGCATCAGATCATTTTGGCAGATTTTCACACAATCTATGTCCAGGAAAGAAACCACTTGAACGAATGCAAGAAAAAATTAAATACAAAGCTTAATAGCAGTTTTTCATTAAGACGGATTATATATAATGGTGTTTCATTAAGACGGATTATATATAATGGTGTTTCATTAAGACGGATTATATATAATGGTGTTTCATTAAGACGGATTATATATAAGGGTATTTCATTAAGAAGGAACAAAGTCAGCAGTAAATAAATCAGGGTTATTGGTGAAAATTTATTTATTTCTCTATTGGATCATGTTATTTAAGTTATGTCAATTATGTGTGAAAAATAATATCGCCCAAATATCCACCAAATCTGAAAGAAAAAGAAAAAAATCATAAAACGGTCCAAGTTATTTGAACACCCTTTAGTAGATAAAGATGCAGAAAAGTTCTTGACTCAACACCATTGTCTACCAAGTGACCAAAAATCAGCTAAAATGTCTACATGATCAGGCCGAGAAATTTTCAGATATATGTATTGTCTACCCTACTTTGCGGATAGATAGATAGATAGATAGATAGATAGATAGATAGATAGAAAGAAAGAAAGAAAGAAAGAAAGAAA
Source organism: Acanthosepion esculentum (assembly GCA_964036315.1). Taxonomy (NCBI): domain Eukaryota; kingdom Metazoa; phylum Mollusca; class Cephalopoda; order Sepiida; family Sepiidae; genus Acanthosepion; species Acanthosepion esculentum. Next base: position 52,393,836 of record OZ038493.1, read on the forward strand.
GAAAGAAAGAAAGAAAGATTGAGTTTCAGAGAAAGGGGAGATGTGAAAAGAAAGCCAGATATTATAACAGATGCGTCCAGAGTCAGATATAATTTATGGTTTGACACAAGTCAGCCAAGAAACTTGTCATCGGAGAAGCTAAGATAACTAAACCCATCATTTTGCCCATCATTTCTACCTGACGTTTGTTTATTAAAAAAAAAGCCAAATAATTTTTTATCGGTTTTTATAACGATTCTCGCTTTCACTTCTTTTTCTTTGACTCTTTTTCTTTTTCAACAAAACCCAACCGGAGCGTTGTATTCACAATCTACAGAGCGCGAAGTTTTAATGATTCTAGTTCTGATGGGGCAAATCTCGCCTATTAAATACTTACCTAGTTGCACACCTGACTACTATTAATCCACTAATAACCAACAACCTGTATATAATGTTAGTGGGTGGCAGAATGGGTGTGTAAGTGGAATGAAAAATATGACACCAATACAGAATAACATCATTCGTATTTTTAATTTTGGATTCGTTTTTTTTTTTTTATGTAGAATTCAAATTCAACAAATATCTTCTGATCTGTATTGAATTAGTGACAAAACTGATTCTTCTAAATTGAGAGTAACAAGGCGTAAAACTGTCGTTTAAGTTGATATTTAACGCCTTTCAACCAATCAATTTGTCCCCCTCAATATTGCGAGTTTTGTTGCTTCATGCACCAACCATTATTCTTAGTGAGTGATTTTCAGCCAACATCTCTATGTAAATCAGTATATTAGTGCACGTTTGAATATGGCCGAACACGTAGAGAATTCTGTAAAATAGATATTTGTTTTTACTTATCGGATGATAAAATTTCTCGCTTAATAAAATATTTCTGAAAAGCTCCTATCGGAAATTTTCAGTAAAATAGTTGTTGAATGATTCAGTCAGTTTTGTGCTATACCTGATACACACTTAGGCGATCATGTATCTTTCCATGCATGACTGACGAGGCAGGTTTTTTTCCCGCAGTATATTGCCATTTTTTTTTTTTTTTGCAGTAGGCCAGTTGCCATCCAAGGGTATAGAACTCGGTCTGTCCTGCTATTTACTCATAGCTGGGAGGGGGCGTTGAAGAAGAGGATTCATATCTTTCCCAATCAATGAATGTAATGGATTCGACTGGAATTCGAACTCGGCTCTCCGATTACTCAATCCGAGCCGCTATCCATTAAAACGTAATCCGATATTTTCCCCCTTTTCAAAACCAACGTATTTTGGTTTTGGTTCAGAAGCGATTGAATAAAAAAAATCACCGTCAGCATCAATCGAGCGCAGCATATTTCTCCTCCTCAAACACAGGCTTCAGGTTTTTTCCCTCCAAAATTCCTTAATTGTCGCCGCCATCTTTATTGCGCCTTAAAACTGAATAAAAATGATGCAAGAAATAACCGATCAAGGATATAAAACTGTAGATGCAACCTCATGAAGACTGGAGATGTCAACTAAAAAGTCCGGTGACGAATCATACCCTTTTATCGAATCAATCGACGAAATATCCTTAAAAAGAAATTCCTTACACAAACAATTTTAAGAGGCTTTTAAAAAGAATTTCCTAAAATGCTTTCTATGCTATAGTGCATTTTGGGGACAGCAATTTGTTAGCGTCAAAAACAAGGCTCAACCAATATATATATATATATATATATATATATATATATATATATATATATATATATATATATATATATATATATATAATATCATTTTCATTGGTAAATACTTTAGTGCATAGAAATCATATTTTTCTTTGTGACATGCATTTTTGTATACTTACATGTCAGCTTTAAGCGGAGGGCAGCCGAAAATATCACGTCATAGCAAGTAATCTAATCGTTCTAGATATATAAATATTTTCTTTCTTTTGGAATGTCAAAGTTTGCAAAAATTAGAAGATTTTACAAGACGATTTGGGTTTAAAAAAAAAAATTCTCAAAATTGATATGTAAGATTTATGAATACTTTCTTTAAATGTTCGTAATTAGGGCTGGATTAAACCAATAGCAAAGTAGTAAATGCAACGGGCGCCTAATTCTCGAGGGCTTCGGATTAGATACTTTCAAGCTGTCTGGTGAAATCTGCATCTTACACTCTGGAAATGTTAGTGTTTACATGTCGGCGGAACTCAATCTTTAATTATTCATTTAAGCTAACATAATATCGAGGCCGTTAAATCTACCCAAACAACTCGATGGAATCATTTACCTCATATTTTATCTGGGAGTATTTATTATTTTGATCGGAGTTAAATATTCCCTTGTTTTATTAGCACGATCACTATGTTAGCAAATAATTTATGATTAATATTTATGCCTACTTTTTTTTATTTATGGTCTCGTTATAACATGTGATATAGACACTATATATATATATATATATATATATATCGTGGTTGTAAATTCTTAGAAAAACATAAACATGTACATAATATTAGACAGATATTAGTTGATAACACAACAATACTCACACATACACATAGTAAAAAGAACCTTCAGATATTGAAGGCCATCTACATTAAAGCAAAGCAACGCACACTCAACAAAATTACATTTCAAACTAGTCACAACACATTACAATGCATCTAGACATATGGTTCTGTTGTAAATATTTCGGTTTCTCACGTGGTATGACGTCATAGAACTGTAACACGAATTTACGATCAGCGTCTGCTATTCCGAGACCGTTATCTTCGCATACCAATCTTCGATGTCAACACAACAGAATATCATCTTTGATGGTGAATATCTTTATTTAAATGTCCGCATAATCATTCTGAAGATGGCTCATGTGAGCCGAAAACTTAGATCAATGTATAACTTTAAAATTTTTTTTTTTAAATATGTCTTCATCGCGACACAGAAATCACTATGTTTCGAAACAGAAACTCAAGTCCTAAAGTTCAATTTCAAAATTAAAATTCGCTTGATGAGGAAATGGAACTAATGGCTTTGGTTTAATAACAAAATTAAATTCAGGGGCTTTAGCTTCCATTTCTGAAACATGGTTATCACTGTGTAGCGGTAAAACCATATTTTAAATCTATTAATTTATAATATATATATATATATATATAATAAAATTCATTTTTATTAGATAGTTTCTCATCTATCTGTCTCAGTCTATTCATAGCTATCTATCTTGCTAAGTCTATTCATATCCGTCTATGTAGCTATGTATGTATGTATGTATCTATATATCTATCTAAGTCTACTCATATCTATGTATGTATGTATGTATGTATCCATCTCAGTCTATTCATATTTATGTGTATATCTATGTACCTCAGTCTACTCATGTGTATCAATGTCTCTATGTATCTATCTATCTTACTGTCCTCATTATCTATCTATCTCAATTTGTTCATATCTATCTATCTATCTATGTATCTATCTCAGTCTACTCATATCTATCTATCTCAGTCTACTTATATCTATCTACGTAGCATTCAGTCGTAATATATATATATATATATATATATATATATATATCTAGCAAGAAACAGACTGTCGCCTCTAAGTGTTGACTTCTATGTTCACTTTTATATTTACACACGCTTTATCTCTGATATTTTGCACATTATCCCATAAATATATAGACTATATTTCTTCACATATATATATATATATATATATATATATATATATATATATATATATATATATATATATATAAATGTTTCTGTGTGCGTGTGCCCGCTACATTTATTTGTGTAATTTGTCTTTATGAATTCACATTCATATTTATGTTTATTTCAGACATGAATACAGATGTCAAACATTTGAATTTTTCGTCAAATTATAATATTTTCTCGGTCAACAAAGAGATTACCAAAGTACGATGTATATTTTTGCTTAATTTCATTTTTTTAAAATCTTACGAAAGGTATTTCTTCTTCTTCCGCCTGACGTTTGACATTCGCTATCGTCTATATTTACTTAAATCAAGTTTTTAACTTGCTTTTTTCTGTTTTCGAACCTGTCAATCAAGCCAAAACTAAATAAAAAAAATATATATCCTTGTCTTCTCTAAATTGCTGAATACACACCCAACGCCCCCGCTTTTCCTATCCTATAATTCCCGGCATTTCTAACCCCGACTCGGAATACATCAAAAACATTTGTCACAGTGCACATTTAATATGGCGGCCGAGTAAATCAACTTGTAAAGACGAGTTCGTTCATCATTTTGAGGCTGAACAAACCAGACACCAGTTAACCCTTGCCAGATGGTGAAAGGGATCAACATAGACACTTGTCGCTTCCTTCCATCTTTTGGAAAGTACGAAACTCACCCGCTGCCATTTTGTTTCTCGCTTTGATTTTTACGTCCATCGAAGCAAAAATGTTAGATTCGCATTTGACACAAGAAGATTGTCATATGAACCTAGGTTGTTTTTACAAATAAAATAAAGAATAAACATCCTTTCGTTTGTTTTTATTCTTCTTTCTCCCTTTCGTCTACATTCGTTCTTTATTCGTTTCTTTCATAAGTCCTCTTCCGATTCTTTCGCTCTTTTGTGCCTGCTTGTGGACATAAGATTTTAGCAGTCAAGACATTGGCTGAATATATAACATGACCATCGAAAAATAAAGTTCATTTTTTATTAGATACAGTCTCTCATCTATCTCAGTCTATTCATTGCTTCCTTCCTTTCTTTCTATCTATCTATCTATCTATCTATCTATCTATCTATCTATCTATGTTCATATCTATCTATCTATCTATCTATGTTCATATCTATCTATCTATCTATCTATCTCAGTCTATTCATATTTGTCTATGTAGCTATGTAGCTATTTGAGTATGTATGCATGTATCTATATATATCTATCTCAGTCTACCCATATGTATGTATGTATGTATGTATGTATGTATCTATCTATCTATCTATCTATCTATCTATCTATCTCGGTCTGTTCGTATCTATCTATTTCGGTCTGTTCGTATCTATCTATCTATCTATCTATCTATCTCGGTCTGTTCGTATCTATCTATCTATCTATCTATCTTTCTTTCTTTTATCTATTCATATCTGTCTATGTAGCTATGTATGTTTGCATGTATCTATATCTATCTCAGTCTACCCATTTGTATGTATGTATGTATGTATGTATGTATGTATGTATCTATCTATCTATTTATCTATCTCAGTCTATTCATATCTATGTATGTATGTATCTACCTCAGTCTACACATGCCTATCGATGTATTTATGTATCTGTCTATTTATCTTAGTCCACTCATATCTATCTATCTATCTATCTATCTATCTATCTATCTATCTATCTATCTATCTATCTATGTAGCATTCAGTTGTAATTGATCTAGCGGAACAGGTTTGTTAAACATTACACCACGTCGAAGTGACTAAATCGGTTAGATTATATACCCCAAAAGTATACTGAAAAAAATAATCTAAATGAAAAATTCTCATCGTCCCTGTCTTTCGTGCGTACGTGTCGTCATATCAACGTAAACATCATTTTAGTCCACCGAAGTCCTAAAGGACGAAACGTGTCACACGAAAACTTTTTTCCCGTTGTCATAGTTTCTTCCCTAAAATTCTCTTAATTTTCTTTTATATAAAAAAATTATATATAGCTTCCCCATATCTATCTATCTATCTATCTATCTATCTATCTATCTATCTATCTATCTATGTCAGCCTGATCATATCTATCTATCCTTCTATCCATCTATCAATCTCAGCCTGATCATCTATCTATCTATCTATCTATCTATGAGTAAGATACGGTTAAGCATATATTTATTGGAATTAAATCATTGTGTAAGCTCAAAACACACGGCAACAGGAGGTAACCTCTTGTAACAGCTAGATATCCTAACAAAAATCACTGCAACCATAAAACAGTAGACAGAAATGGGTGTGCAAGGTGTGAAATGATTTTTGTATGTCAAGGGTAAAAATCTTCTCAACTTACATTTCAGTAACCCTAGTATGTATATATGCATATCTGTATGCATCTATCACACGTAAAAATATAACTAATGGCATAAAAAATTCATGTTTCATGTATACCAACTCTGTTGCAGAGTTTTTAAAATTCTGTCCAGTTTAAAGAACCGTATTTATTTATACCTCAACTAACCCTTACAATACGAAGTCTATCGACTATAATATTTTTTTAAAGTAATCAAACATGTCGGATTAAAAATCGATTAATTTCTTCGAGATTCATTACTATCTATATATCTATCTGTATATCTATTATCTCATACTCATTTAATATATGTCTGTCTGTGTCATTTTTGTCCATTTCAGACTTTTTATATCTATCTATCTATCTATCTTTTTAGCCAGTGTAATTGAAAAGCTGCTGATCTATTAGGATTTTCACGTCCTACCATCTTTGGTGTTTACAAAGAATGGTCAGAAAAAGAAAAATTCCAGCGAGCTGCAATTCTGTAGACGGAAATGCCTTTTGGGTGAAAGAGGTCGAAGAAGAACGACCGGGCTGGTACAAGCTGACAGAAAAGCAACAGTTGTTCAAATAGCCACTCTTTAGAGCGGAGGTATATAGAAAAGCATTTGAGAACGCACAATAGGTTGACCCTTGAATCAGATGAGCTACAGCGGCAGAAAATCACACCGGGTTCCACTCCTGTCGGTTTAGAACAAAATAAACTGAGGCTGAATTACGCTATGGGTCACAAGAATTAAACAACAGAAAAACAGAACCTGGTCTGAGTCGGTCCGGTTTCTGCTGAAACATACAGAGTCAGAAATTGGCGTAAATACCATGAAACTTGGAATATTTATTTACATTATTCGGACTGTTATTTTCATTTTATATTCATAACGTTTCGGCCGTTGTATGCCCCAGCCTTTTTCAGGTGAATGGAATTTCGAACCATTATTTCGTCCACCGGGGGAGATTGTTCTAGTTCCACGTGCCTCTTCCGGATGTCTCAGTTATTTCCCTTTAACTCAACTCTCCAATTTTTTGGTTCACCGCTGTTGTAGCCTCACAACTCACTGGATCTAACCAACACCTTTATCCATTTGAGATGTCCTTGTGACATCTGTGTACGAATTTCTTATAAGCCCAACGTATCAGCACATCCACAGATGTCAAGGACACATGGCCCAGTGGATAAAAGCGATGTTTAGATCTAGTTACTAGACCCAAAGAGTTGTGAGTTCAATACCAGGCTACAGGTCTACAGCAGTTGTGAACCAAAAGAGTTAAAGGGAAATAACTGAGTGCTGTAGCATACCTTCGGACGATAATGGATATGTACCCATTCACATAAATACAGTAGTAAATACTGTATGTTGGTCTGCAGCTGGAAAATCGTTTCCATCTGTGCTGGTAAAACTCTCTGAGCTCCGGGGAGAGTGGATCCTTAGACCAGGCTATGTCGAAGAGCAATGTCTCGTCTTGGGAAACAGCTACTCGACTCCTTTTTATATGGGGAATACGGGGAATTTTTGGCCGAACCTACGGGCTCAGATACCCCCTTCCGAATTAAATTCGGCCTTGTGCCACATCTGACCGCGTGGGGCGGTTGGTAGATATGCTGCAGTTGGGGATTCATTGTGGAATTCACTTGACTCACTTCTAGCAGTTGACTACTTCTTCTACGCGCCGCTGGCGAATCTTAAATATGTTGTTCGTGTCCTAAGTATTATCGTTCATTACCAACCTTCGTGTGATTATTCTATTCAATAACCTTCTCTAGGTTATAACACTGAGACATCTGGAAGAGGCATGCCACGTGGAACTAAAACAATCTACCACACTGGACGAAATAAAGGGTTCGATTCTAAATTCCAATCACTTGAAGAAGGCCGGAGTGTACTACAGCCGAAACATTATGAATATGGCAATGAAGATGAGGATAACAGTCCGAATAATGTAAACAATACGCGTAATCATAATACCTCATCTCAGGACTATAGACAGAAACCTGGAATATGTTTTACACAATTATACACATTACTTTGATACATGAATATTACACACACACACAGACAGACACACACACACAGACGCGCGTGCGCGCACATAAACATGTGTGTGCATAGTGATTTTCCAAGCGTAGGTTAGATGTGGCACAAAGCCGAAATTATGGGACACCCAATGAGAATCGAACTCACTACTAAGTCGTAACTTTTCTAGCGAGACAAGCTCGCTAACCATTACACCGCCCCGAGTTGCCCTAGCGATTTTCCAAGCGTAGCTTAGATGCGGCACAAGGTCGAAATTATGGGGCACCCCGTGAGGATCGAACTCATTACTAAGTCGTAACTGTTCTAGCAAGGCAAGAACCATTACACCGCCTCGAGACGCCCAACATGCATGTGTAGAATCTTAATATGTGACAGCGTTTTGTCTTGTTAAAGTGAAGAACTTGCCAACGTATCATCAGAAAATCTAGGAATTCTTTTTTATGCGAACATTGAAAGGATGTTTCCTTCGATTGGTTTTGCTTTGATATTTAATCAGTTTTTACTCAATCGTAACAATGAACTTTGAAGTGAAATACTTATAGTATGCCAGTCTTTTTTTAAGTGGTGATAACCTGACTGTCCACCTTGAACATTGTCGGTCGAAACGCCGACCAGTGCCAATAAGTAAAGCCTTAGTTTTACTTCTGTATAAAACGATTCGTCCTTTTTCTTCACGCAAATCTGAACATCTTAAATCACAAAACCAGCTAGAGTTGTTAATGAGCGAAAGCGGAAAATGATATGTCAAGATATGAAAAAGAAATAAGAGTCTCTTTCCACTTTTCCTTTCTTTTTATCTTGAGAGCAACTTTTTTTTTTATTTTACTGTTTTTTTTTCTTTCTTCTACTTTCTACAAATGTCTTTTGTTTCTGTTGGCTTTCCATTAGAGTTTAGTATGGCTTCAGTATAATTCTCACTTCCTCTTTAAATTTATTTTCTCTCCCTCATTCTCTTTTTTGACAAAAGTTCTCATTTTTGTTTACCGAAAATGTTAAGATTCTCTTTACTTTTTTATAATCCCACACATCATCCTGCTGTTGTCGATGGTCGAATTATTTTCAACACATTCCAGGTTTTATGTCAATGTTGTCATACAATTCCTTCCCATTCTTCCTTTGTTGTTCGTCGTTTTATTTCGATCAATTTTGGAGGCTAGTTTTCATTTTATGATTTTCCATTTTCCGGTTTTCCTTGATTTTTATCTACATTTTATTTTCCTCTTTTTTTTACTAAGTATCATTAGAAACGCAGGTCTTTCATTGGGGGGGGGGGCGCACTAGTTGGGAATCCACAACTTTCTCAACCACAAAACAAGCACAAAGTTTGTTTATTTAGATACATTTTGCTAAGACTTATTAAGAGGATCTGACTACACAAGGAAAAATGGTCTATGGAATTTATCCATCACTTTTATGCATTTGTATTTTCTTTCTTTCTTTCTTTCTTTCTTTCTTTCTTTCTTTCTTTCTTTCTTTCTTTCTTTCTTTCTTTCTTTCTTACCAGCCTTTCTTTCTTTCTTTCTTTCTTTTCATTTCACACCTTCCACTTTTTTATTTCTCTTTCTTCCTTTTTTTCTTTCTTCATTACTTTCTGTCCTATCTTCTTTTTCTATTCCTCTACTTTCTTTCTCTTTCTTTTTTCTTTTCCTTTTATTTTTAGGCTCTCTTTTTATAATTTCTCTCTCTCCGTCTCTCTCCTCGAACATTATTTATTCTCTTGAATTTCTGTCATAACTCTTCACGCTGCCGCCGCTGCCACTATCCGCCACCCCATTTCGACATACATTCACCAAACCAAACACCCCCGCCAAAAGAGAAAAAATATTCACTTACATCCGCTCTTTGACCTTTTCGATAGATTCAGCTTTTGTTGTTTTTTTTTTTTTTGTTTCCGTTTTCTCCGTTTTATGACAACCTTTTCTCTCTTCTTTTCTTTTCAATATTGCTCAAAAGTCATCACCCAACAATCTGACCAAATATTTATGCAAACCCCGTACTAATGACGCCAAAAACGCCATTTTGCAAACTAACAAATTCCTCTTGAGTCAACCAAATCTTTTCAGACATACTTTCGGTTTTTTACAGCTTTAACATCAAATATTTGCCGTCTGGCCATCCATAGTTATCCCTCTTCATCTTCAAGCTGCGAATCCAGCGATCGCTTATTTTCCAATGGAGATTTTCAAGGTAGGTATTCGGGCCCTCCCACTTAGAAAAAAAAATTCTCTTCCCATGTTGCCTTTATACCAAACTCATAACAATTGCGCATGCGTGAATGGAATGCCTGTGCGGAATGAATAAGGCCCGTTATTCTTGACGTGAGGCTCTTTTCAAAATAATCAGGCAAGTCATAATTGTATTTAAAATGTATTTCACAATCAGATGGAAATAATGTCTTCGAAAGATGAATGAATATTTTGCTAACTTAGGACATTCATTGAAGTGATTTAAAGAATATGAGAAATCAATTGAAATCTCTTACAATTCCGAAATAAACACTTACTTTTGGGGATCAGTTATGTGCCATGCGTAATACATGATTAGGCGATCATTTATCTTTCGATACTTGACTGACAAGGCAGACTTTTTTTCCTGCAGTAGGTTGCCATTTCTTTCTGCGGTAGACCAGTTGCCATCCAAGGCTATAGAACCCAGTCTGTCCTACTATTTACCCATAGCTGGGGGGAGAAGAAACAGATTCATACGTTTCTCAATGGTACTAGCACGTAAGTGAATGTAATGGATTCGACAATTGGAAACAACTTACATAAATATGCACATTCATGCACACACGCACATACACACACACATACACATATATATATATATGTGTGTGTGTGTGTGTGTGTGTGTGTGTATGTGTTTAAGGCAACAGACGTTTTTTGTTGATTAATTTTAATGATCGACTTTTTCTAAATCACGTATAATCCTTCTCAGATAAGAAAGAAATTTCGTCAAAAATTGTTCAGAGTTATTTTTAGACTATCTTAGTTCGAATTCCAGTCGAGTTCGTTAGATTCACTTAAGCACAAATATCCTTGGAAAAGGTATGAATACACGTCTTCTCCTCCTATGGGTTGAATAGCAGGAAAGACTGAGTTTTTTAGCCTTGGTTGGAAACCAGCCTACTGCAGAAAGAAATGGCAACCCACTACAGGAAAATATCTGCTTCGTCAGTCATTTATCCAAAAATACATGATCGCTCAAGCCTGTATCACGCATGGCACTTAACTGACTGAAGTCATCATCAGGGTAGATATGATAATATTTGTCTTAAATACGAATTACTGCCTAAATGCTTTCTCTTACACCCACACGCACATACAATATATATATATATATATGTGTGTGTGCGTGTATAGGGGGTGCATTATGTTCCGAAAGTCTTGTCACCCCCTACCAAAAAGTAATGAAAGCAACAATACAAAGCACATGTAATGGAATCAGTTCATTCACTTTCATTGACGTTGTCACACAGCGAGGTCTGTATGAAAACCATCATTTTCGTGTCAACCATCTGAAATAGGAAATTATATTATATATGGGTAACAAGACTTTCGGCCCACTCAGTATATTTCGTTCCTTTATGATTGTATTGGACTAGTGAAATGAAGTCCTATGACACCAAACGCATCACATGAAAACCTTTTACACTTTGTCACACATCTTTCCTTAAAAACTGTTTTTAATATATCAAAATCTATACATACATACATATATATATATATATATATATATATATATATATATATATAAATATATATGATCGACGCTTCGGTCGATTTTAACTTATGAATGCCCAATATATAAGTTTAGAAATGGGTTTATGTACCGGCCACTGGTGCCAAGGGATTTAAGTACCGAACACTGGTGCCAAAAGATTTAAGTGCCAGCAACTGGTGCCGATGGGTTTAAATACCGACCACTAGTGTCGAAGGGCTTAAGTACCAGCAATTGGTGCCGAAGGGCTTAAATATTGACCCATGGTGCCGAAGGGCTTAAATACCGACCACTGGTGCCGAATGATTTAAGTACCGATCCCTGTTGTCAAAGGACTTAAGTACCGACCATTGGTGCTGAAGGGCTTAAATGACGATCACTGGTGCCGAAGAGCTTACGTATCGACTGCTGGTTTTGAAGGGAAAATTAGGCAGGTCCTATTTGATCGAGCAATAAATATAAAAAAAGTATACAATAATCTTTTAAGGTTTGTCAACCTGTTGCAGCTTATTTCAAACCAGAATAAGATTGTAAATATTTTGGTGAGATAATAATGATTCACTGATAAGTCTTAATAATTAACCCATTGCTGGGGAGAGATGAGGAGGATTCATACCTTTTCCCCAAGTTATTTGGCATTAGTGAATATAACAAACCCAATTGGAATCAGAACTCGTCGCTCCGATTTCCAATTCCGTGTTGTTATCCATTACACCATTCCCACATCCAAGCTTACAGAATCGGATATTCCTAAGTGGTCACTCATCTAGGTACTGACCAGGATCGACGTTGCTTAACTTCTGTGATCGTACGAGCACGAACCGGTGATATAGCTGTAAGGCTATATAATGTGTTCGATTCTCACGATGTCCACTCTTGTTACCAACTTTTATGAGACTGAAATATTAATGCCTGTACATGCTTACTCATAAATAAATGTTCTTATTGTGTACTTGAATATATATATATATATATATATATATATATATATATATATATATATATATGTCATTCGCAGACAGTACTGTTTCGCTGTATCACAGCTCCTCAGTGCGACTAGACATTCGAATGCCTCAAACACGGATCGAAACCCAACCGATTTGGTGTCAGTCAGATCTTCTATCACTGAGATATCTTCACTCGACAGAATGAGTCAGACAAATCTAGCGTCTTGCTTTTACAAACGTAAACAAACGCCAAGCAGCCATAGTGCTCCATTCATTTTATTGAAGAGCTTCGCATTTCCGCAGGTGACCGTTGTTTTTAGAATTAGCTTGTCATTCAACAGTACTCAATTGAAATATATATATATATATATATATATATATATATATATATATATATATATATATATATATAGAGAGAGAGAGAGAGAGAGAGAGAGAGAGAGAGAGAGAGACACGGTGGAGTAATGGATAACGGCTTGGATTGAGGAATCGGAGCGCCGAGTTCGAATCCCAGTCGATTCCATTACATTCACTTGCGTGTTAATACCCTTGGGAAAGGTGTGAATCCTCTTCTTCTCCCTCCAACTATGGGTAAATAGCCTTGGATGGCAACTGGTCTAGGAGAAGGACAACTCTGATTTCAAAACCTGCGGAGGGTCGTTTGGGGACCTTGTGGCATCCGTTGCACAAGGCCTTCACCACTATAATCAAATCCTGTGTGGCTGTCGGGCTTTCAGTTTCTGGGAACTGATCTGTCTGACCCTCATACGTCGAGTTCGACGCGAGAGCGATAATATATATATATATATATATATATATATATATATATATATATTGATCACACATATAATGAAATGCATCTGAAAGTTCTGTTTGCAGCAAAGTAAACATTGTTGATCGTAAAGTCAAATATGATCGCTAGTTAGGCATATTTAACCAGATTTTTGTCTTTTTTCTTCTTTTTCTCTTTTACCTTACTTCTTCATCTCTTTCTTTCTCTATTCTTCTTCTCTCTCCTTAGCTTCTCACTTCTTCTTAGCTTCTCTTTCTCTTTTCTTTCCTTTCTTTTTATATTTTCCCATTCGAAACTCATTCTTTGAGAGCTCACTGACTTCCTATTTATTGTGTAATATTCTTCTGAGGGATTATATATACATATATATATATATATATATATATATATATATATATATATATATATATATATATATACCAAGTATAGGATTGGTGTATACGGAATAAATTCCAATAACCAAAAAATACTATTCTTAAAAGAGTGCTCAATACAAAATAGAGCACATATAATTATTTATTCGAAAATTATAACATAAATATGTTATAAAATCAATACAAAAATAGCGAGGGGTGTTGATTGATTTGAAACTTTTAAAACCCTTTATTCTACATTCAACACCATCACTTGATAAGACACCAGAAGTGTTAAAACAAAATGGCTATTTTTGTAGTGATTTTATAACATATTTATGTTATAATTTTCGAATAAATAATTATATATATATATATATATATATATATATATATATATATATATATATATATACCAGTTGTTAATTGGTAGGGATAATTCCAAGGAGGACATTAATTCAAAGAGACTACAATGGTAGTAACAGAGTAATATAATAATAAGTCAGGAAAATCCTTAAAAATCTATTTTGGTTAAGATTCATTTCATGAATATATTTAAATGTTGATCTCTTCAGACCGAAGATTCTTAGAAAGGAAGTCAATTTGTCCAGATAGATAGAAAAAAGAAATAGGGAAAAATAAAGGAAAAAGGAAAAAAATTATAGTAAAAACAGAAGAAAAAAATTTAGATTTCAATATAAAATTTTTAAAAAAATGTCTCCCTCCTCTCTTTTTCTTTCTTCCCAACATAAAAAAAAAATTATATTGATATTTTTTTTCTTCCTTTTATGATAAATTTTTTTCCTTTTTCTTTATTTTTTTCTCTTCCTTTTTTCTATCTGTTTGGCTAAATTGATTTCATTTCTAAAAAAGTCTTCGGTCTGAAGACATGAATATTTAAATATAGTCATGAAATAAATTATAACCGAGATGGATCTTCTTGACTTTATATATATATATACTGAGGAGCTGTGATACAGTGAAACAGTACTGTCTGTGAATGACATAATTTAGCTCTTGAAAATACATTTCAATTGAGCACTGTTGAGTGATAAGCTATAAACAACAGCCACCTGCACTAATGCAAAGCTCTTCAGTAAAATGAATGGAGCACTTTGGCTGATTGGCATTTGTTTACATTTGTAAAAACAATACGCTAGATTTAGTTGTGTAACTCTACCGAGTGAAGGTAGCTTTGGCTGACACCAAATTAGTTGAGTTTCAATCCTCGCTTGAGGCATTCGGAAGTCTAGTCACACTGAGGAGCTGTGATACAGCGAAACAGTACTGTCTGTGAATGACATATATATATATATATATATATATATATATATATATATATATATATATATATATATTGAACAATAAAAATTATTTAAAAAATTAAAATCTTCAGACACACTGGGTTGTAGATTAATATTTTTCGTTTTTATTATTATTATTTCATTTAAATTCCTCAACTAGTTTCGGCCAACATGGCCATCATCATGAGAAAAATATATTTCTGCTTGCTGGTAGTAGTGAACTACAGAAATGAATCTCCTGATGGAGAAAATGAACTTTTGTCTGTAGTTTTCATTTGCTTTTTTATCTTTTTAACATGAATTTTTCAACATTCCTTGTGTTGGTCAAACAGTCTCTTTTAAGTTGTTATTTGAGATAAGAGCTGGATGGATCCATACTACTCTGAATTCCCTTGGTCAGCCTGACAGTTTTATTGGTTCTAGGAGAGGAGATGTGTCTCTGTTATGTGTGTGTGTGTGTGTGTGTGTGTGTGTGTGTGTGTGTGTGTGTTATTTGGTTCTTAGGGAGTGAGTATGATATGTGTAAGCGTGTATATTGCTGTGGGTGTGTGTTATCATTTGGTTCATTAGGGAGTGTGTGAGTATGATGTGTGTAAGTGGTATATATGTGTGTATAAGTGTGAGACCTCAACACCTCTGTAAGCATGTCTGTCTTGTGTGGCTGAGAAATGTGGGTAGGTTTTGATTTGTAGGGCTATATATTAATACTATCTATATTGTTAAATTTATGGTTTAGCCCGGCTGGATAGTGTGTTTTTAAACGTCGTATCCACTTATTTTCATGGAACCCTTAATCTTTCTAATATTATCTGCTCTAAACTTTTCTATTCTCTCAATTATAGTGAATTTGGCATGAGTTTTGAAATCGTGTTTTTCTAGGCGGAAATGTTGTTCTACAGGTAATAATTTTTCATAGGGAGTCGACTTAATTCGATTGCAATAATTATTAATTCTGTAGTGAAAGGGCCATTCAGATTTTCCTAGATATTGTTTCTGGCATAGTGTGCTTTCTAGGAGGTAAATTATGTTATGACTTCTACAGTTAGAATCATGGTAGATTTTGAAAGTAGATTTATTGACTGAGCTAGTGAATGAATTCGTGTGTCTAATGTGGTTGCAGCATAAACTTCTTTTGTTGTTACATGGTTGGGAGAATCCTGTTGTTTTTGTTGTTAGTTTATTACGGATTACCTTGTCCCCTGAAATGTGGTTACTACCTATGATTTCTTTTAGGTTCTTAGGTCTACGATATGCTAGAAGGTCGGGTTCCTTAAACAATTCTTAAGGTCTGGTTTGAGATGGAGTATTTCCCAGCGACTTTTGATTATTTGGGATAGTGGAGGCAGAGTGGGGTTGAAAGTGTTTACTAGAGGAATGCGGCTAGATTTATTTTTAATCTTGTACATTAGGGTGTCTTCTCTAGGTGTGGAAATTGCTTTATTTATTTGTTCCCTGATTAGGTGTTGTTAATAGCCACGTGTTGCGAATTGATGCTCCAGATTTTCAATGTGTTTATTTAATTCTTCATTGTTGGAACATATCCTTCTGAGTAAGTGCTTTTGAATAAGGAAGGTTCTCTTTGAGGTGTTTTGGGTGGGAAGACTTTAAGTGTAGATAGTTGTGGGTGTCGGTGATTTTAGTGTGTAGTGTCGTTTGTAGTTTCCTGTTTTCATCTATGTAAATGCGGGTGTCTAAAAATGTTACCGATGTTGTGGATTTTTCATAGTCAAACTTAATTGAGTCGTGCACCGTGTTAAGGGCCATGAGGAAATGGATGAGTTTGTCGTCACTGCCCGTGTATACAAAGAATATATCATCGATATACATTGCATAGTATACGCAGTCGTTAACAATGAGGGGATAGATATGGGTCTCCTCAAATTTTCCCATGAATATTGTAGCATATGATGGAGCTGCAATGGTGCCCATGGCACAACCTCTTACTTTTAGGTAGTGTGCCCCATTGAAGTTGAAAGTATTCAATGTAAAAATATGCTCCATGAGTTTTATGATAACTTCTGTGGGGGGGGGGTTATTTTCTTCGGTTAGCCCTTCGATGTGTTTAATGTTTGAGTAGAGTGACCTTACGTCCATAGTCACTAGAATAGCATTCTCTGGAACAGTTTGTATGTGATTAATTTTGTTTAGTAGATCTGTTGTGTGTGTGTGTCTCTCTCTCTCTCTCTCTCTCTCTCTCTCTATATATATATATATATATATATATATATATATATATATATACATATAGTTGTATATTTAGGCAGCAATCCTTCTTTTATGCAAGTTTCATTAAAAACGACAGACAAGGTACTACGGTTAAGTTTTTTATTTAATTTTTCTTGCGCTTTCGAAATTAAAACACCACTACTACACACTAAGACATATACATAATGCACACACTCAATTAAGCTGAAAAATCAAATCATCCTTGATAATGGCTAAAGGTATAGCCGAAAGCGCTCGGAAAGATAAAACATTTGGACAGTTCTTACACACCTTTTGTCCAGCAAAGAAAGCTCTTGTTCGTACACAAGAAAAATTAAATAAAAAACTTAACCGTAGTCCCTTGTCTGTCGTTTTTAATGAAAATTGCATATATATATATATATATTGTATCCGCTACAAAAATTACAAATACCACCGTATATATCCATTCTTATCTATTATTATTGTGCATTTCGACTCGAGTTCAACAGCCCTTGGACACTAATTTCCTTCATTCTTTACTCTAGCAATGAATGCTTTACGCATGTTTTTATGCTGAATTAAAATTGAATACATTCCTTTTCCAATTCACATCAAATAGATAACAGAAAAAAAAACAGACCAAGTTATTTTCTTTCAAAGTTTGAAACATTGGGAGTCAACGTGAGCGAAAATCTGCTATTTTTTTAGGCTGTTTCTGTTTCATAATGAATTTTAAGTTCAGTTCGAAAACAGCATGTCCCTATTTCCTTTCGTTACTCGCTCATCGCACCCGAAAACACACACGACAAGCAATGGCGACAAAATTTGTTGTGCATGGTCGACGCTAAATGAGTAAATTTGGTCTGACATAATCACTCATGGGAGAATAAGCGAAACAAGCATGTCCGTGATTTGTTCGCCGACTTCCGCGATTGAAAGGTGTGCCTCTTATACTGCGGACATCCACTAAACTAGGCGCCCATCTCCTCTCCTAGGTCATACTTCCCAGCGTGTCGCGTGGGAAATTAACACACGTTTACAAATTTGTTTTTCTGTCTCTTTATTGCTTTCTTTCTTTCTTTTTTAACATGTATTTCGACTTCCGGTGAATCTGTTCACATTAACCTTCAATTAAATGAACCTCGGCGGCGTTAGTTGATGGCTGTATAGAGGAGCAGCCACTTCGCCACTCGACGGGTGCGGGTGTAAGTGTGTATGTGTACACATCATATATATATATATATATATATATATATATATATATATATATATATATATATATATATATATATATATATATATAAACGTTTATATGAAGAAACGCTTGTTTTAATGTGTAATTAAATGACTGCAACGCATATCAACGCGAATATATATAGATGTGTAGATATATAGAGAGAAAATGGGAAATAAATATACTAATAAACACTTTGTGTTGTATATGCAAAAATATATGTTACTACAATATCTATCTATCTACCTATCATGCCTACACTTTTTGCCTATGTCCGAACACTCACTAGTTTCATGAAACTCACCAATTGTCTCTATCTACCATGATCTTGGATCATATTCCTTGTACTTTTGTTCCGAAATGAACTTCGGACAATTTCTGACGGAATTCCCTTCTTGCCTGAGAAGGATTGTCCGTAATTTGGAAAAGTCGACCAGTAACATTAATCGACACAAAATGTCTGTTGTCATCAACATTTGCTTTAAATAAACATTTGCTGCCTAAATACACAGTATACATACATATATATATATATATATATATATATATATATATATATATATATAAAAGGAATGTTGAAATGTTCTCAGACGGACCAACAAGCTCTCGCCGAATCATTGACATTGAAAGAGATACCGTGTGTGTTTAAATATAAACGTGGCAGGCAGTGAGGTCAAAATGTTCCATGAAGATTGCATTCAAGAATAAAACAGACTGCCGACGATCGGTGTTGACTTCAATGTCCAATTTTATACATATATATATATATATATATATATATATATATATATATATATATATATATATATATATATATATAATAGCTGGCCACTCGTATTCGAAGATACCCGTCTACTAGGGTAGCTAGCCAATCTCTATTGCAGACGTTCGGTCAGGTACATTTGTGTTTGCTCAAAACCCGCAGAGCCAACCATAGTTACAGTTTCTGGGAAAGAGACAGTGTTATCTAGCATGATCAACAATTTGAACAAGGCCAGCACACTCAAGCCCTCAAGTTTCGTCTACCCAATTTCACTCACAATTCTTGGGTCAAGCCATGGTATGGTTTTTCAGGCACTTTCCAAAGGTACCCCACGCTGGGGTCGATCTTGATTCAGTCGCCTTCCAGAAAAATCGAGCATGGCCAGAAAGCGAAGTTCTAACCATTTCTAGTCACGCGACACACATATATATTAGTGTATGTGTATGAGCGTCTGCACACACAAATTTCTCTCTTTCATCATATATATATATATATATATATATATATATATATATGGTATATATATATATGGTGTATATATATATATATATATATATGATGAAAGAGAGAAATGCCTAGACTTAGATACGAGTACACACACACATATATATATTAGGGTATGTCTATGAGCGTCTACACATACATATTTATCTCTTTCATCATATATATATATACATACATACATACATATATATATATATATATATATATATATATATATATATATATATAAATATGTATGTATATATATATATGTATATATATATGATGAAAGAGAGAAATTTGTGTGTGTGCAGACGTTCATACACATACACTAATATATATATATATATATATATATATATATATATAAATGTGTGTGTGTGTGGGTGTGTGTGTGTACTCGTATCTAAGTTTACACACATATCTGCATGCATCTCAGTGAATATATATATATGCACAAGGTTTTATGTATTTACATATGTACGTTATTTTGGCCATGCCTATAAATGTATGTAACATTAACATATTTTTAACAATACTTCCGCCATTTTGCTTAACCATACCATCATTGCCATCTATACATGCATGCATGCGCATCAAAGTCATGTAACATTCCCTCTGCTATAAAAATCATGTTCAATCGCGACGAAAATACAAATTTCCTGTCTAAACTCTCTAATCTAAACAGTCCCCTAATCAGACATCGTTGCCATCTGTGACGTCATCCAGCAGCCAAACGGATATCTTCACAGATGCAGGAAATCCAATGCCTTTTTCTTTTTATTAGTTTTTCTTTTTATTATATTTTTTTATTTTTATTATATTGTTTTTAGTTTCAGCGAGATTTTAAAATACAAAACTTCGTTGTCCTTTTTTTTGTTATTCCTGGCGGAAGGAATTGTTGAAAACCGATGGCGTGAGATGATTCGAAATCTGGACTGGTTGAAATTGACGCTGTTTATCTTAATCCGGTCCGAAACAGATGGAAATTGCTTTTAACAGAGATACAAGTTATCAGCTTCTACCAGAAATAGCCTCCACTGAGACCCAAAGTAGCGATTTTCCAAGCATAGCTTAGATGTGGCACAAGGCCGAAAGTATGAGGCACCCAGTGAGGATCGAACTCAGTTGTAATTGTTCTAGCGAGTCAAACTTGCTAACCATTACACCACCTCGAGGTGCCTCTGAGACCCAAAGTAACACAACTCGACAAAATCCGAAGGTTTAATCAGTTTTGAAATAAATATATATATGTTGAAGATTTTAAAAGCAAATTTAATTTTTTTAGCATACGAGCCAGTGAGTTTTTTAGCCTTCCTCAGATGCATGTCCGCTACAGCGTGCGATGACTAAATTATCATCCAAATTACGCAAAAATGAAAATAAAACTGACATCTCATTTTAACAGATATATTTACCAAAATTACACAAAAATATCTGGAAATACTAAAGAGTAAATTTATTTAATAAAATCACCGTTGTCTGCAACCACGGCCTCCAGGCGACTTCGGAATCTCCTGCGTCTCTTCTGGACGGTCTCCTTGTTTAAGTTGGTGAATGCTGTCATGATCCTTGCTTTCAGTTCATCTTTGGTGTTGCAAGTAGTTTGTAATTGCGCCCCACACATGATGAATGGCTTCATAACGTTGCCATCACTAGTGATCACTGCGGAAATCATGATGTTGACAGGATATATCATCCAAATCTTTCCGAATTTTCTGTACTGTCCTCATATTGACACCCAAACACCCTGAAATGTTCGTACTGGAGTTTCCGATGCGAATGCGAAACAGTACAGTATGAGCTTTCCGAACTTCCGTCAAAGTGAATTGCGTCATAGGGCTCCTTTTCTCTCAGGCGATGCCCAACTGACCCTATTGTATTGTGCAGTTGATAAAATAAGAAACAACACGCATGCGCAAAATTAAAAATATAAAATGGCGTCAATTTACTCATTGCACGCTGTACTTTATTTTTGTATTTATAACATTCACCTACTGCATGTGATTAACAAGGATTAGTTTTGTATGGGACAAGTTTGATCATTTTATAAAAGCTGCGTACTCATCTCTTTTCTGGTATTATTTTCACGCACATTCCAAACTTAATTTCTCCTAAAGACATCCACTGGATTTGTGTTTAAAATTTACAATGTTCTTCTTAAAAAAGTGTAGATTTTCAGAGGTTCTTTAAATTTAATTCTAAAGAATAAAATTTGTCAGCTTTGTTCATTTTAATGTTTGTTAATCGAAGGAGACAAACATTATTCTTCTGTGACTGCACATTTTACAGTAATACTCAATGCGCAATGTTTTCTAGAATGTTCCCAACGTATTTAGATCATATTCAATAAGTCTGACACAATACTAAATAGAGGAGAGTGTAGATATAAAGATTGAGTTGTACCAGTCTTACAATAAACTTATAATAAACTGATTATTTTTAATGCAATAATCAATGTTTTTAAATTATTTATAAAGAATTTATTCGACCTCTCTCGTCTGATAAAATATTTTATGATTAATAGTAAAATAATTTCTGTCTGAAATTCGGGGATAAGTTATCATTATTCACACTATTTACATGCGGACTATTGTCATCATCTTTGTTGTTGTTATCACAAAGTTTCGACTGTAGTTGCCTCCGGTCTTCATCAGGTGTATGTCGATCCGGATAACCTACAGGGAATTTCGAAAAGAAGTTTTTATTTAATCTACATTGGGAGACTGTTCTCATCCAACTGACGATGTCTAGGAATATATCGTCTAGTGTGTGTGTGTGTGTGTGTGTGTGTGTGTGTGTGTGTGTGTGTGTGTGTATGTGTGTGTTTGTGTGTGCGTGTGTGCGTCTGTTCTTTTGAGCAGCAGCTATTCGTATTGACTGGAAAAAGATTTTATTAATTTTTTCTGGTTTCTGAGGAGTTTTCTAATATAAGAATTGAGGTTGGATACAAACTGTACAAATTCCAAGTCAGTTAGGCTTTCGTAAAGCATTGTCAAAGAAATACTGTATTCATTTTATTTAAAATGCGTTTAGAATTTAAATTCTGAATCTGTTTTGTTATTTTGATTTTGTTATACGTTATGTTATTCATCAGCTTTAAATATCATGTCATGGTGTATCGGTGCGTCGAATCTAATTGTGTGTGTGTGTCTAAATCTATATAAATAAAGCGCAGTGTACGTGTGTCCGTCCATCTGTCTGTTTTTCGATCACGACGAATCATAAACAACCTGAAGTAACAGGTCGTAACTATTGTAATTACACGCGATTAAAAACTAAATAAATTACTCACTTAAAGTTAAATTTAAATATCGAACAGCATAAAAGGTTTAAAAACCAATTCTTCATTAAAGGTTTAAGTTTAATTTCACTTTTCGTCGCGATTGCAATTGGTATCGTCTAATTAAACCGTAATTAAAACGGTACGTTGCTCATAGGATTTTTTTTTTTGTTGTTGTTTTTTTTTTCTAGCACGTGTACTGTGACGTATTCGAAATATTACATAGTTCGGGTTCCCTAATGTCTTTTAAGTGTGACTTTATGTGAAGCTTTCGTAAAGAATGGTGAGTTTAAAAGAAAAGAAAAATTGCGCGCAAAATAAATGTAAACTAATTACGGAGATCGGTTGCGTATACGAAGAAAGATTATGCCGAATTAAGGTGTTAAATAAAGATAAAATAATTTTATTACTTCGAAATTCTTATAACTTTTATGTACATAGAACGTTAAAGGTAAAAGTCAAATGCCCTCCGCAGAAGCGAGCCTAAAGTGCGCCCGAAAGGCGGCTTCTAGGCTAGTAATTAAATATATTTAAAATATTTCTACTTCGATTCGATTTTTATTGATAATGGTTTACTTTCGTTGTTAAAACTCTTAATGTTTGTAATTGTTTTGTTTTTTGTAATCTATATGATATAAAAATTTTATATTGTCTTATAAGTATTTATCTATTGTGTTTTTTATGCTGATTATCCATAGTTTGCATAATTCGCATACTAACTCACCGAGCAAATTACAATTTATATGCTGAAATATTACTGAGGAAACATGAACATATCAGAGCAGTGTTAGGCAAATGAATGACAAAGTGGGAAAAATTCTGTTTGACGCGTTTCCTTCTCTCGAAGGACTTCATTGGACTGAAGTGATATTTTTGTTCATAGAATTATCCATGTGTAGGTGGAGATGGGCGATATAAACGTGGTTATAATTATATACTGAAAAATGCTGGAGATGTAGAAACGGTAAATTTTAAAGTTTTGTGTATTAACATTTTTTAAAGTTTTAACAATTTCTTTTTCAGACGTGTCTGAACAAACAGTCTCGCCGATCTCATTCAGTTTGCTAATAATTCTATTAAACTGAACGTCACCTACTAACACACACGCAAAAAAAACCCCCAAAAAACAGAAATCCGATAAATACTTACAGGCCACAAAAGACTATTATATCCTACTATATATACAATTTAGCAGTGGTAAAAATGGTTGCTGAAGACATTAGGTTTATAATACCCAGAAATTCATACACAGATGTGCAATATGAGCACCGGTAAAAATGGTTGCTGAAGACATTAGGTTTATAATACCCAGAAATTCATACACAGATGTGCAATATGAGCACCGGTAAAAATGGTTGCTGAAGACATTAGGTTTATAATACCCAGAAATTCATACAAAGATGTGCAATATGAGCACCGGTAAAAATGGTTGCTGAAGACATTAGGTTTATAATACCCAGAAATTCATACACAGATGTGCAATATGAGCACTGGTAAAAATGGTTGCTGAAGACATTAGGTTTATAATACCCAGAAATTCATACACAGATGTGCAATATGAGCACCGGTAAAAATGGTTGCTGAAGACATTAGGTTTATAATACCCAGAAATTCATACACAGATGTGCAATATGAGCACTGGTAAAAATGGTTGCTGAAAACATTAGGTTTATAATACCCAGAAATTCATACACAGATGTGCAATATGAGCACCGGTAAAAATGGTTTCTGAAGACATTAGGTTTATAATACCCAGAAATTCATACACAGATGTGCAATATGAGCACTGGTAAAAATGGTTGCTGAAGACATTAGGTTTATAATACCCAGAAATTCATACACAGATGTGCAATATGAGCACCGGTAAAAATGGTTGCTGAAGACATTAGGTTTATAATACCCAGAAATTCATACACAGATGTGCAATATGAGCACCGGTAAAAATGGTTGCTGAAGACATTAGGTTTATAATACCCAGAAATTCATACACAGATGTGCAATATGAGCACCGGTAAAAATGGTTGCCGAAGACATTAGGTTTATAATACCCAGAAATTCATACACAGATGTGCAATATGAGCACCGGTAAAAATGGTTGCTGAAGACATTAGGTTTATAATACCCAGAAATTCATACACAGATGTGCAATATGAGCACTGGTAAAAATGGTTGCTGAAGACATTAGGTTTATAATACCCAGAAATTCATACACAGATGTGCAATATGAGCACCGGTAAAAATTGTTGCCGAAGACATTAGGTTTATAATACCCAGAAATTCATACACAGATGTGCAATATGAGCACTGGTAAAAATGGTTGCTGAGGACATTAGGTTTATAATACCCAGAAATTCATACACAGATGTGCAATATGAGCACTGGTAAAAATGGTTGCTGAAGACATTAGGTTTATAATACCCAGAAATTCATACACAGATGTGCAATATGAGCACCGGTAAAAATGGTTGCTGAAGACATTAGGTTTATAATACCCAGAAATTCATACACAGATGTGCAATATGAGCACCGGTAAAAATGGTTGCCGAAGACATTAGGTTTATAATACCCAGAAATTCATATACAGATGTGCAATATGAGCACTGGTAAAAATGGTTGCTGAAGACATTAGGTTTATAATACCCAGAAATCCATACACAGGTGTCCTCAAGGACACATGGCACAGTGGATAATGGCGTTGGTTAGTGACAGGACCCAAAGAGTGTGAGTTCAATACCCGTTTAAGGCAGCGGAGAACTTTCAGGGGAGAAAATGAACAGAAGATAACTGATAAAACGTGCCATTAAACATGGCACGTGGAACTAGGACAGTCTACCCCAGTGAGCGAAATAAAACGTTGTAATAAATATGGCGATAAAGATGAGGACAATAGTACGAATAATGTAAATAATGTACATAATACCTCATCTCAGAACTATAGACAGATATACAGTGAGGTGAAACAAGTATTTGGACAGTAAAGAAAAATGGATTTAGAATCATATATTGAAAGAAAAGCATTGTCTAAAGCTCACAATATATTCGTAAAACAATTATAAATGCAAATAAACAGCAAAAATAAATTATTTGACACGTATATATATTTTATATACAAATTATTAAAACAGGTAGTGAAAAAAGTATTTGGACAGAATATAAATTATGCTTTAAATGTGTTTAATATTTACTTGGTCCTCCTTCGTTTGCAACCACAGCTCTCAGTCTGTTCCTGTACAAGCGCCTGGCATGATTTGGTGGGAATTTTAGCCCACTCTTCTTCTGCAAAAACTTTCAATTCACTAAGGTTCTTTGGTCGCCTTTCCTGAATCTGATTCTTCAGTGTTCTCCTAAGATTCTCTATTGGATTCATGTCCGGCGATTGGCTGGGCCATGTCATCACGTTGATGTTATTGTTTTGAAGCCATGCACGTGTTGCTTTGGCTGTATGTGTCGCATCATTGTCCTGTTGAAAAACCCAATCTGGTCCAAGTTCTAATTTCTCAACTGATGACTGCAAGCAATCTTCTAAAATCTGAATATATTTAGCTGCATTCATTGTGCCCTCAATAATTTTCAGTTGTCCCGTACCTTTATATGCAAAGCATCCCCAAACCATAATGCTACCACCCCCGTGCTTCACAGTGGGGATGATGTTCTTTTGATTGAAGGCTGTTCCATCCTTTCTCCAAATATGGGTCGCATCGTTGTGGCCATAAAGTTCAATCTTGCTTTCATCAGACCATAAAATTTGCTTATAATAGTCATCATGCTTTTGTAAATTAGTTTTGGCAAATTCAAGTCTGGATTTTAAATGACGTTTTTTTAGCAATGGGGTTTTGCGAGGAGAGCGAGATTTTAATTATTGTCGGTGAAGTTCAGAACTTATGGTCCTCTTGCATACGTGAGTTCCTGCATTGCTGAGATCTTTTTGAAGTTCTCTCCGAGTCACAAAAGGGTCATTTTTTACTCGCCGTACTATTTTCCGTGAACATTTGTGATATTTTGCGCGGTGCACGCACCTGTTCTTGGCATATTTTCATGAGTACCGAAGGCTTTCCATTTCTTAATTATGTACCCTACAGTGCTCACAGGTATACATAGGTCTTTAGAAATCTTACGATAGCTTTTTTTTCTTTATGTGCAGAAATAATTCGATCTTTAAGATCTTTCGACAAATCTCTTTGCTTTGGCATCCTGCAGTACTGTTAGTGCGACGTCTTGGGGTGAACTGACCATCAAGATAGCTATCACCTTTAAGTAATGCATGTTCTAGACTATTCCATAAAATTCTAACACATTCGAGCATGAAATATACTCAAAACATTAATTTTAAACATAATTTCGGAACTGTCCAAATACTTTTTTCACTACCTGTTTTAATAATTTGTATATAAAATATATATACGTGTCAAATAATTTATTTTTGCTGTTTATTTGCATTTATAATTGTTTTACAAATATATTGTGAGCTTTAGACAATGCTTTTCTTTCAATATATGATTCTAAATCCATTTTTCTTTACTGTCCAAATACTTGTTTCACCTCACTGTATATACAATTATATAAAAATCAAATGGCAATTTATTCGTTTTGTCACAGATACAAAATTAAGTGATGACTACTCGAATTCGGACCTCTACCCCTACGAATATACCTATCCGCCGACATATTGCAACAAGAATATTCGGGTAAAATTAACTTTAGAAAAAAAGTATTTTTAAACGTCTGTCATTATTTCAAATACCGGGTGGATTACCGGTTAACAGCGGAACGAAATAGGTGACTGAATACAAATTCGGACTGAAACAGTTTGTGTTCACTTGGCACTTATGCCCACGGGTAAGGCATGAATCCATCTTTCCCGTCTCCCCTCCCAGCTTTAAGTGACAGAGCAGGCTGATCTCTCTACCTTTGGCTAACCAATAGTTGAGAAGAAAAACAACAAAACCGTGGAGAAGGTAACGGTAAGTTACCCAATATCTGTCTTAAAAACAATCATTTGCACAGTTACAGATGTTAAAGAGGAAGCTGTGGATGCCCATAATCGCTTACGTCTGGTAGAGAAACGGCACTTAGAGAATTATTTCAATGTATAATTTATATTTATTTTTTGATGCATTAAACTCATTTAAAAGAAAGGAAACTAAATTTATTACATTTTAACAAAATGGCCACCACTTTAAAGTTTAAAATCTTTTGTAATGTTGTCCGAGGTGGTTATTAAAATAATAACTAGAACGGCAACTTACAAAGTATGAGGGTTTATTTGAAACACAAACAATACAAGTAGATGTTTACAAATACGTCTGAAGCTGGAAATCAAGCCGGTATTTACCCGACCTCTTTACGAGACAGGACTTGGCACAAGGCCGATTTTTATGTGGGGTGATCTGAGCCCGTAGGCTCGGGCACAAATTCCGCGTAGACTGCGCATACACGGGGCCGGGTTTGTCTACCTCCCCAGACGAGATTCTGGCCTTCGGCATAGCCTCGTCAAGGTTCCTTTCTGCCCAACAGCAGACAGTTGGACGTCTTGGTGCTTGCTCAAGCCGAAGCTGGGAAGCACCCCACCCCGGCGACCAACACCATAGATGCTTATATTCCTACTGGAAAAGTCCATTTAATAGAGGTGTGTTAGTTCTTTGTATACCGAGAGTTATCTGTTTGTTACCTACAACAAAATCTATCACTATTTTGAAGATTCTTCTTAAAAGGTACAATTAGTCACATTGTCATACTAGTGTGTTAAGTTTCTCAAAACGATTGAATATTTATCAACATCGATGACTTGAATGAAAGAAGTCAATGGAAAAGTGACTAACAAATTGGAGAAGACATACCGTAATTGTCGACTTACTGAGCGCAGATCTTTTCCTAAATAATTACCCAGCGTCCAATACAGCAGTATTATGTATGAGAGGGACACAAAAACCACGAAAAAAAGTGTGGTCCACCAGGAATCAGTGTACTCCTAGAGCTTAACTCAGACTTTTGGAAATGAATAAACATGGTATGAATAAAAACGAAAATAAAACTCCCTGAAAAATTCACCCAGAAAAAAAAATTGAAAAAGTTATAGGATTGCAGAATATTTTACTGCTTTTTTTGTAGAAATCCCAGATTTTACAGAAATATTGTATTGACTGGTATATTGCTGCTTGCTTTGTGCGCGTTTTTATTGATATACAGTTATTGGAATTTGCTTTCCTACATCTATGGTATAGGACCTCATTTACCAACAAGTACCATATTTGTTTTTATTGCCTATTACTATATGCACCAGTGTTCACTGATACCAGTGATATTATAAATTAACTCTATATGCAGATGTTGCTCTCTAAAAACCAACTAAAACCATTTTCAATAGATGCATAATGAAATGTACTAAAATTCTTCTTTGCCAAAAAATGTCGTAGTAATTAAGCCTAGTCACAGTACTAAAAAAAGTACCAGTAGTATAATTTGCGCTAATATTGTAAACGTTTCTTTATGGTTAGTGAGAATGTCACATAAAGATAAGGTTATAATTTCGATTTTTTTTTTTTTTTTGGTTGTTGTGTGTGCATTTTATTTCGTAAATATTCCATTCCAAAATCTGGGTGAGTTCAATACGTGGGTGCGTCCAATACGCCGGTAAATACGGTAATTCATGTATCTGAATATGAAAAACTGAGAAAGAGAGAGATGAACAGAGACTGACACAGCAACAAAGGAAAACAGATTCTACGTCAGCTGAATACTGGACCCGTTTTGAAAATAGCAAAACAAAAAGTGATAGGCTCTAAAAATAGAACTTTGCCCGTTGAAACGTTCGAGGATTGCATTTCCTTCCTTTTTCTACTGCTTGTTTTTATCTTCTCTTTTACATTCTAACCCAAGGTAAATAATAAAAAAGATGAATTCTAACCCCACCCCAACAGATATAATCTGCCACCACCCGATCCCGAGGGACCTTTACAAGCAATGTGCCATCCTGTTTGGAATTTTTTCTTTTTTTCTTCTTTTTTTTTGAGTATCCGAAACATTTCCATTTATAAGATGAAATCCTCAACGAGTTTTTCGTTTCCGATTCGACTTGCCAACTTTTTAGAAATTTTTCTCATTCTGAAAGTTGATAAAATTAACGGAAGTGATACCCTTTTCATATGCAATTGAATCACAAACATTAGAAGAATTTTCCTGTTTAACTTGCGAGGTCCGTTTCAGAATGAGGCTGACATGAAATCCGATATCGATTATATTAGGCCTTCTTTCTTCGATTAATCATGTCTTTCTAATAATTAAAACAAACACATTTTCTTTCTGAGTAATAGGGAAAATGGACTTTCTATAATTTTTGTCTTAATTTCTGGTATGAAAAATTGTCATTATTTAAATTATATATATATATAGATACATATATATATATATAATGTGTGTGTGTGTGTGTGTGTGTGTGTGTGTGTGTGTGTGTGTGTGTGTGTGTGTGTGACGTTCGGCTGGGGTGGGACGTATTCAGCATTTGATAAATTTGTGACAATACGCGCTGAAAGGTTTTAGGCAGTTTTGATCATCGTTTCTTGTCATGGTTAGCGGTAAGGAATTGTAAATGTGTACAGGAAATATCAAGTTTTGTGGAAATATTTTTGACAATTATGTATTCAGTTACAATTTAAGTATTGTTCATTTTCTCCTTTGTTATTGACAGCATTTTAGAATACTTTGATTGCAATGCTAAGTTTCCTAAGTTGAACAAATTGGAGCTATTTCGTTTACGTTTCTTACCTCTCCTTTGCATTGTATCAGGTCATCCCATAAGTCCTGTCCGAATTTTGAATTTTGAAACAAGTGACCAAATGTTACATTTAATTACAGATTCAATCAACAATGTATTTTCCCTGATTATCTATGACTTCCTTCCATCTATTAACAAGCTTACTAATTCCATTACTGTAAAATTATTTTGGCTTTGATTTGAAGAACTCACAAATGTCAGTTTTAACCTCTTCCTGTGTTACAAAAGCTGTTTCTTCCAAATGATTCTGTAAGCTACGAAACAAATGGTAGTCTGGAGGAGAAAGGTCAGGAGAATAAGGTGGATGAGGAATTTTCTCTCAACCAAGTTCTTCGATCTTTTGTGACGGGATTCTTGCTGTGTGTGGTCGTGCATTGTCGTGATGAAACATCACCCGTTTTCGATTCACTAGAGCAGGTCTTTTTTTCCTCAAAGCTTGGTTCAAATGCTCTAATTGCTGACAGTATATTTGAGCATTAATTGTTGCATTAGGTGGTAAGAATTCAAAGTGGATTATTCCTTGACAATCCCACCAGATTGAAAGAAGAAC
Organism: Acanthosepion esculentum; assembly: GCA_964036315.1. Taxonomy (NCBI): domain Eukaryota; kingdom Metazoa; phylum Mollusca; class Cephalopoda; order Sepiida; family Sepiidae; genus Acanthosepion; species Acanthosepion esculentum. The sequence continues at coordinate 52,425,232 of OZ038493.1, forward strand.
ATTTTGCCCATGAAGTTCTCTTCTCGGCTGTGGCTGGGGTACTTCCCCTTTACCAAGCCACTGTCTATGACGCTTAACATTTCGATAAAAGATCCATTTTTCATCGCCAGTCACAAGTCTATCCAAAAAAGGTGAAACAAGTTGGCGAGAATGAAGAGAAGAGCAGGTGTCAACTCGGGATTTGATGTTGTTTTCAGACAATTCATGAGGCATCCATTTTCCAAGTTTAGGAACTTTTCCAAGTTTTTGAAGATGACGATAAACAGTTGTATGGTTTGAACTGAGAACCACTGCCAATTCCTCAACTGATAAAGCAGGATTTTCTTCAAGGGCTGCTTCAAGAAGCTTTTCATCAAACTCAACTGGACGTCCTGTTCGATCTTCATCTTCAAGGGTGAAATCTCCACCTCTGAATTTTGCAAACCATCTTCTGCAAGTTCTTTCATTCACACATTCCTCTCCATAAACTGAGTGAATGTTTCTAGCCGCTTCGGCTGCTGAGTTTCCTTTCTTGAACTCATAAAGCATTATGTGCCTCAAATGGTTCTTGGGTACTTCCATGTTAGCAGGGTTTTAATCAAACAAAATTTAATTTTATAGTTCTCTGAAATAAAATTTGATCAGTTTAAATGCATCTAAACATAAAAATAATGTTCAGCTCCATTAGACATTATAAAATACTCTTTAAATTTCGTTCATTTTAACAAAAAGTTAAAATTCGGACAGAATGACAGGATGACCTAATAGTTTTCAGATTGCTTTCTTCCAGTCATTTTGATGGGCAATAGCGAAATTCTGAAATTTAGAATCATCTTATCCCACTTAAAAAATAAAGCCTATACAAAGGAATATTTTAAATTAATATACGACCCAAAATAAAATGAGTTTGACAAAAGACCTTAACGATTTCACTATAATTATGTAACAATAATGTAATAATATTCCGCAGACAAATCTACGGTTTATGTTACCTCATCTTATTGCATGGTTACGAACTATAAACCTAAATTGAGCTTGAAATATTGTGTAATCGACTCTAATCTTTTGTAAAATACTTGGATATGATATAATGAATATTTTGCAGGAAAAAAGCAATTTTCGATTTTTTGTTGAATGTGCCTCTCCTTTGATGAACGCGTCATATATATATATATATATATATATATATATATATATATAGATAGATAGATAGATAGATAGATAGATAGATAGATAGATATTATAAATATATTATAAATTAAATGATTTAAAAAATGATTCCTTCGCTACACAGGAATTACCATGTTCTGTTTCATTTTCAAGCGAAGTTTGGAAAAATTCCAAAAGATTCCAAAATTCGCTTGAAAATGAAACAGAAATAGTGCTTTAAATTTAATTAAATAATTGAATATGAAGTTGTTAGTTTCTGTTTTTGAAACATGATAATTCCTGTATAGCGAAGGAACTATATTTTTAAATCAGTTAATTTATAATATTTATGCTTTGTAAATTTACATTGAGCACTGTTTTGTAAAAATAAAAATATCAATAAGAACACCGGATTATATATCATACTGTTCTTTTTTTTTACTATAATATATATATATATATATATATATATATATATATATATATATATTATCAGTAACACCCCCTGCGAGACAGTAAAGCCACTAAAGAACAAGGGGTTACAGGGCGTGGAAGAATTAGGAACAGAAACATTATTAATCAGCGGCAAGAGAAAAGAGTAATCAAGAGGACATTAGATAGCGAGTGACATTGCATTTAAATTTTTGAATATTAATGTTGGCTGGAAAGCATGGAACCGGAAGAGAGTTCCACAAGCGAGAAGTGCGAGAAAAGAAACTGTTAGCATAGAATTTATGGCTACATCTAGCCAGCTCAGCTGTAAAATGATGAGATCTTGACGCTAGTCTAATACTGCGCTTAAATTCAAAAGAGATCATCCGAGCAATTACCATGAAAGTATTTATAGAAAAGACACATAGAGGCAGCCTTACGACAGTGGGTAATTGACTGAAGCCGAGTCGCCAGATGAAGACTAATAATATTGCTGATTCTTCTTTGAATCTTATCAAAGAGCTCAAGGTAATAGCATGAGCGATGGCAGACTTATAGATATGTAAGATAGATTCTGGAGACAAAAATTGTCTCGCATGACACAGAAAACCAAATTCCTTAGCAGCTGACATAGTAATAGATTCAATATAGTCTTTCCACTTCATGTCAGCTGGGAACGTTAGCCCGAGAAGTCGCAACGAATCACTTTCCTAGAAGTTAACAATATATACACTACAGTTCAAAAGTTTGAAGCTATCCCCAGAATTAGGATGGTATGAACTTGACAGTAGAGTGAAAAATAATCATAAAAAGCTCTTAGAGTCTTCGAATAAGGAATGGAATTAATTATCAAACTTATACTTTGAGCAACTTTTGCAACGAATGCCAAAGAGTATGCTGCAGTAATCAAGACCGGGGAGGAGTGTGAACCAGATGATAGGCGGACCTATCTACTCCTATAATATAAATAAAAATGATTTGTATAAGTTTTTTTTTTCTTTTTTTGTCAAACATCTAAAAGAAGAATGTATTAATGTCCAGGTAGCACCGGCCAGAGGATCGAGTTCTCAGAAAACAAACGTCTGGCCTTCTTGGCCTTTTTATCTTGCTTGAGTTTCTATGAGTACAAATAGACATCCTCAAATAGAGTAAGAATGTTTTTAGTTTCAGTTTATTACTCGTATAAATTGTTGCTAAGCTCTGGTATAACTAAAAAGGGCAAAACTGAATCGCTATGAAGCAGAAGTCAGAAATTTCGGGGAAGGCATTAAGCATCAATATTTTGCTCTTTTCGCGAAAATATATAGACAGCATGAAGATTGCGACAAAAAAAAAACTCACATGGGGTCCACCATATTTCATTAAGCATTAAAATGTTGTTCAATTGAGTTATCTGTTGCGGGGAGTTATTATCTGAAAAGGCTTTGTTCGTGTATGTCGATTAGGGTACATAATTCACACTAACAGAAAAAGGGATAAGTAACACACAGCAATAAGGACGAGGCGTTGTTAAAGGGAAAAGGGAGATTTATTTACGAATTCGCATCGGAAGATATACAAAAATGATTAGAGAGCTCGTCTCGGGATTCTATCGCATATGTAGGATTTGGCATTACATCGTAGAAAGACCCGGTGAGGGTAATATACATGGGCCTGAGTTTTATCCCAAAATAGGAGGTTTTAAACGTGAATGGACTCGGCAGTTGCTGTTAAACCACGGATTCCTGGCGCTTATGTAGCGGTCATCGGGTTTCAGTGGGTAGGTGTTACGGGCGAGGGACAGGCAAATGAGCGTGGTAGCTCGAATTGATGGCGGTTTATCTAGTGTTGGGTTGCTCAAAAACGATCTGTTGGTTGAATCTGTGTGGATGTTTTCTAATTACTCAGAAAACATTTGATGACATTATTTTGTTTGTTTGTTTTTCATCTTCGAAGTAGATGCCAGTCAAAAATTAAGCCAGTTTGTGTCATTTGAACGTCGTCTGGGAGCGCTTTTGCTGAAGTTTCGACAGACAATGACATCATAGATATAAAATTAAACTGAAGGATTATTTTCGAAATAAGTCATACTGTCACAAGGGCGCATAGAATTTATATAATAAACTTAACCCCTGGTGTGGATCCAACCATAGTAGCTAACCATTATCCCAAAGCGCCGAAAGAATGTATATAGTTATTTACTAAGCCGAGCTTTCTCATAACAAAAAGCCACAATTGAAGGAACTGTCTGCCAGATAACATTCTAATCACTAGTCGGGGGCGAGGCATGGGATATGAAGACAATTTGATTTAAACAGCAGAGAAGCACACCCACAAAATAAGGGCGCTCCTTTTTATCCATAACTGCAAAACAAGCCTTCATTATTTAATGCGGCCATTACGTCTACAATAAACTCAGAGTCCTATCAACAAACTAATACCTTCTACTTCTATGCCTCAGTGAGTTCCCATCAGACTGAAAAGTCACATGCGCGTTTGTGTGTGTGTGTCGTGTTTTAGTGAGCGCGTGTGTGCGCGCGATGGCGCATTTTTCGCTCCTTTGATTGCGTCTGTGTGTGAGGTTTAAAGCTGAATGCGCTCTCCCTCACCCCACATTCCGTTGTTCATTATTGATATTTTATGATCGTCTTGGTCAATTGTTCACTTTTGCTAACAATGGAGTCTCTTTCGATTCCCTGCGCAGACATGAAAGGCTTTTATAAGTCATTAAATTTAAAGTTATCACCCTTCATCATCTTTTAACATAGTCCCTATAATTAATTCTCTATAATTCATTCTCTATAATAAATGCATTCGCTTCTTTCTTTAAGGATTTTGATAGAAAGTTGATTAAAAAAAAAAAACCGCGAAGAATAACGTCCTGTGTTAGGCGCCTACCGCAGAGCTTGATTTGTCTTCAATGGATGTCCAACACATGTGGCCTTGTGCCAGGACTAAATTGACACAATTTATGAACTCATGAGAGTTTGTTGATACCATTACAATAATAATATCAGCCTTTGTGTGCCAATCTGTCCCTCTTATTTACAGTAATTTGTGTCCGTCAAAGACCACGAAAATATGAAATTAATTTTGGAATTGGAAGAGGAAGACAGATTCTAAATTACTGTGCGGGTGGTGCTATACACAGCGGCCCAGAGTTCGTAACATTCACTTTCGCACAAATATCTTTAGGAAAAGTATGAATCCAGTTCTTCACCCCCCCAGCTAAAGGTTAAATAGTAGGATTTATATCTGGAAAAATCATTGTTATCTCCAAAAGTTATTTAATGCAATATTCACTCGCAAAAAAGGAATTATTATTATTATTATTATTATTATTATTATACAACCCCCAAACTATATTTCGGCTTTAACTCTTAGGGATCGACAGGGCCGATATATAAGCCGAAAAATCGAATGACAAAGACGACTGGGCTAATCCGTCGGTCCGATAATACAATTCCTAAGATTAGCTGGCTGGTCTTCGTACCAGCCAATCAGATTGCTTCTCACATTTTTTTAACATCTGCGCCTTTCAATGGCGCTTTCTATCATAATTTGTTGTGATCTGTGATTTGATTTTGATTTTTTGTGTTCTAAGTGAGGCATACGAAAAGGGGTTCGTCTTGACAGTGCAACTCCAAATGAGGCTCTATTTCCAAAGGGTTAAATAATCTACAAACTTTTGATAAGCCGTAACAAGCAAATCAATCGATCCATTCTAAATTACTGAACAAATAAATGTTTATCCCAGGAAGATCAAAATACGACCAGAAATCAATATCGAAAGACGACATAACTTGATTATTAATTGGTTATTTTTAAAGAAAAATCTGGTTACGTATTTTCTGCTTATAAAGTAGCCGATCAGTCTGCACGTAATTTGACTGGCAAACAATTTCTTAATTGGTATTTTCGAATTTGATAATCTTAAAGTCGTTAGGCGGGATTACGTTTAAAGATTTGATTTATTTTTATCTTATTAAAAAACCACGACCCTTGTGACAACATAAAATGTATGCATAGATCCTAAGTCATAAATATTACCTAAAAAAACAACCTTGAGACGAGGTGTTGTCCCCAGAGTCAATGAGACATTTCAGAGGAATAACGATTTAAAAGAGCAGGTTGATTCCAATTTATGTGATAGAAATCAACAATTTAAGTATAATCTTGGAAATAGCACAGCCAAATGTTCTGCAGTTGAGCAGAACAAGCTAAACAGATTATTGGCGGATTTGTAAAGAAAACTTTCCAGTTTTTGACCAAATATTAAAAAAAATAAAAATTCTCAGCAACCGCGTTTTCAGCGGGTGATGAGAGGGATTAAGAAATGTTTGGTTTAATTTTTAATTTTTTCTTTTATTATTTACATTGAGTTTTCAAACCAGTAAAAAGTGGCGGCAATCGCCTGAGATCAAGTAGCATCTATTTTCTCGCAATCTTCTTCGTATATTTTAATGATTCAATTTGACTGGTTTCCGCCATTTTTCAGATTTTCCGTTCTTCCAGTTTCGTTGCAAGGCTCCTCGGGACTATAAAAAGTGCGCCGGTCATGACGAGTCCATTCGTCATATTTTCATACCCTACTTTTTTCATTTTTCTTCTAATGTCCAAATATTTTCCCATCGTTTTACTTTCTTCTATTTTTAGCAATAAGGGCGATTTGGACGAAAGGTGTTACCGAGAGTGAGAGAAACAAAGGGGGCAGTAAGAAAAAGGATTCAAGGAACACAAAAGATGGCGATTGACATCAGATTTTCTTTTTTAAAGATCATAGTTGATCAGGAAGCCAGTAGCGGGGAGAGAGTTCTATTGGCATAAAACTTATGTTTACAATTATCAACTTCAACAGTGAAAGTATGAGACCTAACTGACAGCCTAGTACTGTGCCTATTTACGCTAGCTCAGCCAATCAAAATTGACTCCCTTATTATGGCTTCCATCTGGCCTCGAAGGTCACTCTCCGGAAGTTGAAACCAAGATGCGCTTCCTTTAAAAATAATAGTCTGCTAAACTATTATTTATCTTTATACTTAAAAGAAAAAAACGTAATTTATAGTGCACATAATAAGGAAAGAGTGCTTGGAGAATTTGACACTCACAGGACATATTGAAGGCAAGAGAGACAGAGGAACTCAGTAAAACATACCTAAAGAGCTTGTGTAAATGGCTGGCAATTGTGGAGAGCCATGATCGCCAACGTCCTGAATGGACACAGTTCATACAAGGAGAAGAACAGTGATTAGGGGAGATAGCGAAAAGGTAAACCTTATATTAATAACTAAAAAAGATAGGAAATTGTTAATAATAATAATAATAATAATAATAATAATAATAATAATAATAATAATAATAATAATAACAACACTTTACGAAGGGCTTTATCTATGTAATACATTCTTTTCTTCTTTTTTTTTGCAGTGGAAAGTGTCATGATACTATTTCTAACCTTAGGTCCCTGGGCGGGACCCGGAAAGAAATGTGTAAACGGCAGATATCAAAGGAAATAAAAAAAATAATAATAATCATTTTGTACTGTTGGGACAGATTCGGAGAGACTGGTGAGACTATTGATTGAAAAGAAGGAAACCTCCAGACAAAGAATGCATAAAAAAAAGAGTGACAAAAAGCGAAAAGAAATTTTAATCGAGAATCGAACCTTTGATTTTTTTTTTTTACTAGCAAACAAAAGGTAAATTCAGCAAAATTGTATTGAATAAAAGACTTGTTTGATGGGGGTCAGGCAAGAGAGGCTGACTATGTAATGGGGTTGGAGATGTAGAGAGGGTAACAATTAACAAAGAAAAAACTAATTAACCTCAGGCGGCGAGCATTTTTCAGAGCATCTCATTCTCACTTTCTACTTGATGCGTCAAATTTGTTAGGGAGACAAAAAAAATGGGAAGGCCACTCTTTTCCGCTAAACAGAGACCCCCAAGAGACAAAGACACATATAAACACACGACCTTCTGTTTCACTGAAAAACTAATATATACTTTACTTTGTCTGTTTATTCAGAAATGTTTACATATAGGAGAAGCATATAAGTTACGGTGGAGTAATGGATAGCGGCTCTGATTGAGGAATTGGAGAGCCGAGTTCGAATTAAAGTCGAATCCATTACAATCACATACGTGCTAATAGGCTTGGGAAAGGTATGGATCCTCTTCTTCTCCCCCAGGACAGAAGGGATTCTATAGCCTTGGATGGCAACTGGATTACTGCAGAAAGAAATGGTGCGGGAAAAAAAATCTGCCTCGAACAAAGTCATGCATCGAAAGTTACATGATCGCCTAAGCATGTATCACGCACATAACTGACTTACGGCGGAGATAGCTCCCAGGAATACCTCCCACATAATGGTAATGTTGTCTTCATTTAGTCTTACCATTATGCTGGAGGTATTTCTGCCGCATCCCGCATAAAATCTCTTATTAAGAAATATACAGAGAGGTCACCTGAAGACATTTGGAAAATGTACTTGTCACTCTCTTTTTCGCTTTTCTCTCTCGTCTGCAGTCGCTCTCTCACAGACGCGATGTTGCCTCGCTCTGCCTTTTTTACAAATACTTTCACGGTAATTGCTCCGAGGAGCTGCTTTCGCTTGTCCCTAGGCCTCGTGAATTTAAACGTCCTACGAGGCTGGCATCCCGTTCCCACCCCTACACCGTTGAAACTGTTAGATGTAGACGTCTCTTCTACTCCAATAGCTTCATGTCTCGCACATCTCACCTGTGGAACTCCCTTCCTTATTCCTGTTTCCCTGACAAATACAATCTCCAACGGTTTAAGTGTAGCGTAAATCGACATCTCCAATTGCCTTGATCTATCCACTTCCCTTCTCCACATCCTTTCATCTTTCATTCCTATCTGCTCTCGCTCCAAATCTTCTGTAACCCCCTTGCCTTGATCGACCCACTGTCTTTCTCTTTCTCCATATCCTCTCCTTTACCACTCCTATCTGCTCTTCCTCCAACCCTTCTATAACACCATGCGTGATAGTGGCCTCCAGCCTTGCTTGGGGTGATACGCTTAAATATATATATATATATATATATATATATATATATATATATATATATATATATATCAACCTCAGTAAAAAAAAATTCAATTCAATCTCAGCGTTGCGACCGCACGCTCCCAACAAATTTTCACAGTTAACAATATCACATTTCCAAAAAAACATATTTCGGAGTACATCTTAACTTTCGTTGTCCTGTTATTACCTGGATGTAAAAAAGACATATCTATTTCTATACCTGAGGATGATTGTATGAACAATCGAAAGATTGTAGTAAAAAAAGACCTTATACAACTGGAATTTATAAACAGGGATCATAACATTCATCAACGGGTTCGAGGTTAATGTATTTTATTAAAAATTGTTTGCGAGATTGATTCTTGCCATTTATATCATTAACTTCACTATCTGCTTTTTGTATGAATGATTCATATATATATATATATATATATATATATATATATATATATATATATATATATATATATATATATATATACATATATATATATATATATATTGGTTATACGTTATTTTTATAGATATAATTTATTTAAATGGTTTGTTTTTTTAATTAAACCGTATTAACTAGATTTACCGGCCTGAATATTCGATAAATTTCCTAGAAAATATGCGTTCTCCGACAGGAGTTTTGTACTCCGTCAGGAACACTATTTTTACTGCGGTTACAGTATATGTGGTGCCCTACGACGTCGAAGGGTCACGAGATTACACGAATATATTTGTGCACATTAATATATTATACGCAATTCAAGATACGATCTCCTGTAGTGAATGATATTTTATTTAATATGGGCCGTTTATTTTGTATAATAATAGCTTCTAGGTTTTTGAGTCTTTCTTTGCATTGCTACTGTAGAGTATTTTGGTATTGTTTACCAATATTTGTCTCATGTTGATACTTATATTTTTGGACGTTCATTATGTTTTGGTCGATGTATGCTCGGATAGCACTGGGTTCTGACAGGTGACAGGTCAATCTACGAGAGAGTGTGTGTGTGTGCCAAATGTAAAACTTTAATACTATTTTTTTTATTATTAGTGCTGGAAATGCAATCTGCCGGGGAGGGGGGCATGAGAATTAATAGATAATATTATTTTTACATATGGGGGATTTTTGGGCCCGGTGTTGTTGGTAATAATTAAATTAGATTTTTTTTATACATTTTATAGCAGATGATAACTGTTAGGTGTTTGTTAGGATCGTTGAGTGATATATACATATGTTCATACGTATTAATTATGTTTTTAATTGCTTTTTCATCCTGTTTATAATTAGGGTGCATCTGGTTACGATAGAAGTTAATGGTGTGTTTATTTTTGCTTGCGCCAGGGAAGTGTCTTGCGTTATTTTTTTCTAAATTTTATTAATGCTATTTTTATTTATCCGTCGACGAAGTGGTTACATATCATTTCTTGACACGCTTAAGAGATATTCTTTGTTCTTCTTCCTACTTTTCCGATATAGCACCATCATACGCTAGCTTTGTGTGTCTTTTCTGTTTTTCTTTTTTTAATTTCACGTCATAACGCGTTATCTTGTAGTGCGTCTTTTTTTTTTACTAGTTAAATATATTTAAGATAATTTTTCTTAAATTGAATGAAATTTTATTAATATAGATTGTTTGTTTCTTTGTGACTAACGCTTCTAATTTTTGTAGTAGTTATTTTACAATTTTTGCATTGTCTACAATTATTAGATTTCTTTTTCGCTCGTATGTTGGTTGGTGATATGCGATTTAATAAGAACTATTAAGAGATGACAAGTTAATCATTGAGATAATGTAGTATGTAAGCAATGAACTCAAATATCAATTGCTTGAATTTTTATTATTATTAGACAGACATTATCCACTGATGAATTTATAAACAACACGAGTTTGTTAAGGTATAAATTTTGTTATTGTATTCTTGGTGATAATAATTTTAAGGTTTGTTTTTTATTGTATGTAATAATGTTTTTATTCTTTGATATATATATATATATATATATATATATATATATATATATATATATATATATATATATATATATATATATATATGCACATTTCATTAAAAACTACTGACAAGGTGCTTTTATTTAGTTTTTTATATAATTTCTCGTGCGATCTAATAATGAACATAGACATAATATCTTGACAGTGTTTTGAAACAAAAAAATGAAACAATTTATAAAACATACATATATCAAACTATTTCTAATTCTAACAGTTGAAATATAATCCGTGAAAATGGCTAAATGTATAGCCGAAAGCGCTCGGATAAAAAGAACATTCGGACAGTTTTTATATAATTTATCATCTGAAAAGAAAAACGTTACATCGCAAGAGAAATAATATAAAAAACTAAATAAAAGCACCTTGTCAGTCGTTTTTAATGAAATGTGCATGAAAGAAGTATTGCTGCCTAAATACACACACACACACACATCGATTTTTCATCGATTACATTGGGAAATTGTTGCTGGTTAGGGTTATATAAAGTTCGTCCATGAATATAATACATGAAGAGGACATTACATGTGCTTGATTAAATTATTTATCATGGTAATTTTGTACCTGTGTGTACATTCACTGTTGTAGTTAAGTAAGCATGGATTTAAGTTGGGTGACATTTGATTTTTTAATATACGAAAGTTTAAAAGTTATTAAAATTAGAATGGATTAATATATATATATATATATATATATATATATATATATATATATATATATATATGCCCAGTCCTTCAGTGTTCACATATGATAATGTTTGTGTGAGCTCCGGTGAATGAGTGTGCGTGTGTCTGCGCACGTCAATGTGTGTACGTGCGTGTATGCGTATTTGCGTAAGTATGAGTGGCATTCCGATGACAATTTTTCCTCCCATTTCCATAAAAACACTGACATACGCAACCATATATAAATCCAAAATTTAAGAATTAATCAGTTTGTCTAACGATCGTAAATAGCGTGAAACCCAGGGTCACAAACTCACATCAATCCAACTATATATATATATATATATATATATACACACACACATATATATATATATATATATATATATATATATATATATATATATATATATATATATATATATATATATGGAATGAATTATTTTATTATTATAAAGTTCAAATATGAAATTAATGTGTGACTTATTTTCAGAGATTTCTCTTTGATTTTCAACTTCATCCGTATTTTTATTAATACAAATACATCGCTAATGCATTGGATTTAATATGCTAATTTAGAATGTGTTTTTTTTTTATTTACTTCTCTAAAGCTGATATATGAAATTCTAATAGAGTGATGGTTGAATCTAATTTGAGTGATGGTTGAACCCATTGCGGCAGGGCCTGTACGTTCTATCCCTGAATCTCCCGACTAGGTGTGGTGGTGCAAGCTTGATTGGGGGCCCTCGGGCAGTACTTTGTAATCCAATATTTGCTTTTTTCTACCTACATTTATATACGTAACAAATTAAACTAACCACAACTGACTATTGAAAAATTAAAAATATTTGCGAATTTGGCATCATTCTGGGGTATTTTTTTTCCAAATGACTTTGTTTTGCTCATGGTAAGTTTCGAAAAAAAAAACCTATATAAAATTTTACTATATTTTATCCATAATGTTGAATGTGTTAAAACTATTCAACTTTTTAACAAGAAAAATCTCAAGTTGATGTTAAAAATTACCGCAAAACATTCTTCATTTATTTAAGATGGAGTAATGTATTATGACATGTCTCTAATTTGTATTTATTTTCAATTTCTCTAGTTGAATTGTTCACCTACAGGGTAGTCCGAAAGTCTTGTCACACCCTACTTCTCTTCCAAACTGTAGGAGTCCGTGTCAGCCATCTGAAATAGAAAATTATAGTATATAGGGGGTGACAAGACTTTCGGTCAACTCTGTATATTGTATATAATCCATTATTGTACATAATTAATTTACAATAAAATTTGTATTCTATATGAATACTTATGAAAATTGCGATGTAGTAAAGAGGGGTCCCCTGTATCAAAGATTAGGGAGGTGTATCATAGACTCGAAATGGGGCAACTAGACCCTTGCACCGGCCCTGCATAGCGGCACTATGTGTGAATATATTTCCTCAGGGACCGTAAAAACAAACTTGTGTGGTACAAGTTAGTTGCTTGAGAGTTATTGACTTTATTTTTGAAGGGGAAAGATTTTAAACAGTGTCAATTGATTCACTAACACGTCATAAATTTCCGTGTCTGGTGACGCTAATAAGCCATTATCATGTTTACTGGCTTTGAGAATTTGAATGAAATCGTATGTGGAATTTATGCAAAACAGTAACAAAATCAAAATTTCAGCAAACCAATGAATTATTGGACCAACTTGAAGAATGTCACTCGAATAATAATAATAATAAAAATATAAACAACTTGGTTGTACACTCACCACATTATTTTGTAGATTAACTTGTGATCTTGAATATCAGCACCCAAAACAATATAAAAAGTCCGACAAAACAATATTATAAATATTAGAAGCCTTAAACACAAAGAAATAATCAGCCTAATATTAACAGAATTGCACTCGATTTAGGAACAACAACATCAAATATATTTAACACCTAAAAAGAAAAGATACATCAGAAGTTGAGTCATGAAG